>CM060382.1:22529362-23779362 GCA_030545235.1 Helianthus tuberosus
GCTGTCTTCTCCGGCAGCCATGGCATCAAGCAGAAGCATACAAGATTCAGAGGAATCATTGAGAAAAGTCATGTATTTGAGCTGTTGGGGTCCCAACTGATCCAACCCTTAGCTGTTTAATTAGGTAGTTAGATATAGAGAAACATGATTATATATGTATATGTAATTATGCATCATGTACAAGTCCATCCTTCATACTGGAAGAGAATTCTGATTCATATCAAAACTGTTATCATCTATAGAAGTTGTATGATGCCATTTTGACTTCTTATTCAGTTCCATGAGCAAGTTTTATGTTAATTATAACGAAAGGATAAATTTATCAAATTGAGGAAACCGGTTTTATTTATGAAACATGAGAATATGTTAATCAAATGAAGAAAGCTTTTTTTTTTTTTTTGGTTACTGGTGTGTTATTGTAAGAATATGAGGTGGTGGAGGTGCTTGGGTTGGAGACATTGCTCGACACGTGGTAGGTGTGGGCTCCACCAATCCATACCCAAAAAGGTGGGGTGTAGAAGGAGCGTGGTCAGGCCGATGTTGTGGAAGGGGCTAGCCAAACGGTCATCAACACGTAGCCATACATTGTCAGCCACGTCACCCCAGGCTAGCGTCCCACGCCAAGCAATATTGCCACGCCAAGCGGGCAACACTAACCAAAATGCCAACCCGGGGTGGTGACGAGGCTGTCGTGGGCCACTCAAAAAAAAAACCTAATTTTACCTATAGACAGAGTAAGTCGGGTGTCGAATCCACGAGTAGCATGTGGTTAGTGATATGGAATTAAACTAACTGATGATTATAAAACTGATATAGAATTAAAAACACATGAAACAAGTTGCAATTAAGAAAAAGATTGAGTTGTAATAAACAATGATGAGAAAAGGTGATCACTCCAGGATTAAGATTCTGTAATTACTAATAACCTAGTTCTGATATTATTGGATGCTATTGATTGAATAGTAAATCTGTCACATCTACCAATTACCTATGCAGTTCAAAATCTTAATATTAATTGATGAGATAAATATTAAAACAAGCATACATAGGAATCATTCAATCAACAAAAACATAATTGGATTCAAAACATAATTATAACTCTAACTGTCACTCAGGATTTGTCTATCACACAAATTATATAATCACGCAAATAGTCGGTTGTCACCCGACTACAAATCCGAATCTCAATACAAAACAGAAACTAGAATTAAAAGTGTCTCACAAGAATCATTCACCGATTTAGCCACTCATGACATTAGTACGATCTTCCATAGCTTGAAAGGATGTTAGAAACGTGATCGAATTGGTCCGTGCAGAATGATTAATGATGAACGATGTGTGATCAGGTTATGGAAGCCAAAGTGTTCTTGTATATGGCCGCCTCCAAATCGAGATAAAGGAAGTCCCCAAATTTCCGAACAGAGGAGAGGTGTTGCTGGGCTGAATTTAGAGCCCAAGAATGTATAATATGGCTGCCCAAGAAATCGTGATGTTGAAGTGTATTGTGGCTGCCAATTAATCGATGGATATGGATGTGTTGTTGGGCCGATTTGGGAGCCCAAAGTTGTGTTAATTGGCTCCAAAATTCGTATGATAATGATGAAGTTATTATGTGATTTTGAAGCCCAAAATAGTGTATTGCTGGCTTGCTGCTCCACTTTCGATGGTGTGATGATAATGTTCCCACATGATATGGAAGTCTTCCTCCTTGATTCAAGAGCCCAACATTTTAATATATGGCTTCCTAAAATTTCGAGAGGATCATGATATGTTGCCAATTTTTTTTTTGAACAGCAAGAACTTTATACGAAAAAAGGGGGAACCAGCGATGAGCTGGAAAGGAACAACAAAACAGAAATAACACAAGGCCAAAGCAGGCCAAAAACAGGAAAAAGCTACAACATTAATCTAAACTGGATAAAGGGTCACAGATCCAAACATCCCAGCAGCAAACCAACCTCTTGCTCCTATTTTTCAACCAGCTATAAAGAGTGGAGACCACATCTTCCATAACAACGCTCGCCGATCTGATAATGCCTTTGAAAATACGATCATTCCTGTCTTTCCAGATGCCCCACAAAGCCGCATACACAATCCCGGTAATAAGTTTTTTCTTCACTCCAGAATCCTCCAAAAAGATCAGATTACACAGCTGCTCCAAACTAGCCAAGCCAGTGAAATCCCACTTAGCCCAAACCGAAATCAGTCTCCAAACATCCCTGGCACGATCGCACTCGACAAACAAGTGATCGACTGACTCGACGACCCCACTGCACTGAACACAATCAGAAGAGGGGAGAACAACGCCTCTTTTCGCCAAATTCCATGCCACCGGGATCCTATTCTGAACTGCCCTCCAAACAAAACAGTTGACCTTGATCGGCACCCAAGAAAGCCACTCACACACGAAACCCCCAACCCCGAACTCGGCTATCTCCAAACACTTTCTAACCGCTTTGACAGAGAAAGTCTCCGACTCCCCTGCTTTCCATATCCATTTATCCACTCCCGGCTCGAAAGGAAAAGAAGATACCATACCGACTAAGTCTTCCAGGTCTCTAGATTCATCCGTCGACAGGTTCCTCTTCTTCCATTGCCAGTTCACCAATAAAACGCCAGTGGGATCTCTGGAAATTCTGTCCGAGATAAGACACTTTTTAATCGATTCCATCTCATAAAGAGATGGAAACAGATTGCAGAAAGGGACCTTACCGAACCAAGCATCAAGCCAAAAACGTGTATTGCCACCCTGGCCCACAGATCTGACCCAAAGGTCCTTAACACTTAACCCCAAATCCAACATATCCTTCTCTGCCTTTATAATATGAGCCCACGGCCCGATCCCGGTTCTATTTGCCCTCAGCGAATCATGATGATTGTTGCACTTGTGGATAGCCATTATACATCTGACCCATAACGCCTCAGATTCTGTCCTCCACCTCCACCACCACTTGGATAAAAGAGCTAAATTCTGAAGCTTTAGACACCCCACCCCCAAACCACCAGAAGATTTAGGCTTAACGATTCTCCTCCAAGCAACCCAGTTGGTTTTATACGTATCAAGCCCCCCGCCCCACAGAAAACGTCTTCTGATTTTTTCCATCGCTTCTAGCACCATTTTAGGAGCTTTAAACATAGACAAGAAGTAAATGGGTAGAGACCCGAGGACCGCCTTTATCAACGTAAGCCTCCCCCCGAAAGAGAGACAAGAGGCTTTCCACGAGTTGAGTCTATATCGAAGTCTATCGATAACCGGGTTCCAATTTACCGATTTACCCATGTTAGCCGAAACAGGGAGGCCAAGGAACCTGAACGGAAGGGTCTCCGGCTCACACTTGAGGATAGACGCCATATTGATGACCTCCAATCTCCCGACACCAATCCCAAACACCTTACTTTTTGAGAAATTCACTTTAAGACCCGACGCGAGATGAAAACATCTAAGAATTCTAGCTAAGCTCAAAACATTCGCCGTGTCCCATTCGCCTATGAACATGGCATCATCCGCATAAAGCACATGGGAAACCATAGGCCCATGATTCGGGAGCGAGATACCTTTGAAGATATTATTCGCTACGGCCGTATGTAACATTGCGTTTAATCCTTCCATAGCTATGAGAAAAAGATAAGGCGAAAGCGGATCGCCTTGTTTAACACCCTTCTCAAATCTAAACTCGCTAGTCGGAGACCCATTAACGAGAACAGATGCCTTGCCGGAGCAAAAGATACTCGACACCCATAATCTCCATTTCTCCCCAAACCCCATAGCAAACAACACCTCCTCAATGTACCGCCAATTGACCGAGTCGAAAGCTTTGTCGAAGTCGACCTTAAAGAGCATGCATTTTTTCTTAGTCGACTTCACCCATGATAAAGTTTCATTAATAACCATATGCCCATCCAAAATGTTTCTCCCTTCTAGATAAGCTGATTGCTCTGGGCCAATAATCTTGCCAATAACCCTCTTCAATCTCAATGCTAGGAGTTTGGAAACTACTTTGGATAAACATCCGATAAGATTGATGGGCCTATAATCTTTTAGGTTCAGCGGGTCCTTTATCTTAGGAATGAGGGTAATAAAAGAGGAATTGCAACCGTTAGAAAGCAAGCCATTACACTCAAAATCCTTAACGAAATCAACAAAATCCTTTTGAACAATATTCCAAAAGGATTTGATGAATTTGAAAGTAAAGCCGTCTGGCCCTGGGGCTTTGTCATTGCCGCAGGCCCAGACCGCTTGTTTAACCTCCTCCGCGCTGAAGGGAGCGTCCAACTCATCTCTATCTAAAACTGAAATACGAGGCAGATTCAAACCCGCAATATTAGGCCTTAAGACAACTCCTTCCTCGAACTTAGCCGAAAAAAACGACCGCACCTCTTCTTTGATACAAATTGGATCAGAAACCCACCTCCCATCAACCAATAAACCATTTAGTCTAGATCTCGCCATGTTACCTTTAACCATGCCGTGAAAAAACTTAGTATTTTCATCACCTTCCACTTCCCATTTGACCCGGGCCTTTTGAATAAGATCCATCCTTTTGATCGCCTCCAATTCAACAATTTTCTTTTTGGAATTAATCCTTTCCCGCCTTTCATATTCTGAAAGAGCACAACCCTCAGCTTTCAGCTCCAGCCCATTGATAACATCTTCTAGCGCTTTTTTCTCAGAATCAAGATTAGCCACACGATCCTTATGCCACCGCTTGATATCATCCTTGAGCCGCTTAAGTTTCCTCATAAGAACCACTTCCATAGGCGCCAAAAGAACGTCCCTAGCCCAAGATAACTCGACCACCTGTTTTAGATCATCACAAAGCAGCCATGAGTTGAAAATTTTGAACGGGATAGGTCCAAACCTAAGCTCTTTGCCTTCAAAAAATAGCGGGCAGTGATCAGATAAGTGACGTGGGAGGGCCGTGACATTGGCAAAAGTCCAAGTATCCATGAATCTTTTGCACACCAAAATTCTATCGATCTTGCTAAGCCTTTTACCGTCGTCGCTCATCCAAGTGAATCGCCTTCCACCCATGTTGTATTCAACTAACCCCGCCAACGAAATAAAGTTATTGAATTCCACCATGTTTGACTCGAAACCGGAAACCGGGAAACGATCTTCCTTACATCTAGTTTCGTTGAAATCCCCAAGAAGGACCCAAAGGCCCCCCCTACCCGACATAATGCCCATCAGCTCCGACCACAGTTGCTTCCTTTCGGTAGCACAGTTGCTGGCATAAACATTCACAAAATTAACGACATCATCTGACCCTTTCCATTTCCCAGAAACAACAATAAAATTGGTATGAAGCACTTCACCCATTTTCACGAATATATCTGGATCCCACAAGCAGAAAAGGCCACCCGATCTACCTAAAGCTCCCACAGCTACCGAATCGAACTTATCAGACCCCCATATCCTCCTCAAAGGAATATCCGTGATGTTTGAAAGTTGTGATTCCTGACCGCAAAACATCTGAACTTTTTTAGATCTAATGAGACCACCCACCCAATCAATTTTATCCACTCCCTTACCCCCAATGCCCCGACAGTTGAGAGACATAAAATTCATCTACACTTAGCAACACCCCCTTCCCCCCTGATAATAGACCTCAATTCCCCGATCGTCCCTGACATGTCCAGCCCTAAACCGGATCCAACCGCCGCCGTTTTGACGGCTTCATCAGATCCAAGACTCCCAGAAAAGCTGACCGATGAGCCCCCTTGCCTCTCTACTCCAGAACCCCGTGAACGCTTATTATCTAGAGAGAGAGCCCTAGCCTTCTTTTGCAAAACTCCCCTCATGATGTCCCTCCCCCTCATAGAAGCGAACCTACAAACACCCTCACTGCATGTCCTTCTGGGCTTCTGAAGCCCCTGCACATTTTGGGACAAAGATAAGGTGGGCTCCTTATTTAAGTCAAGCCCCACCTTACCCCTAGGAGAACCCAACTTAGCTGGCACAGAAGATGAAGAGTTAAGATCCTCATGCGTATCTTCACCCGAGAAAAACTGCCTAGGGAAACAACTCCCATTATACCTCTGAACAAGTGGACTCTTCGAGTTACCGATAGACCCCTCAGGCAAAGTAACCCCCACGTCCGGGTTTACAGCCCCGTTCCGATCACTATCGCCTAAAGAAGAAACAACCTGCTCCGTTTCCGGCACCTGTGACAAATTACGAGCTTCCCTATCCTCTAAATCATCCTCCGACTCGCCGAGAAACTCGGAGCTAATCTGGTCCTCGTCATCATCTGAAATGGAAGCCGATTCATGAAAAACTGGCCTCCATTCCTCCTGCTCCTCCACTAACCAAACCGTGAAGCTATGGCTGCCACAAACGATCTCAAACTTACAATCTATGGTATCAAAGTGATTTACCAGGATGCACACCCTAGCATGAGAAATGTTAACGTCTTCATCAGAACAATCATATGGCCACAGAGCCCGTCCTACTTTCTCACAAATGACGGAGAATACCTCTGAACTTCTACACTGGAGTGGTACCCCAAAAATTTTCACCCAAGCAATCCGGTGGGATACAGCAAACGTATCGTCCCACCACCTAATCCAAGCAAACCATTTGGACCAGCTATCCACGTATTCTGACAGAAAATTCTCTCCCGCCTCCCTATTTTTAAACTGAAGCAAAACGTTCAGACCACCGAGATATCTAGTCTTACACTCAAAGACCCCATCCAGTTTCATTAGAGTGAGAAGGTCAGACATAACCTCGATATCCTTTACTTCCGCTACCAGTGAAAAATCCAACCAAGCCTGGTAGGCTGGAACCACCTGCTCTGGAATGGTGATCCTATTCGTCGAAAGTGACTCCCCCTTCTCGACACAATGAGACCCACCAATGATATCCGCAAAGGAAATAGTACCCACCAAAGGATTGGGTTCCAACCGGATATGATGCTGACCGCCTCCACCCTTTAGTTCCTTAGCCGAAGGATGAGGACGAAGAGGTTTCTGTTGGACCGTTCTTTGACTCTAAAAGTCAATCCGAGTAGCTCATCTTCACGTACGAAGACGGAATCAACGTAAATGAAGTTACAACAGCTATTCCTTTCTAATTTCTATCTTTTTATTGCTTTCTGATGATATTTTGACAGAGTTTCGTTCCACAAGCACACACATACACGTTCTGACTAATGAACCAGCTCAACCTATATATAGAGTTTCTGGTCCGCTTATACGACATGCCAAATAAGCGGTCCAGAATACTTGACAAATAAGCGATCCAGATATTGACATATGAGCGGTCCAGACTAAAACAATGACACATAAGCGATCCAGACTCTATTTCACACAATATTTACACTTTGACCCCCTGTTGACCAATATTGACTTCAGACTTTTTGTAGACGCAGTCAACAGACATTCCATGCATCAACAGACTCCCCCTTGGATGTTGACGTAGTCTTCAGCAATCTTCAGCACCTGAGTCTTCGGTCTTGGTCTTTTCTTCAACTCTTTATCTTCTCATCTTAAGCACTCTATCTTTACAAGTTTCAGGATTATATCCTGGCTCCAACTTCAGTCTTCCCATTAACTGTTGATCCAGACTCCCCCTTTCACAGACTCCTCCTCTCAATATGCTAGAATCTGAGATATCTGGTTCAAGCTTTGACATTTTGCCTCCGTTGGGAATAATGAAGTCCAAACCTGTTTACCCTGCACATCCTCTACCTCACCATAAGTTTCACAAATTTATAACATTTGAATTTAAGAAACTTACTGGTAGACATCATTAATTCAACAAACATACTGGTTACATCAAGTTCAAATGAATGACCTTGATTAACTAAAACACACAATCTTTCAAAACATTTGTATATGACATTCAAAGTTTTCAACATATTCTCCCAATCCAATTCATCATGTTTAGCACTTGGAATTTTGAATATCAGTCCTTCAACATCAGTTGTCGAAAATCTTTTTGAATTTTCAAAATTTTATGCTAAAACACTCCGAAAATCTTTTTGGATTTTTGATCTTGACTGAAATGCAGTAAAGAAATATATACAAACAATATTTTTGTGAGTTTGTGTAAGAGGATCATATCAGTTCATGAGACAAATCACTAGCACCGTTAAGCTTTAATCATTTTAAGCTCTAAACAATTCACCTCGATTGTCGATATACTGATCCATCTTAAATTCTCACACAAATTTCAACTTATTCAGGATACGATTTAGATGAATTAAGAACTTAGATCATTCATGTGTCCCACCTCTTGAATATACTCCCGTATCCAGAATCCCAATAATCAGTCTTACAGGTGAGAATACTACAATGATATCTGTATATAATTTAGGTATGCGAGGGCCGAGGGATCTCAGGTCGATACTTTCGTATACGCAGAGAGATATCAGCTTCGACTTTTCGGTGTGTCCCCTTTAGAGGATCTTTTTGCTTACAACAGCAGCATTTATCAATTTTATTGTTTCAGCATGCTGAGGGTTTAATGCTGTGTTTCAAGCATTTCAGCAAGTATTAGCCAGGGACTAGGTCAGAACCACCGTTCAGCAGAAGTCCCGGAATAATACCCCAGACATCATTGAGTATAAAGACCTAGTATATCAGATTAAGAGACCTTTCAAACGAGATTTCAGGGGTTACCTATATATCCAAGTAGTGTTCCCCACGAATTCACAAGTTTGAATTTTAGGTTTATATCCCGAATAAATCTACTAAATGTATGAAAACCTATCGACACATCATCAGTGAGACCGTTTATCACATTTGACATTTCATATCTTTAGCATGCTGTGATAGTTCACTGATTTACTATCATTTCCTCTTTTTCACAACAAAACTCATTTTTGCTTTTTCAATGTTTTTGAAATTTTCAAATTTTCTAATTTTTTTTAAAAATTTTTCTCCCCCTAAAATCAAAATATGTTTCAATTTTGATTTTCTGAGAAAATTTGAAAACAAATTTTGAAACTTTACCTGTATAGTTTGTTTTCTAAAAAAAATTGACAACCGATATCAAATCGCTTCAATTCGCCATTCACTCGGCTTAACAATCAGAACTCCCCCTGACAACAAACTATTTTCCCATTTAGATTTCAAAACACTTAAGTTTGTTTTAATCAAAATGGTTTTTCTGGAAAATTAGTTTTGTTTGTCTTTTTACAAACTCGGGGTTTCATCACATTGTTCTTTTTCAACCATTTTAAAGAATTAACAATTAAGACCCTTGTCAACAACAAACACTAGTAGAAAATCAAGTACAACTTAATGTCCCTGATTTACCACTTGTAAATCGAAATATCACAGTCACCATCCTGTGAATTTCTCAAGAATGATGCCGATACCTGCTTCACTCTTACCAACCTGGAAGCTCCGGCAAGTCAGGTTTTTCATTTAAACAGATTCACCCAAGCCTGACCAGCCTTGGGTTTGACAATTTTTACCTCAACAGATGGCTCTTCTGGTTTTGACAAACCAGAATCATTGCCTGCACATGGCTTGTCTGACTTTAACCTGTCAGATTCATTGCCTGATGGTGGCTTGTCTGACTTTGACACATCAGATTCATCGCCGACCATTTTCTTTTTCTCCTTTTTCTCTTTTGTCCTCAGATTTGCATATGAAGAATTCAATTTACTTGGCTTTGCAGTCGAGTGAATTGATTCATCAGAACTTTTATTCAATCTGTCCGGTGAACCCGAAGACAAAATTTTCTCGAGATACTCTCTCACCTTCTTCCTTTTCTTTCGCAGTCTGTCTTTCTGCCCCTGTGAAAGTTTAACTTTCTTTTCTTGAATTGTCTGATCCTGAACTTTAGGTTTTAGAACCTTATGTTCATGGAGCTTGACGTTGACTGGCTTCTTTGTCATTCTTTGAGATTCAACCCTCGATCTTCCCATTGATCTCCTTGGGCAATCTCTGGCAATATGTCCTCTGATTTGACAATTATAGCATCTTCTTGTCTCATAATTCCAATTCTGGCAGTTAACAGCAATGTGTCCTCTCACACCACAAGTGTAGCACACTCTGTTATCATACCATTCACCACTTTCACACCATATGCTTAGATCATAACATTGTCTGGCTTTGTGGTGATCATCACTCTTCTTGAAAACTGATTTTGGCTTTGAAGCACTGTGGTCAAACCTGCTTGCCCCTGTGAAAGTTTAACTTTCTTTTCTTGAATTGTCTGATCCTGAACTTTAGGTTTTAGAACCTTATGTTCATGGAGCTTGACGTTGACTGGCTTCTTTGTCATTCTTTGAGATTCAACCCTCGATCTTCCCATTGATCTCCTTGGGCAATCTCTGGCAATATGTCCTCTGATTTAACAATTATAGCATCTTCTTGTCTCATAATTCCAATTCTGGCAGTTAACAGCAAGTTGTCCTCTCACACCACAAGTGTAGCACACTCTGTTATCATACCATTCACCACTTTCACACCATATGCTTAGATCATAACATTGTCTGGCTTTGTGGTGATCATCACTCTTCTTGAAAACTGATTTTGGCTTTGAAGCTAAACACACATGACGTAATATAAACGTGATTCTTTGATTGATTTGATAAAGTACAAGAACCGTGAATCACAATGACAACACTTTCTCTCTCTAGATTCTCTCTCTAGATCTAGAGAGCTCCTAGTAACAAATGTTGTCTAAAGTTTCCAAACTTGTTTAATACTTAAAGTGTTTTAAAGCTCAACGGTACTTGTGATTTGTCAGAAACTGATATGATCCTCTAACGCATACTCAAAACAAAAATAGTGTCTGTAAATATGTTTGTACATATTTCTTTACTGCTTTATATTTTCAGAAAATACAAAAAGATTTTGATTTCTGCTTTATTTTCGACAACTGATGTCTGAGTGCTGAGTTTCAAAATCTAAGTAAGCTGATTGTGTTTCTGATAATAAAACAAGTTCATTAATTTGAAACTTGAACTTTTATAATCAAAAATTTCAAAAACAAGTTTGTGATATCTCCAAGGTCATTAGTTTGGACTTGGATGATTAACTGTGAGGGAGTTGGATTCTTTAACACTGCCAAATCTGTAAAGATTGTTGATAGGGGGAGTGATTTAGAGAGTTGAATAGTGCCAGACTACGATTTCTGGAAAATTGAATGTTCAAAATGTTGTTACTTATAAATGGTTGAGAATTGCAGATGTTATACCAGACTACGATCCCGACAGCAGAGTCTAAGGGGGAGTCTGAAGACGAGCTCAAAGCAAGGGGGAGCTTGTAACTGGAAAGCAAGGTGTCGATCCCAAAGCACGAAAGCTTGACGAAAGGGGGAGCCTGATAAAGAAAAGAGTCTACAGAAAGGAGAAGCTGAAGCTGAAGACAGATCCACCGGGATTCTGTTCAGGAAGACTAAAAGAGAAAGAGAAGACGCTACGAGTTTGACTTAATGATCGAGATTGACTACGGCAATATCCAAGGGGGAGTCTGTTAGTGCATTTATGTCTATAGCCTTCGTCAATACGGTCCGTCCGTAGCAGAAACAGAAGAAAAGATTGCTTTATGATGTAATATCTAGTCAAATAGCAAGGTGGCATTTTGGTAATTAATGAGAAGTCTCATTAATTCCAAGGGCTATAAATAGGAGTCTAATTGTTTAGAATTTAGACTTTTTGGAAACTTTAGACAACATTTGTTACTAGGAGCTCTCTAGATCTAGAGAGAGAATCTAGAGAGAGAAAGTGTTGTCATTGTGATTCACGGTTCTTGTACTTTATCAAATAAATCAAAGAATCACGTTTATATTACGTCATGTGTGTTTAGGTCGCGTTCGTGTACGGTTTCCGCACGTTTCACGTTCGTTTCGCAATCGTTTAGGAGTCAGAACCATTCTATCAGATAATCCAATTATCACCTTAAGACTGAAAATATTTAACTTTTTGTGTCAGTCTTCATGGTTTTGTTTACATCACGTGAATATAGTGTCAGAACCAGTTATCACCTTGGACATATACATGTGATACATTAAATTGATTCTATTGGCAATCCATGTGAATGAATTAATTTTGGCAGTCCACTAAATTGAGAGGTCCAATCAGAATTGGTACTAATAATTGCGACCCAATCAAAGTTATCCAAACAATTAATAGTGAAGCCCATGTGAATTGAAAAGGAAGGCCCAATCACTGATTTTGGATATTGATGTTGTCAGCAAAGTGAAAGGTGTTATCGACTTGGTATATTCATCGATCAAAGAATACATTAGTCATTAGTTTGTTACAAGCCCAAGTTTCATTGCTGCATCATTATTGACGGCCCAAGTCTAGGCCCAAGTCTCAACATCATTTAAGACTCATTTTGCAAATAGAGCAAAGTCAAAGGTTTTCGGCTCAAGTTAAAGTGTCAACATTTCACTTCATCAACATTGAAACAAGTCCGCGAATCTTTGATACGAGTCCTAGATCGATTCAACCGTCACTCACTTTTACGTATACAATTCATTTAAACTGATTGTGTTTGTTTGTTTGTCCAGGTAATTCAAGATGGCCAAATTGTTTGATGAACAAGAAAACGAGAATCTTAAAGAAGTAAACGATTGGATTTCTGATTCTTGGTTTAATAAGGAGAAAAGGAAGGATGTTTGGATTAAAAGATCCGAAAATTTCTTATGCATGAAAAATGAATCTTTGGAAAAGTTGGAGAGACGTTTTGATGAATTGATTGATAAGATAGAAAGATATGAGATAAAGTTTTCAACTACTGAAAAAATCTCAAAATTTGCTGATGCATTACCTCTAGAATGGGATGAATTTTTGAGTGAACTAAAAAGGAATGAAAATTTCTCACAGTTTTCATTTAAAGAATTCATCAATAAGCTTAGATCACATATGTTTGATAAAGAAAAAAGAAAAGAAGAGTTGATGAGTGAAATGAAAAAGGATTTAGAAAAGATAAATTTGGAAGTGATCATCGAAATGAGAAAAAGATTCTCTCTATGTCTTGCAGCAAAAAGGGTTATGAAATACGATATTAAGAGGGGCTGTTATATTGATGAAAATATGAATCCTCTTGATTTTGTTAAAATTTTTTGTGCAGGAACATACAGGATGGAAACAAAGAAAGAAGCCGATGCTGAAAAGATGAATGAAAAATGTTCAAAATGTGAAAAATCTGAAGCAGACAATGTGAAATTCTTGAAAGACATGGAGAATTTGACATTGGAAAACAAAGCTTTGAAAGATGAGAAGAAAACCGATGATGAACATATTCTGGAGTTGCGCTTGAATTGTGAAAAACTAAAATCTGAAAATATCAAACTGTTGAGTGATGTGGACAGTTTGACATTGGATAACAAGATTTTAATAGAAAAAGAAAAAGAGTTTGAAAATGAAAAATTAAAATTTGAAAATGATTTCAAAAGTCAGTTAAAGATTTTAGAAGATGAGAGAGATATTTTTGGTAAAGATAATCTTGAAAAACAAATTGAAATCAATTCTCATCTTGCTAAAATCATTCAGCTTGAAAAAGAAGCTGAAAAAGCTCGGATTAAAATCAAAGAGCTTGAGAATAAATTGAAAGGTTTTGTGAATTCTACTTCACATATTTGTCCAAAACCGATCAATTCTGTTCCAATAAGTGACAATGTCACAAATTTTGACAAAGTCAAAATTGAAGATTGTGATGAAATATCTGATGATGAAAAGGAAAAGAAAAAAAAATATTTTTAGATTTACAAGAAAAATTTAAAAATACTGTTTTGCAATCTACTGAAACAGGTGAATGTTCTAAACAAAAACCTGTTAAGAAGAGTGTAGAACAGAAACAAAAAGTTAAAAATTTGAAAAATTTTAAAATTGAAAATAAAAGCTCATCAGATAAGTCATCCAATCATTATCAAAAATCACAAAAATCTAAAAATGAAAACTCACAAAATGTTGGTAATAAGTGGTGCAGGTTTGACCACAGTGCTCAAAAGCCAAATCCAGCATTGAAGAGGAGAAATGACTATAACCAAGCCAAACAATGTTATGATCTGAAGGTTTGGACTGACAGAAGTGAATGGTATGATAACAGAGTGTGCTACACCTGTGGTGTTAGAGGACACATTGCTGTTAACTGCCAGAATTGGAATTATGAAACACGAAGATGCTATAATTGTCACATCAGAGGACATATTGCCAGAGATTGCCCAAGGAGATCGATGGGAAGATCGAGGGTTGAATCTCAAAGAATGGAAACAAAACCAGTCAATGTCAAGCCCAAAGAACAGAAGGTTCTGGAACAGAAAGTGAAACTTTCGCAGGGGCAAAGAGACAGACTGAGGAAAAAGAGGAAGAAAGCACGAGAGTATTTGGAGAAGATTTTGTCTTCAGGTTCACCGGTTGGTTCAAATAAAAGTTCTGATGAATCGATTCAATCGACGGCAAAGTCAAGCAAATCGAATTCTTCAGATGCAAATCTGAGGACAAACAAGAAGAAAAAGAAAGTTATTGGCGAAGAATCTGGCTTATCCAAGTCAGACAAGCCAAGTTCGGGCAATGAATCTGATTCCACAAAATCAGAGGAGCCACAAGTTGAGGTAAAAAGGGAAGAGACAGTTCCATTAATGAATGATGAGAACTTTCCACCATTACAAGCCGCAAACCTAAAATCAAAAGGTGTTGATGCTGGAAAAATGTTTAATAGCAATGTTAAACATATTTTTAGTAAGATGGCTGATGGAAAGGTAAAAGGGGCAAAAGAATTTTATGAAGAAAAGAGAAATGTTCAAAACACACCTAAGGCTGGTCAGGCTTGGGTGTCAAAATCTGTTGGTTGAATTCCTGACTTGCCGGAGCTTCCAGGTTGGTAAGAGTGAAGCAGGTATCGGCATCATTCTTGAGAAATTCACAGGATGGTAACTGTGATATTTCGTCTTACAAGTGGTTAATCAAGGACATTAAGTTGTACTCGATTTTCTACAAGTGATTGTGATATTTGATCGTATATTGTTAAATTTTCAAAATGGTTAAAAGAGAACAAGATGATGAGATGACCCCAAACCTACAAGTGATGGGTAAACAAACTAATTTTTCCGGAAAAACCATTCTGATTAAAACAAACTTAAGTGTTTTGAAATCATTATGGGAAAATAGTTTGTTGTAAAGGTGAGTTTTGATTGAATACGCCGAAACCCTCACGGCTGAACAAACATGATTACTTTCATCAGATTGAAAAACGGTTTTCAAACTGTTAAGATCAATGGGTTGTAAATCATGGGGGTACATTAGTTTTTCTGCAAAACAGAGCACATGAAGCAGAAAATGGATGGCGAGACAAAGCTATCAGTATTGGTTGTCAAATTTTCTTTACATGGTTTTGCATTTTAGGGGGAGAAAATATTGTCAGAAAATACAAAAACATTTGAAAATTGAAAAAGTCAAAAACATGATAAAATTCAAAAATTGAGTTTCGCGTAAAAAGAGGAAATGATAGTACATCAGTAGACTATCACAGTACGCTAAAGAAATGGAAAGTTTAAATGTGTTAAACGATCTCACCGTGGATGTGTTGGTAGATTTTTATACATTTAGTAAACTTTTTCGGGATATAAACCTAAATTCAAACACTTGCTTATTTCGTGGGGAACACTACTTGGATATATAGGTAACCCCTGAAATCTCGTTTGAAATGTTCCTTTTTCTGATATACTAGGTCTTTATGCTCAATGATGTCTGGGGTATTATTCCGGGACTTCTGCTGAATGGAAGTTCTGACCTAGTCCTCGAATAATACTTTCTGCAATGCTTTACATAGCATAGCCCTCAGCATATATGATAAGACAATAAAATTGCTTAGCAATGCTGTTGTAAAAAAGATCCTCTAAAGGGGACACACTCAAAAGTTGAGTCATGATCTCTCTGCTGAACGGTAGTTCTGACCTGAGCTCTCATGATTTTTCATAATTTATTAACCCCTTACAGATATCATTTGAGTTATAATTACCTGTAAGACTGAATATTGGGATCTGGATACGGGAGTATATTCAAGAGGTGGGACACATGAATGAGTTTAAGTTCTTAAAAACACCTAATTCGTATCCTGAATCAGTTGAAGTTTGTGTGAAAATTTAAGTGGATCAGTATATCGACAATCTAAGTGAATTGTTTAGAACATAAAGTGTTTTAAAGCTCAACGGTACTTGTGATTTGTCAAAAACTGATATGATCCTCTAACGCATACTCAAACAAAAATATTGTATGTAAATATGTTTGTACATATTTCTTTACTGCTTTATATGTTCAGAAAATACAAAAAGATTTTGATTTCTACTTTATTTTTGACAACTGATGTCTGGGATGCTATGTTTCAAAATCTAAGTATGCTGATCGTGTTTCTGAATATAAAACAAGTTCATTAATTTGATACTTGAATTAAAATAAAAAAATTTCAAAAACAGTTTGTGATATCTCCAAGGTCATTAGTTTGGACTTGGACGATTAACTGTGAGGGAGTTGGATTCTTTAACACTGCCAAATCTGTAAAGATTGTTGATAGGGGGAGTGTTTTAGAGAGTTGAATAGTGCCAGACTACGATTTCTGGAAAATTGAATGTTCAAAATGTTGTTACTTATAAATGGTTGAGAATTGCAGATGTTATACCAGACTACGATCCCGACAGCAGAGTCTAAGGGGGAGTCTGAAGACGAGCTAAATGCAATAGGAAGCATGGATTAAAGGAGCTTGTAACCAGGAAACCAGGTGTCGATCCCAAAGCACGGAAGCTTGACGAAAGGGGGAGCCTGATGAAGAAAAGAGTCTATCAAAAAGGAGAAGTTGAAGACAGATCCACCGGGATTCTGTTCGAGAAGATTCAAAGACTAAAAGAGAAAGAGAAGACGCTACGAGTTTGACTCAATGATTGAGATTGACTGCGGCAATATCCAAGGGGGAGTCTGTTAGTGCATTTATGTCTATAGCCTTCGTCAATCCGGTCCGTAGCAGAAACAGAAGAAAATATTGCTTTATGATGTAATATCTAGTCAAATAGCAAGGTGGCATTTTGGTAATTAATGAGAAGTCTCATTAATTCCAAGGGCTATAAATAGGAGGCTTATGCCTTATGTTAGAGACTTTTGCCATTTCACACTTTAGAGAGATCTAGTTCTAGAGAGAGAAACTAGAGAGAGAAAGGCAAAACGTGATTCGTGTTTCTTGTACATTATCAGATTTTATAATAGAATCACAATTATATTACGTCATGTGTGTTTAGGTCGCGTTCGTGTATGGATTCCGCACGTTATACGTTCGTTTCGGAGTCAAAACCGGACCAGTTTTGACTCCGAAACGATTGCGAAACGAACGTATAACGTGCGGAATCCGTACACGAACGCGACCTAAACACACATGACGTAATATAATTGTGATTCTATTATAAAATCTGATAATGTACAAGAAACACGAATCACGTTTTGCCTTTCTCTCTCTAGATTCTCTCTCTAGTTTCTCTCTCTAGAACTAGATCTCTCTAAAGTGTGAAATGGCAAAAGTCTCTAACATAAGGCATAAGCCTCCTATTTATAGCCCTTGGAATTAATGAGACTTCTCATTAATTACCAAAATGCCACCTTGCTATTTGACTAGATATTACATCATAAAGCAATCTTTTCTTCTGTTTCTGCTACGGCTCGGATTGACGAAGGCTATAGACATAAATGCACTAACAGACTCCCCCTTGGATATTGCCGCAGTCAATCTTGATCATTGAGTCAAACTCGTAGCGTTTTGTCTTTTTCTCTCTCTCTTTGAATCTTCTCGAACAGAATCCCGGTGGATCTGTCTTCAGCTTCAGCTTCTCCTTTTTGATAGACTCTTTTCTTCATCAGGCTCCCCCTTTCGTCAAGCTTCCGTGCTTTGGGATCGACACCTTGCTTTTCGATTACAAGCTCCCCCTTGCTTTGAGCTCGTCTTCAGACTCCCCCTTAGACTCAGCTTCCGGGATCGTAGTCTGGAATCTCATCTGCAATCTCTCAAACATTTATAAGTAATAACATTTCAAATTTCAGCTATCCAGGAATTGTAACCTGGCTCACTCAAACATTCTAAACAAACAATTTTCATGAATTTTGCAGTTTCATCGAATCGAATCGGAAACTAGCTCTATAACAGTATAAGCATCCAAATCCCTCACAGTTAATCATCCAAGTCCAAACTAATGACCTTGGAGATATCACAAACTGTTTTTGAATTTTTTTTAATTTTAAATTCAAGTTTCAAATTAATGAACTTGTTTTATTCTCAGAAACACAATCAGCATACTTAGATTTTGAAACTCAGCATCTCAGACATCGGTTGTCGAAAATAAAGCAGAATCAAAATCTTTTTGTATTTTCTGAAAATATAAAACAATAAAGAAATATGTACAAACAATATTTTTGTTTGAGTTCGCGTCAGAGGATCATATCAGTTTTTGACAAATCACAAGTACCGTTGAGCTTTAAAACACTTTATGTTCTAAACAATTCACTTAGATTGTCGATATACTGATCCACTTAAATTTTCACACAAACTTCAACTGATTCAGGATACGAATTAGGTATTTTAAGAACTTAAACCCATTCATGTGTCCCACCTCTTGAATATACTCCCGTATCCAGATCCCAATATTCAGTCTTACAGGCAATTATAACACAAATGATATCTGTAAGGGGTTAATAAATTATGAAGAATCATGAGAGCTCAGGTCAGAACCATCGTTCAGCAGAGAGATCATGACTCAACTTGTGGGTGTGTCCCCTTTAGAGGATCTTTTTTACAACAGCATTGCTAAGCAATTTTATTGTCTTATCATATATGCTGAGGGTTTATGCTATGTTTCAAGCATTTGCGAAAAGTATTATTCGAGGACTAGGTCAGAACTTCCATTCAGCAGAAGTCCCGGAATAATACCCCAGACATCACTGAGTATAAAAACCTGTATATCAGAATACGAGACCTTTCAAACGAGATTTCAGGGGTTACCTATATATCCAAGTAGTGTTCCCCACAAAATAAGCAAGTTTGAATTTAGGTTTATATCCCGAAAAAGTTTACTAAATGTGCAAAAACCTATCGACACATCCACGGTGAGATCGTTTAACACATTTAAACTTTCCATTTCTTTAGCGTACTGTGATAGTCTACTGATGTACTATCATTTCCTCTTTTTACACAAAAACTCAATTTTTAAATTTTATCATGTTTTTGACTTTTTCAAATTTTCAAATGTTTTTGTATTTTCTAACAATATTACTCCCCCTAAAATACAAAACCATTTAAAGAAAATTTGACAACCAACACTGATAGCTTTGTCTCTCCATCCATTTTCTGCTTCAAGTGCTCTGATTTGCAGAAAATATAACATACCCCCATGATTTACAACCCATTGATCTTAACAGTTTGAAAACCGTTTTTCAATCTGATGAAAGTAATCATGTTTGTTCAGCCGTGAGGGTTTCGGCGTATTCAATCAGAACTCCCCTTTACAACAAACTATTTTCCCATAATGATTTCAAAACACTTAAGTTTGTTTTAATCAGAATGGTTTTTCCGGAAAAATTAGTTTGTTTACCCATCACTTGTAAGTTTGGGGTCATCTCATCATCTTGTTCTCTTTTAACCATTTTGAAAATTTAACAATATACGATCAAACATCACAATCACTTGTAGAAAATCAAGTACAACTTAATGTCCTTGATTAACCACTTGTAAGACGAAATATCACAGTTACCATCCTGTGAATTTCTCAAGAATGATGTCGATACATGCTTCACTCTTACCAACCTGGAAGCTCCGGCAAGTCAGGAATTCAACCAACAGATTTTGACACCCAAGCCTGACCAGCCTTAGGTGTGTTTTGAACATTTCTCTTTTCTTCATAAAATTCTTTTGCCCCTTTTACCTTTCCATCAGCCATCTTACTAAAAATATGTTTAACATTGCTATTAAACATTTTTCCAGCATCAACACCTTTTGATTTTAGGTTTGCGGCTTGTAATGGTGGAAAGTTCTCATCATTCATTAATGGAACTGTCTCTTCCCTTTATACCTCAACTTGTGGCTCCTCTGATTTTGTGGAATCAGATTCATTGCCCGATCTTGACTTGTCTGACTTTGACGAGCCAGATTCATCGCCAATAACTTTCTTTTTCTTCTTGTTTGTCCTCAGATTTGTATCTGAAGAATTCGATTTGCTTGACTTTGCCGTCGAGTGAATCGATTCATCAGAACTTTTATTCGAACCAACCGGTGAACCCGAAGACAAAATCTTCTCCAAATACTCTCGTGCTTTCTTCCTCTTTTTCCTCAGTCTGTCTCTCTGCCCCTGCGAAAGTTTCACTTTCTGTTCCAGAACCTTCTGTTCTTTGGGCTTGACATTGACTGGTTTTGTTTCCATTCTTTGAGATTCAACCCTCGATCTTCCCATCGATCTCCTTGGGCAATCTCTGGCAATATGTCCTCTGATATTACATTCAAAGCATCTTCTTGTCTCAAAATTCCAATTCTGGCAGTTAACAGCAATGCGTCCTCTAACACCACAGGTGTAGCACACTCTGTTATCGTACCAACCACTTCTTTCACACCATATGCTTAGATCATAACATTTAGTTTCCTTGTGGTAATCATCACTCTTCTTGAAAACTGGTTTTGGCTTTGAAGCACTTTGGTCAAACCTGCACCACTTATTAACAACATTTTGTGAGTTTTCTTTTTTAGATTTTTGTGATTTTTGATAATGATTGGATGACTTATCTGATGAGCTTTTATTTTCAATTTTAAAATTTTTCAAATTTTTAACTTTTTGTTTCTGTTCTACACTCTTCTTAACAGGTTTTTGTTTAGAAATGTCTTTCTAACTTGTAAACTAACTCATCAAACCGTTTTACCAACTTCTCCACTGATTCATTCTTCATACACAACAAATTTTCGAATCTTTTAACATAAACATCCTTATCACCTAATCTCCCACACCAAGATTCACAATGCCAATCATTTAAATTTTCAAGATTCTTGTTTTCCTTTTCGTCAAACATTTTGAATTCTTGGTATTTGTGCCTTGTAAATCACCTCGAATCACCTGCAAACAAAAACAAACAAGCTATCAGTTCAAACAAACTGAATATGTAACAGTTGTGTTTGATGAAACCAATCTAAGACTCGTGTCAAAGATTCGCAGATTTGTTTCAATGTTGATGTCGTGAGAACACTTAATGAATGAACCTGAACAAAAACAATTCACAAGATACGGACAAAAGATGAACCAATCAGTGCAAGTGACAGATAAGCAGACCAAACAGGTTCAGATAAGCGAACCAGACAATGTCTGTTCGAGCGGACCAGACTTGTTCGTTCGAGCGGACCAGACTTGTTCGTTCGAGCGGACCAGACTTGTTCGTTCGAGCGGACCAGATAGTGTCCGTTTGAGCGGACCAGTCAAATGTCAGATAAGCGAACCAACTGTGTCCGAATAAGATAAAATTTTTCCGTCACCACTATCACCTTAAGGTTAAAAGATTTTATATCACTCCCCCTAACAACAATCTTTACAGATTTGGCAGTGTTAAAGAATCCAACTCCCTCACAGTTAATCATCCAAGTCCAAACTAATGACCTTGGAGATATCACAAACTTGTTTTTGAAATTTTTGATTATAAAAGTTCAAGTTTCAAATTAATGAACTTGTTTTATTATCAGAAACACAATCAGCTTACTTAGATTTTGAAACTCAGCACTCAGACATCAGTTGTCGAAAATAAAGCAGAAATCAAAATCTTTTTGTATTTTCTGAAAATATAAAGCAGTAAAGAAATATGTACAAACATATTTACAGACACTATTTTTGTTTTGAGTATGCGTTAGAGGATCATATCAGTTTCTGACAAATCACAAGTACCGTTGAGCTTTAAAACACTTTAAGTATTAAACAATTCACTTAGATTGTCGATATACTGATCCACTTAAATTTTCACACAAACTTCAACTGATTCAGGATACGAATTAGGTGTTTTAAGAACTTAAACTCATTCATGTGTCCCACCTCTTGAATATACTCCCGTATCCAGATCCCAATATTCAGTCTTACAGGCGAACCAGAAACAAAAATTAAAAATTGAAAATTTTTAAAATTTTAAAACATAAAAATTTGATACATTTGTTGGACCGTTCTTTGACTCTAAAAGTCAATCCGAGTAGCTCATCTTCACGTATGAAGGCGGAATCAACATATATGAAGTTACAACAGCTTATTCTTTCAATTCCTATCTTTTTATTGCTTTTCTGATGATATTTTGACAGAGTTTCGTTCCACAAGCACACACATACACCTTCTGACTAATGAACCAGCTCAACCTATATATAGAGTTTCTGGTCCGCTTATACGACATGCCAAATAAGCGGTCCAGAATACTTGACAAATAAGCGATCCAGATATTGACATATGAGCGGTCCAGACTAAAACAATGACACATAAGCGATCCAGACTCTATTTCACACAATATTTACACTTTGACCCCCTGTTGACCAATATTGACTTCAGACTTTTTGTAGACGCAGTCAACAGACATTCCATGCATCAACAGTTTCTCCTCATACTTGGAAATATTAGCTTCCAATCTCAGCCCTTTGAGCAAGATTCCGTTGAGACTCACCTCCATAGCTCCTGGATCTAAAACGTTGAAGAACCTCGCAAATCCAAAGCACCTACCTTGACTGTTCCTCTTCTTAGGCAAAAAGACATCTGCTATCTCACCATAGTCCTTGAGAACCATCCAAAGATTCTTCGCAATCCACCCTTCTGGAAAGTTCGTGATGTAGAAAGTAGTCGACATTCTCCTAATGGCAGCCCAGTCTTGAAAATTGCCTCTCCCCTGATCTCCTCCTTGTTGACGGCGACTCCCCATTAGGGCTCCTTTTTTTATAAACCCTTCAAAGTTATTCCACAAAATGGCCACACGTGCAGCCCACTCTACTACCGTCACTTACGGTCGTAAAGCCGTAACTTACGGCTCTTCATCTTTTATAACCTTATAAACCGTAAGCTCAAGTTCCAAAACGTAAACCTCAAGTTGATGTTGTTGTTACTTTATGTGAAGCCATACACAACCGTAAACCCCATGTCATTGTTCCTTTTGTTGTGAATAATCATTACTATTACCAAATCATGTTCCCCAACTAACTCCACAAGTCTACCTCAATTTAGAATGATGTTGTGTGGGTATATGTTGATGAAGTGATGATGATTCTCCTTTCTCAAAAATCATGAGTCCTTCCAACAATTGTCTCTGCCATCCAAAAGAAGTCAATATAAATGATAACATTAAAATAATGGCCTCTTTTTCTTAGGGGCTGTTTGGCAACATCTGAACCAATAAGTGCTGAATGAATAAGAGGTCTGAATGGGTAAGAAGGTCTGAACCAGTAAGTGTTGAACCAATAAAACGCTGTTTGGTTGCACATCTGAATAATGTGTAAAATGACATTTTTACCCCTGAACAAAACAAAATAGCCAACTGGCTTTAAAACCAAAGTTGTACTCTCTCTCTCTCACTTCCCCAATGTTTCTCTGCTTCTCTCTCTAAAAACCTAGACTTTCCATCATTCTTCATCCTTCACTTTAACCCTAATTCTCCTCTTCTTCTTCTTCATATGCTTCTGCTTTACATCATCTTCAATTTCTTCGATTCAATTCATCAATTATGAGCTTCTTAAACCCTAATCACAGGCCATCAAGATCAACCACATCAGATCATCATCATCATCTACCTACATCCAGCGTCGCATCAACTTCATCATCGTGGAGGAGGACAGTGACGTGGAGGTATGGAGTGGAGGTGGCCTGAGGTGTGGAGGAGATGGAGGGAGGATGAGGTGGAGGTCCGGTGTGGAGGAGGCCGATGGTTGCTTTGGGAGGGATAACTTTGGCGGCGCGAGTGGAGGAGGTCGATGGTGAAGGAGGCGCCGCTGCAGAGTGGACCTCCGATTAAGGGGGAGGGCGCTGCAGAGTGGAGGAGCTCGATGGTGGAAGAAAACGAGGGGAAGAAGTGCAGCGGAAGAGGAGGCCGGCTGTGGAGGAGGAGCGGCTGTGGAGGAGAGGAGATGGAGGGAAGATGGGGTTGCTGTGGAGAAGAGCTGAAGAGGAGGGCATACGCGTCCAATGTTTCATTCAGACTTCAGTCAGACTCCTTTACATGTATGACTCGGTCAGAGGCTAATAAGAGGCTGGGAAGTTTTAAGAGGTATGAAACAAACAAGCTGATATCTTACTCAGTTAGACATGAGACTAATAAGAGGCTATTAAGATGCAAACAAACAGCCCCTTAATATCACATATCACGTGATTGTTGATGATGATAAATCTATGTTGAGAATTAATGCCCTCCTTGACTTTAATAATTTATATCTTTTGCACATTAAAGATGGGTTATGATCCGAACACATCCTGAACATCACCGTTTGTTGCATTTATCAATCTCGAACGATCTACTTCATCTCTAAACCCCTAAACTTCACCGAATTCACTTGTTTTGCCTGCAAACGTACAATCACTCGCAATAAGCTAATTCTAGGCATATAATCATATAAAACAAGCTAAACCACATCAGATAATCACTTGAACACCCATATTTCACACTCTCCATCAGGTGGAGCAGCCGACGTTAAAGGGTCAACTACGCCTAAAAGTCATGCCCACACCCACCACTCTAAGATTTGTCTATGAATAATTGAATATATCTTTACTTAAATCAAGGAACTTTTAGCGTCCTTGTACTGTTATTAAGTTTAATTAAAAGAAATTCTTTAAATATTACATGTTTCATAAAAGTAGACCTGGCAAACGGGTCGGTCGGGTCATGGGTCAAAACGGGTCAATTATAAAAAAAAAAAGTTGTTTGGTTCGGGTCAAAACAGGTCTGGGTCAGAACGGGTTTCAGGTCGGGTCGGGTTTTACTTTACTTTAAAGTTATCCAACAAGTTACGAGTCAATGGTCAAACTTTTATGGTTATTTGCACATTTCAGCTTGAGAAGCTAAGTACTCGAGTCCAACAACAATATCACTAATCAAGAGCCGAAAATTTGCTTCATCCTGAAAATTTGAATTCCAAGCCGTGAAACGATGGCGTCGGCCTGGTTAGTTTGAAATAAACGCAGTCCATAAATATGAAAAAAAAAAAACACCGCTTCATTTTTACAAGATCAAACCAATATATATTGTAAAGGCTTTTTTTGTTTTTTTTTTTTTTTTTTGATAAAGGGTTACCCCGGTGATTCTATATATTCACAACCAAATCAACACAAGTAGTGAGGAGACATCCACACTAGTTCAAACATGGGACATACCCCCATGAATGTAAAGGCTCATTTTGTATTGTTCTATAAGTTTAAAAAGGAAAACTTTTCACATAAACCGCGTAAGTTGGACAATATAAGCTCCCTGCAGCACAAATCATTTGAGCATGATCACAGATAAGAATGTACCTTTGCCCCGGCTAGAGCCAACACCAGATCCTCATCTCATCAATGTCTGCAGCCTAAATAAATCACAAACCAAAATCAATCAATTATCTAATTCCCCAAATACTGATGAAAACAGTTTACTTGGGTGTAAACGAATCGAACGGACATGAACAATTAAACAAACATGGTTTTTCTTGTTCGTGTGCATCTTCGTTTAAGTTCGTTTTTTAACTGTATAAACAAACGATTCACAGACGCAAACTAATGAACGTCACTGAACATAGATGGACGGACATAACCGAACTAACACCAACTAAAAGTAAAGGTGAAATTCAATATGTTGGGCTAAAAAATTTATAAAACTACTATAAATTGTAACAAATGATATTTTAACTTCATAAAACTAGACTAAATTGTAATGAGCCTAATTCTTTTTTAATAAATATACAAACAAACATAAATAATTCTACCTGAACCATTATTAACCCACCCATCTAATCACAATTCAGATATCTTATGCAGGAATGTACTGTACTGGTAAACACAAATGCATTCATTAAGATGCATGTGAATGGGCTGATTGCCACACCTAAAAAGAGAATGAGTATTTTAAAGTAAAAAAGTCAACTCACCCAAGAAACCAAATTCTGCTCTCCGGGTTTCTTTGACTTGTCAATAGCCTTTCGTGGGATCGACTGTCAAAAACGCAGCCTCGTTACGGTCCCTGCATACTTCAACGACTCGCAAAGGCAAGCCACGAAAGATGCTGGTGTCATAGCGGGTTTAAACGTGATGCGTATCATCAACGAGCCGATCTGCATTTTAATTAACCCATTTTGAACCTTTAACGTAATTTACTTTACCCAAACTCACCCATAATATCTTATAAATAACCCAAAACGACCCATATCAATGACTTTGGGTCAGAATCTCCCCCCCACCACCACCACCACCACACACACACACACACACAGATTTACAAATAAATTTCTTCGATGATTTATTATACGTCAAGTACCAAAACTTGAATACACACTAACGATCCGAAACTAATAACAAACAACGATTTAACAATTTTATTGCGACATCATGGTCCTTTTGAGCCAAGTCTTAGCACAAACCGACAACATAACTCTCAACCTAAATCCTTAACCGAGAAAATGTAACCATCAAAATTGCGATAAAGTTGATTTAAATATGCGTGTTTACAGGTAATCATAACATACACCAGCCATAACTTTTAGAAAAAATGCAGATCCTCTTAAACAGCTAATTCAACATCTTAATTTACCTGAAACTGTAACAAAATAAAATACGGGTCAAATAGAATATCAGCAAGTAGACCTTGTTTTAAATAGGGCCAAAATAAAACCTGAATAAACGAAACATCTAGGTTACAGCAACATCTCTGCGATCTGAACGGCGTTAAGAGCAGCACCCTTGCGTATTTGGTCGCCACAAACAAATATATCCAATCTATATAAATAACACAGAAAGCTATGTGTCAAATATAAAAATAAAAAGAAACAGAAAACCTAACTGTTTGCTTGTGATTTACGGACCCATGGTTTCCGTCTTGAGACTCGTCTTGACGAATCCGACCAACTGCCACGTCATCCTTGTTCGAAACTTCCAAAGGAGTAGGGAAACGGTTGCTAGCACGATCATCGATAACAACTACACCGGGAGCTTTCTTCAAAATGTCTTTCGCTTCATTCTACATAAAACACAAAAGTAAACCAATATAAACCCAAACCATAAATACAATAAGAAAATATGAGTAACGATTAACGCCGCAATGGTACCTCATCAAGTGGACTTGCAAATTGTAGGTTCACACTCTCGGCATGGGCCCGCATAACTGGAACACGTATACATGTGGCGGTCACTTTGACATCCTTGTCGTTCTGAATGTACAAAAGGAGTTTATGTTACATCCGTTTAGCGTTTTTCAGCATAAAAAGTAACGCTTACCCAGATTTTCCTTGTTTCTTTTACTAATTTCATTTCTTCTTCGTTATATCCATTTGGAAGAACAGGTGCATTATGTGAGAATAGATTGAATGCATACTGCAATTAACGTATAGGATGAAGTCAGTAACTAGTTAATGTCATCAGAAAATATCGAAATGAACAGTGTTGACCATCTTTTACCGAAACACACACAGTTGACCAATCTTTTACAATAACATAAACGTCGACTTTAAGAGCCAAGCAAACAGGGACACGTAGATAACTATTAACTAGCCACTAAAGAAATCGAAAGAAAAATGACAAAATCGGGCAAAATTTCCCACTTTTGTGCCCAATACAGCGAAAAATGATCTACTTATCCATGTGTCATCATTTGACTCATAGTTGTTAATAGCGAATAGCAACAAGGGACCTATATGCTACATAGCGAATAGCGACAAATAGCGACCGCTGTTTTATATATAGCGATACACTAGAAAAAGAATTTTGAAAATTTTTATATGTATATTATATCAAAATACCTTGATATGTATGCTATTTTACATGTATATTTAACAACAACCTATAAATCCAGCTATTTTATAGCTATATCTAATTGCAATTTACATTTAAAAAAAAAAAAACTATCGCTATCATCGCTATTTGTCGCTATGACCCATATAGCGACACTACGTCGCATCGCTACATAGCGTGCTATAGCGGTCGCTATAGCCGCTACTTACAACTATGATTTGACTGGCTCACAAAATCGATGGTTACTTAAGATTTAAATGCTTCTTCCCCTAATTCATTAGCAAATTAAGAATATGTATGAGAACAAAACCTGCTGTTTGAAGATATTACAAGTTGGTCTTTTCCCTTCAAGAACCTACATTTAAACAAAAAAAAAATCAAAATCAAGAATTTTCTTACAAACTCTATATTTAATATGATTAAAATCATATACAAAACCTCACGAGTCTGCAGCTCAAGCTCTTCCATAGCAGCAGCACCAGCACCACTAGCAGCCTGGTATGTGCTAACCACCATACGCAACACCTGCAATATACAAAACCCTAACATAACCACCATATGCAATACCGCGCAAACAAACATGAACAAAGCATGTTCATGTTTGCCGTTTAACTTTAACCAAACAAACAATCAAACACAAACAAATAAACGAAACGTGTATTCTTGTTCCTGTTTGTCTGACAAAAAAAATGAACGCGTTTGTGTTTTTTTTGTGAGTTTGTTGATAATTTAAACAAAAAATTCACGTTTAGTCCACACCGATAAATAAACATAACTAACTTAACAACAACTAAAAGTAAATGTGAACAACAATATATTCATAAAGACCTAAAAAATCAATGAAACAAGACCAAATTGTAATGAGGAGATATTTAGACTAAACTGTAACGGGCCTAAAAAATTAAATAACTATATAAACGAGCAAATATAAGCAAACAAACATAAACGACCACACCCGAACTGAAAAAACACAAACAAATCATGTTAGTATTTGTTCATTTATCTTTAACCAACAATTATAAATAAATATGAACAACAATCCATCGGGCCTAAAAGATTAACAATAATATATATAAACTATCAAACATAAGCCAACAAACATAAATGAACGAACAAACAAAACATGAGTTCAACTGACAAGCTTGTTCATGTTCGTTTATTTAACTAAAGACAACTAACTCCTCACCTTCGCCCGTCGATGAAGAGGAGTAGCAGCCATCAAACAAATAATAGTAGAACAATTCGGGTTTGCAACCAACGCCCCTTTCCCCAACTTAACATCCTTCATAGCATCCCCATTAACTTCCGGAATAACCAACGGAACACCATCAACCATCCGAAATGCCGAGCTATTATCCACAACAACCGTCCCACACTCAACAGCAGCCGGCCCAAACTCCTTACTTATCGACCCACCAGCACTAAACAGAGCAATATCCACACCCTTAAAACTCTCACCAGTCAACTCCTCAACAACGTATTCATTGTCTTCAAACGTGTATTTCTTTCCGGCTGAGCGTTTGCTCGCCAGCATTTTGATCGATCGGTATGGGAATGAGCGGTCGGAGAGGACGGATAAGAATTCTTGGCCCACGGCGCCGGTGACGCCCACCACGGCGATTGATGGGCCGTCTTCGCGGAGTGCCATTCGAACGGTGGTGGGGCGGGAGCAGAGAAAAGTGGGGTTTGGATGGTGGAGAAGGGTGGGGGTTGGGGTGGTGCCGGTGAGGAAGCGGCGGGAGAGGGTGGCCGGAGATTGCATTTTGAGGGAAAAGATGATCGGAGAATTGGAGAGTTAACGTTATGGGGGCGGCATAAAAGTGATAGGGTTTTAGGCCATCTCATCCGTAGTCATAAAGACTCTTAGCGGGCGTTATGCGACACGTGTCATGCTACGTCATACAGCGACTTCATGGGCGTTATATCACTAGAACCCGTAGTCATAAAGCCTATACCCATCATTACCTAATTATTACTTTTCATTTTTATTAATTAATTAAAAAAACTAACTATTTTTTATTGGTCAAACCTTTTAAAAGTTCTCCCATAAGGCCCTTCGTCGTGGTGTTTCGGACGCCATTAGACGCTATGGGTGGCTTTTTGAGGCATATAGCGCCCCAGTACATGTAGTGTTAAAAGGGTGCTGACACAGAGTGCATATAACTATAACACACGTTTTGGTCCTGAACCTTGAGTGTATAAAAATGATAGGGTTTTAAAGTGATACGTTTTGGTAAACCATTGGCACTTCCCAAAAAAAATTGTGCAATTTACTCCATTTTTTTATCATATTGTTATTTTATGTCATGTGGGTCCAGAGCCATTATTGAGAAATCAAGTACCACAAAACCATTGGCACTTCCCACTGTTTAGTCCCCTAAAACCTGGTTTTGTTTGTGTCACTGTGTGCGGTTAGATAGATTGCATCTATCTATTTATACCACATTGAAGTCCTCTGATTCATCACCAATCACTTAACTTTTGATTACAAACAAGCAAAATCATCACAACCCCCACTTAGATTACTGAAACATGAGTTCAACAAGCAGAGCTTGGATGGTGGCCGGAACTGTTGGTTTGGTGGAGGCTCTCAAAGACCAAGGGTTTGCACGGTGGAACTACACCATTAGGGCCATCCACCACCACGCCAAGGCCAATCTCCGATCACTCTCCCAAACCAAGAAGCTGTCTTCTCCGGCAGCCATGGCATCAAGCAGAAGCATACAAGAATCAGAAGAATCATTGAGAAAAGTCATGTACTTGAGTTGTTGGGGTCCCAACTGATCCAACCATTTGCTGTTTAATTAGGTAGTTAGATATTATAGAGAAACCTGATTATATATGTATATGTAATTATGCATCATGTACAAGTCCAGCCTTCATAATCGAAGAGATTCCGATTGAGATAAAAAAAATGTTAATTAAATGAAGAAAGCTTATATTTTTGTTACTCATGTGTTATTTTAAGATTGGTCTATGAATAATTGAATATATCTTTACTTAAATCAAGGAACTATTAGTGTTACTATTATTATTATTAAGTTTAATTAAAAAAATTCTTTACATAGTATATGTTTCATAAAAAAAATTCTTTACATATTATATGTTTCATATGAGATAGGACAATTTAGAGGTTTAGTCTCTAATTTCAAATTATTAAGGATTTGATCTCTGGTGGCAATAGTGTTTCATGTAGTTTGCGACAATTTACAGGTTCTCTAATTTCAAATTCTTGATTTCTGGTGGCAATAGTGTTTCGTGTGGTTTGGGCCAAATAACGGGTAGAGGTGCACACAACGGGGTTTTTTTTAAAGGGTTAATGGATTTAAACACCCATAACTATTGCTATTTGGCCGCTGGCACTCTCAACTTTGACTTTGGCTCCCACCACTCCCAACTTAACACATTGTTTGTCATGGCACCCCATCGTTAAATAAACACTAACTGGGTTAGGAAAATTAGCCTACGTGTCATATTAATCTGACGTGGCATGTATGACGTGTAATGTAAACCTGATTCATCATCTTTATAACACCTAATACCCCCAAACAGAAAACCATATGAAACCCTAGATGATTTAAGCAAAGAGAAAGTGGCATTTTTATCGATGATTTAAGCAAAGAGAAAGTGGCTCAGATCTGTAACATGAAGATCAGACAAGAGAGACGATCACCGCCATGGCTGCAACACCGGTTGCACCGTAAGAGCAAATAAAAAGCCCTTGTTGGTGCTCTCACATACCATCCGGGTTGCCCCGCCAAGATACGGGTCGATGTTGACCCCATGACTGATTACGATGCTCGGATATGAATCCGTACACAAATCATTATCATCATTGCCTTCTCATTTTCATCTTTCACCATTGAAATAAATGTATACACACATATATGATATATCTATACTATATTGTATATCGAACGCTCTACCAACTTTGCTACACACATTTATGGTTTGGATCCTGATTTGGTAGCTCTCAAATGGTAGATGATTCTGCTTATCGGCATTCTTTCTTTAAAGGGTTGTTGATTTTCAAGGGAAAATGGGGGATTGATTGAATCATTGGCTCAACATCATTAGATCAGCACATAACATCTTTGTGACAACTATCAAAATTCCAGGTATCCGTACAATTATTAAATAATGATTAGTGCTTAATGACTGTGCTGAATTACAATTAATTGCTTGAATTGCTTTCTGATTATTGCCATATATACATGTGCATCACATATTGCTTAATGTCATAACATTATTACATGCAAACTTTATTGATTCAACTCATGCACGAAAACAAAACTAGCACAGTTATCAAACAGATCAGAAAAATGCTGACGGAGTTTAGTAAATAGACAGACATTGAGTTGAGACACAGAATGAGCCAGAAACTAAGAATTACACTAGTGTAGTGTGTAGGAAAGTAAGGATCATAAAACTGTCTTCCTAGAGATAGTTTAAGTGCCGAAAAGTGTCTAAAACTTTCCTAAAGTGCTGAATTCAGCAAAAATCAGCAATTTTCAGCATTTAAACACACTAACATCATGCAGAAATAAGGTTGAATGGTCCCGAATGCTTTCCTAAGTGTCGGGAATCAAAACTGTCACAAAAGGTAACATAAAGCACACTAAACTGCATAGTTTAGCACCATAACGAACCGGTAACCAACCGAACAACCGGACACTATCCGAAACACCAAATTTTCACTAGAAGCACTGTTTTAACATTACCAAGCTAGTTATGGTCCCCGAACATCATAACACACTATATAAATATCTAATAACTAGATCCCTAACTATATACTTGATTTCTAACTAATAACTAACCATTTAGTTGAAACCTAGTCTATAACCCCCCCCCCCCCCAACCTAGTAATCGGCCAACATGGCCCCCACCTCAAGATTTTATAAGATTATTAAATTGGATGTTGTTTCTTCTTTATTAAACATAGTAACCAATGGAGAAATGTTATGGATGGGTTATAAGTATAACCATTAGCACACAAGCTTCAAATCTTTCACACACCAACACACACTTTCTCTTTTCCTCTCCTTCTTGATTCACGGCCGAGAATAACACCCCACACACCACCTTCATTCAATCATCTTCCATACATTCTGTAACACCCCAAAAATTTCAAGATAAATTGTTTAAAAATAAGGAAAGATTTAAAAGGAACAAATAAAATGTAAAATGACAATAAAAGAATTAGAGGGGCTGAATTGTAATAAAACATAATTGAAATCATGGGAAAATGCCTAAATTATATACCTTTCAATTTAGGAGGGGTTAATATGATAAATTGTAACTAAAAAGGGGTTAATAAGGTTTAAACCCAAAACACACCCCTGGTGCGTTTCTGGGATCGAACAAGAGCAGGAGAAACAAGGGTTTACCCTTGTTCTTGCAAAACTCATCAATTGGCAAGGGAATTCAATGTTAATCGGCTGCATGTCTTAAATTCTCGATCATCTAAGCATACCTAGTGAAGTGGTAAGTCGAATTTCTTGATTTGGTGAATTGGAGAAAAAGGGTTTCAACCCAATCATGAGTTTGTGGTATGATTTGTGTTAATTAGATGTTAGGGTTACTCCCTAGAGTAGAAATCATGCTTGATTTTAGTTAATTGAAAGATTTTTAGCAAAACCCACTTTATGAATTTGTGATATGAATAGGATGATTTAAGTGAATTTAATTATGCGAAATCTTGGAAATTATGGTGATGTTGTAATGCCTGAATCTTAGAAAATTATGTGGGATAAAAGAAAGGTATGAACTTGGATTGATTTTGATGAGTTATAGGATGAACTAGTAGAAATTCATGATTTGTATGCTTGTAATTGATGTGTGTAAATTTGATGACCACCAAGTGTTTGATGAAATGCCTAGGAGAAAAATGTGTATAATTTGGATGATGAATGAATGAAAGTTTAGTTGTACTAAATGAATGAATGAATGAATGAATGAATGTGTTATGATAGGCGTGAAAGAAGAAGGTTCTAATACTAGGAAATCGGAAGGCTTGCGGGATCGAGGTACGTTAGTGTACACCTTATGTTTTTATTATGTTGTCATATGTATAATAATCTCTAGTGTATTGAATTGTTATGTTGGAACCGTGAATGCTGAAGATATCCAATTGTTGAAAGTAAAGTTAGATCCTTCATAAACGGATGTTGAGGAATGATTAAAATACGAAAGTTAACACATCATATCCGGTACTTTTAGTCGAACCGGGTATGGGAAGTTATGTATGTAATGGACAAAAGCCTACTCGATCCGTTTTTCCTCGGATCGAGGTATGATATAAGAATGTAATGACTATGATTGTTCATTATGAACAAATCGAATGAAAGCGATGTAATGATGCTAGTATCCGTTCCTAACGGGTATGTTAAGTAAAGTATGCTTAGCCTCTATTTGAGGTAAGCATGTAATGAACCGTTTAACGGTTAGCAAAGTGATTAAATGATGATAATCCGAGAATGAAACGAATGGGTTTATAATCTAGAATTGTTAGTGGCGAATTACTAATCTATTTATTATGTTGAATGTAGGTAAATCCTCAATTTAGGCGACTTGGCAATTTGGAGCGAGCATATGCACACTTTATGGTTATCAAGCGCTTCCGCTATTACGTATTAATGTTTTGAGTCAAATGCTCGTTTTTGTATAACGTTGTTAGTGGTTACACTTTTTGACACTTGATGTATGGTTCTTAGTCGTGTCTAGTTGAACGGGTTGTAGACTTGTTTGTTTTGTTGATGGTTAAAACAGGGATATACTCGTCTTATGGACGGGTCATGCCCAAATTTTGTTAAAAATCATGAATTAATGACATAGCGTTTTTACCTTTTAAATTGCGAAAGATTTGTCCATGTTAAAAGTTGTGTTTCTTGCGTCTTTTGGATGGCATTTCTACTAGACGTAATTACGGGCGTTACACATTCCAAGCTTTAACAAAGGTGTTAGAGGTTGCGTAAAGAAGCTAAGAGCTTTCGGAAGTTCAAGGACCTTCTCTATTTGCTTTTATCCATCTCGTTTCTTCTCTTGATCATCCCTAGCCTTGAGCTAGTAGTAAGAACACTAATCTTTCCATTTTACACCTTGTTTAAGTGGTTAAAAGATGATACATGTTGATTATCATTAAGAACACTAAGAAATAAGAAGATGAAACTTGAACATAAGCTTAAATCATGAAGAAACCATGTTGTTTATGTGTTGATTTACTTGTTGATTAGTGTTTGCTTATGTAAATGATGTAGATCATCATATGATCTTGCTAGATCATGATTAAAAACATAATCTAGCAAGATGAGAGGATGAACATGTTAGAGTTGAATGAATCATCCTCACATAAACCATGAACTTGAAAGAATATAATGTTTTCTTGTGAAATAATGATTAAAATCAAATGTAAGTCTTGTAGATCTAAAACTTCAAGGATGATTTTTCAAGAAACCAAGTTAAAAATACAAGATTTACTTAATCTTGGATTTTAGATAAATAAACCTTATTTTTAGAGTTTTCCGCAACGAATCACCAACAAGCTTTCCAAAACATGGTTTTTCAGCGTTTCAGCAAAGGAGGGGCCGTCGCCGACGGGCTGTGAGCCGTCGCCGACGCCCTCATACTTGCCGACGACCTAACTGTCTGCCTACGGACATTGTGGGTGACGCCCATTTACGAAGCCCGTCGCCGACGGGGTGTAAGGCCGTCGCCGACGGCCAGCGGAATCTCAATCCGCTGAAAATTTTTATTTTTGTATTATTTTCGCGTTTCGACTTCCCGAGTTGTCTGAAAGCCTGTCTAATGATTTTGTAGGGTTCACGTAAGGCCTAATAAGACATATGTAATCACAAATGATGGTTACGAAGGAAAGAAATTTGTAAAGGTCGAAGGTAATGTGTCGAATGACACGAATGAACGCTGAAAGTTTAAAAAGTAAGTAAAGTTTAAAATATAAGAACGCGAATGAAGTAATTACGGACTAATGAATTATGATGTATTGAAACCTGTGAATTATGATTTAAGTTCCCATACTTCTCAGAAATGCCCGTTTTATGTTCCTGTCAAGGTATTAGAAGATATAATAAGTTATGTAAAGTTATGTAGATCGTCGGCGATAAAGTAAAATTTATAAAAGTCGAATGTAACGTATGGAATGGCGTGAGATGAATGACGAATGTATAAAGTGGAGTTGGAAACGTATGATAATGAATAATGAAGGAAGTAAATATAGACTAAAGTACTTGGATATGTGAAGGAACCGGAATTGTTAATAAATAAATATAAAAATGATGAGATTAGTGGTGAAAATAATTTGAAGAATGTGAGTTAGATGGAATTCGTATGAAAATTCGGATGAATGTATGCTTTGATAGAATTATGCATTAGAGGCTTGTACCTTGTACATGAATGGTGTGATGCTTATGTGTATTTAATGATTTGCTTTAGTATGATTAAGAGGCGAATATGTGCTAAATGTGAATCATACGAGCTAATTAGTAAAGGATATGTTGAAATTATGCTATATAGTTGCTTCGAATGAAATTTGCTAATTGTAAAATCATGGAGCATTAGCATGTGAAAGTACGTGTATGTGAATGTATATGTGTATTGTTTAGAGGATCACGTAAATTGTACATCTTGCACAATACGAGTATGAAATACGTAGGATATTATTATTATGACCTACCATATTTAGATGAATACATGTTTAAAAGTTTGAAGTGTGTAAACGAGACAGTTGACTTTCTGAAAGTCAACAGTATAGGGATATCATGGGATGGCCATTAGACACAATTGTTTAAGTAAAGAGTTAATGTGTTACGTACTAGATGAATTACGTGTTATGATTGATGATAGTTTAGTTATGTGGAATTGAAATTAAGTGGAACGTATAAATAAATGAGAACATGGTAATGTTAATGAAAGGTATGGAAAGGATAATAGTTCAGATGTTAGCTAAAGGCGTTTTGTAAGTGTGTTCGAATTGAAAGTAAGAATAACCTGTACTACAATACTTATATACAAAGGTACTGGGTGGTGGTTGACCTTAAAAGGTTATATTGTAGAAGTCAGTGAATAATAATTACTTACAAATGCTGGAAGTATTACGTAAGAAATACGTGTAAAGTAGAATACTCATTAGTAAAAGACATGTTAGAGAACGTAGGTGAATTAACACCTAATACGGTGAACAAACAAATGGAAATGGTATATTAAGGGATGGTCATGTATTGACCGAAGCTCGAGAAAAACATGAGAATCATCTCACTTATGTCCGGTCAAGCTAGCAAAAAGGGGTCTAACGATTCTTAAAGGAACGGATCAATATAAGAAAGAAAGAAAGATAAGAATGAAAAGTATAAGCCTACGATTGAATGTAAGACAAACTTAAGAAAGAAGGGTGGGAACACCACTAGAAATAGGATGTAAAGTGTCGCGTCGAGACGCGCTAAATGAAATAGGACATGGAATTAAGTGTTAGGACCCAACACTCGAAGTTGAATGTAGAAGATTAATATGAAAACGTTTCGTAAGAAATGACATGGTAAATGATACGGCAGAAGAAAGGAAGGTACAGAGGAAAATGTTTGAATCTGAGAAATGGATTCGACCATGTAAGGAATGAAAGGTTGGATCCATAAGCAAGCACGGGTCAAACCAGTAAGAATGAAAGGTAATGAATTAAAAGTTCGAATCCGTAAATGAAGACGGATTAAACAAATAAGAATAGAAACTAAAAAAAAAAACGAAACTCAAATTAGTCATACGGGTCAAATGGCGATCGCCATTTGAACCCGGTATTTAATGTTCAATTTGTCAAGTTTGTTACTCGCAGGTGAGCATAATGTATGGGCATGCATTGTCGCAATTTGGAAAGTATTAACCGTCGCAAAGTATGAATAACGAGTCAAGGGATTTGACCCGCGACAGGTATGTATAAAAGATCATATTATTAATAGGAGCTTAGGGCTCAACTAGAGAATGACGTGTCGGAATAGGATAACTGATTCACATAAGTAAGAATGTATTTACAGTTAGACTTCCGAAAAGTCAAACGAAGTGAATGAAGTCCTTGCAAGTATGCAAGTATAAAGTACGAACGTGTACCTCGATACGACCACAATAAGTAAGGGGTGTTAGTCTGACCTTGAAAGGTCAAACTGCGAAAGTTGGCGAAATGACCAATAAAATGAAGGGATAGTATATAAGAAATGGAATATATGGTATATTTTAGCATGTACGTGAGAAAATTGTGAAAGAGACAATAGGCGAACAAACACCATGTAGGACGCAATTATGAAAGGTTATGGGCTAACTATTTATTTATAGATAAATATGAAGGAATTCTTAGTGAGGTAATAGTAATAAAGCTAGTGGAAGGATGCTCACGAGTGAGAGCATATTTCATGAATGAATGAGACCAATTCTGGTACGGAAGGTACATATAAAGAAGTGGATCGATTCGGCTCACGGATAACTGATTTATGCAATGAAGTCATGGTTATTATAATAAGTAGTTCATGCAAAGAGCTAATAGTAAAGTGTTGCGAAGGATTAAATTTGAGGCTAAACTCAAAAGTTTTAATTAGTTCAAGTAACAGTAGTAACCATAGAACGATACTTTATGCTCATAGTAAGCATGAAAAAGTAATTAGGAAGAGGGTAGTTTTGTTTTAATACTACTAAGTCATTAAATGTTTATAATATGCGTATAATGATATGCTAAGCCCTCATATGAATAAGAAAATAATTAGAAGAATATTAGCAATGGGATGATAGGGTTTTCTCATGGTTACAATAATGAATTATATCGTGTATGATACGTAAGTGGAATGAAATAAATCAATTTATTTTTGTTAGCAAATGTATGAATATGTTATGCTGAGTTAGAAAGATAGAAACAAGCCGTAAACATAGGCTTGTACGACCAATAGTATACACTTGAAATAAATTTCAATGAACGAACCGCTAGTGATGATGTATGCTAGGAACTAGCATTATAAGGTGAAAACGACACTAATAAGAGCTCTGGATCAGATTCTGACTTATATGCGATTATGAAAGTAATTTACTTAATTTAAGAACGGAGGGACGATGCGTAAAAATATGTGCGCATAAAGGAAACTTTTTGCCAAGATCCCGAATGTATCTAGGTCGTAGTAAGCATCGTGAATGAATAGATGAAAAAGTAATGGTAGAATTGGTCTAGTTGGAATGAGAAAGGTTTCGGGGACGAAACCTCTTTTAAGGGGGGTAGACTTGTAACACCCCAAAAATTTGAAGATAAATTGTTTAAAAATAAGGAAAGATTTAAAAGGAACAAATAAAATGTAAAATGACAATAAAAGAATTAGAGGGGCTGAATTGTAATAAAACATAATTGAAATCATGGGAAAATGCCTAAATTATATACCTTTCAATTTAGGAGGGGTTAATATGATAAATTGTAACTAAAAAGGGGTTAATAAGGTTTAAACCCAAAACACACCCCTGGTGCGTTTCTGGGATCGAACAAGAGCAGGAGAAACAAGGGTTTACCCTTGTTCTTGCAAAACTCATCAATTGGCAAGTGAATTCAATGTTAATCGGCTGCATGTCTTAAATTCTCGATCATCTAAGCATACCTAGTGAAGTGGTAAGTCGAATTTCTTGATTTAGTGAATTGGAGAAAAAGGGTTTCAACCCAATCATGAGTTTGTGGTATGATTTGTGTTAATTAGATGTTAGGGTTACTCCCTAGAGTAGAAATCATGCTTGATTTTAGTTAATTGAAAGATTTTTAGCAAAACCCACTTTATGAATTTGTGATATGAATAGGATGATTTAAGTGAATTTAATTATGCGAAATCTTGGAAATTATGGTGATGTTGTAATGCCTGAATCTTAGAAAATTATGTGGGATAAAAGAAAGGTATGAACTTGGATTGATTTTGATGAGTTATAGGATGAACTAGTAGAAATTCATGATTTGTATGCTTGTAATTGATGTGTGTAAATTTGATGACCACCAAGTGTTTGATGAAATGCCTAGGAGAAAAATGTGTATAATTTGGATGATGAATGAATGAAAGTTTAGTTGTACTAAATGAATGAATGAATGTGTTATGATAGGCGTGAAAGAAGAAGGTTCTAATACTAGGAAATCGAAAGGCTTGCGGGATCGAGGTACGTTAGTGTACACCTTATGTTTTTATTATGTTGTCATATGTATAATAATCTCTAGTGTATTGAATTGTTATGTTGGAACCGTGAATGCTGAAGATATCCGATTGTTGAAAGTAAAGTTAGATCCGTCATAAACGGATGTTGAGGAATGATTAAAATACGAAAGTTAACACATCGTATCCGGTACTTTTAGTCGAACCGGGTATGGGAAGTTATGTATGTAATGGACGAAAGCTTACTCGATCCGTTTTTCCTCGGATCGAGGTATGATGTAAGAATGTAATGACTATGATTGTTCATTATGAACAAATCGAATGAAAGCGATGTAATGATGCTAGTATCCGTTCCTAACGGGTATGTTAAGTAAAGTATGCTTAGCCTCTATTTGAGGTAAGCATGTAATGAACCGTTTAACGGTTAGCAAAGTGATTAAATGATGATAATCCGAGAATGAAACGAATGGGTTTATAATCTAGAATTGTTAGTGGCGAATTACTAATCTATTTATTATGTTGAATGTAGGTAAATCCTCAATTTAGGCGACTTGGCAATTTGGAGCGAGCATATGCACACTTTATGGTTATCAAGCGCTTCCGCTATTACGTATTAATGTTTTGAGTCAAATGCTCGTTTTTGTATAACGTTGTTAGTGGTTACACTTTTTGACACTTGATGTATGGTTCTTAGTCGTGTCTAGTTGAACGGGTTGTAGACTTGTTTGTTTTGTTGATGGTTAAAACAGGGATATACTCGTCTTATGGACGGGTCATGCCCAAATTTTGTTAAAAATCATGAATTAATGACATAGCGTTTTTACCTTTTAAATTGCGAAAGATTTGTCCATGTTAAAAGTTGTGTTTCTTGCATCTTTTGGATGGCATTTCTACTAGACGTAATTACGGGCGTTATACATTCCAGGCTTTAACAAAGGTGTTAGAGGTTGCGTAAAGAAGCTAGGAGCTTTCGGAAGTTCAAGGATCTTCTCTATTTGCTTTTATCCATCTCTTTTCTTCTCTTGATCATCCATAGCCTTGAGCTAGTAGTAAGAACACTAATCTTTCCATTTTACACCTTGTTTAAGTGGTTAAAAGATGATACATGTTGATTATCATTAAGAACACTAAGAAATAAGAAGATGAAACTTGAACATAAGCTTAAATCATGAAGAAACCATGTTGTTTATGTGTTGATTTACTTGTTGATTAGTGTTTGCTTATGTAAATGATGTAGATCATCATATGATCTTGCTAGATCATGATTAAAAACATAATCTAGCAAGATGAGAGGATGAACATGTTATAGTTGAATGAATCATCCTCACATAAACCATGAACTTGAAAGAATATAATGTTTTCTTGTGAAATAATAATTAAAATCAAATGTAAGTCTTGTAGATCTAAAACTTCAAGGATGATTTTTCAAGAAACCAAGTTAAAAATACAAGTTTTACTTAATCTTGGATTTTAGATAAATAAACCTTATTTTTAGAGGATAAACAAGTGTAGAAACATATGTGTAACAAGAAAAATTCATAAAGAAACATTTTTAGAAAATGTGACTACAAGTTGTAAAGATCTATTTTCTTTAAAAATGATGTTTTTAAAGAATCAACCACACTTTAAAGGGGTAACAAGGCTTACTAAAAACACTAGTAAGTTACTACAATTTTTTATAAATTTTCAAGTTCGTGAAGTGGTAGTTTATGCTTGATTTTGGCAAAATTGGTAAGTGTAGATGGTTTAATGTGGATTGTGGATTGATTGTGTTGATTTACAAAATAAAATAGTATGCCTTGAAGGCATGGAAACCTCCATTTTTAGGGGAAACTATGGCAAAATTTTTCAAAAAAATTAAACACTTAGAAAAATATTTCTAAACAAATATTTACAAGTGTATTTTAAACCATAGATTTTTCACATAAAGTTTGCCATAATTTTTGTTACAAAAATTATAAATATTGGAGGTTGGTTTTTATAAATAAAAGTGACTAAATATATATTTAGAAAATATATATTTAGATGACACCATGTGTGTGATTATTTGTATATTATGTGTATTAGTTATATTATTTTAGGACTTGGAATAATATAACTCATCAAAACACCAAAAATTTCAATCCAAAATATTACCGAAATTCCAAGTAATAGATATACAAAGAATACACAAAATATTGGTCAAACCGAACAAAGGAATATAACTCACAAAATATTCCGGAAAATTTATTTGCAAGTATATTTTTGGTAAATAATATTTTGGACACCAAGAGAATAAAAATATGATTTTTACAATTATTACAAGATTATATCATATTTTTGACAAGAAGAAAATATATTATTTTTGCCAAGGTAAGAATATATATTTTTCTTGGAATTATTAGAATGTTTATTACCTTTGGAAGAAATATATATTTCTCAAATAAATATGAAATATATTATTTATGGGGAAAAATAAGTTTATGTATATTTTCTAAGTTAGACTTGAAAATATATATATTTTTTTTTGAAACTTATATGAAAATACAAATATTTTTGCCAAAGTAAAATTATAAATAATTTTTCTAGGTAATATTTCTCAAAATATATATTTTGGAAATATATATTGATATATTTTTATTAAAGATATTATTCTGGAAAAGTTAATACAAAAATAAACAAGTATAAGAATACGAATACAAATACACCCATCCTTGGGAAGGATATACACGTATAAATACATAAATGTAACAAGTTAAAATATATTATTTTAGCTACACATTAATTGATCTGTTCCTTGTTGTTTCATACCAGTTTACAAATACATACATACATACTTACAAATGTTTTCAAGGATGATTCGTGCAAACAAACAAATCACATGAACTCGCTCAACTTTTGTTGATGTTTTCAAACTACATGTATTTCAGGAAATTAAGTATGGATCTGGCGGGCGTTGAAGTTTACAAGTCATGTCTCTAATAAAAGGTGTCATCCAAAGTCGAAGGTTTGGGTTATGTATTTTTATCTTGTATAAGATACATGGCTCGAAACCTAGTTTGTTTGTGTCTTTTGTGAAGTCCTTATGAAATTCTAAAACAAATTGCATGGTTTGTAACTCAGATTCAAAGTCTGTGTTTGGATTCTAAAAAAATGTTGTTATTATGTTTTAAAACTTAAATTTATGGATGACATCATGGATTTATCATATAGTTGTTTGTTATGGTTGAATGCAATGATATTAAGCAAGTCACACCAAATCACGCTTCCGCAAAAGTCAGGGTGTGACAGATCTTCAACAACGATTTCACACTGCAAGTCCTCTGTTTCCTAACCGCAACCGATCGAGTGAGAAAACGCTTATCAATGGCGGATTTCACCGGCGATTTTGCGGTGAAAACAGGTTTGTGGTAGTGTGTGAGAGAGAAAGTGTGGAAGTGTGGAGGTGAAACGGCGGATTTCACCGGCGACGGCACCACTATTCCCATCCTCAACATCACACCACCCCCTGCAACGGCACCACTGTTCCCCTCCTCAAAATCACCTGATCATCATAACCCCGTTTTCCCCCAAAATCAAAACCCATCGCCGTTTGTTTTCGATATCATCTCGAACAGGCTTCTAGATCCAGATTAAGCGGTGTTTGGTGTTGTAGGGTAGGTGGTCGCAGTGGGTGGTGGCCAATGGTTCTTGAACAGGGGATTATGGTGGTAGGGTGGATGGCAGCGTAGGGTTATGGTGGGGTGGAAGGCAGGACGGTGGTGGTGTTAAGTGAGAGAGAGAGGGGGTGAATATAAACTGATTTTTATATAATATAAGTTTTCATCAGCATGCCACCTCATTAAAAAAACGCCACGTCATCTAAAATTAGCCATGTAGAACAACAAAACTAACCAAGTTAGTGTTTGGTTAACGACGGGGTGACACAGCAACCCAAGTGTTAAGTTGGGAGTGGTGGGAGCCAAAAGCAAAGTTGAGAGTGCCAGCGGCCAAATGGTAATAGTTGGTGGTGTTTAAATCCATTAACCCTTTTTTAAATACTCCAGTTTGGGTACATACTCGGGTACGGGTATCACCGGGTATCGGTTTTTCGGGTATTGCTAATATCCGGGTTCGGGTATTGGCCTGGATAACCATACCATGTGTATCTGAGTTCAAGTTTTCTATAATCGGGTATTAGAATACCCTATTTCTATGTTTCGTTATGAAATCCGAGATGACAACCCTTCTTAACACTTCACCTCCTTCAACCCCACACCAAAGTACAAAAACACCGGGTCAGTAGCACCTTCCTTGTAGTAAGAAACACCATGGAAGTGTCATCATGCAAGCTCTCCCGAACAAAACTACAAAACATAATCAAGAACACTTAGGACTCTATATAATGGAATGCCATATTCATAGCAAAACTATGCAAAGAAACAATTCAACAAATGACTTACAACTGGAGGCCGCTAAGCTTGCCAAGAAGAAACTTTGTTGCTGCCTCGATGTTCTTTTTGAAGAATTCTTGTTTCTCTCCGTCATGCTGGAACAAAGCTGCACAACAGCAACTGTAATACCCATTTTGAACCTGGTATCGGGTGTTTGTAAAACCTGGTCCGGGTAAGGGTTCTCAGTTGGAATATCGTACCTGGTCCATACCTGTAGGGTAGGGTCGAGTTCGGGTTGTCAAAACCCGGTTTTTAGAATATCTGGGTCCGGGTACTTTTTCCGGCTTCGGGTTTTTTATGCACCACTAATTACGGGTTTAAACTACTCTCTCGTGGCAATTTTTTTTTACATAAATGCAAAATTATTACAATTAGAATAAACTAGTAAGATTACCCACGCTACACTGCGGGGTTTCGATCGATATCTATTTTGGTTCAGTATAGCAACCGAATGAAATATGTTCAAAAGAATATTTACACATGTTCAACCGAACCATAAAAATAAATCTAAATTGAACATCTATACGAGGTGATTTTAAATTACTTGTAAACAGAAACGTGAACGCTATCTTAATTATAACTTTAATGAAAAATTACGTCTAAATGTAAACCAACTTAAATCTATAATGACACGTGCATACAAATAAGCAAGTAAGAAAATATTATTTTTTTAAAGTTAAAGAATAGTACGGCGTGTTGCGGCGGTGTCGAAACGTAAAGTGACTTAAATTTATACCGTCTAATGAAAATATATTATATTTAACCCGAGTTATTTCCGAACAAAATTTACGTCAAAATGTAGATCAATTGAAAACGTACATAAAAATAAGCACGAAAACGTATGATATTTGACCCGACCCATTTTCGGAAACAAAAAAAGATTACGTCAAAATGTAGACCTTAGGAACGATTTTGGCATTTTACTCTTAACCTTTTTAACCATTGCTTCTGGTGGTTTAAACTTGTATTAAAAGAAAATTTCAAAATCAATAGTTTATATCAACATTTGTAAAGTTGTAACACCTCAAGTTCTATAAATAAGTGAAATAGAGTTATAAATTGATTAACTAATGGGTTTTGGGGTTGAGGTTAAAAAATTTTAACATCAGTAGTTTATATTAACCTTATACTCGATGGGTATTTACCCGTTAGAAATCTGACGTGTTTTGAGACAGGTTTAGAATAAGCTTAACTAATTGGATCTGGGGTTTACATATAGGGGCTGTTTGACAACATCTGAATGGTTAAGTGCTGAACCAGTAAGAGGTCTGAATCATTAAGTGCTGAACTAGTAAGAGGTCTGAACCATTAAAAGCTAGTATAAAGTTTAACTGTTTAGAGGCAAATGTCTGACAAATTCAGATTAGAGGTCTTAACCATTCAGACTCGTTATAATGTTTAACTATTCAGAGGCAATTGTCCGAACCATTCAGACATCTGCTCCTGAAGTAAACAGTCTGAACTATTAGGCCACACGGGGTGGCACGTTATTTTATCGTGATAAAGTCTATCACGCGTTAGCACACCGCCGCCTCCATTCCTTCACGCGTTATAAATTCAACGGCGTCGACTTTATCACGCGTTGAACTTTTGAATAAGGCTGCATGGGGCATCTCTTCAAATGACACGTGTGGAACTTTTGAATAAAGGCTGCATGGGTGATAGAATTCAAATGACACCTGTACGAAATATGGGATATATACACATGTATATATTCACACACATGTATATAATATTGGGTGATAGAATTCCATCACTAGTGATACCACCCCGCCTACATTTCTATCACTAGTGATAGAATATTGGGTGATGACATGGCATGATTTGATTGGATAGTGGGAGTGATAGAAACTATCACTAGTAAACCACCCCTCCTCCCCTTAAGAACCCCATTAAGAGGTAAACAAATAGCCCATAAGTCTAATTTTAAGTTGTTAAAGCTTAAAAATTTCAGTTTCGAAATTTTTACGGGGGTGCAGCAAGGGGATCCTTTGGGACCTTTGCTTTTTGCCCTAGCTCTACACCCCTTAGTGCTTCAGGTGCAGGAAAACTGTAAACTCCCCTTCCATGCTTGGTACTTGGATGACGGGACAATTATCGGGGACGCTGTTCAGGTTGCTAAAGCTCTCGACATCATCGATTCGGAGGGTCCAGCATTGGGGCTACGACTTAATATTAGAAAAACTGAAGTATTTTGGCCGACATGTAACGGGGTGAAGGTCCGGCCAGGGCTTTTCCCCTGTGAGATTGGGAGGCCGGAGAAAGGTGTCAAACTGCTAGGAGGGGCAGTCAGCCGTGATGCCAGTTTTATAAGTGGTCTAGCGGCTAAGAGGGCAACGCGTGCTGTTGACATTATGGGACACCTTCCCTTGTTGCGGGATCCTCAAAGCGAACTCCTTTTGCTTAGATCTTGTATGGGGGTTGCAAAGTTGCTATTTGGTTTGCGAACTTGCCAGCCCCCTTTTGTGGATGATGCTGTTTCATGTTTTGATAAAGGTCTTCGGGAGGCAATAGAAGACATTGTCGTGTGTGGGGGTCCTTTTTTTGGTGATCTACAGTGGCGAATCGTGACCTTGCCAATGAGGCTTGGTGGGTTGGGCCTTCTCTCGGCCCGGGATGTGGCTGCATATGCCTTTGTTGCTTCCAGGTCTCAATCTTGGGAGTTGCAGGACCACATCTTACGTAACAGTGGGGTTGCTAACACTGATCCGGATTATGCCAGCGCCTTGGAACGCTTGCATGAATCTCTACCTGACTTTGATCTCGGCGGTTTCTCTAACAAGGACACCGCCCCCAAAAAGCCACAGAAAACTTTGGCGAATGCCCTTTGTTGTCGAATCGCACAAAGTTTGGGAGAAGATTTCCATTTGTCACCCCGCCAGAAAGCCGTCATTGAATGCCTACAGAGGCCTCACGCTCAGGATTTCTTAACTGTTATTCCTATTGAAGGTTTGGGTCAACGTATGTCAGCGGTGGAGTACCGGTCAATCCTTAAGTACCGTTTGATGATCCCCATGTTCCCGAATGATGAAACTTGCCCAGTCTGCCGTAAAGCATGCCTAGATAAATACGGGGAGCATGCGTTACACTGTAGAGAGTTGCCGGGGTTTAAGTATCGCCATGACTTTGTACGAGACGCATTAATGGATATTCTCAGACGAGCAGGGATCTCGGCGAAGAAAGAGGCACCGGTTAATTTTCTTACAGACCCATCGGAGGGGAGATCCACCCTACGCCCAGCTGACGTGCTAGTTTTTGGTTGGGAGGGCGGGAAACATGCTTGTGTCGATCTCACAGGTGTATCCCCACTAGCCGGGTTCCGGGAAAATGGGTTTGTGGCGGGGCAAGCGGTACTGAAGGCAGAATCAAAGAAGGTGGAAAAGCACGCGAAAGCTTGTGAGGATAATCAGCATGCCTTTGTCCCCCTGGCGTTTGACACGTTCGGCTCCTTGGCGCCGGAGGCAGTTCGGTTCTTGTCTAGAGTTCAGCGTGTTGTCCACAGCAACTTTTCGACCCCTCAGGGGCGAGGCTTTGTTTTTAGTAGAATAGGGTTTTCTATTCAGAAAGGGATGGCGGCGCAGTTTGTTGCTCGTCTACCCGCTATCCTTATGTAATTTGCCCTGATGATACTGACAGTTATATTAATTGTAAGTTAATGGGGTTAAAAAAAAAAAAAAAAAAAAAAGTTTCGAAATTAACCCCTCATTTGAGCAAATTGATACCTTCAAAATCCACAAAAACCAAGCAACCTTCCATTTTGGCTCATTTCTCATGGAGCCACCACTCAACAAACTCTCGCCGGAAAATCATCCGTTGGCGGAGACTGTTACAACAGCGTCGGAAAACAACAACAACAACAACGATCGAACCCTAGCATTCATCAAACAAATAGCAAACAATTCAACTTCCTGTCCTTCATCTTCATCATCCACCGATTTAATCGCGTCCAGCGAAGATCTTCTCACCGAAATCTTCCTCCAGTTACCGGTAATCTCACTCATCCGATTCACATCCGCATCAAAGCAATGGTATTCCTTAATCAAAAGCCCTAATTTCTCTTTCATCCGAAACCCTAACCTCGATCCACCTTCCGGCCTGTTCTTCGAAGGTTGGGATGCCAGATCTAAATATCATTACGTGCCGTTACAAACCGGTAATTCTGATCATTCCGTTAGTTCCGTTATTAAGCCTCCGTTTACAACCCTAGGGTTTGATACCGGCGTTATTAAGATTTTACAATCATGCAATGGTTTATTGTTATGTGGAAATGATTTACAAACGTATTATGTGTATAATCCGACAACTAGTAGGTTTGTTACACTTCCGAAACATAATAATTATAATTCGGATACCAGTTGTTATATGACATTAGCTTTTGATCCTACAAAATCATGTCATTATAAAGTTGTGTGCAATTATATGTATAAGGCTATGATGATTGAGATCTACTCGTCGGAAACGGGGAAATGGAAGGTGTTGAATGAATGTATGGATGATTTGGTGGATGTGGATCGCGGTGTGTATGGGCATAACGCGATACATTGGATGAGTTTTCCGAATCGGCTGGTTTATTTGAAGTTGGATGAGGAGGTGGTTGATTATATTGATATAGATACGCCGGATACGAGTGTTTATGGGACGATTCTTGATGAGTTTTTAGCGGAGTCGTGTGATGGGATGCTGCTTGTTGTACGGTGTTGTAGGATGAGGAGATTGAATGTTTATGAGATAAAGAGGGATTATTCGGAGTGGCGGATTAAGTATCATGTTGATCTTGAAGAGGTTATTAGGGTTTATCCGAATATGGTGACGCGTCTTGGGCTTCATTTTATTGTTCAGGCGCTTGTGGTGGGGGAACGAGAAGAAGATTCGTTTGTTGTGTTGGAGCTTCCTGGGAAGCTTATACAGTATAAGTTTATGGTGAACACAATCTTCCAGCTTTGTGATTTTAGCAAGAAGAGTCACCATCAAGGTGGGTTCTTTCCGAAGACTATCTTCCAGCTGTCTGATTTTACACCTGAGAATCGTCGGTTTATCAATGGAAGCTGTTTCCCTTTCATTCCGTCGCTGGCTGCCGTCTGAGTTGATGTACATATGCAGATATGCTAGATGATATTGGTATGTATATGGTTTGAAAGTTTTCTGTTTTGTTAGGTTGTTGATTCTGCTCTACTTGTGGTGGAGATATTTTGTGGTTTTTAGTTGCAAACATATATTATCTTGATAGAATGATCATGGTCTTTGAAATCAACTAACAGTGGGTGGAAAACCAAGCTGTAAATCTCTTTTTGTAATCTAGTTAACAAAAAGATTATTTAGGAACCCAAGTACCCAACAACTTAAACAAATGACTTTTGTACTCTTTAGACTGCTTTGCTTTCTCATCTATGCCTTGGTTACAACTTAAATAGTTCTTAATTTGCAAAAAAGATAGGAGGCTGGGTCTAGTGTGGTTGTGGACGGCTCTAAGTTGTAGCCCCACCGCACAAAGTATTGATCTTGTAGTGGTCTCACGGAGGGTGCCAGTTGCCAAAATGCCATGTTCATGAGTCGATATGCGCTAAATGATGTATGTTTGTGATGTGCATATGTACTTCAAACACCCTTTTAACTCTGACCGATTCCATTAAGAGGCTACCAAACAGCCCCTTGGTGGTCTTCAAGTTCTTGATTGAGTTGATGTGAATGCTATGTTAGACCAATATCATCGAGAGGTCATCCGATAACTAAGATTCTCACACTCTTCATCAAACATTTGGACTTGTCATATAATACTAACTTCACCTTATATAAACATAAAGAGGTACTTAAAACAATACACTCAAAACTGTTTACAACATATATAAATCAAAACTGTTTATAAAGAGTTTGTTGGATGGTTAAACCAGTTCAGTTAGGTAGTGAATTGTCTACTTTTGTATACATAAGTGGTCATTTGTATGGTAGCTAATTGAGAAATACAAAACAGATTTTCACAAGGACTGGTTAGTTTATTTTAACAAACGCTTTGCAAACCTGAATAACCCTGAAAAGCAGAAAACCGGCTCATATATGACTATGTTATCTTAAACAGGCTTACGTTAGCTTCAGAGTTTGGCTTGGCTTCAAAACATGTACGTGTTCCATTCATATGGATTTCAATAAAGCAAGAAATTGAGATTCATAATTACTTTTGCTTGTGATCATACAAACAACATTTAGTTCATGGATCTCAGGCAACCCATTTTAGTTGGAGGAAGAACGAATATATTAATAGCCACGACTCACAGTTGTAGAAGAAATAACCTTATATAACAGTTACAACTCACAGTTGTAGAAGAAATAACCCTACATAATAGTTACGACTCATTAACCATTAACCATTAACCATTATAAATAAGCAACAAGGTTGGGCTTGGGTGGGTTGTAACTTGTGCTTGGGGAGGGTTTCAAAAAAAAAAAAACAACTGGACGCATTGCAGCTTGTACTCTAGGCTTATAATGTTGGATAGTGGTTTCTGACAAAACCACTGGCTGGTTTAATGGTGAGTCATCTATTCAAGTCAGGAGAGATAAATGAACAGATTAGAGAGTCAAACAAATCAAAAACCCCAAACCAAACCATTGAAGCCTAGATTCGATTGTTGCCAAGGAACGGTATACTACAAACAACAAAGATGCAGTGGGAAGCCGACAAGAAAGGAGTGAAAGCCGCCGGAGCTGAGCTTCTGCCCGACGGCCGACGAGGTCTTCGCATTCATGGCAGGGAGATCGAATCGTAGCCTTTCTGCACAAAGAAGAAGCTTCCCTAAATCTCACCGGAGGTCGGCGGAGCTTTACCAGACCTTGGTCGGCTCCATCAACACCTCTCACAAAAGATTCGAATGTCTAAATTATTATTAATAGAATAAAATATCAGAACGAGATCTAGGGTTTGATTGGACCACCGGGTCGTTGTGGGAGCATGGTGGTTGTTAGCGGCGGATCTGTTGTGGTGCTGCATGCTGCCATCTCCGGTCTCAAAATTTCTATATCTCGACTTCCTCCTCAAAGATTTTTAGCCTTTCTGAAATCATGGCTTCTAACTACCTCTTTTTTTAATAGCCTCTTGCTACCTCTCTTGATCTGGTGTTTGTGCGTGAGTGTTTTAGAGAGGGAGAAAGGTCCTAAACCAATAAACCATTTTAGTTTATTTATTGTGCTTAGAGGGGGGAGTCAGTAATTTGTGTTTTGTGCTTCATTTGATGTTAAAACCTTTTTTCCCTTTAAAATATTAAATCTATACAAATATATTTGATGTTAAGACATTTTTACCTTCGAAATATTAAATCTATACTAATGCTATTAGATGGATTTAACTAAAAAAGGTGATTAATGGATAGATTTATGTGGATGTGACAAGTAAATGTATGGTGTGTATTATGTAGGTTTTAATTTTTTTTATGACTGTTAAAAAATTGTAAATATTACAGTGAACTAAATAATCATTTGGATATGAGATATCTAGGATCTAGGAAGTATTGTGAAAACACATTACCTTTAAATCTTCGCATATGGAAGAATACAGTTAACATGTAGTAGTTTGTGTGCAGAAACAAGATTAACCTAATGTTATGTTATTTTTATTTTCTTGCGTTCTCAATTTCACGGAATGTTACAAAACCTCTCATACATATGCAAAATGCTAAATACTGTTAACGGTGTGTATTACATATGGACTTTGTAAATGTTGCTGAAACGCCTCACCTGTCGCAACGCGCACCCGGACAATGTAAATGTAAATGTTGCAGAAACACTTCACCCGGACTTTATAAATGTAAATGTTGCATAAACGCCTCACCCGCCGCAACGCGCGGGGTGTGCCATCTAGTTATTGTAGAAATAAGAACAAAAGAGTCACTCGAGCTCAAGCCTTGAAAAAAGGGAGTAGTCTCATGGTTGAAGGAAGGTCGGGGCGTCAATCGTGTTGAATTGTTCAACCTGAACACGATCCATATATTTATTCGTGTCAAAAACATCAATCCTAACCCGCACATAAAAAAATGTATGAGGCAGATTAACTTGATTTTTAATCAACTATATTAAATACCAATCACGAGACACGTGTAGTTTAACCCTAGAGAGGTAAGAGAAAAATATTAAGAAAATAATGATTATAAGCTAAGAGTAGAGGTATAAATGAATCAAACGAACACGAACAAGTCAGTAAGGATATAGTGTGTTCACGAACAGTAAGGATATAGTGTGTTCACGAACAGTTCATGAACACTTACCGAACAAGATTTTCTATTCGTGTTCGTCATGGCCGGCCCTGAAGGTGGGCGGGGAGGACCACCGGCCAGGGCCCGATATTTCGAAGGGCACGTGTTCATTAAGGAAATGAACATGTTCACAAATGGTCACGAATACAGTAGTGGCTAGAGGTGGATGGTGAGAGGGAGTAGCGTTAGAACTTGAAGCCCTAATCATTGAACGAAGGTCAGTAGTATTTCTTGATGCGAATAATGAGAAGGAAAGTGAAACGGTGCATAAACAAGGTAGATGTAGAGTTTTCTATTTTATTTGTTTAGGTAATGAGATAAATTACAATTAAAGAATATAAAACGTTTAGATAAATAAATAAATGCTAAAATCTTTAATGAACAACAAAAACAAACGAACATGAACGAATGTTCACGTACACATTACCTAACGTTCTCGAACACAATTGAACGAACGAGACATCTATTCAAGTTCGTTTATTTAACTAACCGAACGTAATATCTTGTTCATGTTCGTTCATTAACTAAATGAGTGAACGTAAACAAACTCCCCTCCAAACGGTTCACGAACTATTCGCTAAACATTCGACTCATTTACAGCCCTAGCTGAGAGGGTGGAAATGTAACTCTAAAAATTTTACAATAGAGTTAAGAGCCAAAATGGTCCCTGAGGTTTGCTCACTTTTGCCACTTTAGTCCAATATCCAAAATTTTTAAATTTGGGTCCCTGTGGTTTGTATTTTGTTGCCATTTTAGTCCAAATTTCAAAAAAGTCTAATTTTGTCAGGATTTCTTACTGAATTTTGTCTTTTTCCTCATTTCTCCTAAGGGCAAAATTGTCATTATAGATTATTATAAACTAACTTATATTAAAAAATCAACAATAAAAGCTTAATCCATATATAATGAGAGAGAAAGAGATAAAAGCCTGTAGGTCCCCTTGATGTATGGATCTTTCACAGAATTGTATATCTAACCTAGAGTGCGGAATCCCCTAGATCAGATTTGTTACAGAAACAAGTAGAAAACAGAAATTCAATCAAACGGGTCTTCTATTGATTATCCAAACTAGAAGTTTTACAATCAATTCAAGACCTTACAACCTCACAGCCTATCTCTGTGATCTTGCTACAAACCTAAATTTGAAATTACTCTCTCTCTCTCTACTTTCTCTCTCTAAAATTCTCTAACCACTAAAACCCTAATCACAAAACATGTTTATATACCACATGTTTGTGAACTGGGCTTCCCACTGGGCTAGGCCATTTTCCAAGCCCATTACAAATAATAAACTCACTAACCAATAAGCTAAGCCCAATACAAAATATCAAAAGACTAAATAATCAAACTATTAAGCTGTTGTCACCGAATATGCACCAACAGACTCCCCCTTGACAATAGCTTCATAGTGTAACTTTGTCTTCAAACATCTTGTGTTCTTTTGGTCTTTGGATAGCGTCAGCTACACAGCTTTCAACAGACTCCCCCTTAGCTGATGCTTCCAATCTCCAAAACTTTCATTCATTGTAGATCAGTTAGCTAGCAATCCTTGGTTAAGCAAGTAAGCTCCAACTCTTCATATCTCTTTCTCTCTGCAATGTAGTAGAAGGATCCTACCATGCATCTTCACACGATCTTCACTTTCAATCTGCACTTTACTTGTATTCTGCACTTCATTTTGATAACTGCATCAATCTGTTTAGCAACACAAGCAAGTATCTCGAAAAACCATTAGTCTTTTTCACATATAAAGATAAACCAATATTTTATCTTAGTTTGCAAAAACAACTACCTGTCAATTCAAAATGGAAGTCCTTTTAAAAAGAAATATTTTTGGTATTTTTGATATTTTAAGAAAGCAGTAAACTATTTACAAAAGCAATAAACACTATATTTTTGTGAGAATCACCGGTAAGAAGATCATATCAGCACAATCAAACTGTTTTTCACACTATTAGATAATTCTTTATTTAATTTTTCGTGAAAAGCAGTCCAAGACGATTACCAGTATGCTTGTCCATCTAAACAAAATGCATGAACATTTCAAGTACCATTACCGTATGATACGTTAAGGTAATATTATTACTGATATACTAGTGTGTCCCACTTCAGGATATACCCCCGCGATCAAGGTATGCACAAAGATTCATCGTAGTAGGTGAGTATACTGAATTCATCCGTTTTATTTTTCAACGTTTAGATACTTGGTGAACAGGTCAGTACTTCCGTACAGCAAAGAGACCAAAATATCTAACGAGGGCTATGCCAAATACCATTTTTGGTACGAATTATGCATTTTGCACTTTTTGAATGACTCTCTATGAGAGCTTCTTCATTTAAGGGATTTGGCATTTTTAGCTCTTTTAAGATATCCTGGTTGTGCCTAGGTCAGCATGTATCTGGATGCAGCAGAAGGACAACCCTGATATCCCCAGATGAAATAACAGTATAAAGACCCAAAACCTCAGATTTTGGCAATCTATCAACGCAAGTGATGCGTGTGAAGTGTTATATATATTAGGTGTATATTTTAAGCCCTTTTAACACTTATTTTTAGCCAAGTTTTAAATTTATAAAACACGATATTTTACTAACACTAAACACACATATGGGCAAGTGCACCCATCGTGAGCGTTGTATAGCGTTGGTAAGATACCGAGGTCGTCCAAGGACACAAGAGCTTTTAGTACCGGTTTATCCTCAACGTCTAATCAAAATAAAAAGTTTAGAAAAATGTTTTAAACTAAGAAAAGTAAAAACTAACTAAAATGCTGAAAATAAAAATAAAAGAAAAAACAGATAGACAAGATGAATCACTTGGTTCCGACTCGTATCTAGTATAACCTTTGATTATTTCCGCACTTTTGCACACAATTAAGAGATTATCTTAGTTATTGTAGTAGGCCCCTCTTTTGAAGGTGACGTTACCCTCACCCCAGTAGTTTGAGTCAGCAAGGATACAATCTTAAAAGGGTGGATTATTGGAAGATAATGAATTAAGTTATTAATGCAATATTATGGTAGGCCCCTCTTTTGGAGGTGACGTTACCCTCGACTAAGTAGTCTGAGTCAGCAGGGATACAGTCCTAAATAGCCGGGTTATAGTATTAATAGTAGTTAACTTATGAGGGGATCAAAGAGTTTGGACCCCCGCCATCCAATACCGTGAAGCATTGAAGGAGGTCCTACTAAATTTGACCCAGGTCCATTGCAGGACCTCTAAACGCTGAACAATGGCAAGACCTTTACCAAACCGTTCCCTTAACCCCCGACCAGGTAGCCAACATACCTCCATATAGACCGTGGAGATATGAATGGTAAAAATCCTTTATTTTATATAGACAGTAAAATAATGCCAAGACACCACGGACAAACGATAAGGAAAGATCACCTTCAACATAAGTAACTAGTTATTAAAGTCATTAATACAAAACCAAATAAAAAGTGCAAAAGATTAGAAATAAAAAGTATTATACTAGACACTTTGTCTTCACCAAGTGATGTAAGAGACTTAGGCAAACATGGCCTTGATTGTCAAGAACTCTTACGATCAATCTTGGATCCCGAGACGACTCACACACTCTACGATGGACAATGGATGATGGTGGTGGATGATGGTGTTGTGATGGTGGTGGGTGGTGGATGAAGTGTGAGAGAGGTGGTGTGCCAAGGGATGAGTTGAAATGAAACCAAGCACTCCTATTTATAGGCTGAACAGGAGGCTGGGCACGCCCCCGTGTCCACTGGACACGGCCCCGTGCCTGTCTGACACTCTCTCTCTTCATTAATTGTAATTCGCAATTACAATTAATGCGCCTGCTGTACTTTCGCCACGCCCCCGTGTTCACTGGGCACGGCCCCGTGGTGGGCAATAGAAGCTTCTATAGGTTTGTCTTTTCTGCTGCTTCTTGGGCACGGCCCCGTGCTGGCTGAGCACGGGGCGTGTTCAGTCTTCTACCTTCTCTATTTTGCTTGGGAAGATGCCGTTGAGGGGTCGGGCAGTCCACTTATGTTCCTTTTCTTGTATTTATGTTGGATTCAGCTGTCTTTTTGCTTCTTTTGTGTTTTTGAGCTCATTTAATCCTGAAAATACAAAAGGAAGACAAAAACACTCTTTTTCCAATATTAGTACTTAAAAAAGGTTAGTTTTATGCCTTATTTGATGTAATTTATATGTTGCATTTTACACACATCAGCAAGATTTAAGGTCATTAAACCATACACCACTGATGTGTTCCCCACTCATACACAGTTTATTTAGGTTTATATCACATTGGTAAGTTGATTATTTCATGCTTTTTGCCTACTGGTACATCATATGATGAAGCTGCTATCACACTTAAGCAATTCAATTCATTTTCAGTGTGACAGTCTAATTTGCTGATGTACTATCATTTCTTCTTTTTCACACAGTAATAACTCATTTTTGATTTTCTATTTTTTTATGTTTTTGATTTTTCAATGTTTTTGTATTTTGATTTTAAATTTTAAAAATTATAACTTACTCCCCATAAACATACGCACTAACTAAACTCTTTTTGGCTTAGGGAAATTTCTCCCCCTAAATTTTTGTTTTCATGGAGTAAGTTTTGAAAACACAAATTTGAAAACACAAACAGACTCCCACTTCAATCTGACAATAAGTTTTTCACCAATAAATCATCAATCAATCACCAAAGTAAATAGTTTGTTACCCATGTTAACCTACTATTCACCTCAGACACTTTACAGGAATAACCACCGTCAAACACATCAACAGTCCTTCTTGGTCATCCTGCACACACTCAACAACTCAGTTAGTCTTGAGAACCCAAGCCCTGATAGTCTAGGATTTTCCAAATTCATCCATTACAGGAACATCTATCTAATATCCATCACTCCTAACTGGAGTCTTGGATTGCTTACCCATTGTTGAACAAGAATGATAATTTCCACTAGGTCTTTGATTGCGAGAGTTCCAATAACCTTTCGGATTTTCTGACCTTTGGAAATTATTATCTTGATATCTTCTTCTCCCACTCTCATACCATGAATTTTGAAAAAAAATTGGATGTTGTTGAACATTTGAGTTACTAAAACCCCTATGTTCATTTCTTCTTTGAAAATTTCGATTACCAGCAGTTTGGTATCGAGTTTGATATCCAAAATTTTTATTTTGACTTTGAAACTTATTTAATTTACCATTATGATGACTAAATTTTGGAGAAATACTTCTTGGTCTATCAAATCTTTTCGAAGTTGAGGGTTTAGATTGAAATTCAGATTTCTTTGTCTGACAACTTATTTTTACACTATTGCTTGACCCAACCTGATTCCCATCGTTAACCTCATCAACTTTTTGTTTACCTTTCTTTAAAGGACAACAACTCGCCACATGTCCTTTGTTGTGACATCTAAAACAAGATCTTTTCTTATAAGTTTTCTTTTTCTTAAATCTCTTTTTAAATGTTTTCTTCTTTTCGTCTTCAGTATCCTCATCCGATTTATGAGGTGTACTGCTAGACTCAACAGATTCTTTCAAAGTAACTGGTCTATTTGGCAAGTCCACAACTATCGGATCCACTACAGCTGGTGTAGTAGGCACAAAATCAATTAACTCATTTTCATCAGGTAAAAAAGAGTAGTCTTGAGTTTTAGAAGATGAGGCTTTACTAAACCCCAAACCCTTTTTATCATTACTCTTTTTCAAACTTGCTTGAATTTGAGTCCTAACTAATGAAGATTTTCCAAACTTGTCTAACTTTCCTTTAAGTTCAAGAATTTGGTCTTGTGCAACGGCCAATTCCCTGCGCTTATCAGAAAATTCATTAGTTTTGTCCTTCACAGTTTCACGAGCCAAATCAATGATCTGTAACAGTTCATTGACTTTGCTTGTTAAACTGCTGATTTTTTGTTCATTTGATTTGAGTTCATTTAAGCAATTTGACTCTCTTTTAATCAAAAGAACATTTGACTCTTAATTTTTGCAATTCAGCTAACTGAATTTTGTTTTGCTCCGATAGTCTGTTAACTTTACCTTGTAGTTCAGTGCAATTATGACACGTATGACTTACATGTTCTGATGTTACCTTCACCTCTGTTGTAAGTTCATTCACACCATTCATGCACTTTGAAACTTCTGCCTCCTTCTTCTCAACAATCTCCTAATCATCTTTCTTCTTCTCTTCTACCACAACATCTGCTTTTTCATCTAAAGCACGACCTCCTACACTCTTCCTTGATGAATTCTGATAACGTTTTTCTAAACCTTCCCACAAATCTCTAGAATTCCCATAGTGCTTGATGGTATGTTTAATTCCCTCAGGCAAGGACTTCTTGATCACTGCTAAAACTTTCTTCTCAGCATCAACCATAAGTTTCTCAGATTCATCCATCTTCTCATAAGAAATCACCTTAACCATTCCTTCAACACGACGTGTAGGAGCAATGTATCCATCAATCATACAATACCACATTCTGATATCTTCACTTTTCACAAATGCCTCAAACTCCTCTTTCCAGATAGTATATTCTTTGACGTTTTTCAGCTTTGGCCAATTCTTAACTTTCTCACCAACATTGTCCATTTTAACCATCTTTAAACACGTTTTTATCGTAACCGTACTGATAAAACCGTACAATATTTTTCCGAAAACTGTTTTTACGAAAATATACCGTTATAATCGTCTCGAAAAAACGAATCCAATGATATATAATGTCGAAAACCAAATTCGGGATTTTCCAAAGTCTTTTTTTTTGGTCCTAAAAATCAACCGAGTCCAACCGTGCAAACGGTTTGTCGAGATGAGCTACGGATCGCTTTCTATTCTCAAAAACATTAATTCCTCTATACGTATCTAAATAAATACTCCACCTTTTAATTTTGCTGGCAAACCAAGTTAATTTCGCCGTGTCACGCTAATTATGCTGGCAAACCAAGTTAAATATGCTGATAGAGTAGTTATAATTATGCTGGTAGAGGAATTATAATTATGCTGGTTTTTAAATTCGCTGGAATAAATATGCTAGCTGATCAAATTCGCTGGGGAATTCCTCTGATCACTTAAATTCGCTGGGTAATTCCTCTAATCACTTAAATTCGCTGGTAAATCAACACAATTTTGCTGGTTCGCCGGTAAGTTAATTTCGCTGGCTAATCAGGTCGCTATTACGACGACGTTAATTTCGCCGATCACCGTAATAATGTCGCTGAGAACAATTATAACGGTTACCAAAGTCGCCTTTGGATTTTAATTTCGCCGGTCACCGAGTTAAATTTGCTGGTCTGTCAGAGTATTTATCCGATTTCAGCAAATTTGCTAGAAAATTTTGGAAACTCAATCTGTTTGAAATTTCTGAAGATTTTCCAGATTCTTCTAACAGTTTCCTGCAAAATTAAACACCAAATCAGCTGAATTTTTTGAAGAAAATACGAAGAACACGAAGAACAGTCTTCGAATCTTCAAGACTTTCAAGCCAAAATCCTTCAAAAATCAACCAAACCTGTAACCAAAAACACTTAAACAACAAAATTAAATACGCAAACAGATCAAACAACCCTAAAATTTTCGAAAATTATATCAAACCCAAACAAAATTTCGAAACCCTAGTTTTCAGGTTTCAAAATTTTCGAAATTTCTCAGTCTTCCACCCGAATCTGCAGTCTGTAATTCTGAACCGAGCCTTCAAGAGCCTAATGCTCTGATACCAATTGTAGGTCCCCTTGATGTATGGATCTTTCACAGAATTGTATATCTAACCTAGAGTGCGGAATCCCCTAGATCAGATTTGTTACAGAAACAAGTAGAAAACAGAAATTCAATCAAACGGGTCTTCTATTGATTATCCAAACTAGAAGTTTTACAATCAATTCAAGACCTCACAACCTCACAGCCTATCTCTGTGATCTTGCTACAAACCTAAATTCGAAATTACTCTCTCTCTCTCTACTTTCTCTCTCTAAAATTCTCTAACCACTGAAACCCTAATCACAAAACATGTTTATATACCACATGTTTGTGAACTGGGCTTCCCACTGGGCTAGGCCATTTTCCAAGCCCATTACAAATAATAAACTCACTAACCAATAAGCTAAGCCCAATACAAAATATCCAAAGACTAAATAATCAAACTATTAAGCTGTTGTCACCGAATATGCACCAACAAAGCCCCAATTCATCTTCATCACCTGCCACCATCTACCATCACCACACCAGACACCACCATCATCTTAATCCAACCACCACTATCTTTCCATCTTTACAACTTTGTAACAAGAAATCCACTTAAACTAACCCACTGATGACAAAACAATCGGAATATCAAAGACGAATCTTGATGGAGGTTCGCAGTTGTGGTCGGTGAACACGACACTTGTTTCAACGATGATTGTGGTGGTGTCTTCGGTGGAGAACGTGCGGCGGTGGAGGAAGGAGGCGGTGGCGACAGTGGAGGAAGGAGGTGGTGGCGATGGTGGTGCTCATGGTCGTTCCATGTCGGGTTTTCGGAGCAACTCTAGGGTCGACCCATGCGATGGCGATGGTGTAGGTGTGGATATGGAAGGGTTTGAGGGGTTTGGGGATTTTGAGGGATTAGGCTGAGATCAAGTTGATCTCTAGGATTCTTGTAGTTGTGGTTTGGTCTGTGGGTTCGGTTTCTGGGTCCATGGTGGGTGGGTTTGGGTTGAAGATCGGTGGGTTGATCAAGAATTGGGAAGTGGAGAGCTGAGGAGTTGTGGTGGTTTTTTAGGCTCTCGACGGTGGTGTTCGAGAGAGAGGAGAGAGAGTGCAGAGAAAGGTGGTGTTATAATTTTTTTTGATTATTTTTTATTAATAATTAATAATTATTTATAATAAAAGTATAATGACCAAAATGCCCCTGAGGAAAAGGACAAAAACCAGTTTTTTTTTTTTTTAGAAATCTGACATGATTTGAGATTTGGACCAAAATGGAAATAAAACTGAAACCACAGGGACCCAGATGCAAAAAAATTGAGATTTGGACTAAAGTGTCAAAACTAACCAAACCTCAGGGACCAAAATGGCAGTTTACTCTTTACAATACTTGAATACTAACCGGATCAGATGTTAACCAACGATTATACCCTCTTTGAAAAAGGGGGCAAAATCAAAGGGGTAAAAAAGGCACATTGAGCCATAGTTCTATTTTCAAATTATTATATTATTAAAAGTAAACCAAAAAGATTTGTTTTTCTTGGAGCACAGAGTGTGTGGTGAGAATAGAGAGGGATTTTGGCAATGGCGACTGCCATTTACGGTCGACTTCGTGCTTCCCCTAATCGGCATCTTCTTCATTCCAAATCAGGTATAAATCTTCATCGATTACTGCCACAGGTTTAATCGTGTTTCCTCTTGATTGAATATTCATAGTTAATCGATCCAGATATTATTTGTTTGTTTTTTTAACGATCAGTTTTTTTCTGCTCTAATTGTAATAAGGATTTTGCTTGTGCGTTAGGCCATTTGAATCAACCGGCTTTCGTTGTTTACAATGTTAATTTGTTAATGAAATCGACAGGCTAGGGTTTTTTACATTTTAGCTCACTTGTTGGGCTCTAATTGAGGTTAGTCAAATTAAACGTATGGTACTGATGGATTTAATCATAGATGGTGCAATAGTCAGGATTAGAACAAACAACTAGCGAAATTATATCCGTTACTGTAAGAATTATTATGAACCGGAGAAATTTATAACATTTGGTTGTGGTGTTTTGTATTTTGAATGAAAAAGAAGCATAGGCCATGGTCGTTAATGGCCAATAGCGACAAATAGCGTTAAGGTATCTATATGCTACATAGCGAACATGGATAAATAGCACGCGGCTATTTTATAAATAACGATACACTAGAATTTTAAAAAAAAAAAATGTATGTATATTCTATCAAAATACTTTGGTATTTATGCTATTTGACGTGAGCAGATTAGGCATGATTTACTAGAGTTGCATCTTTCTGAGGACATGGTCCACGATAGGACTTCGTGGAGGCGTAGGATTAGGGTTAAGGACTTCTAGAGGGTATTGTAGAAAGGTCTTAGGTGTTTTTCATGGACGTAGGCTTTTCCTTTTCTTTAAGGGACTTTTCCGATGATTGCCTTCTTGTGTCTATGATGTTGTATGCTATTATACATGATTTACATTATGTGTACGCCCAAAATGATGTTACATGCCATTATACATGATTCACATTATATTGTCCCACTCTTATCACTTTCTTAGTATGGCCGACTTCTTATTTCTGTATTCTTTGACTTGGTATGTTGGTTTGCTGTTCGCTTTCGAGCCGAGGGTCTCTCTGGAAGCAGCCTCTCTATCCCTATGGATAGAGGCAAGGTCTGTCTACATCCCACCCTCCCCAGACCCTACAAATAGCTCTGCTATCTGTGGGATATACTGGGTATGGTTGTTGTTGTTGTTGTTGTTGACGTGTATATTTAACAAAAACCTAAAATCCAGCTTTTTTTATAGATATGCTATATTTAATTGCTATTTGTATTAAAAAAACAAACTGTCGCTATTATCGCTATCTAGCGCTACAACCCTAATAGCGAGCCTAGTCCTATACGCTACGTAGCGCGCTATAGCGATTGATACGCTCACTATTGACAACTATGGCATAGGCTATCAGTGTGATTGTGAATTGTGCCGTTGTAAGTTGTAACTATGTCGGCCTGTACACATGCTTGGTCTTGGACAAAGAATTTTTCACTGTTCTTCATCACTTATATAATTAAGAACTTGTTTTCTATCCAGTTGATGTACATTTGGTTCCTAAATCCTGAATTTGTAATGCATCTTTATCTGTACAATGGTCTACATGACATGCTCTGAATGATAAATTAGACCACCCTGTAGCTTGTATTTTGGCCTAGTGGGAGTTTGTAAATGCGTGCAATCGTGCATCACATTTGTGGATTTATTATTCTTTTCTGCATACACATAATAATTAATCATGTTTGGATGCATATGCCTCTCTAGAATAATGATGTTTTTACGTCTGTCATCATTTATGAACTCTAGCTTATATAAGAGTGACAAAGGATGGGATTGCAAAACATTTAGATATAATCGCTCATGTTAAAATATTAAATTTGGTCTAACTAATATTCTAGACTTAATTAAAACAAAGAATACAAAGAAAACTGTTAGAAATCTCTGTGATGATCTTTTTGAGAGTTATTGACCCGTTTCTTCACTCCTTTCTTGCCTTCCCACTAATAAACATATGAGGCAACCATTTGGGTTATTGGTTCTACATTTATCTCCCACAAATGTAAAGAAAACGCAGGGCCGGCCCTGAGAATTCGTGTACCCTGTTCGAGCTTGAAAAAACGTGCCCTTAGGCCTTAACGAAATTGAGTATTGGGCTCACTAAAGGTCTAAACCTAATGCCAATGGGCTAGTAACTAATATAAACCATAAAAATAGTTTTGTAAGTGGGCCTATGTTGGTGTTTGTATGGGTATACCCTATTAATTTTTTTTACATATACTGATATACATATAGGACTTTTTTTAGAATACCGTGCCCTTCGAAATATCGTGCCCTGGCCGGTGGTCCTCCCCGCCCACCCTCAGGGCCTGCCATGAGAAAACGTCCCCGAGCTCCTAAAACTCAAAACGAACATAATTTTCAATTTATCATAAGTGAAAAGCATAGTTATCAATAGCGTCTATGGCGACCGCTATAGCGAATAGCGTGGCGGCCATATGCCGCTACAAGGTACATATCGACAACATAGCGACGATATAGCGACTTCCGACGCGAATTCCGGCGAAAAATTCCGGCGACGGTGCTGCTTTCAGCCGGAAACCAGGAAGAAGGGGGAAGAAGAGAGCGGCTACGTATACGAGTGTTTTAGGCTTTTAGGGTTTAAATAAGTTTAGGTATTTAAACATTTAAAAGTCAATATAATGGATTGACCTATTCATGTTGTCAATTGGTTGATAGCTACAACTAGTGCTACCAATGCCCCGTTTGCTCACAAGTCACAATGGGTAATGGGATGGCAGGATGCCACCAAACAACACCATAGTAACAAACACAATGTGTCATCAGGATAGTACTGAGCTCTAAATTGTAACCCGTCGTGTATCACACAAGGTGGAGGTCTAAAATGCTAGATACGTTCTAGCAAACGTTTTGCTACAACCCAAATGGGAGAAAGTTTATCATCATATATTTAAAGTTGTTTTCTAATAAGAAGTCTTTGTTGCGAGTCAATCATTGTAGTTTTTGTCCCTCATGAAAGAGTGTATTATTGTTTGAAAGTTTGAAAAATATAAAGCAAACAACTGAAAGATAATTTACTCCTGGAATCAGTTTGAGATACGTATGTTCATCGATAATTCTTTTGTAAGGTGATTATGCCTAGGCACATTGGTAATTTGCTTCTGTAGATACCTATTATTTGTGTCATATTTGGTTATGTCATTATGTTTTTAATTACAGGGGAAAAATACTTGCTCCATAAACAAAGCTCAAAATGGATCACGGTTATGTCAATGGCACCCCCAAGGCTGGAAAAAGGTGGCGGGGTGTTGGATAAACCGGTTATAGAAAAAACAACACCTGGCCGAGAGTCAGAGTTTGATTTAAAGTACGTATGTTAGTTTACACGTAAACAAACTTTTCGTCGTGTTAGAACATGTGGCTTATAGTTTCTCGATTTGTTTCAGGAAATCAAGGAAAATGGCACCACCTTATCGTGTGATGTTACACAATGATAACTATAACAAGAGGGAATACGTTGTGCAAGTGTTAATGAAGGTTATACCTGGAATGACTGTTGACAACGCAGTTAATATCATGCAAGAGGCACACATCAACGGTTTATCGGTGGTGATTGTTTGTGGACAGGCGGACGCAGAAGAGCATTGCACGCAGCTCAGAGGCAATGGGCTTTTAAGTTCAATTGAGCCCGATAGTGGAGGTTGTTAGCTCGAGTACATGCGTCCTGAGAAAACTATGATGGTTGTCATTTGTAAGTACTAGGATTATGGTAATGTTTCAATAATCAAAAGTACAATATATATATAATGAATGATGACATACGTGATTACCAGATGTTATGCCAGTACTGGTCAGCCTCCGAAAGATGTATAGTATACTTTGTTGTGTTCATGGCGTGTTTTCAGTCTACTAGTAAATATATGCCATGTTCCAACACTTGGTTTCTATGAATTTTATATGTATCTTTTGTTGCAACTTGCATTCTGAGAAATTGAATTTGAAACACTTTTATAACTTAAGACCTACATGGCTGAGAGTAAATCCATTATTGAGCCGTATATAAAGCAACCATAATCACCACACTTTATAACCAATTTGACCAAGCCCAAACCTCTCTAGGTTGTTTCTAAAAGGGATAATCACAAAAATTGACATCCTGACAGTCATTTTGCAGAAACAGACATTAACTTTTAGCAAATTTAAAAGGACATTCAAACCCAACCAATCACACAACATCAAATACGCCCATTGGCTAAGACTTCACCGGCACAATAAAGCATGAAAAGTAATAGGGGTCTACGAAAAGTGCCAATCAAATCAATACATGTGTAAAAGGCCGTTCAAACTTTGGCCACCGCCTACGGCTTAGGCCTTGCTTTTACACGTGTTGCCTTTTGATTGGTTCTCTCGTGATCCCCCATATATGTTACGTGAGTTTCCGTGACGGCTAATTCTCCGGCTCAAATTTCATGTCTATTTTATTAATACATTAGGGTTGCAAATGAACCAAACTTTCAGCAAATAGTTTGTGAAACGTTCGGCATCAAGTTCGTTTGTGTTCGTTCATTTAGTAAATGGACGGATACGAACTAGAAATTTTGTTCGTTTAGTTAAATGAATAACATAAACAAAGGTCATGTTCGTTCATTTATGTTTGTATTTAATAGTTTTTATAAACAAAAGTCATGTTTGTTCATTTATGTTTGTATTCAATGAATAATGTTTATTTTGTCTTTTATTACTTTTTCTATGTATTTTTCTTTTTTTTCGGGTTTTGTTATTTTTACCTTAACTTTAACATGGACACTTATAGCCCCTCAACATTCCAAAAACTTTCTAAAATGTCATTTTTACTTCCTGGAGTTTTACATGCTTATTTTACATACGCGTCGGTATAATACAAATTGGTTTACGTTTCGACGCAGTTTTTCCTGAGTTCCGTCAAGTCAAATAGAATATGTTTTCTTCCTTATTTTTATGTATGTCTCCAATTGATTACTCGGTGTTATAAATTTATGTATTTATTTTATCATTTTCTTAGCACGGTTTTACACACTCACCACAAATACGGGGCTTGGTATTCCCTTCATTGATGAGGCAGTAAAAATTCAGAGAATTTGAAAACAGGCCAGATCAGCATCCCTACGTGTATAACATCTACTGGCTACAAACACAATAATGGATAATAGATAAGCCTCACAATTTCAACCTCACTTCACCTCTTCTTCCCCCTTTCCCCAATCTCTCTGCAACTCCAATTCTTCACTCACAACGATGGCTTCCTCCTTATGAAACCAAATCAATCATACCACCTTTAAACCCTAATCCCAATTTCACATTTCACCTAAATCATGGTCACTGTTGCTTCACTTTCTTTCAGCACCCTCACTCAATCTTCATCCGAACGTAAAATCCCCTTACCATCTCTTCTCTCCGATTCCTCAACCTTTAAGCTTCGCACAAACTTCTCTTTTCATCCAATAACCTTCCGCTCATATTCCCCTTCTCGCTTCATTGTCCGCTGCATGTCCACCCTAACAGGCAAGGTTTTTTTTTTTTTTTTTTTTTTTTATGGGTTGTATGAGTTATATTGGCATCTGGGTTTTCTTCAGATCCACCGCTAGTTGCATAGTTTATCTGATTTTTTTTTACTTCTTTTTTAATTTTTTTTTTCAGAGCCACCACCACCGGTTGCAGAGACAAAGTTGAAGTTTCTGAATGCTTACAAGCGGCCGATACCGAGTATCTACAACACGGTGCTGCAAGAACTGATTGTACAGCAACATCTAATGAGGTACAAGAAGACTTACCGGTATGATGCAGTGTTTGCTTTGGGGTTTGTTACTGTTTATGATCAGCTTATGGAAGGTTACCCGAGTGATGAGGACCGAGAAGCCATCTTTCAAGCATATGTTAACGCACTAAATGAGGACCCACAACAGTACAGGTCCATCAAGATTTGGTTCTTTTATCTTGCATTGTTTCGAATGATTGACATTTGTGTGAACTGCAGGGCTGATGCGCAGAAACTGGAAACATGGGCACGCGCTCAAGATGCGAATTCGTTGGTTGATTTTGCGTCGAAAACGGGAGAATGTGAGGATATTTTGAAGGATATTGCTGAGAGAGCAGGGGGGAGTGGGAGTTTTAGTTACAGTAGGTTCTTTGCTGTTGGTTTGTTTCGTCTTTTAGAGTTGGCGAATGCAACAGAACCCACCATTTTGGAGAAGGTAATATACACTCTTATCAATAACTGTATGTCCTGTTTTTCATTGAAAGTTGATTCTGTAGTACTTGTGAAAACGGATAGAAAAGGGCATAATTGCAGGAAACTTGTTTACAGTAGATTTGTTTTGATTATGGTGTCATGATCTACTTGAAAACACAGTGACTGTTTAAGTGATACCAGTCGCTATGAGAAGAAACATGTGAATACTCTTAAGTCTTAAGTTGCAGACATTAAGGGGCTGTTTGGCAGCCATTCAGAGGCTACCTTTGAATTAGTCATCATTAAGTGTGTTTGTTTCACTAGAAGGACACCTCTGAATCACGCATCAAGCCTCTTATCCATTAAGTTTTGAAATGATGCTGAATGAAAATTTTACCCCTTTGTCCCTTCACAGCTTCACCTGTGTTCATAGCCCTCACAGGACCACTTAGGCACCACCTCCTCGACCCACCACCACATCGCCGTACTTACTTGCTCAGAGTCCCTTACCCAGTCAGACCTCTTACTGGCTCAGTACTTTTACTGGCGCAGAGGTTGCCAAACAACAAACATTAATACTTGACTTTTCTCACAAGCCTTTTATAAAATTCCCATAATAATCCACAGCTTCTGTTTTGTACAAATTAACTTAAAAGTATCTTCTCTTTTGTGCTCAAAATGAATGGAATTAATATCTATTCTATGTCGACACTTCCAATTATCATCCAGCCTTAAGGTTGCCCTCATATAGGCTTGGAAAAGCCAAATAATTGTTCTTTATGTGTCCTGATTATCTTCCACATTAGAAACAAACGTCTTGTGTATTGTTAACAAAATTCAAAGTGAACATAGCGTCACATGTTTTGTGAACAAGGTAATATTCTAGAATCTACGATTCTTGTATGTACGTTTTTATTAAAAAACTTAAAACTTTATTGATGTGTAGATGCGCTTTATTGTCTACAAAAACATGTACTTGTAACTTGTATGTTGTAACACTCCATGTCTTCCCCCATTGGTTGTGGTGTGCAACAGTCAAAGCGGTTAAATTACCTGTGGGCATTTGCCAAAGATTCATCGACACTTGAATCTCGATGGTTTAATTATATTTCTTCAGGACATGGGGCGTTATGCCGTTATGGTCATGTTCTCACAAAGCATATATACACCGTTCATTTTGACAACATTAGTATTATCATACATACCCCCAATTTAAACACGCGAGGCCAAGAATTCTATGTTTATGACTTGCTTTTGGGATTCCAGCTTTGCGCAGCACTCAACATCAACAAAAAGAGTGTTGATAGGGACCTTGATGTTTATCGCAATCTGCTCTCGAAGCTTGTTCAAGCCAAGGAACTATTAAAAGAATATGTCGAGAGGTACTTGCTTCACTTTATAAAACCATGAAACTGTTTATTTTCCATGATATAGACACTTTAATTAATGAGAATTGAGTCGTATATTTTGTTTCGTGTATTCAGGGAGAAAAAGAAGCGAGAAGAAAGATCCGAACCTCAAAAGGCTAATGAAGCGGTAAAAAACTTCTTAGCTGAAAACCTATACGCCAGCAAGTAGCTGATAAATCGTTTAAAAGCATTGTTCAGGGTAAATCGAGCCAATATATTATACTTTTTTACTGTTATGTTTCTTGATATATTTTATTTTCTTGTTAAAATAGACGGTAAGCAATCATCATACAGATTCTAACAGGTATCTAGTATGCATCTTCATTTGTATGCCAATGATTGCTCACCCTCTTACTCAAATTTATTTGTTATCTTTTGATAAAAGTTTTATTGTCCATTCTAGAGATCCATTTTCTAAAGTCTTAAATGCAATGTCCTTGCTATATAACACACTTGTTTGGTAAGCGTATTTTGTACGGTTTATGTGTCCTATTGGTCACCATTGACTTCTCCTACCTTTGCAAAAACCATCGTTAACGTTACCTTCGGTGCAACAAAGAACTGCTATCACTATCACCCCCAACAAGCAAAGATACATGTTTTTTTTGTGTGTGCGCGTTTGTATTTGATTTTAGATTTCGTTTTTGACTTGTGTGTTGGGGGTTTGTTGATAACGTTTTTGTTCACAAATCCGTGTGAATGTGTTTGCTAGCGATGCGAGTTGTTTTCATTTAGGCATGTGATGGTGGTATGGTGATAGAAATGGGAGAGGCAATCATAGGTTCGGTAGGAGGGTTACGTTGTCTTGTTGAAGGTTACATTGCATACGATAAAGAAAAGCGTGAAAAACATGGTCCCTTAAAACATATTTGGTGCCATTACGCATGTTCTTCCAGCCTTGTAGCGCAGAATTTTTCTTCTTCCAGCCTTTTTGTAGTCATCCATGTGTTGGTTAAAGTGATCCATGTGTTTTTTAAGCTAACATTTGATGGTCCTTAGTTGGTTTTAGTCCCTAGTTTTGTTAGATCCATTATCTATAATATCCTTAGTTTAGTATGTAGCCTTTTGGTGTTCACTTTGTAACATATCAGATATCACTTGATATATAAAGCTTGTCGTAAATCAATTAAATATTTCTGCAGAATAATATTTCACAGAGGTTTTTTTTTCTTTCTTTCTTTCTTCGGTGTGGTGTTGGTGGAAAAAGATATTTATTACCATACTTAGCAACCCCACACCACTAACTAATAAGATTGTGCCATCTCATTTAAGAGAATTCAACCCAAATAGGAAGGGTACTAGCTCAACCAACCACCTACAATCCAATAATATTGTGACACCTCAACCCACTCTCCCCTCCCCTAACTCGCTTCGGGTTGTACTTTGTAGCACTCACAAAACTTACCCACTCTCTCAACTTGCCAAGCGTGCGGCCATTTACCCCCAACCCATTGGTACTCGCATCAACTTGCACCCTTGCGAGTTCTGTTCTATCCTCCACTACCCTAAGGGGGGTGGGGGTGCTACACTTTCCATCACTCACCACACCCAATCATGTTTCGTAACGTCATCAAACTTGGTTTATCACTAGTAATGGATTTAGTGGGGGTGCCCATCACTGGTGTTAACACGTGTTATCCTGTTTAAACTTGAAACGCCCCAACGGTAACCCATCTCAATAACGCGTGGTCACAAGGACCGGCGGCGGTATTCCACGTGTGTTCACCTTAGAGGTGTACAAAAAAAACCGGTTTTAGAACCGAAACCGGGAAAAAAACCCGAAACCGGTTTTTTTTAACTGGTTTTAGAACCGAACCGAACCACCGGTTGTAGACCGGTTAGGGATATTCATCTTCGAAACCGGTTATAAAAAACCGGTTTAAACCGGTAAAAACCGGTTTTTTTTGGAATAAACCGGTTAAAAACTGGTCGTAACCGGTTATTGTTTTGAGTAAAAAAAAAACCGGTTAGTAACCGAAACCGGTTATAAAAAAACTGGTTTTCGGTTTTGATGAAACAAACCGGTTCGGTTAATAACCGGAACCGGTTTTTGTACACCTCTAGGTCACCCACATATAACACTCCATCATGGGGCACCTCCACTCCCCTAATAGTATTCACATGTGCATGACAAATTAATTAATTTATTGCACATGTAAATAAATAAACCTATGACAATATTTAACGTTTGAACTAAAGGTTAGGATTTTTTTTTTGTATATGTTATAGCAAGATATAATTCCCTATACAAAGAAGAAACTCAACCAACCTAAAACTCTAGAACCTACCTGGATAATGATAAACATTTGCCAAGCGTAACCATGTCAATCGTATCTATACAGTTAGGCCTGTAAACGAACCGAACGTTCATGAACTGTTCATTAACTTGTTTCGCGGGAAGTTCGTTTATGTTCTTTTATTTAATAAATGAACGAACACGAACAAAAAAATTTGTTCGTTTAATTAAATGAATGAACATGAACACACTTTGTGTTCGTTCATTTATGTTCGTGAACATTCTTTTATGTTCGTTTAAATTTTAATAAATACATAAATAGTTATATTTATACAAATATTAGGTTTTCTAACTAGTTATATAAATATAACTAATCAGTATATCTATGAAAACTTATTTAGATGTGTTTTCGAATGGTAATATGTTAGACTTGTTTCTTCAATCATGTTAATTTATGTTTATTCAAATATCTCCAGTTAATTTTTTTTATGTTCGTTTGTGTTCGTGAACTGTTCGTTTAAGCTTTAAACGAACGAATCTTAAACGAACACGAACATACCCGATTTCTTAATGAACGAACATGAACAAAAAAATGTGTTCGATTATACGTTCGTGTTCGTGTTCGGTTAAAGTTAAATGAACGAACATGAAAATGCCTATGTTCGTGTTCGTTCGGTTCGTTTACAGGCCTATATACAGTACAATAACCTATAATGAAACATATCTATATAGTTTTAAACTTCTTTACACCCTGTAATTTGAATGAGAGAAAATCAAACATTTAAACTGGGGCAAAATCGTTAAAAATGGATCACGACGAGCGCTTGGTGAAAATGTCAACATATTGGAAGCTTGACAGAGCATATGAAAAATGCATGGCTCATTCATTGCCACTTTTTTTACCCAACAAAGTGAATATCAATCTCAATATGTTTAACGCTTTGATGTTGCACCGGTTAGTTCAAAGATAGACAACGATGATTGGCTTATAGCTGACAATATAGGCTTGCCGTATAGGACGATGAAGAGCTACTATGGAGTCAACATTACAACAACATTAGCAACATCATGATATTCAACTTCAACACTAGAGCAAGAGATAATAGCTTCGAATAACAAAATACAAATATATCTCCTAAAAGCACACAAAACCTAAAATGGACTAATAAGTATTTAAACAAACTCCCCAATCATCGTCTGAGTATGCTATGAAATGAGACGTGGATGGCGCATATAGTCACAAATCTAGATAAAAAAACCGGTTCCAAACCGACTCAACCCGGCGATTTGGACACCAATTTGTTATCTCGATCTTTAAAACCGGTTAACAAACCAACTTTTTGTAAAAAAAAAAAACCGGACTTTAAACCGGAAAAAAGACTGGTGTTTTTTTTAATCCCAACCCGGTTTAAAAAAAGAACCAGTTTTTAGGAACCGTTTTTTGCCAAAAAAAAAAAAAGAAACGGTCCGGTTAAAAAATGATTTGTCATGTCTAGTTTTAACCGTACTGTTTTTTTTTTCCGGAAAAAGAATGTTCTTTAATTGAAGTATCAGCAACCCATAGAAAATAGCGAAGAGCCCAAGTCACTCAGGACACTCTGAACCGAGAGAAGTGAGAATGCGACATAACATATCAGTAACGGAGCCGGTAAGAATAATACATAAAAAAGAGATGTTGTATCATCGTTATTTCAAAAAATAATCAGTAAAGAGTTTGCTTAAGACCATATTACATATAGGCATTTCTAAAGGCGAAAAACATAACAAGGGTTATGTAAATGTCTCATCACAATTATACATGGTCGTTAGCAACTTTGCATAGCCTTTTAATGAGCAAAAGGCCCATCGAAACATGAAGCTCGTGTTTATACAACATCAATCAAACCATATTAACGCCTAACGATTTTGGGTTGAGAATCCATTTATTGTTATTAATAATATCACCATATGATCCTGTCGATATGAATCCTTCGATTTGGTACACTTTTATGATCAATATTGTATCAACCCATCTAGAAGACCAAAACATTTTCCCACAATATTTGAAAAATGGCCATTAACCTTTTTAGAAACAAGTTCGAAAGATTAAGATAAAACCTTAAAATATACTCAAGTGACTTATATTATTATATCATGAATACACATGACCAGTCAATAGTTACAACATAATATTTGTTTTATTATTATAAATCATGTCTCAAGTATGGGGTTGCATATTACTTGCGTATATTAAGATAATTAACGGTATTGAAATTTGATAAAAACATCGGCACTTGCGTGGTAGAAATTCATGAACATACGTGTATGCATGGTGACATCATACGTAAAAAATATACACGCAACGTGTATTACTTTAAATAAATAAGTAATCTAGAAAGATTTATGTGAAATTAAAATTGTATGGTTTGACCCTACAGAACACCTATTGCGTCATTATTCAATTAATCAATTGATATGATCTATCATTATTTATTTTGCACGTCTCATGATATAGAATATGCATTATATTAAGTAGAGTAATCTGTAATTTTACTCTCTGGGGTTTAGGTCAATTGGCACCCTTACCCCCCTAACGAAATAATTGCAATTTTACCCCTCAATGTTCGCTGTTATGTCGCAAGTTTACCCCCTGGCATCAAATTTGTGGATTGATCTGTTGACTAGGCGGTGAAATGACTATTTTACCCTTTTATTTTACCCCCCAACATTCCTGTTATGTTGCATAATTACCCCCCACAGGTAAATTACTAAAATGCCCTTTCTTATTACCCCCTATACTTTGTGTTACGAAGCAATATTACCCCCTGCAACTTCCAAAACCCTTCCCGCCACCACCCATATTCGATTATTATAAACCCCTGCTCTTAATAATCAACCCATTGATAACTTATGATGCATCATCATATTGATTTAAAAGTTGTAACATAAAGGTTTCTGTAATTAGCACTATAACCAACCCAAAACCAACATAAAATCTTTACATAATTAGGGATCTAGGGTTTTTGCAAAAACCATCATACAACTGTGTGTTGTTTTTTTTATTGCCATGATCAGCAGCAAGCTTCATCCATTTTCATATTGATTTAAAAGTTGTAACAGAATCCTCATGCAAAGTGACATTAACCACAAAAGATTGAATGGATGAATATGGTTATCATATTGATATAACCATATTGATTTAAAAGTTGTAACATCATTCAAACTTTTCATATTGATTTAAAAGCTGGCTACTCTATATCATTCAATCTTGATATAACCATTTAACAGCAGCAACTTTTGTTGAAATAAAACATGTAAAATTTGCAGCAACTGCATATATAATCAAGAATCTATCAGCAGCAACTATTATATTATCAAAGAATGATTTGTCATTTTAACATCAAATAAAGGAACAAACCAAACTGTAATGCAAATGCACATGAATCTAATTGCAACAGCCAACAAAACATCAAACATAACTGCACATGTAACCTGTATGATCTTGTAACTGTCATCTAACCTGTATGATCAAACATAACCTGTACATCAAACACAACCTGCTGCACATCAAACATAACTGTATGATCATGTAATTGACATCAAACATAACCTGCTGCACATCAAACATAACAGTATGATCATGTAACTGACATCTAACCTGTAATGCAAGTGTGGACTGCACATAACCAAGCATATCTGTTCTATGATCAAACATAACCTGTACAATCAATTATACCTGATCAAGCATACCTGGTCAAAATCTTACTAACTAACATTATATAAATTAGATCAGTATCAAAACGTTAATATATACAATTAGCATACATATTAAACCAAAAGATCCTAATATATTAGAGTTCGACTACACTACACAACCATTTCCTGCTGAGGGGGAAACTGGAAATGCAGGAAAGGGCGGCCTCGCATCTTGACAACCAAGGAGACCACAATCGATCGTAGTGAAACATGAATCCTCATGTCCACTGCAAACACAGAAACATCCATGTTCAATAACCCCTGTTTTTTAACCTCACATTACTTGTTCTGTAACCTGACATTAACCACAATCAAAATACTTGTTCAATTTTACCTGAAAAGTGCGAGAATATGGAGGATCGGACAGGTGGATCGACGGTGGCCGGTGGTGTGGTCGCCGTTACTGGCTCTGCCGGTGGAGGTGGATGCATCATTGCATTATGTGGTTCGCTCATTCTCTGCTGGCCCAAATGTAGCCGGTGGTGTGGTGAAGAAGAAGGAGTGGAGGTGGAATCTTAGGGGTTAAGATTGAGATAGGATGTTATATTAAGGGGTAATACTAATATATAAGGTACTATTAAGGTGAAATTACATATTTACCCTTTGACCATCACATTGTTTTATTGACCGGTTAACAAATTTGATGCCAGGGGGTAAACTTGCGACATAACAGCGAACATTGGGGGGGGGGGGTAAAATTGCAATTATTTCATTAGGGGGGGGGGGGTAAGGGTACCAATTGGCCTAAACCCCAGGGGGTAAAATTGCAGTTTACTCTATTAAGTATTTATTTTGGGGTTTGTATTTTGTAAAAGGCGTAGATACATTTCTGAACGTGGAAAGTGCACTTTCAAATTCAAATATTTTGATATCACTATACAAAATTCAAACAAATATTTTAGGATTATTGGATTTTAATAATCCAAAATTTCACTATTTAACCGATAATAATCTCAACTTAAAAAATTTTCTCAAACAATCCCAACTTTTAAGGATTTGGCCCCTATTGATTCCTTTTTAATTGGGTTATAACCCAATTAGTTTTTGCAGACTTGGACGTTGACGTGGCACACAACTTTATTTTTGCTGATGTGGATAATAATTTGGCACTCTCGTCACCACTACCACCACTACCATAAGCCATTACCACCACCGCCATCTATACCGCCCACCACCACTGCCATCTCCACCAGCACCGCCATCATCTACACCCACCACCACCACTCCATTCTCCACCACAACAACCACCACCTATCATCGCCATTTCCACCACAGCCATCACATCTGCTAACCACCATTACAACTGCTATGTATCAACTAGTTCTTTTTCCCACCGATTTCAGATTCATCCCTAAACCTGCAACCTCCTACTACCACAAACCTCCACCGCACAACCACCATCTTCAACCCTTTCCACCACCACCATCTTCAACCCTAAACTAATTCCTCAAATCAGAACCAAGAACTATGCGGAGGCCGAACCTAACATCACAAATCAGATGCATCGCCAACTGGATCTGGTGTCGATTTAGAGTGAAATAGTTTGTGATAGGTGGAGATTTGCGGTAGTTGGTGGTTGCAGGTTGGGGGGTTTCGAGGGTGGAGGTTTACGGTTGAGATGGTTGAAGGTTGGGGTTTATAGTGGAGAGGGTGGTTGTTAGTTGGTACTTGGTGCAATGGTGGTAGGTGGTGATCGGGGGGGGGGGGGGGGGTTGAAGATTGTGGTTGTGCGGTGGCAGGTGGGTGGTTGTGGTAGTGTTGAGGTGGTGGTTATGATGGTAGTGAGGTGGTGGAGGTAGTGAAGATGGTGATTGTGTGTGTGTATATATAAAATTAAAACATTATATTTTTTTTTCATATCAATATCGACGTCTTCATCCACATAATGAAGCAACTCATTTTTATACGTTAGCCTTCACGTCAGAAACTAACCTAATTATAAAAGGATCGATGAGAGCCAAATTCTTAAAAGTTGGGATTGTTGGAGAGAATTTTTTAAGTTGCGATTATTATCGACCAACAGGTGAAACTTATGATTATTAAAATTCTGTAACCCAATATTTTAAGGAAAAAAAACGAATATGTAATTTTTAAAAGTTGGAGAAAAAATATGTACCAAAAACATGCAATGACTAGTGCTTTATAGTTGGGGGACCCATTATAACGATTTGCTGAAACAATATAATTCTACGTGAAAAAGCATAATTGTTAGGAGGTTAAAATAGATAACAACCATCAACAGTAATTTCTATCAGCATGAAATCATTTAGGGGGTGTTTGTTTTTCTTGAAAAGCTCTTCTTCTCCTCTTATGTCTGCACCATGCAGACCACGCGTAGACGTTTGAGTCTGCAGAGTGTTTGTTTTCTCGAAGACATATCATTTAAAAAGGTCTGCCTAACCTCTTTTTGGTGCAGATATGGACTACCCTTTTCTAACCTCTTCTACATCTTTTCCTAATATCATAAAACACACCTCTTCAAGAAAACCCTAACCCCTCCTCTACCACCTTTCTTCTTCCCTGCCGCCGCCACCACCTCTCCTCCCACACCATCGCCGCCACCACCTCTCCTCCCACACCCCTGTCACGCCTCCGCCACCACCTCTTCCCACACCCCGTTGCGCCGCCGCCACCACCTCTCCTCGATGGTTGTTTTTGTAAGCAGAAAATCTGAATTGTTCTATAGTTGTTTGTGTAAGCAAGAAACGTGTTACTTATTAGAGATACTTTGGATTACGATGGTTCATTTGTGGCCGGTTCATCTATTATGGTTTTCTGATTTTTAAGATTATATATCATATATGAATTGTTGGTGCTTTTGTTTATGTATTATATGTTCATATTGTTGGTGCTTGATTTCGGTTTATTTAAATTTCAGTTTATTTATGCACTCTGCAGAACATAAAAACAAACAGTTTTCTTCTTGCAGACTGCAGAGGTTTGGTCCACATCTTCTGCTACAGATATTTGGAGATGTGGACCGCAGACTGCAAACATTTTATCTCTGAAAAAACAAACAACGCCTTAGTGAGAAATCTTTCACTGGTAACGATTGGGTAGCCAGTGGTAACTCAGTTATTTCTGATCAAATTGTTGTTGGTGAGCACTTATTGTTGATAACCCAAAGTTGCTATGATCACAATTGTTGTTGACAATTCAAGCTATTGTTGATCGTGTGTGTATATTTATTCTTATTTCCCTTTACTCTTTAGGGTGTTTCAAGGATCGAACCCTTTGTATTCATTTGAATACATAAAGATAATATACACATAAGTTCTACACATTCAAATGTACTTACTTTACACTATAAAAGTTCCTTAGATGAACTTTAACCCCATCCCAATTGACAACTTCTTCAATAAGTCTTTTGCTAACCATTTGGTTAGATGCTCAGCTACACTTCGTTATGTATTACCAAATAGAAGTATGGAAATTGGAGGGGAAAACAGAAGTTTGGCGTGGTAAATGATGTCCGTAATTATAAATTGACTGTTACAAAGAAATTATTTGTGGCAATGACATTCTATAAAAATCATGGTTGCAAAAGTCACTAGGCGCTACCTAGTCGGTCGACCGGGGAGTTGAGGGTACTCGGCATAGGCGGAGAGTACTTGAGAAGTACTCGGACATGTTAAATTATAAAGAAATTGGTTTTCGAAAATTAAATATATGTCAAAAAACATAAATTTAGTAATATTTATAACCAAATACGTGAAAAGATATTCATTTTCTTTAATATGATAGGCATAGAAATTATGTTTTACTTTTTTAAGTCAAGCTCGACCTGAGTTAACCTACTAGATTCGATTATGGCCGAAGTTGACCGTGCTTGATCGATTCCGAGTAATTAGGCGGAGTTGAAGAAAGTCTCATCGACAGCCTACCTTGTAGCGACTACTCGGAAAGTACTCGGCCTTGGAGACTTTTTTTACAGCCATGATAAAAATATACGTGATAGTTAAATCATACTACTAGTCCACTAAATAGGTTCTTTTTCTTTTCTTTATATCTCATTATCTATACTTCTTTTATCTATAAAAAATATAAAGTCAAATGATACCAAGAGTTCACAAGTCTTACGACCTTTTTCACAATAGTTACGACAATCATACAAAAACCGTGTATAAACACAAGACATTGCAACATATGTTTGCCCGAAAATCAAACAAAACCATTCTATTACATAGAACAAGCTTCTACGTACAATCCCTGACAAAAATCAAGTAGGAACATAGAACTTGGGATGTCGATGGATGGGCTTTGGTAACCCAAGACCCATACATGATTATGAATCGTGCCGCATACACCTAGCTCATACCACTTTGGTACCCGTTACTTAGTATTCATCAGGTTCACATGTATACCAATGGTTATCACCGTGCATATGGTTAAATATTACCTATTGTGGTGTTTATTACCCGAAATCAGATCTTAATCTTACATAACGCATTGAATTGATATAGAATATTCAACTACGTTTCTAAAAATAGCATAATTTTTATATTTCTAAATTTCCAACAACCTCAACATACTATTTATTTTATTTTTAAGATCCTATAATATATTAGCATCTTTGGTTTTTATGTGAGTCATTGGGTTCAGGTAATGAGCCGGGTATCACTAAATATTATACTAGTGGCAAACCCGTAATATCTTCTTAAACTAGTTATCTCACACTCAGACCATGCGTACTCGTTGTAAAACTGGGCGTTTTTGTGATGAAGCACGCCCAAACAAGCTCGAAGTTGGCCTCCGGGGCGTTTTTTTTGCAAAAAAAATTGAAGGAGCGTGCTATATTCAACGCCCGATCCATGTTTGAAGTGGCCAATCACCTGTTTCCATACCTCTTTTGTCCAATAACATTTTTATGGTTTTTTTTAATTTAATTCTATTACACCACAATACCCACATCCCCACCACACCCATTTTAGAAAACGCCCCATAATACCCCATTGCTGACGAGACTGCCACATGACGCAAAACGCCCAAGGGTGGGGTGTTAACTGTAGCAGTTTTTCGTATTGGGTCATGTTTCTAATAATGGGCTTTAGCCCAAGTGTGAGTTCTGTGGCAATTGAGCCCAAACTTTGGTCTGGTCGTTTGAGTCTGCAGATTAGGTAACGTTAGGGTTTTAAATTTAGAACGTGGTTTTTGTTTTGTTTGAGTCTTTAGGAATCCGTTAGTTTGTTCCTCGATTTATGGTTTACGTTATTGAGTCTGTAATGCTATTTATATAGCTTTTCATTGAATAAACATTATCAGAAATTGGTGAGTCTAATGATATCTCTTAAGCTCTTTCAAGTGGTATCAGAGCCAACAACACCGAGTGATCACAGAAGAGAGAAACAAAAGTGAGATCGGCAGAATGACAGAAGAAACAGTACAGTTTCAGAATCCATGTGTACCCAAATTTGATGGAGATATTGACCACTGGAAGATGGTTATGGAGAATCTTCTTCAATCAAAGGAGTATTGGCGTGTGGTAGATGAAGGGTGCGTGGAACCAAGGGAAGGTGAACAGGTCACGCCGACTCAAAGAAAGAATCTGGATGAACTCAGACTCAAGGATCTGAAGGTTAGGAATTATCTATTTCAGTCAATTGATAAGCCTATTCTGAAGACAATTACACAGAAAGACACAGCGAAACAGATTTGGGACGCCATGAAAATCAAGTATCAGGGGAATGTATAACAACCCTCCAAAATAATTTTCAACACCAAAATATATTTAAAATATCCCTATATGTCCTAAAATACACCCCCGTACACAAGAAACGGCCCCGAATACCTTTATTTTTATTAAAATTAATTAAAAACAAAATTTAATGGGCCGTCGCGGGGCGCGACCCCCTTGTCTTTAATCGTCGCGGGCCGCGACCAGGTGGACAGCAGGCGTAGCCCTAGGCCGCCATGTGTCCCACTCGGTGTCAAGGCTACCCGATGACCGGATAACCCTATGCCCTACACCCCCTACGTCGCGGGGCGCGACACCCCCTGTTTCCGTCGCGGGGCGCGACGGGGTCGACGAACAGCCCTATATAAGAAGGCCCTAAGCCTTCAGTCCAATTCGTTCAAAACTTTCAATCTCTCTCTCAATTTCTACGTAGTAGGCACTATACCCGGACATAATACCCCCCTAAATAACGAAGTTCTGCCTCGTTATAAGTATCATAACCCCCGGTTACGTATTAGATACGCTCGGGTTCTGCCCGACGTAGTCGTTGGAATGTCGTCTCGGAGAGGGTATTACTAATGTAAATATTGGGTTATTATACTAACGCGTGTGCATTTGTGTAATTAATAGATAACCATCAGGAAATCCTAAAGGAAACCCTAAGACAGCAATGTGAGTAATCCTCTTTTTGTTTAAACCTTTTTATGAGTAATCTCCTTTTTGCAGATTGTTTTTACAAAACCTCAATTAATTAATAATATATTAAACAGTGATTGAGTATTTGTATTCTACAATTATCGTCGGTATGTAGGGGTTTTGTATACAAAATTTGTTACTACATTGTGAGTAGTAATATGACCACAAGTCGTGTTGACAGTACCGTGGGTGGTAATTAAAGTAGATGGAAACAAATGTAATTGCGCGACCGCCCTCAATGCTGTAGATTGATAAAACCTGTTTTGATTAAACTGGGATTCACTCACCAGTATTTCCCATTGACAAAATGTTTTTAAACGCGTTTCAGGTAACAAAATGTGAAAGCCAAATAGAAGCCAGCTGGACAGCACTGGAGGCTTGGAAAAGTGGCAATAAAAGTTACCTAAATAAAGGGATGTTTTTATTTAAATAAAATAGGGTTTATCTCTATGAAAATGTGTGTACTTGAAACTTGGGAATTTCCCATGTGTTTAATAATAAAAAAGCACGGTATTTTACTCTGATAAAATATTTCCTAACTACGGTCCTGATGTAAATTCCGCTGCCAAAATGATAAATACCGATACCACCGAAACTGGCCGCGGCCGCCCGTTCCCGGGTTGTTAGGGGACGGGGGTTGCGACAGAAGGTGGTATCAGAGCTAAGCCACTGATTCAGCCACATAAGTGTTTTGCTGACACCAAGATATTATCAAAATGTTAGGAAATTATCTACAGAAATACGTGCATATCTGTATTTTTTGTTATGTGTTATTTGACTATTTGTTAGTTTACAGTATGAGCGACCAAGGACCTTCCGACGCCTACCGTCAGTTGTCCGGCTCACCTAGGAGCGAAGGTACCTCTTCACAGCCTACCCTCTCAGGATATTCAGCTGACAATGAAGATGGGATATTCGTATTTAAGGCTCAGTCTGAAGAGCCATTCCCTCCTAAAAAGAGAGGATGGTTCAGCAGAGGTGCGCATGAACGTAGGAAGAGAATGAAAAAGTTACAACAACAGCGAGTTTTAGCAGCCGCTAAGAGAGAAACAGATGCTCACACCCAAGATATGCTCAATAGGAGTCTAGCAAACTTTCATATTCTAGCAACTACAACTGCAGACCCTAATTTGGAGCAATCTATAGCACCCCAACCATTACCCTTGTTTCCCACACAAACAATGGAGATTGAAGTCAACCCAGAAAACCAAATCCCAGCACCAGCTTTTGACCCAACTGAGATACCTAGAGTACCAGCACCCAATCCCTTAGGCCCAGACTACGACCCGTGGTTTGACGACCATAGGGATTATCAGCAACGCTATCCAATATTAGAAGAACCCATGCCAAACTTAGCTGCTTACCCAGGTCTGGACCCTCTAGATCCCTATTATGATAATGATGAATACATTAGGGAAATCCTAGAGAACCCATATCCTCAGGAAGAACCCATGCCACAGTACCCAGATTCAGTACCAGCACCTGCATCCCCAATGAGCACAGAAAGTGTGCAAGAACTCCGAACCTTTGGTGAGGAGATTTTAGAAGAGAGCGAAAGAATGAGGCAAATAGGGGAACGACTAGTCTGGAAATATGACGAGCGTAATATGGACTTTTGGATGAACCCCTATCATTAGTAATAATATATATATATATATAATATGTGTGTATGTTTGAAAAATAATATATATATATATCGTAGTATAGACCACTTTGTGGTTAGTGATGCATACTAGTACTGTATTTTATTCAAGTTGTATTGTAATAATTATAGATGCATACTATAAAATAGAGTAAGTCACAATGCTCGACGATTTTGATCAACATGCTTACCGTATGATTGTTTGAATTAGATATTGTCCTGTGATATTAATACTTGGTAATTGCTTAAAATCCAGATGGTCGATGCAGCAAATCCAGAAAACCAGAATAATGAAAATCAAATGAATAATAGTGAAATTCGACACCTTGTAACCCAAGGAATTAGAGATGCTATGCCAGCTATTATCCAAAATGTTAGGGATGCAGAAAATAATGATAAAAGTGGTAATGGAAGTAAATGAACCCATACAGAACCTAGTCACAGCGTGCACAATGGACCCATACTTCAAGTGCCCATTCCTAAAAGAAGAAGAACCATGTCTTATGGTTATTCTTATAAAGAATTCTGGTCTTGTAAACCAATGGAATTCTCGGGCAATGAAGGGGCCATTGCAGCTCTACGCTGGATAGAAAAGACTGAAGCAATCTTAAAATAAGCAAGTGTGCGGAAGAGGATAAGATAATGTTTGCTTCCAATCTGTTTAAGAATTCAGCACTAGAATGGTGGAACACTATCCTCCAGTCTAGGGGAAGTGACAGGGTTTACAATATGGAATGAGAGGAATTTAAGAATATGATAGAAAAGAAATTATGCCCTCCCAATGAAAAAGAACAGATAGCAAATAAGTTCCTAAACCTTAGGATGACTGGAGTGGATAGTAAGGGTTACACTACTTTATTCTTTGAATATGCTAGAATAGTACCAACCCTTTCATCACCTGAACCAGTATTAATCTCCCGCTACATCTGGGGATTAATCAGTGAAATTAGGCATGTAGTCAAGGCCACTAGACCTCAAACTATAGAAGAAGCCGTAGAACTGGCAAACACCTTGACTGATGAATTAGTGCGTACACGAGAAGAGGATCAGAGGAGAAACCTAGTCAAAAGCTTACCCAAGAATTTCGTTATGGAAATTGATGCGTGTGAAGTGTCGTATAGTTTTTAATGTATATTTTAAGCCCTTTAACACTTTTTAGCCAAGTTTTAAATTTATAAAACACGATATTTACTAACACTAAACACATATATGGGCAAGTGCACCCATCGTGAGCGTAGTATAGTGTTGGTAAGATACCGAGGTCGTCCAAGGACACAAGAGCTTTTAACGCCGGTTTATCCTCAACGTCTAATCAAATCAAAAGTTTAGAAAAAGGTTTTTAAACTAGAATAATAAAACTAACTAAAATGCTGAAAAATAAAATAAAAATAAAAATAAAAACTGATAGAAAAGATGAATCACTTGGATCCGACTCGTGTTTAGTGTAACCTTTGATTATTTCCGCACTTTTACACTTTTTAATAGATTATCTTAGTTATAGTAGTAGGCCCCTCTTTTGAAGGTGACGTTACCCTCAACCCAATAGTTTGAGTCAGCAAGGATACAATCCTAAAGGGTTGGATTATTGAAAGATAATTAATTAAGTTATTAATGCGTAATGTGGCAGGCCCCTATTTTGAAGGTGACGTTACCCTCGACTAAGTAGTCTGAGTCAGCAGGGATACAGTCCTAAGTAGCCGGGTTAAAGTTTTAATAGTAGCTTACATATGAGGGGAACAAAGAGTTTGGACCCCCGCCATCCAATACCGGTGGGTATTGAAGGAGGTCCTACTAAATTTGACCCAGGTCCTTGCAGGATCTATACACTGAACAAGGCAAGACTCTTACCAAACCGTTCCCTTAATCCCCAACCAGGTAGCCAACATACCTCCATATAGACCGTGGAGATATGAATGGTGAAAATCTTTTATTTTATATAGACAGTAAAATAATGCCAAGACACCACGGACAAACGATAAGGAAGACTCACCTTCAACATAAGAAACTAGTTATTAAAGTCATTAATACATAACCAAATAAAAAGTGCGAAAAGATTAAAAATAAAAAGTATTACACTAGACACTTGTCTTCACCAAGTGATGTAAGAGACTTAGGCAAACATGGCCTTTGATTGTCAAGAACTCTTACGATCAATCTTGGATCCCGAGACTACTACACACACTCTATGATGGATGACGGTGGTGGATGTGGGTTGTGATGGTGGTGGAGGGTGGGTGTAGTATGAGAGAGGTGGTTTGCCAAGGGATGGTTTGCAAATGAGCCAAGCACCCCTATTTATAGCCTGCACAGAAGCTCTGGCACGGCCCCGTGTCCACCCTTCTCTCTTTCTTCATTAAATGCAGTTTGTCTGCATTAGTTGACCACGCCCCCGTTTCCGCTGGGCATGAACCCGTGTGCAGAAGCGTATCTGTACTATCAAGATTTTCTCAGATTCTGCGAATCTTGGAGTTGACCACGGCCCCGTGTCCGCTGGGCACGCCCCGTGGTGGGTGATAGAAGCTTCTACAGCTTTGTCTTTTCTGCAGACACTTGGGCACGCCCCCGTGCTCACTGAGCACGGGGCGTGTTCAGCCTTCTGTTCTCTAGTTTTGCTTGGGAAGATGCTGTCGAGGGGTCGGGCACGCCACGTTTGTTCCTTTTCTTGTATTTATGCTGGATTTGGCTGCATTTTTGCTTCTTTTGTTCACTTAAGCTCTTTTAACCCTGAAAATACAAAAGGAAGACAAAAGCACACTTTTTCCAACATTAGTACTAAAAAAGGGTTAGTTTTATGCCTCATTTGATGTAATTTATATGTTGCATTTTGCACACATCAAATACCCCCACACTTGAATCTGTGCTTGTCCTCAAGCAAAACTCTTTATAGTGTGGCTATACACTCCCAAATGGAATGGGTAGAAGAGAAGGTTTTTGGGCTTGTTAGGGGTGTTCAAAATCATCCGAATCCGAATCCGGATCCGAATTATCCGTATATCCGAATTTTCGGATTCGGAAAATGATTTCAGAAAATTTCGGATATTTCAGATATCCGATACATTTTTTTAATATATTTTTATAATATATATAAATACCATTTAAAAGTTGAAACCTAACCCTAATCCATTCTCCACTCCACTCCAGCCGCTCTCACACACCCCACGCCCCCATTCAAAAATCGAACTGCGCAATTGTTAAACATCGAGATCTGAAGAATCAAGATTCAAGATACGAATATTAAAGATCGAGATCTAAAAGTCGAAGACCCAATGTTTGTTTCCATATATTGATTATCAAATCTGATTCCATACATCGATTCGTTGTTCATCAGTTTATAATCTCAACTTTTCTTTCATGGGTTTTTAGTTTGACGTTTCTTAGATTCTTGTTTTGTGTTTCGTGATTGTTTATATGGTTTTAGGGTTGAAAATATGATATCTCAACTTTCATGGGTTTTTAGTTTATCGTACATAAACTGATTGTTTATAACAGTTTATAATCTGATTTGTTCATCGGTTTATAATATACGAACATCGATTCGTTGTTCATCAGTTTATAATCTGATTTGCGGAAGCTGTTTATATATGATTTGTTTGTATAATAAACATCGACTTTTAATACATTTGAAGCAAAAAAACATTTGTTGACCCGTTTCGCATTATATTCTTGCGCAGGTTTCATATGGTGCCTTGGAAGTTCGAAGGATGGATTGGAATCGGATGAGTGGATTTGGAAGATTATGTGTTTATTTCGACTTTTAAAACAATGTTATGTGTTATTTTGGACATGTTATGCGTTATTTTAGAACTTTGAATTGTGTTGGTTTGTTTCTTTTGAACATCAGATCTGTTTATTATGTTGGAAAAGACAAGGTTCATATTTTTATTTGAAATTTCTCTTTGTTTTAGAATTTCGGATATCCGTTTCATTATCCGTATCCGTATCCGAAGTTCGGATATCCGAAGTTCGGATATCCGAAAGTCGGATATCCGAAATTTCGGATACGGATTCGGATAGTGAAATCTACTATCCGAAATGTTCGGATATCCGACTTTCGGATATCCGAAACTTCGGATATCCGGTTTTGAACACCCCTAGGGCTTGTCATAGAGTGTCGGGATTTCCAAGATTCTTTATGAAGTTTTATTTTTATTTATTTACAATCCTATTCGTCATGATTTATTTAAAATATTACATAAGATAAATTACTTATTAGGGCATAACATGCCTTTTTAAAATTCCATTTATATACAAGTTCACATACCTCACAGGGGATCACTCAACACTCGGCCGAAGATGTATTTTAGTGAATCACTCGAGAGCAGCATGGAACTTACTCCTACCATAAGCTTGCCAAGCAATCAATCCTCCTCCTTTTTAACTATACACATTTGTAAATATCAAGAGGACTTTTTGGGTGAAGGGTTAGGCTTGCGTTAAAGGTAGGTGGTTGGGTTAGTGGTTAGTAAAAGGGCGAAAGGCGTAAAAAGCGTCAGTTTTCGTAAGACTTTTTGTTTTTGTAATTTTTATTTTGATGAAGCCATTATTCCAACAAAGTTATTTTTGATAAACTTGTTTATTCCTTTTTGCTTCATCATCTTCATCAATTTTTTTCAGGGAAGTCGTAAGAAAAAGCGAGCTTGTTACTAAAACAAAGGGTTAAAAAAAAATTAAAAAAGGTTTTGGTGGGAAAAAGGGTGTTTGTTTTGGGTTGAGAAATGAAAAGGTTTAGGCTCAAAGGGGTTAACTAGGGGGATTTTGGGTAGGTGGTAAAAAAATAAAAATAATGGTGTAGAAATAAAAAGGGTTAGTCCTGATGCCTACATCATTTACTTACTCGGGTTTAAGTTGGTAAGGACCGGGAATATATCGTCATGGCAAGTTCTAGAGTCGTAAGAACCAAGCGGCTATTCACACAAGAAACGAAAAATGAGCATTTAGTTTAAAGATATGTATTTGTATGCTCAATAAAGGCTCAAAACTCACTTTTTGTGGGAATGGGTTTTTATGTGATCAAGTATATATAATCAAATTTTAACAAAACTTGTCATGCCGTCTCATAATTTTCTTATGTTGGTTCTTTTTATCACGACGCTATTGGTTGTAAATTTGTAAAAATATAACCTTTTTAGAATTTGAAATTCCCAAATTAAACCTAGACAAGTAAAAAAAATGAAAAATTTTTGAAAAAAATTTGGGGTGATTAGCGGTTCCAATAGAGTTTTGTGTAAGGCTTGTAATTAGGACTTGCAAGATTCAAGGTTTGAGTATCCCCCCACACTTAAATTACACATTGTCCTCAATGTGTCCAAAAAATAAGTTTTTAGGTTGATTGAATGTGTAAAAAGGTGTGAAAAAGCAAAAAAATTATGTTACTGGGCGTCTGGACACGGCCCCGTGGTGTCCGGGCACGGCCCCGTGTTCAGATCGCCAGTAACATAAATTAGTAAAAAGAAACAAAAGCCTGGGCACGGGGGCGTGTTCCAGTTACCTGAACTGGGTATTTTCTGCAGATGGTTGGGCACGGGGCGTGTTGGGTGAGCATGGCCCCGTGCTGAACTTGCTGTAATGAAGAAAAATCGTTGGGTGGCCTTGTTTTTGTGCATGGGGTGCTGGTGCAAGTTTTCCTTGGTATCCTTCACCATCCCGAGTGTGTTTTATTCCTGAAAATTAAAACTAAACTAGAAAGCATAAAAATTAGTCTAAACTAAACTAAGGATAGTTCCGCGGAATGCCTCCGTGGTGCGCCACGTTTATGAGGGTCCTTGGCTAGACCCAAAGCCTGGTCATATGTTACCCAACTGGGATGTTTTGCATCCCATGCTGCACCGTCGGAGAGCATCATCCAAACATGAGTCTATGACCTTCATGTAGTTGACCGGGTCGTCGTCCTCTACTTTCTTTCCAACTCCAAACTTCATTTCCTTGTCCCCAATCCTCAATGTTAGTGTTCCATCATTCATATCTACCACTGCTTGGGCCGTAGCTAGGAATGGCCTCCCCAAAATGAGTGGGACTTCGGTATCTTCTTCCATATCTAGTATGACAAAGTCGACCGGGAAGACAAATTCGCCGACTTTGACCAATAGATTTTTTGTGACACCTTGTGGATATTTGACGGACCTATCGGCGAGTTGTATGCTCATTTTTATAGGGCTTGTTTTCCCTAGGCTGAGTCGGTTGAACATCGATGCGGGCATGAGATTGATGCTAGCCCCAAGATCGGCTAGTGCATTGCGAATGGGGGATTCCCCAATCGAACAAGGAATTGTGAAGCTTCTAGGGTCAATCTTCTTTTTCGGGAGTGTGTTGAGTAGCAGAGCGGAGCATTCTTCGCCTAGATTAACTAATTGCAATGATTCAATTTTCCTTTTATGAGTGAGGAAGTCCCTCATAAATTTTGAATATTTAGGCATTTGAAATAGGACTTCGATAAATGGAATATTAACATGCAATTGTTTTAGTAAATTTTCGAACTTTGCGAATTGCTCATCGGTCTTTTGACGAATTAACCGACCGCGGTATGGGACCGGAGGAGTCTTAGTAGGCTCTTGAATTGGTGGAGAAGCCTTCTCTTGTTGGGGCGTGGGTGGAGTTGTGGTTTGGCTAGATTGGATTCTTTTAGTTGGCGGTAATGGAGCCTCCTTGGGACCCACGGTACGGTTTCTCAATGTGATGAGATGTACTTGCGCCTTTGGGTTGGTTTCAGTATTACTTGGTAACGCGCCTTGTGGTCTCTCGGAGAAATTCTGAGCTATTTGATTTAATTGTTTTTCAATGTTTTGAATACTAGCTTGTTGATTTCTAAAATTCGATTCCAATTGTTGAAATCGATCAGAGTTTTTCTTTTCGGTGTCGGAGATGAGGCGAGATTGATGTGCGTGAAGTGTGTTATGGTTTTAATGTTTATTTTAAGCCCTTTACACTTTTTTAGCCAAGTTTTAAATTTATAAAACACGATATTTACTAACACTAAACACACATATGGGCAAGTGCACCCATCGTGAGCGTAGTATAGTGTTGGTAAGATACCGAGGTCGTCCAAGGACACAAGAGCTTTTAGTACCGGTTTATCCTCAACGTCTAATCAAATCAAAAAGTTAGAAAAATGTTTTAAACTAGAAAAATAAAAACTAACTAAAATGCTGAAAATAAAATAAAAGTAAAAACAGATAGACAAGATGAATCACTTGGTTCCGACTCGTGTATAGTGTAACCTTTGATTATTTCCGCACTTTTGTACTTTTTAAGAGATTATCTTAGTTATTGTAGTAGGCCCCTCTTTTGAAGGTGACGTTACCCTCAACCCAGTAGTTTAAGTCAGCAAGGATACAATCCTAAAAGGTCGGATTATTGAAAGATAATTAATTAAGTTATTAATGCATATTATGGTAGGCCCCTCTTTTGAAGGTGACGTTACCCTCGGCTAAGTAGTCTGAGTCAGCAGGGATACAGTCCTAAGTAGCCGGGTAAAAGTATTAATAGTAGCTTACATATGAGGGGGTCAAAGAGTTTGAACCCCCGCCATCCAATACCGTTAAGTATTGAAGGAGGTCATACTAAATTTGACCCAGGTCCTTGCATGATCTATACATTGAACAAGGCAAGACTCTTACCAAACCGTTCCCTTAACCCCCGGCCAGGTAGCCAACATACCTCCATATAGACCGTGGAGATATGAATGGTGAAAATCTTTTATTTTATTTAGACAGTAAAAAAATGCCAAGACACCACGGACAAACGATAAGGAAAAATCACCTTCAACATAAGAAACTAGTTATTAAAGTCATTAATACATAACCAAGTAAAAAGTGCGAAAAGATTAAAAATAAAAAGTATTACACTAGACACTTTGTCTTCACCAAGTGATGTAAGAGACTTAGGCAAACATGGCCTTGATTGTCAAGAACTCTTACGATCAATCTTGGATCCCGAGACGACTCACACACTCTATGATGGACAATGGATGATGGTGGTGGATGATGGTGTTATGGTGGTGGTGGGTGGTGGGTGAAGTGTGAGAGATGTGGTGTGCCAAGGGATGGTTTGAACTTGAGCCAAGCACTCCTATTTATAGGCTAAACAGCAGCTCGGGCATGGCCCCGTGTCCATTGGGCACGACCCCGTGTCCATCCTCTTCTCTGTCTTCATTAATTGCAGTTTGTCTGCATTAGTTGACCACGCCCCCGTGTCCGCTGGGCACGCCCCCGTGTGCAGAAGCATATCTGTACTATCAAGATTTTCCTGGATTATGCGAATCTTATAGTTGACCACGGCCCCGTGTCCGCTGAGCACGGCCCCGTGGTGGGCGATAGAAGCTTCTATAGCTTTGTCTTTTATGCTGGCACTTGGGCACGCCCCCGTGTTCACTGAGCACGGGGCGTGTTCAGCCTTCTGTTTTCTTGTTTTGCTTGGGAAGATGCTGTCGTGGGGTCGGGCATGCCACGTTTGTTCCTTTTCTTGTATTTATGCTAGATTTAGCTGTCTTTTGTTAATTTGAGCTCATTTAATCCTGAAAATACAAAAGGAAGACAAAAGCACACTTTTTCCAACATTAGTACTAAAAAAGGTTAGTTTTATGCCACAATTGATGTAATTTATATGTTGCATTTTGCACACATCAGAGATACAGTATCTTCAAGCCTTTCTCGTCCACCTTGTTGTTGAGAGAAATTTTGTGACTCGATTCTTGGTTGTTGAAAGTTTGTTCATTGGTTTAGATTTTGTTGGTTACTACCATTGCCGGGTTCTCTCCAACCAAGGTTAGGGTGGTTACGCCATCCTTGGTTGTAGGTACCCGTTGGAGGACCCGACGGCCTAGGTCTATTATCAATGTAGTTTACCGATTCTGTTTGATCATCTACTTCTTTCATACAACTCCAATTTTCATGTGGCCCACCACACCCCTCACAAGCCATGACCGAGGCTGTTTTTGCCATTTCTAGCTTTTTGATTTTTAAAGAAAGGGCCTCGATTTGGGCTTGTAAAGAAGTGCTTTCATCAACCTTATGGGCGCCCGAGGTAATAGATTTATTGCCTCGGGTAGTGTGCCACTGAAAATTGGTTTGAGCAATTTCCTCAATTTGATTATATATTTCATTTGGGCGACGATTACCTAAAAGTCCCCCGAAGCTAGAGTCAAGTGTTTGTCTTGTGTGTGGCAACAACCCATTGTAGAAAGTGGATACTTGTTGCCACACCGCAAGACCGTAATGAGGACACTTTCTTAGTAGCTCCTTCAACCTTTCCCAAGTTTCATATAGGGATTCCTCATCCTCTTGTGAATATGTATTAATTTCAGTCATTAATTTAGCCGTTTTAGCAGGAGGGAAATACTTAATAGAAACTTTTGGGCTAGTTCATCCCAGGTGTTTACCGAGCCAACTGGGAGGGTATTAAGCCAAGCCTTAGCTCGGCCTTTTAGTGAAAATGGAAACATTCGAAGGCGGATGGCGTCATTTGATGCTCCATTGATCCGAAAGGTATCACATATTTCTAAGAAATTAGTAATATGTAGATGGGGATCCTCGTCCGCAAGCCCATGGAAGGTTGCGGAGTTTTGAATCATTTGTATCAAATGCGGCCGAAGTTCGAAGTTGTTGGCTTCGACATTCGGTGCATTGATAGCGGCGCCGAGATTACCTACGGTGGGTCGTAGGTAATCCATGAGGGTACGTTGGTCCGCCATTGGAAGTGGGTTCCCCGAAACTTTCTCTTGGTTTTTAGCTTTAAGTCTTCTTCTTAGAAAGCGTTCGGGTTCGTCCAGGGGTTCTTTTATGTCTTTACTAGAACTGGAGCTCATACACTACGTGGAAAAGTCAGATGTGGTGCCTGGGTTCCAAGTCCTACAATAAAAACAAAGAAGAATGTTGGTCAGAAGCTTCACCACGGCCCCGTGCTCAGGTGAACACGGCCCGTGGTCGGAGATACAGTGATTGTTTTCCGGATCCCTGTTACTGGGGAGTTTGACACGGCCCCATGTTGCACCGACACGGCCCCGTGCTCAACTCTCTGTAACTCGGAAAATAAAAACTGCCAGTAACAATGCTGAGCACGGCCCGTGTTCGACCAGGCACGACCCGTGCTGAGCTCTGCAGAAACTGAAAAAAATTAAAAAAATCCTAAAAAAATAAAAATGATTAGGCCGCTGATTCCTAACTTTCTTAAAATCCTTGTGTCCCCGGCAGCGGCACCAAAAACTTGATGTGTGGGAAGTTTCGTATAGTTTTTAATGTATATTTTAAGCCCTTTAACAATTTTTAGCCAAGTTTTAAATTTATGAAACACGATATTTACTAACACTAAACACACCTATGGGCAAGTGTACCCACCGTGAGCGTAGTATAGTGTTGGTAAGATACCGAGGTCGTCCAAGGACACAAGAGCTTTTAATACCGGTTTATCCTCAACGTCTAATCAAATCAAAAGTTTAGAAAAAAGTTTTTAAACTAGAAAAATAAAACTAACTAAAATGCGGAAAAAATAAAATAAAAATAAAAACAGATAGATAAGATGAATCACTTGTATCCAACTCGTGTTTAGTGTAACCTTTGATTATTTCCGCACTTTTGCACTTTTTAAAAGATTATCTTAGTTATAGTAGTAGGCCCCTCTTTTGAAGGTGACGTTACCTTCAATCCAGTAGTTTGAGTCAGCAAGGATACAATCATAAAGGGTTGTATTATTGAAAGATAATTAATTAAGTTATTAATGCGTAATGTGGCAGGCCCCTCTTTTGAAGGTGACGTTACCCTTGGCTAAGTAGTCTGAGTCAGCAGGGATACAATCCTAAGTAGCCGGGTTAAAGTTTTAATAGTAGCTTACATATGAGGGGATCAAAGAGTTTGGACCCCCGCCATCCAATACCGGTGGGTATTGAAGGAGGTCCTACTAAATTTGACCCAGGTCCTTGCAGGATCTATACACTGAACAAGGCAAGACTTACCAAACCGTTCCCTTAACCCCCGACCAGGTAGCCAACATACCTCCATATAGACCGTGGAGATATGAATAGTGAAAATCTTTTATTTTATATAGACAGTAAAATAATGCCAAGACACCACGGACAAACGATAAGGAAGACTCACCTTCAACATAAGAAACTAGTTATTAAAGTCATTAATACATAATCAAATAAAAAGTGCGAAAAGATTAAAAATAAAAAGTATTACACTAGACACTTGTCTTCACCAAGTGATGTAAGAGACTTAGGCAAACATGACCTTTGATTGTCAAGAACTCTTACGATCAATCTTGGATCCCGAGACAACTATACACACTCTATGATGGATGATGGATGATGGTGGTGGATGTGGGTTGTGATGGTGGTGGAGGGTGGGTGTAGTGTGAGAGAGGTGGTTTGCCAAGGGATGGGTTGTAAATGAGCCAAGCACCCCTATTTATAGCCTGCACAGAAGCTCGGGCACGGCCCCGTGTCCATTGGGCACGGCCTCGTGTCCACCCTTCTCCCTTTCTTCATTAAATGCAGTTTGTCTGCATTAGTTGACCACGCCCCCGTGTCCGTTGGGCACGACCCCATGTGCAGAAGCGTATCTGTACTATCAAGATTTCCTCAGATTCTGCGAATCTTAGAGTTGACCACGGCCCGTGTCCGCTGGGCACGCCACCGTGGTGGGTGATAGAAGCTTCTAGAGCTTTGTCTTTTCTGCAGACACTTGGGCACGCCCCTGTGCTTACTAAGCACGGGGCATGTTCAGCCTTCTGTTCTCTAGTTTTGCTTGGGAAGATGCTGTCGAGGGGTCGGGTATGCCACGTTTGTTCCTTTTCTTGTATTTATGCTGGATTTGGCTGCATTTTGCTTCTTTTGTTCACTTAAGCTCTTTTAACCCTGAAAATACAAAAGGAAGACAAAAGCACACTTTTTTCAACATTTGTACTAAAAAAGGGTTAGTTTTATGCCTCATTTGATGTAATTTATATGTTGCATTTTGCACACATCAAAATTCCAACCGTGGAAAAAATGTAGGTTCTACCTCTGCACCTTACTGTAAGGCTTGCAAGAAGAAGCATTCAGGAAGATGCTCCACTTACTGCAATTTCTGCAAGATACCAGGACACAAGGAAGAAGATTGTAGGAAGAAACCTAATAATGGAATGTGCTTCAACTGTGAGGAAAAAGTCACATCAAGCCGAACTGTCCGAAACTAGCTCCAGCTAGGAACAACAAGACAACTAAAAATGCTAGAGCATTTGTTCTAACTGCGGAAGAAGCAAAGATGATTCCGGACGTGATAGCCGGTACGTTTTTTGTAACATTCCTATTTTTATATAAGAATTATAGGTTTAGTTAAATTTATTAACCACTAGTAACTAGTTTATTTTTAATATAAATATTCAACCCAAATAGTTTTAAACAATATTTTATATAGTTGGTTAAAATATTATATTAATTAATTGGCCTGTATATGGGTGACCTTTCTAAATAAAATAAAAGTATATAAAAGCTTATATTATTAGACGGACAGATTACGGGTAAGTTAACTGTAAGTAATATGAAGTACCTAGACGGGCCTAGTGACCATATACCAATTAAATTATAAAAATACACTATATTTGAACCTACTCCATTTTTAATGAAAGTTGGTTCAAAATGTAGATATGATTATTCTCGTTTTAAAGACATATTTATTGTTTTATAAAACGTCGTATTTTAGAAGTTATACGCGCCAAATAAGTGAAGCAGTTAAATTAATTATAATAAATAATAATAATAAATTTAAAATTTGAATTAAGATTTAGATATATGTGACCGAGATATTTAGAAAGAAGAAAATAATAAAATATTAAAGTCATTAAAATATTTTCATGCATACGTTGCATGCACTAAAAGTCGACATATGTATTCATATAAAGAAATGCACATGAATTAGTAAGATGTGTCCATTTCCAGATGACCATTTTCTTAAAATACATACACTTTGAACCTCCTATAAATAGGAAAGGATTTCAACAGTTCTAGTCGCCCTCTCCTCTTAAAACTACACTTTTAATTTCTATTTTAATAATAATAATAGTAATAATAAAGCCATGCCCTGTTTTACGTATTTTAACTCCCGATCACCGCTACCATTTCCGATTGATCTGAGCCCCATAACACATGTTAAAGCTTTGCCTGACTAAGTTCGTTGGGGTTCTGTCTCGTGACATAGGGACAAGGTTAAATTAGGGGTATTATACTTAACACGAGTACAAATATATAAATATATATATTTTTAAATAGTTCAGAAGTTATACCCAATATTCTACCAGGAGATTTTCTAGTTGAACCCTAAAGTTACAAAGTGGGTCTATTTTCTTTTCTCATCGTTTTATTCCCTTTTGTCCCAAACTATAGAAACTCTCACCAAAACTATTATTTCTTATTATATTTTATACAAAATGAAACCCTAATTGAGACCCCCAAATAATACTGCACAAACCCTAAAATTTTCAAAACAATCAGAATCAGGATCAGGACCCCTAAAACTCAGGGGGGGGGGGGTATTCCCTATTGACGATTATCCATATATCTTGCTGTCTAAATCGAATTTTCAAGATCCGTCGACTCAGCTAGGCTAGAAACACACGTGGCAACCATATGATGAAATTTGACCCGTCGCGCCACGCGACGCCGCCCAGGTGACCCCTCGCGACACACGAGGGGGACAAATTTTAAGTATAAATAGAGGGGTGTGGGACTTGCAGTTTGGCGTTGAAACAACGATAAAACTCAATTCGTACACTGAGTTATAGTCTGATTACTACCAAACACACACATAAGCCTGAATTCTGCCGCAAAACAGGGTAATAACTCGATCGCTACTACGATTCAATGTCCGATCGATTTAAACTATCCAATGAATATTTAAGTGCTGCTCAAACTTGGGTTATGCTTTGTCATTCGTCGTTAATTCGATGGATGTTTAAGTATTGCACTTTGTCATTCGTTGTGAGGGTTTTAATCTCGTGAGTTATTGTAAATGCTGTATTAGTTATTTACCGAATTCATGTGCACTAGGTTACCAGACTAATCAATAGGCTAAGCTCTGCCTGTATAAATCTGCAAATATCAAGACTAATCAATAGGCTAAGCTCTGCCCGTATAAATCTGCATGCTTATAATGTGAGTCATTCTCTTTTTATCAAATTTGATTTCAAAATCATGTTTATTTTCAAAGTTATAATTACGGGGATTAAGTCTTTGTAATCACCAAATTACAACCGGTATGTGGGGTTTTGTATACATTAGTTGATAACCGTCACCATTGGACAACGAGGTAGCCAAGGGGTGATATGACCATAGTCACAGACACCATTGGACTCAGAGGTTACCGATGGATGTTCGAGTGACAAATACTGTGGGTATTTGGTTGATATCAGGAAACATTGTAATCACTCTTAATACTGTAAATTATAACAAACGAGTCGTTTTAAGCAAAATGAATGAACACACCAGTATTTCCTGCTGGCAAAACCTTTTTAAAACGCGTTTCAGGTAATTACAGTAGATTGGAGTAAGAAATGGATACGGCACTGAAAGGCTTCAAGAAGTGGCTTATTTTATTAATTAAATCAAATTAAGAAATATTGTTTTATGTAATTGGGTTAATCCCTTATTAAAGCTACATTTGTAAAACATGTGTTATTCCCATCTATTTAATAAATAAAATCCGGTGTTTTCTAAACTCTGATATTTTTCCTAACTCACGGTCCTGATGAAATTTCCGCTGCAATATTTTTCAAATTAATCACCGGTACCACTTGGCTGTTCGCGGCTCCCGATTCCGTCCAGGGTGGGTCGGGGATCGTGACAGAAGGTGGTATCAGAGCTAAGCCACTTGTTTAAGCAATTGGGTGTTGTAATAATACCTAAGTTTAAACGGAGAGTTAGGAATTTGATATTTTCCGGTAGCACTCAGGATAGTACTTAGATTTGAACTTAAGAAAAGATGCCTTAGTATAAGGTTCGAGATAAGTTAAGTACTTGTGTAAATAAAGTATGATAGATTTTGGTATGCCGTAAGAATGAAGATTAGAACATTGCAGGTAATAACACTTAACTGCTGTTAATTCTTGATTATTGATACTACTTGGACTAGAATAAGATGTGTTATGGGAATACAAATTTCCTTAATTCTGGATAAAAGCCTAATAAAAGAGGCACTTTTAAAATCTTGAAAAGATACTATTTATGGGAAGTATAAATTTTCTCCGACAAGACTGGGTATGGTGTAGCAGACTCTCCAGCTTGTCCGGATATACTGAGGTTACCTCTCCGGCGCGAACCGGATAAGACAGGGTATATAATATGTCAAACAAGTGACAAGTTTTCCCTAAATAGTATCATGACCTGATATCTGACTTATTTTTGGAAATATGAATCTGTTAAATACATTGACCTTATAGATGCTATGTTTATTACAGCATGTGAAATATATGATTATATAAATATATATATATCTATAAGGAATTCCAAAAGCCAAATAGGAATAAAGCACAAGCATATGTGTCTAAATTTCTTTATCAGGAATCTCTTTTCCGATATCAAACATTATTTCGTTTGATCATCTGTCTCGTAGCTCGTGTGACAAAATAAACAATGGAAACCCTTTAAGTTGAAACACCATAAAAAATATAAAGAATTTCCAAAGCGTTATCATAAATTATTAACGCAAGTAAGAAGCATGTAAAGTTGTGCTAGTGCACAAGAAAACACATGAAACTTAAAATTATACGTCCACAGACGTTAAAGTATGTTACACACGACTTTCAAGGAAAGACCTTTGGAAAATATAATTAGGCACGACAACAACAATAATAATCCCGACAGTGGAATAATTACTAATCAAAAAGCAGCACCTGGCCACGTGATTCTATAAACGACATAAATCTCGCTGAGGTACGTTGGAACAATATTTCACAACCATCGGTGCACAGTCTAATCAGAGTCATAATTATTAGCACTACAAAATAAGTCATATACCTTTTCAAATCCCCTATTTCATTTCATTTCATTTCATTCGACATTCCTTGGTAATGTCACTTAACAACGATTATCACACGAAATTCCAGATAAAGTTCTTATATATTTCTTTCATTGAAATTCTGACTTTTGCATATAATGAGTTGACTTTCATATTTTTACTTCCCCTAATGGTCATCATACCATGAGGATTTCTTTCATCATAGCAAATATTAATCTATTTCATTTCTTGGTAAATTCACACGTTACACATGCACTGTTTGTTACGCATGTGGTTCGTCTGATTTATGAAGACCACTGGAGGGCTTCATCCCGATTTATTATTTTATCTAAACTCAAATATCATTCCGCTTTTTGCACTGTGAACCGCATTATTGCAAAACAATAACTCTTTGATATCGAGTCAATGAATTTCTTGAACAAATCAATTTTCTTTGGTATACATGGTTTTGTTATGACCATATCCGAACTTTCTTATTAAAACTCGTTTTGTTTAAACCAAGTTCAATTGTTTGAACCTGCTCGCATTACGTATTCAATTCAAAGTTCCATATGATGAATTAAAGCCATCATATTCGAAATAATCCCAACAAGCACTTCAATTTTATTGAACTATAACATACTTGTTTGGTCTTCGACTTCATTAAATCGTTTCTTTGATCACGATCACCTTGTGGTGACGTTTTCATAAATTTGAAGCTTGCGCTAATCTCGTTGCACACATCATATATTATTTATTTATATTAAATCTGCTTTGTTAGATTATCCTATAAAAACAATCTTAACACAATCGTGTGCTAAGATAATAATACACAAATTCATGTCCTATTTATTGCTTTATCATCGTTGATCGAAAAACATTATATAAATTTAAAAATAAATTTAATTAATTATATATGGAAACTTACATAAGTAATTACCTAATTTACAATATAGTATTCCTATATTTAAAAATTCTTGTTAAACCATTGAGGTGAATAATTTATATTTTTATAAAATTTTGTTTAAGGAATACTCTCGTTTAAGTTTATGACTGGTTATTATTATTTATTTTTGGTAAGTAATAATATATTAATAACAGTAGTGTTAATATTATTTTTAGGTATTAGGTTTATTGTCAGGGGCAGGTATTGGGTAGCCTAGCCTTAGTTAGGCATGGACTGATCACCTATGCTTAAACAAGGCAGCACTAACCAATATCCAACCATGATAATGACTAGTTAATATATATAAATTAAGTCATCATACTTATTTAGTAAATTTATATATATATAAATATATACAAGGAGAAGACATATTTTCATAAAACAAATACAAGAATTAGAGGGACAAATAAAATTATATAAATAATTGTCTAAAGACATTTTATACTTATAAGTAATTGTTTATCTTATATTTCACAACTATTAAATACTTATATAAGTATTATGTATCAAGATCGACAAAAGAGTTATGCAGATCAGAAACGTAAACCCCTAGAGTTTTTATTAAAAGCTTTCAGTTGATTACACGGTGAATTTGTTCGATCTCCATAATTATTAAACTATTTCAAATCATTACGACACATTGCGGTATTGGTATAAACTAGTAGCTCATGTTAAAAAGGATAATAATAACACTAAATTTTGTTTTGGTTTTCTTATATTCAGCTTATGAAAGTTACATATGTAGTAGAATTACTTTACATATTATAAAAATATTATTATTTTACAACCATACACATAAATTACTATCTAAAGTAAATAAGATAAATATAGTATCACATATCTAAAGTAAATAAGATAAATATAGTATCACATAAAAGTTTATAAGTTCTAATATTTATATATTGTCTTTTAAAGTTCTAAAAAAAAAATTTTTTTTTGATAAAATTTCATAAAATGTATTTTTAGATTTTCAAATTTACTTTTATACGTATAGTTACTATTAACATATTATTTTAACTATTATATTATATAGTAATAAAAATAAAATACTTAAGTATAACTTTCTGCATATATATATTTTTTTAGTTATACATATGGTTTAGTGTGCGTATATATAAATTTAATAAATTTGTTACTTTGACAAATTTAGTTCATATGGCTTTCTATATTAAGTTTATTATAAAATTCGCAGAGGATTCATATTAATTATGTGAAACTAATATTTACAAGCCAATTAAAATTTTATTCTTAAGGTAGCCGAAAATTTAATGAATGAACAAAATACTAATTAGAGTTTAACATATCTAAATATGGTTATAACAATATTATAGGATTTCACGATCATCTAGACGTAATCTATTATATCACGATCATCGCTTAAGATACGGACGCAAAAAGTCTTAATACAATTATGTATTAAGACAATAATACACCAACTCTATTGTCTTTTCGTGTATCTTTGCAATTCACTCATTTCAGCACATTGATTTTCTCATATCATAATTCAATATTTGACAAATCATTTTCATGCTTTCATTTCATTTGGAACCTTTCAATTCTAAGTCTTCCTCAGTTGCCAATCAAAGTAAGCTTTCTTTTGATAAAGAATTTTATTGATTCTAAAAGTCCTTCACATTCATTTTAAATATCTATTGATCATATATCTCTTCTGGCTTGAACCTAGTCATTTATCATTTCATCTCATTCATTTGACATCGAATTCTGAAACTAATTCAGTTGAACTATTGAGTCCTATTTATTGTACAACTCGTATTCACCAAATTTGATATTTTAATTCTGTGTCATCTACCTTAATATTATTTTTATTGACTAAAATATGACACAAGTCTAAAAGAAATATCGTAACCCAAATCTCGAGGATGAGATTTAAAACAAGGTGGGGAGAATGTAACATTCCTATTTTTATATAAGAATTATAGGTTTAGTTAAATTTATTAACCACTAGTAACTAGTAACTAGTTTATTTTTAATATAAATATTCAACCCAAATAGTTTTAAACAATATTTTATATAGTTGGTTGAAATATTATATTAATTAATTGGCCTGTATATGGGTGACCTTTCTAAATAAAATAAAAGTATATAAAAGCTTATATTATTAGACGGGCAGATTACGGGTAAGTTAACTGTAAGAAATATGAAGTACCTAGCGGGCCTACTGACCATATACTAATTAAATTATAAAAATACACTATATTTGAACCTACTCCATTTTTAATGAAAGTTGGTTCAAAATGTAGATATGATTATTCTCGTTTTAAAGACATATTTATTGTTTTATAAAACGTCGTATTTTAGAAGTTATACGCGCCAAATAAGTGAAGCAGTTAAATTAATTATAATAAATAATAATAATAAATTTAAAATTTGAATTAAGATTTAGATATATGTGACCGAGATATTTAGAAAGAAGAAAATAATAAAATATTAAAGTCATTAAAATATTTTCATGCATACGTTGCATGCACTAAAAGTCGACATATGTATTCATATAAAGAAATGCACATGAATTAGTAAGATGTGTCCATTTCCAGATGACCATTTTCTTAAAATACATACACTTTGAACCTCCTATAAATAGGAAAGGATTTCAACAGTTCTAGTCGCCCTCTCCTCTTAAAACTACACTTTTAATTTCTATTTTTATAATAATAATAGTAATAATAAAGCCATGCCCTGTTTTAAGTATTTTAACTCTCGATCACCGCTACCCTTTCCGATTGATCTGAGCCCCATAACACATGTCAAGGCTCTGCCTGACTAAGTTCGTTGGGGTTCTGTCTCGTGACATAGGGACAAGGTTAAATTAGGGGTATTATACTTAACACGAGTACAAATCTATAAATATATATATTTTTAAATAGTTCAGAAGTTATACCCAATATTCTACCAGGAGATTTTCTAGTTGAACCCTAAAGTTACAAAGTGGGTCTATTTTCTTTTCTCATCGTTTTATTCCCTTTTGTCCCAAACTATAGCAACTCTCACCAAAACTATTATTTCTTATTATATTTTATACAAAATGAAACCCTAATTGAGACCCCCAAATAATACTGCACAAACCCTAAAATTTTCAAAACAATCAGAATCAGGATCAGGACCCCTAAAACTCAGGGGGGGTATTCCCTATTGACGATTATCCATATATCTTGCTGTCTAAATCGAATTTTCAAGATCCGTCGACTCAGCTAGGCTAGAAACACACGTGGCAACCATATGATGAAATGTGACCCGTCGCGCCACGGGACGCCGCCCAGGTGACCCCTCGCGACACGCGAGGGGGACAAATTTTAAGTATAAATAGAGGGGTGTGGGACTTGCAGTTTGGCGTTGAAACGACGATAAAACTCAATTCGTACACTGAGTTATAGTCTGATTACTACCAAACACACACATAAGCCCGAATTCTGCCGCAAAACAGGGTAATAACTCGATCGCTACTATGATTCAATGTCCGATCGATTTAAACTATCCAATGAATGTTGAAGTGCTGCTCAAACTTGGGTTATGCTTTGTCATTCGTCGTTAATTCGATGGATGTTTAAGTATTGCACTTTGTCATTCGTTGTGAGGGTTTTAATCTCGTGAGTTATCGTAAATGCTGTATTAGTTATTTACCGAATTCATGTGCACTAGGTTACCAGACTAATCAATAGGCTAAGCTCTGCCTGTATAAATCTGCAAATATCAAGACTAATCAATAGGCTAAGCTCTGCCCGTATAAATATGTATGCTTATAATGTGAGTCATTCTCTTTTTATCAAATTTGATTTCAAAATCATGTTTATTTTCAAAGTTATAATTACGGGGATTAAGTCTTTGTAATCACCAAATTACAGCCGGTATGTGGGGTTTTGTATACATTACTTGATAACCGTCACCATTGGACAACGGGGTAGCCAATGGGTGATATGACCATAGTCACAGACACCAATGGATTCAGAGGTTACCGATGGATGTTCGAGTAACAAATACTGTGGGTAGTTGGTTGATATCAAGAAACATTATAATCGCTCTTAATACTGTAAATTATAACAAACGAGTCGTTTTAAGCAAAATGAATGAACTCATCAGTATTTCCTGCTGACAAAACCTTTTTAAAACGCGTTTCAGGTAATTACAGTAGATTGGAGTAAGAAATGGATACGGCACTGAAAGACTTCAAGAAGTGGCTTATTTTATTAATTAAATCAAATTAAGAAATATTGTTTTATGTAATTGGGTTTATCCCTTATTAAAGCTACCTTTGTAAAACATGTGTTATTCCCATCTATTTAATAAATAAAATCCGGTGTTTTCTAAACTCTGATATTTTTCCTAACTCACGGTCCTGATGAAATTTCCGCTGCAATATTTTTCAAATTAATCACCGGTACCACTTGGTTGTTCGCGGCTCCCGATTCCGTCCAGGGTGGGTCGTGGATCGTGACATTTTTAGTTAATGATGTTTTTGCTGAAGTATTATTTGACTTTGGTGCAAACCAAAGTTTTATTAATACTTCATTTTACGCATAAATGATATCCAAGATATAGTAAAATTGAACTTTTTATTAATTAAACAACGCTTTTACGCATAAATCATGTTTAGACCCAAATTTTGGCACCAAACTCATTACCTACAGTTATGATATTATTTTTAGGATTTTTTGGAATATTGGGTCAGATTATAAACTAGCCATATCATTGAGTTCTTGTATAATTCGATAAATAACGATAATGCCCTTTTTGTTAATAAAATGAGATTAACATATGATTAACATGCCAAACCTTTTCCTACTGATTTTATATGAGAAATAAAATATTTTAAACATTCAAGGCTGATTAAAATCTCAGAATTTCATAAACATCGCAAATATCGTCAAATATTGGTTTTTACGCTAATTAGGTGCATAGTATGGTTTAAAACCATATTTAGCACCCAAGACTTGATACCTACTGAATTTATAAATAAATTTTAATACTTTTACAGTAAGTACAAGTCATGAACTCAGACTTCCAAATTTGACCTTAAAAACATATGTGAAATGACCAAAATGCCCCTACGGTGCATAGTTTGGCCATAAATGGTAAACCACACATATGTATAATATATCACTGATTTAACATCATAAAATAAATGTTTTTACAGAATGTTTTGGACCAGAACATCAGTTTATGTTTAAACCTCTTTTATAAATCCTAAAATGACCAATGCCCTTACGGGACTTAATTTAGTTTTAAAATCTTTTTGGGCATAATTGTTGATATCCTACTGATATCATGACATATTTAAAGCATAATAACTTATGGAACTTGTACATGACTCATCCGGCTACCCGTTATGCATATACGTGTTCGGTACGGTTTTTGTAACTAGTTTGCATAAATTAGCTGAAATGGGTCAAACCTTATCATTTTAACTTCAAATTTCAGAATGTAATTAGTTTACTCATATAATACAAGTCTCCATACTTGTCGGGTCTAAATTACATTCCAATCCGGTCATCGCTTAATCTAGCGTTTCGTACCGTAAACCTTTCTTTAAATTAACCGGTCTAAGTTTGTAACTTAAATGAGACCCATTAGTAATCTAATAGGTTAATAAAACTTTCATTCTAGATTAGGAGCCCGGTAAAAGCTACCTGCACTTGTTTGAATAGATTATACGGCCGAGTTATCAAATTTCATATTTTAAGTTCAGGTAAATACTTTTAACTTATTTTCCCTTATACGGGCTTGGGATACGGTAATTATTACCGCTTGGTCAGGTATGGAATATTTAATCGATTAGTGGTTAATTCATTGACATAACCCGTTTTAATCTGTTTTATTTGATATATAAACTTTTGGGGGTTAATTTGACCGTGTCCTGGATATCCTTGCTCATTTCATTTGAAAATGGCCACGACTTAAGCACGGGGTGTAGGCATACACCTCACAGTTGCGTATATAAAAAGATATAACCACACGTGAGGATAACTCCTTGTGATTATATTAGTGGTGTGTCTATTAATCACGTCTCGGCTTCTATCCTGGGCCCTGAACGTACGACAAACATATAAATCTGTATACAAGATTATTTTATATTATTGTCCCAAGTTATAAAAGAATATTTGTGCCTTGTGCATTTAAATAAATTTTCATAAACTCTTTCAAATGAGTCGATTAGTTGTATTTACCAGTGTAAACTGACGTATTTTTCAAAAAGATTAAGTGACAGGTACTACTCGAAATTGGCTGGAAGCTTCTGAGCATTAGTTAAAGAATCTTGCAAGTTCTTAATGCTTAAAGTCTGTTGAACAACGTTTTGTATTATATTTTAGATCCGCCAGTGGATCATATCTTACAACCGTCTGTATTATATTTTATTCGTACTTTACATTTCGGTTTGTAATAATAATTTCCTCCAAGACTTCTGCTGTGCTATAAACTGTGTATATTTGACTATAATGATGTCAACTACGTCACGATACTCCCCACCGGGCCCACCAGCATTATGTGGAAATGTAACAACCCTTGGTAAAACCAATGTTCTCATAATATTTCCGACACCCCAGCATATCTTTAAATGTCCCCGTATGTATTATATTACACCCCGTATGTGAAAACCGAGCCCGAAATACGTTATAGTTTTTAAAAATAAAATAAAAATCTGAATTATGAGTTGAGGCGGGCCGCATAAGACCTCACCTCAACTTCACGCGGGCCGTATCAAAACCAGACTTTGACTCCGCTGACTTCTTTAGTTCAAGCGGGCCGCGTAAGATGTTTCATTAGTTCATGCGGGCCGCGCGCATTCCAAATGGTGGCACATCCCTGAGCCGACACGTGTCGATATCGTGTCGAACCTAGTAGATGACCGTGCCAAGCTATAGCGTTGACCAGGGTTGACGCGGGCCACGTAACCCTGGCCTGTGTCTTTACGCGGGCCGCCTGGAAGCCCTATATCAGCACTATATATAGAACTCATCAGTTTACGTTTTTCGTCGCTCACATTTCAATCTCAAATCACAATTTCTGTAGAGAAGTTATAATACACGGGTATTATACCCTAATTAGCGAGGTTCTGCTCTGTTGTAAGTATTATAACCCCAGTTTCGTAATAGTTACGCTGCCCGATTGATTTAGGGTTCCGTAACAACTGTCGTGGTTCTGCCCGACGTAGTTGTTGGAATGCCGTCTCGGGGAGGGTATCATTAATAATTTCAAAGGGTTATGATACTAACCAATGTACATTTGTATAAATTATAGATTATACCCAGGAAACCCTTACGAAAAGCCTAAGACAGCAATGTGAGTTTATCCCCTTTTTGATAATCTTTTTGGTAATGTTTTACCAAACCTTAAATGTTTTACTATGAAATTTAGCAGTGATTGAGTCTTTTTAGTTCTTCAATTACTGCCGGTATGTTGGGGTTTTGTATACAAAATTTGTACTACTTGTGAGTAGTAAGTCTGGATGACAATACGTTACCATTGGACAATGAGTTAGCCAATGGGTAATATGACCCACAAGTCAGGATTGATAGTACCAAATGGAGTAATTGTGTAGACATAAACATTGTAATCGTCCTCAATACTGTTCACTGTGACTTTTTATTTAAACTTGATTAAACTGGGATTCACTCACCAGTATTTCCGACTGACAAATGTTTTTAAAACACGTTTCAGGTAACCCAATGTGAAAGCCAATTATTAAAAAGCCAGCTGGAGAGCACTGAAGGCTTGGGGAAAATGTGGCTATAAAACTTACCTAATAAACGATGTTTTAAATTTAATAAAATAGGGTTTTGTCCCTATAAGTGTACTGTAATAATAAACTTGGGTTTTACCCATGTGTTTATTAATATTAAATGAGGTGGTTTTTACTCTGATAAACATTTCCTAACTACGGTCCTGATGTAAATTCCGCTGCAATATTTAACAAGCTGATACCACCAAACTCTGAGCTCGCGTCCGCCCGTTCCCGGGGATCAGGGATCGGGGGTTGCGACAGGAAATATCGGGGTGTGACATAAAAGCATGTGGAAAACCGGACGTTGGTAAAGGGCTAAAGGCTTCACATTTGGATCGACGACTGATATTACCAATTGATCATATATTGAAAATCACTCATCTGATGAGTCAACATAGCCTAATTATTGAGGAGTGGATCATTAATAGGCAAATTAACGAATATTCACCGATAGCTCAATTGTTGATGGAGCACTGATGGAGATTAGTGGTTGATCATCGACATATATCTCACTGGATTGTTGGTGGATTCTTTCGACAGTGATTGTTATTACTAATAAAAGAAATGTATAAAAAGGTAATTATGATTCCGGGTTTGAATAACGGTTTATGTTGATTTGACCTGAAACCAACCATACAAGAAATCATAATTACTCTAAATGGTTCAGGTTGGTAATGCTTGCGGGTCAAATCCGTGAACATGCTTAGTTAAACATATTTTGTTCGTGTCAACTTGACAGGTTCACGAGTTAACCCATCTAACCCGCTTTATATAATTATAAAATATGTTTATGTAATAACTTAAACTAATTAGATAATTTTATAGCTATAATTAAAAACTTAAAAATAATTTGACATATATACATTACATATGTATGCTACGAAGCTATCTGCTTTGTTTCTTTAATGTTCGGCGTTTCTTTTAAACTCATGTACTTATTTGATCCCCCATTCTGGTGTGGCGTGCGGAGATGGATAGGATCCCGACGGTGGAAGCTTTGGCCAGGAGGGGTGTGTTGGTTGCTGATGATGTGTGCGGTTTTTGTGGTTCTGGTTTGGGTTCGGTCACTTATATTTTCACGGCTTATCCGCTGGCTTTGGGGTTATGGGAAAAGATTACTCTTTGGTGTAGGGTCAGGAACTTCTTTGTTTTTTCGGTCTGAGACTTGTTAGAGGTTCATGAGCACGGCTCCAGAGGGGTGTCGGAGAAAGAGGCGCTGGAAGGTATTGTTATGGCTTCTTGTTGGTTCTTGTGGAATGCCAGGAACGATCTTAGATTCAATGGTAAAAGAAGTGGTATTGAAGAGGTCTTTAGTGAAGTTAGATCGGCTAGTTTCTTTTGGTTCAAACATAGGGCTAAGAAAGGTTCGTTTAATTGGGGAGATTGGTGTAAATTTGTTAATATGTAAGTTGTTCTGTTTGTTTTTTGCGGTCCGGGTTTTTAGGTTCGGTGTGTGTTAATGTTCTCTTTTCAAAAAAAAAAAAAAAAAAAAAAAAAAACTAGCTAATTTTCTTGAAACATACTCTCTTTGCCTTTGCGTCATATATATTTTGAGTCATATATATTTTCGAGGGCCAAATCGTGGGTGCTACAGGACCACATCTTAAGAGATAGTGGCATAGGTGGTATGGATTCTGAATATGTTTGTGCTTTGACTTGTCTTCGTGATACGATACTAAGCTTTGACTTCAGCGGTATCACTAATAAGGACACCACCCCCCTAAAGCCCAACATGCATTGACGAATGTGCTCTTTTTAGTAAAATTGTTCACGACATCGAAGTACAGTTTGACTTGACCGTTAGACAAAAAGCCGTTTTTGAGTATCTACGTGCACCACAAGATTTTCTTCTTGCTATACCTATAGATGGGTTAGGCCAGCGTATGTCGCCGGTGGAGTACCGTACTATCCTTAGGTATCGCCCCATGGTTCCTTTATTCCCAGTTGATGAGGCATGCCTTGTTTGTCATAAGGTGTGTTTGGATTCTTTTGGGGAGCATGTAGTTCATTGCAGAGAGCTCCCAGGATTCAAATACCGGCATGATTTGGTTAGGGATGTCCTTTTTAACATATTCAGGCGCGCTGTTATTTCTGCTAAGAAAGATGCACCCGTTAATTTCTTAATTGACCCGTTGGAGGGGAGATCTATCCTTCGACCAGCCGACATTCTGGTCTTTGGATGGGTAGGAAGAAAACACGCCTGTGTGGATCTAAAAGGGGTTTCCCTGCTTGTATGCTTAAGGGGTAGTGCTTTCACTATGGGTCAGGCTGCTTTAAAGTCTGCTTCGGGTAAAGTGACCAAACACGAGAAAACGTGTCTTGACAACCAACACATTTTTATCCCATTTGCTTTTGATGCTTTTGGTTTTCTGACACAAGAGGCTGTGGACTTACTTAGTTGAGTTCAAAGGGTCATGCATAGTAATGTTATGACCGCGAGATCTATGAACGTAATTTTAAAAGACTTAAGGGGATAGCGGCATAACTTATTGACCGTTTACCAACTATCTCGATATAAATTCATATGCATATTGGAAAAGCAAAATCAGGATAAACAGAGAAACAATATTATTAGGCCAAAAGAAAGATCAAATAAGAGAATAGATTTTTTTAAAGATTTAATATGCATGTTAGTTTGATAGTTTCCACGAAAACACAGACCTAGGGAACCTCCGTTTTTCCTATGTCAAGAATTAAAAACACTGTAATTTTGCAGTTGTGGAAGATAATTTCTGCTTACAACTCGTGCAATGCTATCACATTAATTCTTGCAATTGCAAACCAACCCTCATATTCATTGTTATAATATTGCAACAAAAAAAGTGTACATCAAAAGGACTTCTTGCACTTATGGAAACACGTAGTCGAAGAGAAATGGTATCATTAGAAGTTTGTTAGATAGAATAACAAGAAACGATACAAACATTTCTTCAAAATTGGTAGAGCATCCAACAACCTTACCCACCATTAATTAATCTTCACTTTTTTTAAATGTCAAACAAGGGACTCAACTTTAATCACACATTAATCCAAATTACACTTTTTCAATATCCAACATAGCAAAGTTAGTAAGCCAAGAATATATATATATATATATATATATATATATATATATATATATATATATATATATATATATATATATATATTGTGAATATTAATTTATTTATTTATATTCCCAAATCTTTTTGACAGTCACATCCTTCCTTCTGACCACACAACCATCATAACATATAACATTTCTCATCTATATATATGGGAGTTGCCATCTTCTTGTATAGAAACAGGTACAACGTACTTTCACCTTTTCTCTTGAGTAGCTTTCATCTTTTCACCAACACGTATACATAACTTTCTCTAACTAAAAGCACCAATTTAACAAAGAAAATGGGAAGGTCACCATGTTGTGATAAATCTGGACTCAAGAAAGGGCCGTGGACACAAGAAGAGGATGCTAAACTCACCCAATACATTCAAATACATGGACCAGGAAATTGGCGAACCCTTCCCAAGAACGCCGGTAAGTGTGTAACACCTTCATTTTAGTAATCTATGTACTTTTGTTCAATTTTTGAATCTTGATTATGTGTAATAGGGCTGCAACGATGTGGTAAAAGTTGTCGTCTTCGATGGACAAACTACTTGCGGCCTGATATCAAGAGGGGAAGATTCTCGTTTGAAGAAGAAGAGACCATCATACAACTACATAGTGTTCTCGGAAATAAGTAAGTTAACATGTTAATCATTTGTGTCTTCATAATTATGTTTGGGTTGTCTTTAAAGGAGAGGAACCTTGGTCACAAATTTTTGAAAACACAAATGGAACAACTAGAATAAAGATTCACAAGTTAGGTAACCAGGCATAACCAATTTAATCATATCATTGATCTTGTTAATCCAATAGGTGGTCAGCAATCGCTGCTCGGTTGCCTGGAAGAACCGATAATGAAATCAAGAACTACTGGAACACCCACATCCGGAAAAGACTACTCAAGAATGGAATTGACCCCGTGACTCATCGTCCCCGTCTAGATCTCTTAGACCTTTCGTCCATACTCCAGTCCGCTTCTTTCAATCTCTCAAACCTTTTGAACATCCAAACCCTAGTGAATCCACAAGTTTTAAGGCTTGCCAATCTCTTGGCATCATCATCATCATCAAATCAAGAAAACAAAGAGTTGTTTCTTAATAACAACCTATATCCTATGAACCAAAACTCTAGTGAACAAACCACAAATGTCACTTCACTTCTTCCAACAGATCAAATATGGAACCAAGCTACCCACATGCAAAACAATGGCCAATACTTTCCAGATAATTTGGTGAACCTTAATGGCCAAACTAGTCAAGAAAACTTATTACCTCCTTATTTGATGGATAATTCTATTATCAATCCAAATTACAGCGAGCAGATTACATCACAAGTGTCTGATAACTCAAGCTTCCACCCATCAAATAGTGACAACAACAATTTGGACATGGGTTCCATTTTTCCAACACCCATCTCAAGTTCAACACCATTAGAATCGTCTTCCATGTTCATCAATGGCAGTACCACTGAGGATGAGATAGAAAGCTACTCCGGCAACAACTTTAGTTTCGAGATTCCAGAGAGTTTGGAGTTTGATGATTTTATATAGATATTAATAATGTAAATTATACCTGTGAATGGAACATGCAGTTGTTCTTGTTGTTTTCTCTTATTTTGTGGAAGTGGACATGCTACATTAAGATCACACTAGTCTTGTGGAATTTACTGTTAAAAAAATATTTAAATAAGAAATTCTGCAATATGGATGGATCAATACATACAATTTCCTTGCATCTCAAATGGAAGTTAACATGAATAAAAGGTTGAGATTCACTAGGCGGTCCAAGTTGACTCCCTGATCCGTGTTATTTTCATTTCACATCATCAATCTATTTTGGTTAATTAGTCTAGTTCATTAATATTTAAGAATAAACAATAGATGTTTTTAAAACAAAATTTATAGTTGTAATTAATTTTTATCAGATAAGTACGTCCAAAGTCATGTGTTTTTTACTTTTGTTTTTTGGAAAACATATACATCATTAACGAAACAAATATTTCAAAAGATAAACGCACTATCATCTACATATCAAATCATCTTATGAGATCGTATTATCATCCACATATCAAATCATTATTATCTCATATTTTACACTCGCAGCCATGTCGTCATCTTGCAACTTAATATTCATACAAATGAATAAAAAAAACCCGTTGATGTAATGTCCATATAGAAAGAAGCCAAGATGAAGCAGAAAGTTATTATAAAATTTTATTATTTTGATATTATTTTTTATCACGGTTTTGACAAAAGTTTTCCGCAAAATGATAAAATATCAATATATAGTTTATATAATGTCCTTTCCATACAGAAAATGAACGAAAGGATAAGTTTTCATAATGAAAATTTTATTTAATATTAGTCATTATGACGGCGGCGGCTTTCATTTGTGAAGTAAAAAACTAGAATGCATATGCGCATGCACGAGTTGGCATATGGTAGTCTTTTGTTTAACCGTCCATTGTATGATTAATTGCTGTATTTTTTTATACTAGAAGATATGGAGATTGAGATGTCTTGAGGATAAGGAGATGATAGATTTATGCTAATAATAGTGTTTAAAATTTAATTACATTGTTTAGTACAACTTGTAATTAATTAGAATTTTTACGAAACAAAGAAGTATCAACGATCTTAAATGTTCGCATTCTACCGGTAAATGTGGCAACCGACAACAACCCAACAGTGATTACCGGGGGTAATCTGTCTGTAACTGATTGTCGAAAAATATAATTTGCGACATATAAGACGGCAAAATTTACAAAGGTGTCACTGACGTCGCACTTTGCGGAATCACCGACAACAAAGGCATACCATCATACAGTTTACCGTAGATTCCTGGCGAATTCCTTTAAGTATTATCCATAGAATCCGTCGATGAAAGTAACTTAAAGATAAGTTGAAATTAAACTTTATTAAAATTCATGAAAACAAAATATAAAGTATAAATTGACTAAATGTAGAGATAAGAAAATGGTACCGTAACCAAATAAACTTTCAAATATAATATAGTTTTGTACAAAATATATATTAAAAAAAAGATATTCCACAGGGAGTAGAGGTGCACACAAAAATCGTACCAGGTAAAAAAAACTGAAATCGGTTTTTTTAATACCCGGGTATTCTATACTCGAACACAGAAACGACTCTACCTGTAGAGTATAGATATTTAATGCATTTTGATCTCAATACCTGGAACCGGAACTAAAACCGGTCATACTTGATTAATACCCAAAACCTGACAAAAACCGAAACCGACTATACCCGATACATAATTCTAATATCTTTTTTTTAATTTATGTTAGTGCATTTATTTTAATTTTCTTACTTTATACACTGCATATTTGATAATAATAATAATAAACAAAAATTACGAGAAAATAGGTTGATAAAAACGCAATAGAGTATTAAAAAATATGAAAATATAGAACTAAAAAACTCGGAAATAGGGTATAAAAACCCGAAAATAGGGTATTTTAATATCCAGTTTCTTAAGAACTGGAACCGAACCCTACCCGGAACTGGGAACATAGGGTATGGTTTTTGGTCAAATAACCGGAACTGAACCGGTTATAACAATAACTGGATCCACCCCTTTAAAATAAGAAACTGAAACCAGTTCCATAATCGGAACGGGTTATTAAAAATACCCGGTTTGTGGACCTCTATAAGGGAGGGGTAGACGGGTAGTCCCCATCCTGATTGTTGTCTAAACAGATCTTCTACCCCCACTTGTATTTGATGTTATATTTTAGCAGTCACCCACTTCTCTTTTTTTGTATCCCCCACATAGCCTGGATTCTTTTTGTTGGTGGACATTTGCGGATAAAATTCGTTGTTTAGTAGAAAGTTGATTGGTGAGACCATTTAAGAAAGTGAAATACGCATCTGTGCGCATTGAAAATCTTGTAATCAGGCCTAACATCAATTGCCAATACATGCATGCTCCTGTAAAGAACCACGGTCTCCTATAAAATGCATCCTTCGATGTATCAAAGGCACAATTGACTATGGGTTACTCATTTGACAAGTCATTTACAAGCCTTTACTAATGCTCATTTGCATGACTCATCCACTCTACGTGTCTTCTAGGATGTTAATTGGTTGTCCGAATGTTCAATGATCCACGGGGGATTCTTTATATCCAAGCTTATCTCTTGGATCGCGTGAAAACATTAAAACAATTTCTCAGTCCTCCATAGACTCAGAATACAAAGCTTTAGCAGAAACAATGGTTAAACTCACATGGTTACAAGCTTTACAACTTGGGACAGACACAACTTCTGCTCCAACTCTCTGGTGCTATAATCTTGGTGCTACATATCTCTACAAAAATCTCGTCTTCTACGTCAGAACAAAGCATGTTGAAATTGACTTTCACTAATTTGTACAAGAAAAGATTGCATAAAGAAAATTATAGGTCCAATTCATATCTACCAAAGATCAAACTACGAACATCTTTACAAAGCCTCTACCTACTCATACATTTACATTTTTATGATCCAAGCTATAGGTTGTTACCCGACCTTAGCTTGCGGGAGAATATTAACCGGTACAATGTAATTATGATCACAGGAGGTGATATTTTGTAAATACAGTTAGAGATAGTATTGTGTAAATGTGTTCAGTAATATAACCACTCTTCATTGTAATACTCTAATTATAATCAATACAACATATTTCCAACACACACAAAGGTATTTTAACTAGGTTTCCGTCATGCCCTTTTTTTACAAGTAAATGTTATGGGTTTGTTATTCTGTGGTGTTTCACTAGTGTGTGCTTGCGCTTTTTGCTATTTTGTAATTATCATATTAGCCATCAACAAAAAAATAGAAATGTAACACCCTAAAAACGGGGTTGGTAAATTAAAACCCGGTTGATATAAAGAAATGAGTTTTAATCTCTTATTTAACCAAAATGAAACTAGAGGGACCAAAACCGCTAAGTGGGAAACATGATTTTATAAAACAAAAAATTAAAACACCACACACACATAGTGTGTGTGTGTGTGTGTCGATGATCAGGAAGGAGAAAGAGGGTTCAAACCCTAGTTTCTTCAAAATCTTCAAATTGAAAGGCAAGATGAAGCTTAAACTCATAACCGAGCATAGATTAATGATCACCTTCACAAGGGGATCGCAAGTTATGTCTTAAAAGTTAGATTGGTGATTATGCACGAAGTGGGTTATGTTGCAAATCACGAATTTGTATGAAATTGAGCATGAGTATGTGTTAGATTCATCATTTGGAATATGGATTATGCATGGTTTGGGTTAATTTGATGTTTTTAAGTGAAACCCATTGATTATGGTGATGATGACGACTTGAAAGATCACCCATGTCCAACTTCTTGCTTAAGATTGATGTATTATGATGTGTATGATGGATTCTTGCTAGAGGAATTGAAAGAAATGTGATGCTAATATGTTTGATGTTCATGCATGGATGATTTATGTTGATTAGTAGAAGGATTTGGATGAATTATGTATGAGATTAGGATATTGTGCATGAACTAGTTATACTTTATGTTTAGAAGGTAGTACATACACCAAGGGTATGATGATATTATGAAGAACTTAAGTAGATCACTAGTAAGTGATTAATAATGTAGTTATGAAGTGGGTTTTAGATAATGTGATGTAAATTGACGATTTACTTATGTTAATGATGTTTGGAATCAAACATGTGTGTGAATGTTTAAAGAAATCGGATAAGAAATGATAGATTAGCATGTTATAAGGTTGAATGATAAATTCCATATAAGATCCGTGTAATGAAAGGTTGTGATGAATGATGAATAAGCTAACTATCTTGAGAATGATATATGATAGTTGATGCTTGATAAGCAACATGGAAGCTTGGGAAAGAAGCGGGTCAAATGGAACTTATGTGCACGGGAAGTGTACTCGGATGCAAGGTAAGTTAAGCTTACACCCTCCTTATAGAATACCTCTTCATTGTATAGATTATGAATATGATAAGTTTATAAATGAGGTATGGAGTTCCGACAAGTTTTGATACGGGTCGGAACATGTGTTCATGATAAGAAACTAGGTTTGATGGTTAAAAAGGGATAAAAGGGTATTATGGTAAATTTGGTTGCGAATTAACGAAGGAATAAGTTACATGGATGGGATGATGGATAATTAAAATCCCACAAGGATAAAATGGATATTTAGATTTAACGGGTCAAATGGTAAAGATATCACCATTTGACGATATCGATTAATGAATTGTTTTGTCAAGCATTGTGAATTCACAAAATGAATAGCGAAAGGAAATTCGTTGCTATTAACGAGCAATTTAGCGGATGAAGTATTAAAACGGGTCATAGCGTTGATCCGAGCCAGGTATGTGTAATTAGGGTTATAGTTAAGTAGTGAGATTGGCTAAATATGAAATGAAGTCCTTTGTTGTAAAGGATGGAGTGAAGTTGACAAAAATGCCCTTGATAGGTATATCGGGCGAATGACTTTAAAAGGTTGTTTAGAAACAAGCCATTAGATTAAATGATTACTTTGGACATGTATGAAAGCGAAAAGTATGATCTTTGCGAATCAAAGTCCTTAAAAATGCGTAAATACCCTTAACGGGTCAAAATAACATTTAAGTGGAAATGGGTTGGGATGTGGTAAGAAACCCGTGTTTGGAACCTTATATGATAGACGACGTCGAAATTATAAGGTTCATGGGGAATTTAGGTCAAACAATCAAGTTATTTTGATGAATGCATGAACGGGTCGAATAAGTGAAAGCGGGTATATAAAGCCGAGAGCTTTAAGTGAATATTTTCCTTAACCGGATATTGGATTTCAAGTTCATATGATAGAATGTGAATTTACAAGCATGTAGGAAGAAACGGGAGGTTAAACGGGTAAACGGTTCAAAAGTTATGCGCGTTTTAGTGCGTACGGACGACGAAACGGAACTGCAGAAAACTGCAAATTCTAGAGGGCGTCGCCGACGGGCTCCAGAAAGTGAGTTTTTGGCTGACGGGTTATTTGACTGTCTACGGGGGTTTTTGGCTACGGGTAATTGCAAGGGCCGTCGCCGACGCCCTCCCCAAGTTCAAAAACCTAAAAATTTGTTATTTAAGTTGATTTATGTATCGTAGGCTTCGGTTTGTTATCCGTGGACTACGGCGGACTTTCCAAACATGATTTTGATGGTTCCTTAGATGTTTATGGGCTATAAATCTAAGTCTAAGTCCCATGTAATTAATGTATAATTATGTAAGAAGTATGTGAGAGCTTGTATGTGTATATATGGGTATGTACATCTGTAAATGTGTATACATATGTATGTGTGAAGGTACGTCTGAGTGTATGTACGCACGTGAAGATATGGGAAGGTATGTATGCATGTGGATGTCTACGTATGTAAGCATAAAGGTATGTATGAGTATACAAGGGTTCGGTAAGATCTTGAATGTGTAAATGTGAGTATGCAAGTAAGTAGAGACATAGTAATGTATGTATGTATGTATGTAGATATGCATTTATGTATATGTGAAGATACGTATGTGTATATGTACGTATGTAGAGACGTAGTAATGTATGTGCGTATGTAGATGTGTGTTTGGTATATATGAAGGTACGTATGACTTTATGCATGTTTGTAGAGATATAGGAAGGCATGTACGTATGCAGATGTGTATGTATGCATGTAAGAATGTATGTACGCATGATTTAGGTACGTTGAGTAATACGTTATTAATTTATGCATGTTTGTAGAGATATAGGAAGGCATGTACGTATGCAGATGTGTATGTATGCATGTAAGAATGTATGTACGCGTGATTTAGGTACGTTGAGTAATACGTTATTAATAGTGTGCCTTGAGAATGAAAGGTAATGCAGGTACATTATTGAAGCCTCACCAGGACATGGATATGCAGATGAAATGCTTAAAGTTAGAAAGATAACTAAATGGGAAGTGTATGAGATTGAATCTTGTTTAGGTATTGTATACTAATGTTATGAATGCATGTGGTGAGTGCAGGTTGTACGAATCGCAGGCAGTTATCACGAGGAATACAGATCGAAGATTGGGTCACAAAGTAGATTGTACGGGGATAATTGAGTATGTACTTTAGTAAACATGACATATACCTTATTTATGTAAAAGATTCATATTAAAACGAACTTTCAAGTAAGTCAAGACGTTTGTAATGAAAGAAATTTTATGGCACGTATTTCCGCTGCGTCTTTTCAGTTAAAGCGTGTTAAGGTCTTACAAGTTGGTATTAGAGCCCTGGTTTGAGAGAATTAAGTACGAGAGGATAGGTACTTGAACTCAAACCTATGTGCTCTTGTGATAAGAAACCCGTACAATCCATGACTCGATTAAGATCTAAAGGTAGAAATGGAATGAAAACGTGCATGTATGCATTCATATGAAGAAACTAACGGTTATATTATGTGTAAGGTAAGCATAACTGCTTGGAAAGGATGATCCGTGAATGCGGTTTAGACCGGCATCAAGGCAAGTGATAAGACAAATGAACCCCAGGTACGTAAATTCAACGTGTGGGCGTATGAAGTGGTATAATTAAGCAAGCGAAAGAAAATTATAAATGAAATATAATAGTGACATGGCAATGAAGTTTTGAAAATGTTACACGTGCCGAAACTTAATTCTTCGGACATAAGGTGGCGATTACACGAAGGCACGAAACTAGTATGTGGATTGTATACCTGGCCAGTACACAAGAAACATATGACGTTCGTGAGACCGTGATAATTGTTACAGGTATGTCCGTTAGAATTAAGTAGTAGGTGGACGTGAGGGTGAAGAGAAATGTAAGACTCTCAGGAATGAAAGTATGAATGCTATGTTAGAATCCGCGAGACGGATTCGAAACATGAAAGAAGTGAAAGTATGAATGCTATGTTAGAATCCGCGAGACGGATTCGAAACATGAAAGAAGTTAAAGTATGAATGCTATGTTAGAATCCGCGAGACGGATTCGAAACATGAAAGAAGTTAAAGTATGAATGATGTGTTAGAATCCGCGAGATGGATTCGAAGCATGAAAGGAATAAAGTATGAATTACCTGTTTGAATTCGCGAGGCGGATTCAACACATGTAAGGAAGAAAAGGTACGAATGATATGTTTGAAACCGCTAGATGGATTCAAACATAGAAGGAATGAAGGCTATGGATGTTACGTTTAAATCCGTGGGACGGATTTAAAACATAAAAAGGATGAAATGAATGCCTTTATAAGTAAGCATGAATGAGAAGAGGTACGAGCGTGTACCTCAATACATATACGATAATTAAGAAACGTTAGTTTACCTTAAAGGGTCAAACTGCAAAGATAGGCAAAATAAGTAACCAGAATAAAAGAATTGCATGTAAGGAATGAAACATGGATTGTGTAATAGCATGTACATAAGAAGTTGTGAAAGGATTATAGATGAGTAATCATCTAGTATAATGAATGTTTGAATGAAATATGCTAACTGCTAAATTGTTGATGATAATGTTAGAACTCTTGATGTGACTATTAAGTCAAACATAGATGTGTATGTGTAAGAGGAGATGAGAAAGGTTTCGGGGACGAAACCTCATTTAAGGGGGGTAGACTTGTAACACCCCAAAAACGGGTTTGGTAAATTAAAACCCGGTTGATATAAAGAAATGAGTTTTAATCTCTTATTTAACCAAAATGAAACTAGAGGGGACCAAAACCGCTAAGTGGGAAACATGATTTTATAAAACAAAAAATTAAAACACCACACACACATAGTGTGTGTGTGTGTGTGTGTCGATGATCAGGAAGGAGAAAGAGGGTTCAAACCCTAGTTTCTTCAAAATCTTCAAATTGAAAGGCAAGATGAAGCTTAAACTCATAACCGAGCATAGATTAATGATCACCTTCACAAGGGGATCGCAAGGTATGTCTTAAAAGTTAGATTGGTGATTATGCACGAAGTGGGTTATGTTGTATATCATGAATTTGTATGAAATTGAGCATGAGTATGTGTTAGATTCATCATTTGGAATATGGATTATGCATGGTTTGGGTTAATTTGATGTTTTTAAGTGAAACCCATTGATTATGGTGATGATGACGACTTGAAAGATCACCCATGTCCAACTTCTTGCTTAAGATTGATGTATTATGATGTGTATGATGGATTCTTGCTAGAGGAATTGAAAGAAATGTGATGCTAATATGTTTGATGTTCATGCATGGATGATTTATGTTGATTAGTAGAAGGATTTGGATGAATTATGTATGAGATTAGGAGATTGTGCATGAACTAGTTGTACTTTATGTTTAGAAGGTAGTACATACACCAAGGGTATGATGATATTATGAAGAACTTAAGTAGATCACTAGTAAGTGATTAATAATGTAGTTATGAAGTGGGTTTTAGATAATGTGATGTAAATTGACGATTTACTTATGTTAATGATGTTTGGAATCAAACATGTGTGTGAATGTTTAAAGAAATCGGATAAAAAATGATAGATTAGCATGTTATAAGGTTGAATGATAAATTCCATATAAGATCCGTGTAATGAAAGGTTGTGATGAATGATGAATAAGCTAACTATCTTAAGAATGATATATGATAGTTGATGCTTGATAAGCAACATGGAAGCTTGGGAAAGAAGCGGGTCAAATGGAACTTATGTGCACGGGAAGCCTACTCGGATGCAAGGTAAGTTAAGCTTACACCCTCCTTGTAGAATACCTCTTCATTGTATAGATTATGAATATGATAAGTTTATAAATGAGGTATGGAGTTCCGACAAGTTTTGATACGGGTCGGAACATGTGTTCAGGACAAGAAACTAGGTTTGATGGTTAAAAAGGGATAAAAGGGTATTATGGTAAATTTGGTTGCGAATTAACGAAGGAATAAGTTACATGGATGGGATGATGGATAATTAAAATCCCACAAGGATAAAATGGATATTTAGATTTAACGGGTCAAATGGTGAAGATATCAGCATTTGACGATATCGATTAATGAATTGTTTTGTCAAGCGTTGTGAATTCACAAAATGAATAGCGAAAGGAAATTCGTTGCTATTAAAGAGCAATTTAGCGGATGAAGTATTAAAACGGGTCATAGCGTTGATCCGAGCCAGGTATGTGTAATTAGGGTTATAGTTAAGTAGTGAGATTGGCTAAATATGAAATGAAGTCCTTTGTTGTAAAGGATGGAGTGAAGTTGACAAAAATGCCCTTGATAGGTATATCGGGCGAATGACTTTAAAAGGTTGTTTAGAAACAAGCCATTAGATTAAATGATTACTTTGGACATGTATGAAAGCGAAAAGTATGATCTTTGCGAGTCAAAGTCCTTAAAAATGCGTAAATACCCTTAACGGGTCAAAATAACATTTAAGTGGAAATGGGTTGGGATGTTGTAAGAAACCCGTGTTTGGAACCTTATATGATAGACGACGTCGAAATTATAAGGTTCATGGGGAATTTAGGTCAAACAATCAAGTTATGTTGATGAATGCATGAACGGGTCGAATAAGTGAAAGCGGGTATATAAATCCGAGAGCTTTAAGTGAATATTTTCCTTAACCGGATGTTGGATTTCAAGTTCATATGATATAATGTGAATTTACAAGCATGTAGGAAGAAACGGGAGGTTAAACGGGTAAACGGTTCAAAAGTTATGCGCGTTTTAGTGCGTACGGACGACGAAATGGAACTGCAGTAAACTGCAAATTCTAGAGGGCGTTGCCGACGGGTATGGGGGCGTCGCCGACGGGCTCCAGAAAGTGAGTTTTTCGCTGACGGGTTATTTGACTGTCTACGGGGGTTTTTTGCTACGGGTAATTGCAAGGGCCGTCGCCGACGCCCTCCCCAAGTTCAAAAACCTAAAAATTTGTTATTTAAGTTGATTTATGTATCGTAGGCTTCGGTTTGTTATCCGTGGACTACGGCGGACTTTCCAAACATGATTTTGATGGTTCCTTAGATGTTTATGGGCTATAAATCTAAGTCTAAGTCCCATGTAATTAATGTATGATTATGTAAGAAGTATGTGAGAGCTTGTATGTGTATATATGGGTATGTACATCTGTAAATGTGTATACATATGTATGTGTGAAGGTACGTCTGAGTGTATGTACGCACGTGAAGATATGGGAAGGTATGTATGCATGTGGATGTCTACGTATGTAAGCATAAAGGTATGTATGAGTATACAAGGGTTCGGTAAGATCTTGAATGTGTAAATGTGAGTATGCAAGTAAGTAGAGACGTAGTAATGTATGTATGTATGTAGATATGCATTTATGTATATGTGAAGATACGTATGTGTATATGTACGTATGTAGAGACGTAGTAATGTATGTGCGTATGTAGATGTGTGTTTGGTATATATGAAGGTACGTATGAGTTTATGCATGTTTGTAGAGATATAGGAAGGCATGTACGTATGCAGATGTGTATGTATGCATGTAAGAATGTATGTACGCGTGATTTAGGTACGTTGAGTAATACATTATTAATTTATGCATGTTTGTAGAGATATAGGAAGGCATGTACGTATGCAGATGTGTATGTATGCATGTAAGAATGTATGTACGCGTGATTTAGGTACGTTGAGTAATACGTTATTAATAGTGTGCCTTGAGAATGAAAGGTAATGCAGGTACATTATTGTAGCCTCACCAGGACATGGATATGCAGATGAAATGCTTAAAGTTAGAAAGATAACTAAATGGGAAGTGTATGAGATTGAATCTTGTTTAGGTATTGTATACTAATGTTATGAATGCATGTGGTGAGTGCAGGTTGTACGAATCGCAGGCAGTTATCACGAGGAATAGAGATCGAAGATCGGGTCACAAAGTAGATTGTACGGGGATAATTGAGTATGTACTTTAGTAAACATGACTTATACCTTATTTATGTAAAAGATTCATATTAAAACGAACTTTCAAGTAAGTCAAGACGTTTGTAATGAAAGAAATTTTATGGCACGTATTTCCGCTGCGTCTTTTCAGTTAAAGCGTGTTAAGGTCTTACAAGAAAAATGTTACCGATATTACAAATACAAATAAATAAGACACACATATGTATTTGTCTATTTGATATTTACTTGCATTCTTTTACCATCCACCCCGCAGTTTATTATATTTAGAGAAAATTACCCTAATAGTCCTTGTGATTTATCAATATTTCATTTTTATTCCTCAACTTTACAAAATTATATACATGTTTCTCCTGGTTTATTCGGGTGCTACTCGAATAATCCCTTAATGGATGTTTTTAGTTTTCTCAGTTAATCCATGTTAAATTACTAAAATACCCTTACTATTATAAAATAGTAAAATAATAAAATGTAGGGTCTATTTAATTATTTACGATTGAAAAAAACACCCTCTCCCTCTTCTACATTTCATATGCATAACACAACCTACCGTCTTCTCTTACGAGACTCAAGATCGCCTGCCATTACCACCACCCCTAAGAACGCTAACGACTAAGGTGGCAACAAATTAGGTTGAAATCAGCTAGTGACCACCTTTGTTGACTTCGACCACCTATGCTTTTTAGGTCTGAAACTGTTTTCTCCACTGGAGCTGTTGCAGGTCGCTAGAAAAAAAGTCGTAAAATGAAGAAGACGAGATGAGTGGGTGGTGTTGGGTTAGGTGGAACATGCAACTCCCATGGTCGTCTTCTCCGGCGATCAAACACGATGGGGATGATGGTTGGGGGAGGTGTTGATGAGGACGACAAACTTGTGGTAACCGGTCGAAAACACGGTGGTGATGGTGTTAAAGTTTTTGTTGGCATTTTGCCAGGTGTCCTTTACTATGGGAGTTGCCGGACTTGCGGCAACTTGTGGGGAATAAAAGAAGAAGATGGGTTTTAGGGTGTAGAAAAGGTGATGGTGGAGGGTGTTCGTTTTAGGAATTGGTGGTTGATGATGATTTAAAGAGGTGGTGGTTTGAGGAGGCAGTGGTTTTATTTATATAACATCCTAAACTGATTTGACAGGAAAACGTGTAGCGAAAATGCGAACAATAAATTTTACGCTTACTAAACGTTCTATGATACTTGGAAACCGTTTAAACAACTTACTTATGAGCATTACATTCTTCACTTTTGCTCGTTATGGTTAAATGACACATGCTTATAATACTACATGACCCACTCCCGTACAATCCACGCTTTGATTCGATCCTGGCTATTCTGCATCTCACGTGGAACCTCCTACGGTCACCATACACCCATATCATTAGAAAAGTAAGGGACAACATACGTTATATAAACAACATACATTCTATGATACTTGGAAACCGTTTAAACAACTTATTTATGAGCATTACATTCTTTACTTTTGCTTATTATGGTTAAATAACACATGCTTATAATACTACGTAATCCACTCCTGCACAATCCGCGCTTTAACTCAATCATGGTCGTTCTGCATCTCACATGGAAGACCTCATGTGGTCTCTATACACCCATATCATTAGAAAAGTAAGTGACAACATACATTATATAAACTAAGTATAATTAACTTCCAATGAAATCAAACAACAACTTTTGTTTCCCTCTATCAGTGCGGATCCATTCCTTTAAATTATCGGATCCGATCTCTGAGCTCTAAAATTCAACAATTCAGAACCCGCTCTTAATATGGCTGCACTTTCATTTCCATTCTCATGGTAAAATGGTTATTAGCATTTAGAATGCCTTCGTACATATAATCTCAAATCATACTTACATACAATTCTACTCTACATACGTACAAGCAATTCCATGCGTATATACCTACATAAATTCAAGTCTCCTCCACGAGAATACATACGAATCCCATACACATATACTTTTACAAGTCACATATATGTACTTACATTTAAATGCCATACTTATATATAATACAAGTTCCATCTATACGCACACATACATACAAGTTCCATCCATTCACGTGTGCTTTTTATCCAATCGCATTCATACATACAAGTCCTAGCCACATACACACAATTAGATTCCATCCATACATATAAATTCTATCTATACGCGTACATGTATACAAGTTCCATCCATCGACATTTGTTTTACATCTTAATACATTCATACACACAAGTCCTAGTCATATGTACATAATTAGATCCCATACATACATACATACATATTTCGTCTCCATACATGCTCACATACGAGTTCCATCCTTACCCGTACCTCACAAAACTCTTTGGTAGGTTTGGGGTGCATTTAGGAAGCTTCATGGGCTTAGGAACGGAGTTACAAGGGTCGGGATTGTAGAAAACTGGCTAAGCCATCGAGAGTTCGTAGACAACCATTTTAGTCACTGACTGGCCGTCGGCTACCGGGGTTTACCTCGTAGGCGACACCCCCTGTTGTCAACTTCTTGGATTTTTGAGTTTTTTCCCTTTTCAAGACCCGTTACAAGTTTCGTGACTTCCAATACACAACTTAGCATTATTCATGATTAAACTGCATGTGACCCGTTATTACATTCCATAACTTGACCTTCTTATATTGTACACATCTTTCCATGATTCCCATACCTCTTATATTTATATGTGTATACATTCATTAAAAGAAATGGGGTTAGAGTTGGGAATCACTTACCTTGAGTCACTGTGTTTGTGTTTGCTTCCTTGCCTCCTCCTGAGCCATTAGCCTTCCATGCTTAAGCCCATATTGACATTGACATGATCCCTATCCCTTCATGTCATCACACTCACATCATGGTTAGCACACATGCTCATTCATACAAGCATTCATTTCCAACTCATATGATACATTGACTTCCGTTATTCAATCACTAACATGCATAAGACATAAATTCACTACCACCTTGTTCATAATTCAAGCGAATTCAACTACTATCATGTATGCCACATAAATAATCTATCATGTATCTCCTAATCTCCTTAATCTAATAGTCATGATAAGAAGTCTAATCATGTTATTCATACATTGTTCATTTTCTAGAAAGCCAACTGTCCAGCACATAAACTATCAACTTATGAACATATATCCATATTGATATAGTGGACTATACTAATGAAACCATATGCATTTTGTACCCATGTTGTAGGATACATACAACCATATGATCACTTAGTTACATACATACACACGTGTAATCAATCCATCCTTACTAGTATTTCCATGACTCTACAATAGGAAACACCATTCAAGATTAGCTAATACAACATAACTTCTAACCTAATACTTGCTAGTAATTTCATTTCTTCCACAATTAGCACAACTCACTTTCTTAATCTTTAATTAAGAAATCAATCAAATACATAGTGTGCACCATACCATAATGCATACTTCTTATCGAATCATACAATAAAATTAAATTCCCACGTGTATTCCTTTAAAACAAATTCCTCATGTTAGTTTGCTATCAATTATATCATTATCACATTCTACACATGTTCATCCATTACTAGCATACAATTTCATATACTAACCTATACTCTCCACTAGGCATTTCATCGAACATTTGGTGTGCGCACCATATGTAAAGCACAAAGTACAAGTATCACATGTTTAACTTCCTGGTTCATGGTATCAATCACCATGTTTCCTTTCAAAACCAAATACCAATCATTCATAAACACTAAACATAGCATAATTTAGTTCTTTCAATATATTTATCAAGTTAGCCAAGTTTGATTATCGGTTATACCACAAATTTAACACCCATCATCCCGCCCTCCAAATATCCCATTCAACTTGCTAATTTCATGAAATTAACATACATTCCAATTCAATAATCAATTATAAGCACAAGTTCTACTAAGATTCGCATAGAATGCTAAGATTCATCCATAATTACCAACCAATCTCATTCACCTTCTTCCAAAACCCACTTGTATTCATCAAAAGGAAAAGAAAATGTATGATGAATGATTCTATACTTATGATGAAGGAAATGGTGTCAAGAATCAGATTGTGCCATTGCATAATGAAGATTTTCACCCAAAACACATGAATTTATTCATCCTTTCCTCTCCCCCTTCTTCCCGTCGCCCTTCTCCACACCCAAACCCAGATCCAATTTTGACCATAATCTCTTATGTTAACCAATTATATAACTTTTAAAATGTTATATATGGTCCCACACTTTCTTTTATTCTTTCTACATAACCACACATATTAACTAGGTTAGAAACCTAGTTAAATTATTTCATACAATGAAACTAGTAAACACCATTTTTAACAAAATTTCATATTTGGGGCATTACATCTTAGACCGTGGTGTATGGGGGGCTTGGGTTGGGGGCATGAGTTGACACGTGGAGTTCGAGCCCCCCTATCGGTGAGTGACGTGTCCGTGAGGTATGGCGGGGCTTGGGTTGGGGCGTGGCTTGGCAGTTTATTAAAAAAAAATTACAAAAAATTAAAAAAATACACACAACATTAAAAAAGAGCCTAAAATTTTATTAAATTCTTAAAACGATTACAAAATAAAAAAAAACCTAAAAACGATTACAAAATAAAAAAACCTAAAAATTACAAAAAACCTAAAAACGATTACAAAATAAAAAAAAACCTAGATCGTTAGGTAAATTTCAAAAAGCGCGAGCTTGTCGAACGGCTTTCGCTCCTTGCCCCGAAATTCAATGTTCGCCACCGCCACCCGGTCCTCGTGGCTTAACTCACCGCTTGGAACGGCTTCGTAGTAGGCTTTGAAACGATCAAGCTTGGGCCGTAGCTCGCGCCATTTATGTTGGCACGCGTTTAAGTTGTGATGGTCGTGTTTGACGTTATGTCGGTAGCTTGCAAAGGCTTCCGGCCAATATCGGGGTTGACCGGGTTGTCGCCCCTTCATAGCGTCAACGACGCTCGTGACGAAAGCTAGCTATTCTTCGTGTGTCCAAGAGGCCATCGGTCAAGTGGGTTGGGGTAGCGGGTTCGATCAAGTGGGGGTAGCGGTGGACAGCGATTGTTTGGGTTGCGGTAGCCGGTGGGGTTGGGGTTATATTTATAGTGATGTTGATGGGTTGGGGTGACCGCTTGGCTTGGCCAAACGGTTAAAATTTAAATTTTAAAATTTAAACACCCCGCTACGACATGGCCACCAAGCGAATAGGAACCCGCCACATAGGATCGCTAGCCCGCCCCACGCCCGGCTTTAAACTCCCGCCTCTTGGGCCACGCCCCAACCCAAGCCCACCCGGGGTGGTGGCTTGGGCGTTTTCAGCCAACTCACGCCCCAACCCCCATACCCCACAGTCTTAGGAGAGGTATGGATATGAAAAAGAAGTGGAAGGTGGGTCCCACTTTTTTGTTTAACATTAAAAAGTTAGATGGAACCCGCCACTTTTTTTTCAATTTTCATTTTTTATTAGTAAGATTATTTTTGTCATTTTACATACGCTAAGTAGAAAACTTAACGGTTATCCAGTGTAGAGGCTAGAGTAACAAGTTTATCAAACCATAAAGAACAACAATATAATTTTAGAAAGATGGAAACTAAAATTGAAATATGGGCAAACCACATTTACTATTCAAATATTTTTCTCTTATATTTAGACAATACTTATCAAAACACCAGTAATTAAATTGTCTATTAGTCTTACTTTTTTTTTGAACGGCAAGGAACGACGTGTCAACCACCGTGACACCGGGCGTTGTGGCCAAGGTCGACTACTCGACCGCCGCCAGCTGGCTCTCCCAGATGCGCGGAAACCTGACATCCACCGCCCAAAGGCACGACAGTGGAATAATCGGTAAAACCTCGCCTCCCATCCAAGACGAACCGGCGCCACCTGTATTCGTCCTTCACCTGGATGCCGCAGAAAATAATGGGGGAGGGTGGGAGTCGAACCTTAATCACAAGGAACACTAAGTCTTTCTCCAACCACTACCTCATTGACATCTATTAGTCTTACCTAGCTCTTAATAATCTCAAGACACATGAGCAATTGAAAATAGAAAAAAATTATCAAAACGCGTTAAGCATATACAATGACAACATGCGAGCTCAAGGTTTAAACCTATTTCCCTTAATTACTTTTTACAACAATTATCACGAATACAAAAACATTATATTTTAATAAATATAATGACCTCGACAAAAGTTTCTAGTATATATGGTTTCGGGAAGTTTAAAAGCATAAGAAGAAGTTTGTCTGAGACTTAAAATTAATTTTAAGAGCTTCAACAACGTAAGTAAGATGTACATTGACCATGGTGGCTAAAAATGTCAAACAAACATGACGAGTGTATTTGACCACACAATAAAATCCTTAGATAGATATGGTTGATGAAGTGATTATCTGAATTTCAACGCTAATCTTACTTGATCCATTTTATTTTCTTATTTGTTTTAAATATAATTAGTTAATATTAAGGTTTAAGATCTATAACTATGCATACACAATTGCGATATAAATAATAGGATCTAAAACAATTTTGTTTTTTGTTTTATTGTTTTTTACATAGGAAAAGAGCTCCAATTTTATCATCCGCTTTGACCTAAAACATTTTTAGCCGGCCCTGCATTTTAATATGACTTGTTAAAACTTATTAGAGCCAAATATGACTACCGTGACTCTTTATACACAATAGAACGAAATCACTCTTTAAAAGTTATTATAAGCCCATATAACTGACCATGAGAAAATATGATGCAAACAAAAGTGGCCAACTAAAACCCGTCTGTACAAAACAAGGGCTTTCACCAAGTTATACATTTGTCGGAAATCTCTCAGTGAAGGGGATATCCCATCGGTAATAGTCTGTTGGAAAACATGGCGTTGGAAACTTATCTTTAGTTTCAGCGATGGACTATTGACGACCCCTCACGCAGAAATGGCTTTCCATCGACAGTAACCTAAAAACCCTACATGAAATCTTCTCTTTGTTTTAATTGACATAATGCCGAGAGACGATCCATCAAAAACGGTTCTCAAAGGCAATGATCTCATTTGAACCTACCCGCATTGGTGGCACCTCAATGTAATCCGTCGGTGAAAGTCTTTTTTTTTTGTGCTTTAATTCTTGTAATTACCTAGGGATTACCAACATGTATTTTTATTTTTTTACTTGCTATTTTTTATGGTTTTTAGTGGATATGTCAGAAATTACCGACCAACTATGGACGTCTGTTAAGTGACGTCGGTGATACTCATTTTTCTAGTGAATATGGTCAAATATATATGATGTATTTGATCACAATATATGGAATCAAATTACTAAAAAATGATTTTTTTTTAGGAGAACAAGAATGTTCACCTTATCTACCTTATTTCCCAGTTGTTATGAAACACACCATTTTTTATTAAGCTACTTAATAAAAACAATACTTGAGGAAATATATTATTTACCAAATGCAGTTCTATTCGATTACATGACTCACACGTCTGCATTCTATTTTCTAAATTAGTTTTACTATATATCCAGCAGTGCATATTTAATTAATCGGCATTTATTTCTGGAAGCGTAATATATTATAGTGTGATTAAGTTGTCTGTGTAACAGCAAACAAGGAACACCATATTAAGATTAGTAGTTATTAAAAGTATGATGATGTTGATTAGATCTTAACTATAATCTAATTGAGGGGCATAATATGTGGATTAAATAATTAGCATGAATAATAAACAAATGGGACACTCGCATATAAACAAATGTTCACTTCCATATACCCATTTGTTAGGTATTAACTTCACCTAAAAAACACCATGAAACGATATACATAACTACTCATTTTTTTTTAAAAACCTGGCAACGAATACGAGTGAAAACGAAGAACCGAAACTTTTCGACTCGGTGTATACACTAATTTACTGTTATAAGTATTGGATTTTAATAATCTCAACTATTAGCAGTTGACTGGCAACAGTTCCAACTTAAAAATAACCAGTGGTGGTCTCACATTTTCACATATTGTAAATCAATAGACCTTTACTAACAGAAACTTAACTTATTTTTGTCCCATTTTCCTTTTATATTAGCAAAAGTTCATTGGTTTACAATATGTGAAAAGATGAGACCACCACTGGTTATTTTTAAGGTTGGGACCGTTGCCGGCCAACAACTAATATTTGGGATTATTAAAATTCATTATTCCTATAATTTCAATAGAAATACAGTAATAGACTAGAGAATGTGTGAGTGATGTAGAAATTAGGTATCCGGATATTTGCACTTTGGAATACAATTTAGACTTTAAATACCAAAGCGCATTTGGTCTAACGGTAATAAGGTGTTGGATAAACCTTTATCTTTCACCAAGTGGTGAGGGTTCGATCCGGCCATGTGGTGGACAAATAAGTGTAGTACAATTTTAGTAATACACTAGAGAATGTGTAAGTTGTCGTTCTAAGGAAAATTATCAATAAAAAATTGGACTTTAAATTAGTATTTAACAATTAAACATCTAATAGAGACAGGGTTCATATAGGACAATTAAGCAAGTACTTATGATATAAACAACAATAATAAACATCTAATGGAGACAAGGTTCATATAGGACAATTAAGCGAGTACTTATGATATAAACAGCAATAATAAACACTCACATTAGTGTCACTTCGCCGTTGCTTTCATGTAGATTATATAGACGTTGTTTATGATTTATCAAACTAAAATTTAACAAACTTTTGTCAAATTGTGATATAGGAGTTGGTCGGCTCAACTATTTTGGTGGCCTAAGGCAAAGTAAAAACTTGTAACCTTCTTAAAAAAAACTAATTTGAGAAAAACTCCCCTCCTTTACCCGTGCTTAGGACCGGTAAAATAAACTATAAGGTCTATTGTTGGCGGAGTTAATTTTTTTTTTTTGTATTCTTATATATTTGTTGTATGTGTAAAGATATGTTTAGATTAAGTTTACTTTTCTAGCTTTAATATTTGCAAACTTTTTAATAAATTTTCATAATCAGTTTCTTCTAGCAAATCGTTTTCAATTGACAAAATAGCTAATCCATTCAATCTTTCTTGTGACATTGTAGATTTTAAATAATTTTTTAATAATTTTAATTTAGAAAAGCTTGTTTCGGCCGACGCAATAGTTACCGGAATAGTTAACATAATTCTATAGGCAATATAAGCATTTCGAAAAGATTTAAACTCTTTAATATAGTTTAGGGCATGTTTGGCTAAGCTTTTTGAAACAACTTATTGACTTATTGGTTTTTGAAAAAGTTAGTATGGAGTGACTTATTGGTTTTTTCCCCTCACATACACCCTCATTGCCAAACATTATTTTGGAGCTTATAACTTTTCAAAAAACCAATAAGTTAATAAGTTGTTTCAAAAAGCTTAGCCAAACATGCCCTTAGTATGTTTACAAAGGTGTCACATTCTAAATGTATCATATGTCTTAGAACTTTTAATTATTCAAATAAATCTAAGCCATCAATATCTATACTAGTATCATGTTTTAAAGAACTTTTCAAACATAACACAATGTTGTTTTAAACTATTATCATCTAATAATTTCAGCTTTTTATACTAAATAGAAAACCAAAAATACTTCCAAGCATTCTAAAAATTGATCAAATCTAGTATTGATTGAAGAAATATATTGATCTACTATACATAAAAAGTAATCAGTTTTAAATAATTCAATAGGAGTTTTAGTAGTTTCATTAGCAACATTTTCATCAAATCGTCTATTTCTATGCATGATACGTTTTCCATGAAACATAGGTTCTACATTCATCTCTAAAGCGATTTCTTTTGCGTCAATAATAGCATTTTCGAATCCATTTTCTCTATAATTTTCAAAATAACACAAAAGGCTATCTAATTTTTTATAGCACTATCATTACACATATCTTTTTCTTGTAAGGTTTTGCTAACACGATTAATAGCACATAAAATTTCATACCAAATATCTATTCCTAATAAAAATTCAAACTTATTGAATTCAAAATCCGCCAAGGATTTAGCCTCGCTTAGAAGTTTTGCATCATCATCCCTATATAATTTCATAAGTGCTTTTTTTATTTGTGGTTCTTGATATCTAACTGCCTTAACACTTTCTACTTTACTTTCCCATCGTTTGTGATAATGGTTAAAGAGTTAATTTTGGTAAACAATCTTATAGTATTTTCCACCTTTTGGTTGATGCAGAAAAAAATGTATAAGTACGTTGTATAATTCCAAAAAACTCACGAGCTTTTGTACACGAATTAGCCATATCTCAAAGAACTAAATTAAACTATGACAGCCACATGGTGTATAAAAGGCTCTAGGATTAATATCTAATAATCTTTTTTGAACACCTTGATGCTTTCCTTTCATATTTGAACCATTGTCATAGCCTTGTTCTCTAATATTATTTATGTTAAGTCCTATATTACTAATTTATTCAACCATAACATCAAATAGACCTTTACCAATTGTATCATCTACTATTATAAATTCAAAAAAAAAAAAAATTCTTTAACTTCAATCGGTGTTGATGAGATATCTAAGCATCGTAAAATAATTGACATTTGTTCTTTATGACTAGTATCGGATGTGCAATCAAGTATAACTGAAAAGTATTTAGCTTCCTTAACTTTGTTAATAATTTTATTTTTAACTTCACATGCTAATAAGCTAATTAGTTCGTTTTGCATATTATGAACAGGATAATGATTGTAGATTTCTTTGTTCTTTATTCGTCTAACATGTTTTTGCATTACGAGATCAAATTCTTCAATCATTTGAAAAATAGCTAAAAACTTACCATTGTTTTTTTATAAAGTTTTTTGTTATCTCCGCAAAATGGTATATTGTTCATGCTAAAAGTTTTTACAACGTCAATAATACTTTTAAGTACATCTTTCCAATGTTCCTTATCTTTATTTATAAGAATTTGAGTTTCTTTATCAATTGTATTATTTTTCGCTAATCTCGTTTCTAACTCAATCCATGTTCTCATATTGACTATATGTTCCTTACTTGCTTCATATTGTTTTAATTTAGCACTAATATTTTTCCAATCGTTAATACCTTTTTTAGCTAAGTTACTTTTAGATGAATTCACATCAAATAATTGCAACAAAAACAAAATACTTTATCTAAAAGAGTAAATCAACCATTTTCTTTCGTATTTCATATTTCTAACTTAGGCAGGGACACGTGGGAGTTTGTACAGGTACATGGCCTTGGCTCGGTTAACATATGTCTTGTAAAGTAATTTGTCATATTTTTTTTATTGTTTTGAACGACAAACTTCTTTTAATCCTTATTGTTTGTGTTTAAGGGGTTTTTATTTGCCAATGGACCATCACTCATTGATGTAACTTGTCATATCTGTTCGGGTTAGAAGATCATTGACTCATTTATTCAAATCGATAACATAATGATTGTAAATTGTATATACAAGCATGTATGCACACATGCATATATTAGGTTTTATTTATTTCACTTTTTTCCTTTTGCGTCGTGCCACACAATTGTAGCTTATGTCATTATAGCCCCAATGTCAAGCTCTTTTCGTTGCCAAAAAAAGGTTTGCAATGCTCGTTTACCGCCACAAAGTTTTTCTACCATTAAGTTTTTAAGAGTTTTCTTTCTTGTTTTCTCGAAATTGTAAAATTTTCTTATACCAACATATTGTTTTCACTTTGATCCAAACATTTTGATTTTCTACTGATATAACATATTAATTAGGGTTTATTTAAATGATCTTTACTATAATTAAGAGTTCTGATTTGATGGGTGGGGTTTTAGAGTGAACACTAGTGTATTTGTGAACTGAGTGAATAAATCCTGACCATTGATTTAAATCATTAAATCGTAAAATACACTAGTGTATTTTCATCATCAAATCTTAACCGTTGATTTACACTTGTGTATTGATAATCAAGGGTTAGACACTAGTACAGAAGTGAGCATTAGACGCGGTTAAAATAGTTTTTAGTCGCGGTTTCAAACCCCGACTTAAAATGCCGTGGCTAAAAATGTGTTGTTTATAAGACGCGGTTTGCTGAACCCTGTCTTAAAATAAACCACCGCGACTAAAAAGATGTTCATACTTTTACAAAATTATTTTTAGTCAGGATTATGAACCGCGACTTAAAATCGTTTTACAATTTTAGGAAAAGTTTTTAGTCAGTGTTGGATGAACCGCGACTTAAAGTGTCGGTGTTGGATGAACCGCCACTTATGACCAATGTTGTAAGAACGACAAATTATGCTGTCAATTTTAAAACAAAAATCTGTAGTAAAAAAGATATATTTAAAAATAACATAATATGCAGTAAAAAAATAATCTGCACTCCAACATAGACGTCAAATCCAATCAATCCTTTTATATATTCAACGTAGTCAAATCCGGACAAGTAAACCGTGACCCAATACACATTCAACCCGAAAGTCTACAACACTACTTAATCTATTCAAAACCATAAACAAACTTTAAACTAAGGAATACCCAACCCGTCAAATAAAATCGGCATCAATTCCTTCAACTTCTTTTCTATATCTTCATCTGTAGCCTCTTCATGTCGTTCCACATCTAAAAAAAATAGAAAACTGATTGTGTTCACATTTAAGAAGGCACATCGGTTGTCTTTTTTAGCCTTCAACACTCCACAAATAGAAAACCTAAAGCTCAATGACCAATGAACAAGACTCCACAACAGATGCATATATGATTTAAACCAGTATGGGAAGAATCAACTTACCCAAACCGACATTCTTTTGTCTAATTAACAGAGGCGTCCAACCTTCAGTTGCAAATCACACCTAAAATGTTGACGACCTATAAACAAGACTCCATGACAAAAGTGAGATCATATAACCTAATGAAAAATCCATGAAAATCAATACCTTAAAAGCGAGTTTGAATGCACCGTGCTTGAAGATGAACCACCCTCCTACCGACTTCCTTCCCCTTGGTTTCCCGTCCATTCGGCCACTATTCTCCAAAGATTACGGTATGGGGTAGAACATTATCGGCCACTGCAACCACTTACCGTTAACTACACAGAACATTATCACGGTACTATTGTTAAGGATAAAGTTATATATTTGCATTCTTGTGGCAATCGTTTGAGCTAAGTCAATAGTTGGAAATCAAGTACAGGTGAGTTGTTGGTGTTGATGTCAGTTGATAGGCGTTATTATCTTTGGATACTTTTAGTGACGCCACTACAACGATTATGGGAAAGCTTCTTGCCTATTGGGTTCTCATGTATGTAATGATGCTTCCAAACCTTGCAATGTAATTTGAGAAAACAACATTATTTTATTATCATTAATGTAAATGTAATTGTAGCAGTGGATTAGCAAAAAATAAATTCACTGAGTGCAGGTATATGTTTGTAATTCTAGTAATTGTATTAGTTACAATATGTATATATGATTTTCAAAATAGTTGAACCTATAGGTGGCAAGTTAACCACCTCACTCTACAAAAGCCTGACCTCATCAAGACGCCTTCTATCAAGCCTAACCCCTTCGGTAATTATCCTTCTGAGTACAACCTGTCAAAATTATTATTTTTTAGATATTTCCAAAAGACTGTTTTATCATAATATGAATAATCACCCTAGTCAGCTGTAATAGTAAGGTTTTTATTTACATTTCATAATATCTCATAAATGTGTTTTATAGTACAAAATCAGAGTTACTAACTAGTGCATAAATTTTTATTTATATGTATGATGTAAATATCATACATAGCATGTCATGATCATATGCACTAAGAAAGTAAAATGAACTCAAGCTCGAGCTTTTATAAATAAAATGAACTCAAGCTCGAGCTTTTATAAATAAAACGAGCTTGAGCTTGAGCTCAAGCCTAGTCAAGTTTGGGCTCTAGAAATCAAACTACCACAGTTAATAACATGCATATCTTGATTACAACTATGTATTTTTACATTTATTATAAAAAAAGTGAGGTAAAAGTATATTCAACATAAGCAAAAGTTAGACTGTCTATGCATCTCTAATCACTAACCTTATCCTCGTTTGGCTTATTAGAATTAAAAGTACCTTAATCATCACTTATCACAACGTACCTTAATCATCACAGGGGAGCCAATCTCGTCAGCGTGCCTGATGCCTTCTTCAGTGCTCTAACAAGACAATAAATATATGTCACTGACTCGCTGTAAAAATTGTTTTTTTGTACCAACAAATTTAATATGATATGTCATGAAAATGAATTAAAATACCTGACTACCTGTAATAGACCATCACTTCCTGGTACAGTTGGAACACCAACATTCTTCATGGTATCTCGTGCAGTTGCTTTGTCCCCCATAACGCGAATGCTATCAGGCTACAAAGGTGCAAGTAGATACATTAAACCATCTAAATATACAGCAGAATTAAGATATTTGACATATGCAAGGGTAACTATAAAAAATCTAGTTGATTAAAAACAATATACACATGATTTGTGAGGATCAGAAATATTAGTTATGTGTTACCAGAGTAAAATATGTGATTTTAGAACTAAGAATAGATAGAAAAGTTATCATATTAAACTATATGTATATTTTTTACTTGTTTTAACTTGTCCATATATCGATAAGGTGATCATAGAGCCCTCCTAAGTCCCAACAGTATCATACGACTGATAGCAGCAGAGAGGACATTAGGTATCAACAAGTACCTTTTGAGGAAAAGCCAAAAAAGTGACAACTTATTATACCATGAATAAAACAGACAGTTAGATTTCCAACAAACTTTGAAACAAAATAAAATTTCGAAGTTCAAACAATTTTATGTGATGAAGATAGGTAAACTTACAACTGATTACTAGGAGCTTCCCCTATACAAACTGATTCATCAGCCAGTTTCACATGAAGTGCATCCTCATCTATAGTAGAGTACACTGCAACACAGGGTATCCCTAGCTCATGGCCAGTTCGAATCACGCGCACTGCAATTTCCCCTCTGTTTGCCACCAGAATTTTTTCTGCACGACAAGTGACACCAAGTGCTCCCTCGCATTTCGCTGATCTATGAGCCTTTTGGGAAGCCTAAAATCTTTGCTTGGGAAAGTTCAACTTATTTCCCACTAAGAAGTTACACTAGGAACTCTTAATTCCACTAGACCTCACGATGAATACACCCTAGAGCATTAAACATCACACGTGAAAAGTTATAATCAGGAAAATGTATTCATGAAAAATTCAGTTTGTAACATAATTGCAAGGCAAGTTCATTAAAAATAAACATAATAAAATAGTAAGCCAATAATAGAACTTGTATGAAAACTCTAAAGTCTAGAAAATTGCAACAAAGTTTATTTACTGAAGATTAAATATCTTTGTTTTCAGTTGATTGATTAAACTCATAACTTACAAAACATAAAATTAGTTCAATGTATGCATAATATTGTTCGGAGCATAATTTCTATCATCTAATAACTACACTCTATTTGTTCCGAATGATATAAGCTTTTTAGCTTTTGGTGTGTTCCAAGTTATACGTGTCATTTAGGGTTTTCTCAACTTAAAAAGCAGTGTTTCTATATGACTCTTGTCTCTATATAACACCGAATAGAAAATCAACTACAGTTATCGTCTTTTCTTGATAAATTCAGAAATATAACATGTCCGTATCTCTTCAAACAAGGCAAACATGAACTTGAAAAACATACCTACTAGCAACAGATGACAAACCTAAGCAAAGACAAAGTCGAGAACTAAACCTAGACGCGAGGACTTGCAGAGGCGAGAGATAAACCTGTAATGATACCAAATACCTAGATAAAATGGCATTGCTATAATCATTGCCAAATGTACAAACATTTTTCAACAAAACATACCTAATAATTCTGAATTATCATCATCTTGAACAACAGGACATACCCAGACCCTGGCTCCCTACAAATTATAACATTCTAACCTTATAATTCTGAATCGATTACACCAAATGACAGAGAGAGAGAGAGAGAGAGAGAGAAAAGGGGATAGATACCTATTGAATGTTGATTTATGAGTCGATCACCATATGTTAGGGTTGGAAAACCAACTTTGTTCGTCAGCCACCTGCTCATAGGGGAGGAGGTTTCATAGTCATAACTTTGGTGGGAGATGAAAATGAAGGGAAAGGGGGCTTATGCGGATTTAGGGTTAGAAAAGAGGGAAGTTTTGGAAGGGTGAGAGGGAAAACGAAAATGAAATTGGGAAGGAGGGGAAACGAAAATGAATAGATGGTTTTTTTGGCGGTTCACACTAAAATCGCCTAAAATATAAATATAACGTGTCTCTCAAAGTAAGTCCGGATCTCGAACCCACGAGACTCAATTAACTACGCTAACGACTCTTTCTAGACTACGACTGACACGGACATTAATATTTGTTTATTTGTTTGGGGGGGGGTTCTAAAAATTCCTAAAAGTTGCAATTATAATAAAACTAATTACTAGATTATCTAGACGTGAACTAAGGCAAGGATTGAACCCAGTGATGATGAAAGAACTACCTAGGCTAGAATCCCTCTTGTTTTTATTAAGACTTTTATAGGAAAATAATATGATTTGGAACCGGGATCGTTAAATTCTAAACCCTAAGAGATACCGAACAGAACCTCCAATCCTTCTCGGAAAGACACCTATGGACTCTAAAAGGGCTGTTAAGATTACCGGTTTTCTAGACTTCCTTTCGGTTACCTAGTTTTTAACAAAGTATCTTAATTAGTTAATTTGATTAACCCCCTCTCGGTTGGAAATCTAAGGCAACTAAAATATACTATTGTCCAATGTGATCCATTAAGGCTTAATATGGTTCATTAAGACATGTAAAATATACTATTGCTAGTGTGATCCATTAAGGCCCAGTATGATCCATTAACACATGTATACTAACTATTGTCAATTGTGATCCATAATGGCCCAATATAGTCCATTAAAACACGTATTATCTACTATTGTCTATTGTGATCCATTAAGACCCAACATGGTCCATTAAGACATGCATGGTCTACTGTTGCCCATTGTGATCCCATAAAGTCCAGTATGATCTATTAAGAAATGTATGATCTACTATTGGCCATTGTAATCCATTAAGGCCTAACATAGTCCATTAAGACATACATTAAGGCCCAACATGATCCATTAAGGCATGCATGATCTATTATTGTCCATTGTGATCCATTAATGCCCATATGGTTCATCAAGACTTGTATGGTCTATTATTGCCCGTTGTGATCTATTAGTCGCAACATGGTCCATTAAGACATGTATGATCTACTATTGTCCATTGTGATCCATTAAGGCACATATGGTTCATCAAGACATGTATGGTCTATTATTGTCCGTTGTTATCCATTAAGGCGCAACATGGTCCATTAAGACATATACGGTCAACTATTGACAGTTGTGGTCTGTTAAGGCCCAATATGATCCATTAAAACATGTATGATATGTTTGTACGCCTTTTAGATTAAAAACGAATAGCGGTAGTTCATCACGGTATCATATCGTACAATATAGTGCAATACAGTACAGTACAGCATACGAGCACCTTGCCATCTTAGGGTATAGTATAATGTAGCATAGTATATGATCATATCGTATCTTACAATATAGTATAATATAGTATCGTATACTATATGGTATAATATATTATAGTGTAGTATTGTATAGTATATGATAGCATCGTACAATATAGTATAGTGTAGTGTTGTATAGTATAGGACCGTATCGTATCGCACAATGTAATATAGTATACTATACTATATCGTATAGTATAGTGTCGTGTCATGTTGCGTCGTGTCGTGTCGTGTGGTGTAGTGTAGGATTGTATTGTATGGTACTGTATAAGATTGTATCGTATGGTATGGTACAACATAGTATAGTATCGTATAATATATGGTATAGTATGGTATGATATAGTATAGTACAGAATCGTAGGGCCACAAATTTTCGACAAATTTGACATTTTACAATTTAAAATGATGTGTTTTTCTAAATTGATAAATTAAAATAACCTTTTTGTAGGAAATCTGTAGCAACTGATGTTCACTTGCTACAAATTTTCGACAAACTTAACATTTTATCAAACTAAACAACTGTTTTGTAGGAAATTTCTAGCAACTTGTGTCAATTTGCTACAAATTTCTGACAAATTTATTATTTTATTTTTTAAAATTATATATTTTTCTCAATCGTATCATTTTTTTAATTATATTTTAAGTCAGGGGTTTGTAAACACCGTCTAAAGCTATGTAAGCATATTTTAAGTCAGGGTTCGTATCAAAACACGTGAATTTTATTAATGTTAAATTATATTTTAAGTCAGGGTTTGTAAAACACCGTCTAAAGCTATGTAGGCATATTTTAAGTCGGGGTTCGTATCAAAAGACGCGAATTTTATTAGTGTTTAAAGGATATTTCGTTACTATCCTGATGTCATGAGATTGTGTGTGTATATTTAGACGGGGTTATGGGCATTACCGCGTCTAAAAACAAAATTGAACCCCGTCTAATGGTTACTTGTGTACTAGTGAGAATTAGTTCACTGGTGTTCACAATTAAGGGGATTGTTCACTAATGAACCTAACCCTATGATTTGATTATATATCCTTTAACTATAACTAACTTAACAATAAATAATACATTACCAGTTTCATTAAGCTGGAGGGTGTGGGGGTCGTCCCCAGCCCGTCTATTACCGTCGCCGCACCAGCCCCCATTCCCCCCCACTGGCGTCGTCCTGAACGTCGCCATCCTGACGTTGGAGACGGGCCACTACAAGATAAAACCATCCTCACACACACATATACATACAACTCATATATATATATATATATATAGAGAGAGAGAGGGGCTGGTTATCATACAAATCCCCTAATCATACATTATGTACGCTATAACCACAACCATCAGATCATCTTATTTAAACCGCGTGTTTAACTATTAAATTAATCAAATTAAAATAAATAAATGAAACCGCCAAGGTTAAAATCGTCCATTGCGAATTCAAAACCCCTGATAATCAGCAAACAAAAACTCACAATCATACCGTAAACCCAAATTCAACATTACATTGTTCTTCCCCCAAGTTCCTACTACTTACCTTTGCGATTCAACGAAGACTGATGAGTTTTGAGAAACGGAGCAAGGCCAACAACGACAGACCACAGGAAAAGAAGATGAATCCGGGTATCGATTGACATTTGCGATTTTATAATGGGATTTACAGGGACTTTTAATGACATATGCGATTTTGTTTGTTTAGTAAGGTTTTTGTTTGAAACCTATAGTTTTATAAGATTACGTATTATTCATAACTACGATTTGGTTAGGGTTTATGTCTGGTATGGTTTTTATTAGGTTTTGTATGATTATGTAGGTTTGTTAATGTTTAGCTGATATATGTGCGATATTATAGAGGGTTTTGTGAGGGTTTTCTATGACAAATGCGATTTTATATGTTAAGCTTTGTTTGTTGAAGGTTTTTGTCTTAGGTTAGCTTGTGCATGCGAATTTATAATAACTCCATGCGATTTTATATGATTGGTTAGTTTTGGTATATGATTAAGTGATACATGCGATTTTATAAATGTTTTTTGTCTAAAGCATGCGATTTATAAGATTAGCTAATTTTGGTAATGCTTAACTAATACATGCGAATTGATAACTCATTCATGCGATTTTATCAACTTAATGAGTTTTGGTACATGATTAACTGATACATGCGATTTTGTAATGTTTTTGACTGATGGCATGCAATTTTGTAGAAGTAGATACTGATGATGACTTTGAAGACCCAATATCAACATTGAAAAAAGTTAATAAAAATAGAAAAAGAAGGATTGTGGAAGAAATTTCTGAGGAGGATGACTTTGTTAAGCCACTGCCGAAAAAGAAGAAAGATGACAAGAAATCTAAGATACAAACAAAAAAACCTTCAAAAAGGTAGAACCACCTAGAACAGAACCTAGGGATTTCTTTGAATACAGCAACGAAGCAATACTGCTGAGATGTCACCCCAACTCCTATATGGATACTGTGAAAAAATTTAAAAAAAAAACAGGTTGATGAGGTGAAGAATATAGGATTTGGAGCTATTCTAGATATGAATATCAACCATATTTCGACACGTTTGGCATATTGGCTAGCAAGAAACTTTGACAAGATGTTCGATACGCTAAACGTAGGTAGACACCAAATAAAAATTACATCAGACACAGTTTATGAGGTATTTGGAATACCAAAGGGGCCAAAGCCAGTTGAAATAATAGTCGATAAAAGAAAAGTAAAAAAGGTGGAGAAAATTGAAAAGAGTAAGGAACCAGGAAATACTGTCATGGATACATTCACCAGTCAATGGGGGGAAAACACGAGAATTACCCATGGCTTGATTGCAACTGCAATAGATAATCAAAGAGATGGGGGAGCCTGTTTAGATTAAGTTTCCTGGTGTACTGGATGACGTTTTTTGCGGAGATTACAAAGGCAACAACTACAAATGATAGATGTTTGCTTGGTGTAGAGATAGTTGAGGATATACCACATCTAGATTGGTGCTCATATCTACTTGACACTTTGCGTCGTACACGAGCGGGCTGGAAGAACTATAAAATACAGTTCGTGGGACCTGTTGCCTTTCTTACGGTATGCATTACTACATTTGATAACATATTTACAAGACTAGTTTGTTTTGTTATTTAATTAAATGATACATGCGATTTTAAAAATAATTTTGTTTGAGCTTGCGATTTATGAGATTATATAGTTTTAGTGATGGTTAACTGATATATGCGAAATAATAACTAATTCATGCGATTTTATCAGATTAGTGGCTTTGGTAAAATGGTATAAGAATACATGCGATTTCATACTTTTTTTGTCTTCATAGCATGCGATTTTGTAGAAAAGAGTATGATGATGACTTTGAATATAAAATAAATACACATTTTAAGAAAAATATCAACTCCTTTGTATATTTATACAGCTTCTATACACGCATGAGTACAACAAGAGGCTTAAACTGTTTGAGAAAGTCGTGGAGATACCGGTTATTCGTTATATCACATCTACGAAGATTGATAAAGTCGAGGAGCATATTTCGGATAACGGACCTGTGTGGACAGCAAATGAGAGTGAAAATGAAAAAGAAGAGGGCCGTTCAACGGAGGAGTATACACTACCACCACCCGTTGACACCACAATAAGCTACAGAAGAAGGACTGCACGTGTAGTAAAAAACGTAAAAACCGAGGAAGACCCTAACGATAACGAGAACATTGATGATATGATGGATTTCAGTTTTGAACTCCATGAAATGTCTCAGTTGAACCTTGTGATGGGAGTTGGGACACAGACATAGAAAATGATGGACTATTGCAACACTCCTGTTCCACTTTCACCATCGGTAGTCTACGATTCAACCCATCAACAAGATCGAGAGGCTTCGAAAATCAACAAAAATGTAAGCCCAAAAAATATTAATTTCACTTAATCCATTTATTTTTAACATCTGTATTGATAGTATCTTAACTCGGAAAATATTACAGAACCTGTTGAAAAAAATGAAAGCCAATGTCAAAAAATACATTAAAATGGTTCAAGATGTTCAAGGGATGAACAACTTAGTTTCAGAAGCAAAAACCAAATGTTTTTGGGATCCGGAGATTATGGAGGCCTGTAAGCAGTGGGATGAGACACTTAGGAATAATCCCATTTGTGTGCCGCCTGATATAACAACCCTAAAGTAAACCGACACCCTCAAAATATTTTTTCGACGCCCTAATATATTTTAAAATATCCCAATATGTCCCTAAAATACCCCCTACGTGAAAACGGGCCCCGAATACCTTTAATATTAATAAAATTAATTAAAAATCAAAATTTTGGGGCTGTTGCGGGGCGCATAAGCCACCCCGTTAGCTTACGCGGGCCGCGAGCGATCGTCTGTAACGCCCCAAAAATCTAAATGTTAATATTTGTCGTGTGTTCCTATATGACACGTCATGAAATAAATAACTAGGCTATTTAACCTAGTTAAGGGTATGGTCAAAAGTATTAAAAGAGGAAGGTAATGTCAGTTATGTTTTAAAGGTAAACCCGAGGGGCTAAAGTGGGAAAGATGAAAGTTAAGTATTAAATAACTTATCAAACACAAACACACACATACGTGTGTGTTCGAGAAGGAGCAGGAGGCTCCCATGGAGCCTCAAACCCTAACACCATCTTTATGCTCAAATCGAAAGGCAAGATGAAGCTTAAATCCATAACCGAGCATGGATTAATGATCACCAACACGAGGGGATCATAAGGTATGTCTTAAATCTAAGATTTGTGATCATGGGTGAAGTGGGTTATGTTCTAATCCGTAAGTTAATGTGAAATTGATCATGTATAAGTGTTAGAATCATCATATAGAACATAGATTATGTATGGTTTGTGTTAATTTGATGTTTAGAGGTGAAACCCACTTGTTTTGGTAAGGATGATGACTTGAATGATCATCCATGTTCAATTCTTGTTGATTGTTGATGAGTTATGATGGATATGATGAATTCTTGTGATTTGAATTGAGAGAAATGTGGTGGTGATATGTTTGATGTTTATGTGTGAATGTTATATGTTGATTAGTAGTAGGATTTGATGAATTATATATGAACTTAGAAGATTTATGTATAAATTAGTTGTACGTTACGCTTAGAAGGCGGTACGCACACCAAGCGTATGATAAAATGTATATAGTATCGTCCGTATAGTCAATTATGATGTTACGGGTATATGATGATAAGTCGATAGCTAAATATGGTTAATAGTTGACTCTCAAAAGTCAACTAAGTATAAGAAACATGATTTGACTCGTTGTCGTAAAGGTAGGATTTAAAGGAAGTCGTATGATACATGTTATAGCAATCCGCGTTAAATGTAATGACATGATGAGTTACATGAATTTAAGTGTATATGGACATGATTATATGAGTTATGTTTGTTAAGAATGACTAATGAAAGTTAAGTGTGAAATATGCGATTGATATGATTGTTAACATGTACAAATGAGTATGCTAATAAGAGCGTGATTTTGATGAAATGAAAGTATAGGAATCACGTCTAGACGGGCTCAAGCATGAGATGTTAACGGGTCAAGAAGAGGCAAGGAATCGGATACGAGCACGGACGCATAAGGTAAGTGATTTCTGTAATCACTTCTTAGTTCGATTTAGTAATATGGTGTTTTAATTAACTAAACATGATGGTTGAGGTCAAATATGAGTAGTAGTCTTTCGTCGTAAATGATGGGATTAAAGTTGACCAAAATGCCCTTGAAGGGTATTTTGGGCAAACGATCTTAAAAGTAGTTTAGAAACAAGTTATTCGATTAGGGTAATGTTTTGGTCAAGTATGAAAGTGAGGAGTATATTTTTGTAAGTTAGAAACGTTTTAATGCGCAATTACCCTTAACGGGTCAAAATAAGCTTTTGAGCGCAAACGGGTGAAATAAGATGTAAAGTATCCGGAAATGAATCTTTCATGACAAATGACCTTGAAATTATCAATTCATAGGAAGTTAAGGTCAAACAAATAAGTTATGTGATAGAATTATGAACGGGTCAATTCTTGGTAAAAAGGGTAGTAAGCCGAAGACTTAAAAGTCTGGAATTTTGTTAATCCGGATGTCGGATCTTAACTTCATAAGATGGAGAATTAAATTACGGACGCGTAGGAAAAAGAATCGGGTAAAACGGACCAATAACGAAGAAGTTATGACCGTTTCCGTGGAATGTGGTCGTGCTGGGAATGTGCAGCATGTTGCTGCAGATGTTCTGTGAAAACAAGGGCCTAGCGTGACGCCAAGGCCCTTGGCGTCACGCGAGGCCCCCCTTGTTCAGCGAAAATTGTTCGTTTGCTCCGTTTAGGCTCGGGAACTCGTTTAAACGCGTTTTAAGTTGCGTATGACTAATTTAACTTATGTTTAATGACCATTAGGGTAAGCGTACATGTAGATAGGTATGTATGTATGTTTGTATGTATCTATACACGTATGTAGAAGTGTATGTAAGCATGAATGCGCGAATGTATGTAAGATTATAAGTGCGTGAGCAAGTACATGAGAATATATGAACATGTATATGAGTAGACAAGTATGAGTCGGGTATATTGCAATAGGTGATTGTAAATATAAATGTAGGTATGTGTGTGGGTATATGCGTATGTATGTCTTATAAGTCTAAGTGTATGTATGCAGGTGGGTATGTAGGTAGTACGTATATGTACGCAAGTGAGTATGTACGAAGGTATGCACGTATGTAGATTTGTGTGAAGGCATGTAATAAGTATGTATGTATGTATGTATGTATGTATGTATGTATGTATGTATGTATGTATGTATGTATGTATGTATGTATGTATGTGTGTATGTAAGTATGTATGTATGTAATGTAAGTATGTAGGTAGGAATGGATGTATTTAGGTATGCACGTATGTAGGTACGTACGCATGTATGTAGGTACGTATGTAGGTAAGTTGCTATTTGTGGTCGTAAACGTATATATCGGTTTGAATGAAAGTATGTACACATGTTTTCAATGAAATTGAGTACTAACGGTAATAATATCGTACCTGGTGAATGAAGTGTAACGCAGGAATACCAATGAAGTCTCACTACGGATCGTATGATCAGAGGGAAGCCAGGATGTAAAGAGTTAATGGAATGAAGAATAAACGTGAATAAATCTCATATGTTTTTTATACGTACTAATGTTATGAATTTTATGTGGTGAGCGCAGGTAATACAAGCCATGAAGATTATTAAGGAGTAGAGATCGAAGATCGAGTCACAAGATAAATTGTACGGGAATGTTTAAATATGTAGTTTAGTGATGACAAGTTATGTTTTTTTTTTATTACTAAAAGTGAATTTTTAGAATATCAAGATGTATATCATGAAAGAAAGTTTAAGGCTCGAATTTCCGCTGCGTCGTTTTAAGGTTAAAAGTGTTAGGGTGTTACAAGTTGGTATCAGAGCCCTGGTTTGAGGGAATCAAGTACGAGAAGGCAAGTACTTGAACTCAAACTTGTGTGCTCTTGAGATAAGAAATCCGTACAATCTAAGACTCGATCAAGATCCAAAGGTAAAGACTAATGAAAGTATGTATTTATGTATATGTATAAAGAAACTGACGGTTTTGTATGTGCAAGGTAAGCATAAGTGTTGGAAGAAGACGATCCGTGAATGCAATTTAGGATGAATACTAAGGCAGGCAAAGAGGTAATAAGACAAGTAGGCAAATGAGCCCAGGTACGTAAATGTAATATGTGGGTGTAAGTAATGGTAAAAATTAATTAAGGGAAGGAAAAATTTTAAAATGAAAGACAATGATCGTATAGTAATGAAGTACTGGAAGTGATACACGCGCCGAAACCTAAGTCTACGGACATAAGGTGACAATTACATGAAGGCACGAAACTACTATGTGGATTGTGTACCTGGCCAGTACACGAGAAACGTATGACGTTCGTGAGATCATGATAATTGTTACAGGTATGTCCGGTAGAGTTAGGTAGCAGGCGGTCGTGTGGGTGAAATGGGAAGTAAGACTCTCGGGAAATTGAGAGTACTATGAAAGTATGGAAAACATGCCTGATAAGAATGAAGAATGTGGAATCCGTAATTAGGTACGGATCAACGAGATATGAATGATATGTTTGAATCCGTGAGGCGGATTCAAGGATGAAAGGCATGAATGAAATGTTTGATTCCATGAGGCGGATTCAAGGATGAAAGGCATGAATGAAATGTTTGATTCCGTGAGGCGGATTCAAGGATGAAAGGCATGAATGATATGTTTGAATCCGTGAGACGGATTCAAGGATGAAAGGCATGGATAATATGTATGAATCCGCGAGAAGGATTTAAAACGCAGAAGTAATGAAGGGCATGAATGTAATGTTTGAATCCGTAAGGCGGATTCAATGAATGAAAAAGCATGAATGATGCGTCTGAATCCATGAGACGGATTCAAAAGTATAAAAAAAAAGAAATTAATCCGCCTAAGAAGATGTCGACAGTTTGACCATGATTGAGTCGAACGGGTCATAGGAATAAGTATAAAGTAAAAGGTGATAGTATAATAGACGAAGTTTTGTATAAGTTACGTGTTTGATGTGTTAGTAATTGACTCGTAGAAGTCAGAAGGATGACGGGCTGTGACCCGGACAATAACTTGAGTATGGGCGGAAAGGGTAAGCTTAGTAAGAAATATTGAAACGATGTAATAAGGTCTTTGCAAGTAAGTATGAATGGAAGGGAGTACGAGTGTATACTTCCGTCGGCGAAATGATTAATAGAACGAAAGGATTGCATGTAAGAGATAGAATGTGTGGTACGTAATAGTAGGTACGTAGGAAATTGTAGAAGAGTTATAGGTGGGTAATCACCTAGTTTAATGAATGTTTAAATGACATATGCTAACCGCCGATGATGTTGATGATAATGTAGAACTATTGATGTGATGAAACCAATTCTATTGATGAAAGGATGTGCATGAGCGGAAGCTCCTTACATGGATGAATGAAACCTGGCCTGTACGGCTAGTACTTGAGGAAAAGATGATCGATCTAGGTTGCGGATCGTGGTTTGGGAAATGAAAAAGAGGTTAGTAAAATGTTTAACTCATGATTGGAGAGATATGAACTATTTATACACGTGAATTAAGTAATGCATGAAGTGAAAGCAATAGTAATGTGAAATGAACGGAATGATATAAAGATAAAATAAAGGTATGCAAGGTATACGTAACTGTAGAAAATGTAGAATAAGGTTAATGTTAAAGTTAAGCATATATGAGTATGTATAGATTTCAAATTCAAAGTAAGGTCGTTTAGTCGATGAAAACGTTATGAATGTGCAAATAATAAAAAGGGAATGTTAGTAGTGGGATGTTGGAATGGTTACAAGTAAATAAAAGATATATAATGCATACGATATATGAGTATTAGAATGATGAATGAATCATTAGCTATAAAGGCTGTTAGGAACTTGAGTTATTAGTGAAAGCGACACTAATAAGAACTCCGGAACGGGTTCTTGGAGCTAGAAGATTCTCATTAGGATGGGCTGGGGGTCGTATGGATGGACTGGAAGAAAGATAATGTGTGTTCGATGAAAGTGAGAAAGGTTTCGGGGACGAAACCTTGTTTAAGGGTGGTAGACTTGTAACGCCCCAAAAATCTAAATGTTAATATTTATCGTGTGTTCCTATATGACACGTCATGAAATAAATAACTAGGCTATTTAACCTAGTTAAGGGTATGGTCAAAAGTATTAAAAGAGGAAGGTAATGTCAGTTATGTTTTAAAGGTAAACCCGAGGGGCTAAAGTGGGAAAGATGAAAGTTAAGTATTAAATAACTTATCAAACACAAACACACACATACGTGTGTGTTCGAGAAGGAGCAGGAGGCTCCCATGGAACCTCAAACCCTAACACCATCTTTATGCTCAAATCGGAAGGCAAGATGAAGCTTAAATCCATAACCGAGCATGGATTAATGATCACCAACACGAGGGGATCATAAGGTATGTCTTAAATCTAAGATTTGTGATCATGGGTGAAGTGGGTTATGTTCTAATCCGTAAGTTAATGTGAAATTGATCATGTATAAGTGTTAGAATCATCATATAGAACATAGATTATGTATAGTTTGTGTTAATTTGATGTTTAGAGGTGAAACCCACTTGTTTTGGTAAGGATGATGACTTGAATGATCATCCATGTTCAATTCTTGTTGATTGTTGATGAGTTATGATGGATATGATGAATTCTTGTGATTTGAATTGAGAGAAATGTGGTGGTGATATGTTTGATGTTTATGTGTGAATGTTATATGTTAATTAGTAGTAGGATTTGATGAAATATATATGAACTTAGAAGATTTATGTATAAATTAGTTGTACGTTATGCTTAGAAGGTGGTACGCACACCAAGCGTATGATAAAATGTATATAGTATCGTCCGTATAGTCAATTATGATGTTACGGGTATATGATGATAAGTCGATAGCTAAATATGGTTAATAGTTGACTCTCAAAAGTCAACTAAGTATAAGAAACATGATTTGACTCGTTGTCGTAAAGGTAGGATTTAAAGGAAGTCGTATGATACATGTTATAGCAATCCGCGTTAAATGTAATGACATGATGAGTTACATGAATTTAAGTGTATATGGACATGATTATATGAGTTATGTTTGTTAAGAATGACTAATGAAAGTTAAGTGTGAAATATGCGATTGATATGATTGTTAACATGTACAAATGAGTATGCTAATAAGAGCGTGATTTTGATGAAATGAAAGTATAGGAATCACGTCTAGACGGGCTCAAGCATGAGATGTTAACGGGTCAAGAAGAGGCAAGGAATCGAATACGAGCACGGACGCATAAGGTAAGTGATTTCTGTAATCACTTCTTAGTTCGATTAAGTAATATGGTGTTTTAATTAACTAAACATGATGGTTGAGGTCAAATATGTGTAGTAGTCTTTCGTCGTAAATGATGGGATTAAAGTTGACCAAAATGCCCTTGAAGGGTATTTTGGGCAAACGATCTTAAAAGTAGTTTAGAAACAAGTTATTCGATTAGGGTAATGTTTTGGTCAAGTATGAAAGTGAGGAGTATAGTTTTGTAAGTTAGAAACGTTTTAATGCGCAATTACCCTTAACGGGTCAAAATAAGCTTTTGAGCGCAAACGGGTGAAATAAGATGTAAAGTATCCGGAAATGAATCTTTCATGACAAATGACCTTGAAATTATCAATTCATAGGAAGTTAAGGTCAAACAAATAAGTTATGTGATAGAATTATGAACGGGTCAATTCTTGGTAAAAAGGGTAGTAAGCCGAAGACTTAAAAGTCTGGAATTTTGTTAATCCGGATGTCGGATCTTAACTTCATAAGATGGAGAATTAAATTACGGACGCGTAGGAAAAAGAATCGGGTAAAACGGACCAATAACGAAGAAGTTATGACCGTTTCCGTGGAATGCGGTCGTGTTGGGAATGTGCAGCATGTTGCTGCAGATGTTTTGTGAAAACAGGGGCCTAGCGTGACGCCAAGGCCCTTGGCGTCACGCGAGGCCCCCCTTGTTCAGCGAAAATTGTTCGTTTGCTCCGTTTAGGCTCGGGAACTCGTATAAACGCGTTTTAAGTTGCGTATGACTAATTTAACTTATGTTTAATGACCATTAGGGTAAGCGTACATGTAGATAGGTATGTATGTATCTATACACGTATGTAGAAGTGTATGTAAGCATGAATGCGCAAATGTATGTAAGATTATAAGTGCGTGAGCAAGTACATGAGAATATATGAACACGTATATGAGTAGACAAGTATGAGTCGGGTATATTGCAATAGGTGATTGTAAATATAAATGTAGGTATGTGTGTGGGTATATGCGTATGTATGTCTTATAAGTCTAAGTGTATGTATGCAGGTGGGTATGTAGGTAGTACGTATATGTACGCAAGTGAGTATGTACGAAGGTATGCACGTATGTAGATTTGTGTGAAGGCATGTAATAAGTATGTATGTATGTATGTATGTATGTATGTATGTATGTATGTATGTATGTATGTATGTATGTATGTATGTATGTATGTATGTATGTATGTATGTATGTATGTATGTATGTATGTGTGTATGTAAGTATGTATGTATGTAATGTAAGTATGTAGGTAGGAATGGATGTATTTAGGTATGCACGTATGTAGGTACGTACGCATGTATGTAGGTACGTATGTAGGTAAGTTGCTATTTGTGGTCGTAAACGTATATATCGGTTTGAATGAAAGTATGTACACATGTTTTCAATGAAATTGAGTACTAACGATAATAATATCGTACCTGGTGAATGAAGTGTAACGCAGGAATACCAATGAAGTCTCACTACGGATCGTATGATCAGAGGGAAGCCAGGATGTAAAGAGTTAATGGAATGAAGAATAAACGTGAATAAATCTCATATGTTTTTTATACGTACTAATGTTGTGGTGAGCGCAGGTAATACAAGCCATGAAGATTATTAAGGAGTAGAGATCGAAGATCGAGTCACAAGATAAATTGTACGGGAATGTTTAAATATGTAGTTTAGTGATGACAAGTTATGTTTTTTTTTATTACTAAAAGTGAATTTTTAGAATATCAAGATGTATATCATGAAAGAAATTTTAAGGCTCGAATTTCTGCTGCGTCGTTTTAAGGTTAAAAGTGTTAGGGTGTTACATCGTCAAACGCGGCGAAACCCGGTGCCGACACGTGTCATCAACGTGTTGAACCTACTAAGTGACCCGGATCAGCTATAGCCTAGGCCACCTACTACGCGGGCCGCGTAAGACGACCCTTAAGGTCTACGCGGGCCGCGAGAAACCCGAACTCAGCCCCTATAAAGCTGGAGCTCGGGCCTTCAGTCGAATTCGCTCAAATCTTTCTTTCTTTCTCTAAATTTTACGTATATACTCTATACTCGGGCATAATACCCCCCCTAAATAGCGAAGTTCTGCTTCGTTGTAAGTGTTATAACCCCTGGATACGTATTAGATGTTTTGCCCGATTGATCTAGGGTTCCGTAACGGCTGTCGTGGTTCTGCCCGACGTAGTCGTTGGAATGCCGTCTCGGGGAGGGTATTGCTAATGTTAAAATGGGTTATTATACTAACACGTGTGCATTTGTGTAAATTATAGATTATTCCCAGGAAATCCTTACTGAAATCCTAAGACAGCAACGTGAGTAATCTCCTTTTTGCAAATTGTTTTTACCAAACCTCACACGATTAATTATATATTAAGCAGTTATTGAGTTTTTGTAAGGATACAATTATCGTCGGTATGTTGGGGTTTTGTATACAAAATTAGTTACTGCCTTGCGAGGAGTAACTTTTCCACAAGTCGGGTTTGACAGTACCGCGGGTGGTAATTGATATGACTTGGAAACAAATATAATTGCGAGACCGCCCTCAATACTGTACAATGGATTTTATTTAAACTTTATTAAACTGGGATTCACTTATCAGTATTTTCCACTGACAAAATGTTTTTAAACGCATTTCAGGTAACAAAATGTGAAAGCCAAATGGAAGCCAGCTGGACAGCACTGAAGGCTTGGAAAAGTGGCAATAAAGTTACCTAAAAAGAAATAGATGTTTTTATTAAATAAAAATAGGATTTATTCCTATGAAAATGTGTGTACTTAAAACTTGGGTTTTATCCCATGTGTTGAATATTATGAAAATGTGGTATTTTACTCTGATAAAATATTTCCTAACTACGGTCCTGATGAAATTTCCGCTGCCAAATTAGACAATACCAGATACCACCGAAACTGGCCGCGGCCGCCCGTTCCTGTATGTGTAATAAGGGGACGGAGGTTGCGACAGAAGGTAGTATCAGAGCTAAGCCACTGATTCAGCCACAGAAGTATTCTGCTGACATCAAAATTCAATCTGTTAGGAAATAAATCACGGAAATACGTGCATAATTGTATTTTCTTGTTATGTGTTATTTGACTATTTGTTAGTTTATAGTATGAGCGACCAAGGACCATCTGACGCATATCGTCAATTGTCTGGTTCGCCTAGAAGCGAAGGTGCCTCTTCTCTGCCTGCCCTCTCGGGGTACTCCGCTGATACTGAAGAAGGAATATTCGTATTTAAGACTCAGTCTGAAGAGCCATTTCCTCAGAAAAAAGAGGGGATGGTTCAGTAGGGGAGCACATGAGCGTAGAAAGCGTATGAAAAAGTTACAAGACCAGAGAGCACTAGCAGCAGCCAAAAGAGAAACAGATGCCTATGCCCAGGAAATAATTAATAGGGGTATAGCCAACATCCACATCCTAGCAACCACTGCAGCTGATCCTAACCTGGAATAAATTATAGCACCCCAACCACAACCACCAATTCATGACCAACCAATGGAAATAGAAAACCCTGAAAATCAAGTAGAAATGCATGATTTCAACCCGGAGGAAATACCTAGGGTACCAGCACCAAATCCCTTAGACCCAAATTACAACCCATGGTGGGACGACAATAGGGACTATGTGCAACGTTACCCAATACACGAAGACATGCCCACGCAGAACCTAGGAGCCTACCCAGGGTTAGATCCTCTAGATCCCTATTACGATAATGATGTATTCATTAGGGAGATTCTAGAAAATCCTTACCCATACCAGGCCCCTACACCCCCATACCAGGAACCCGCACCCTAGTTTCCTAACCCAGTCCTAGAACCTGCACCCCCAATGAGTGCAGAAAACGTACAAGAACTTAGGACATTTGGTGAGGAAATTTTAGAAAATAGTGAAAGGATGAGACAGGTGGGAGAGCGACTCGTCTGGAAGTACGACGAGCGCAATATGGATTTCTGGATGAATCCATATCCGTAGAAGTGATGGTGGAGAAGGTTATAATAATAAAATACGTGTGTATGTGTATAAAAAAACTACAGATGCCTATTACTAGTAGTGTAACTTTAAATTTCAGTCGGTATTGTAATTTTAATTTCAGTACTGGTGTGTAATAGATGCATATTATATGAATAGAGTAAAGTCGCAATGATCGACGCTTTTGACCAAAGTACGTGACATGTGACTGACTATATTAAATATTATTTTGTGATATTAATGCGTGGTAAATGTTTAAAATTCAGATGGCCGACGAAGGGAATCAGGAAAATCTGAATAACGATAACCAGAGTAACATTAACTTGGTTAACGAGAATTCGAACAACAACAATAACAATGGAAACCAAGTGGATAATAGTGTCATCCAACATATAGTGGCCCAAGGAATTATAGATGTCATGCCATATATTCTTCAAACTGTTAAGGATGTGGAAAATAAAAGTAAGCATAGCAGTAAGCGACCCTCTGAACCTGCAAACAGCGTGAACAATGGACCTGTACTTCAAATGCCCATTCCCAAAAGAAGAAGAACCATGCCTTATGGTTGTTCTTACAAAGAATTCTGGTCCTGTAAACCAATAGAATTCTCGGGCAATGAAGGACCCATTGCAGCTCTACGCTGGATAGAAAAGACTGAGGCTGTTTTAAAAATAAGCAAGTGTGCTGATGAAGACAAAATAATGTTTGCTTCTAATCTGTTTAAAAACTCAGCCTTAGAATGGTGGAACACTATCCTCCAGTCAAGAGGAAGTGATAGGGTATACAACATGGAATGGGAGGAATTTAAAAATATGGTAGAAAGGAAATTCTGCCCTTCCAATGAAAAGGAACAGATAACGAATAAGTTTCTGAACCTTAGAATGACCGGGGTAGATAGTAAGGGTTATACTACCACATTCTTTGAGTATGCTAGAATAGTACCAACCCTTGCATCACTAGAACCGGTATTAATCTCCCGTTACATCTGGGGATTAATTGGAGAGATTAGACATGTAGTCAAGGCAGCTAGACCCCAAACTATAGAAGAAGCTGTAGAACTAGCCAGTACATTGACAGATGAATTAATCCATACTAGAGAAGAAGACCAGAGGAGAAACCTAAATCAAAGGCTTACCCAAGAATTCCGTTCTGGGAATTCCAACCGTAGGAATATAGGTTCTACCTCTGCACCATACTGCAAGGCCTGCAAGAAGAAGTATTCGGGAAAATGCTCCATTCACTGCAATTTCTGCAAGGCATCAGGACACAAGGAAGAAGATTGCAGGAGAAAATCCAGTAATGGATTGTGCTTCAACTGTGGAGAAAAAGGACACAACAAGCCGAACTGTCCAAAACTAGCTCCAGCAGCGAACAACAAGAACATTAAAAATGCTAGAGCATTTGTTCTGACTGCAGATGAAGCCAAATTGATTCCAGACATAATAGCCGATACGTTTTTAGTTAATGATGTTTTTGCTAAAGTATTATTTGACTCTGGTACAAACCAAAGTTTTATTAATACTTCATTTTACAAACTTCTCAATCAACCATTAACTAAACTTCCACAAGAATGTCTAGTAGAAACAGCTAATGGAGAAGCTTTTAGGATTTCTGAATTCTTGCAGGGAGCAAGAGTAGAAATTTTAAATCAAAAGTATATTGCAAATCTTTACCCAATGAATCTGGCAGGATTTGATATCGTATTAGGAATGGATTGGTTAATAGCCAATAAAGCTAATATTTTATGTGATCAAAAGTCAATTCAAGTAAATTCACCAAAGGGTAAAAAGATCACAATTAAAGGAGATAAGCCCTCTAGATCCACTAAATTCATCTCTGTAATGAAAACTACAAGCTATATAAGAAAAGGATCCATAGTGTATTTGATTTCTATAATCACTAACACTAAAGGAAAAGAACTAAAAGACATTCCAGTAGTGTCTCAGTTTTCAGATATATTTCCAGAAGAGTTGCCAGATCTACCACCAGACAGAGAAGTTGAATTCAGAATCCATCTGCTACCCGGAACAACACCAATTGCTAAAGCACCCTACCGTTTGGCACCCGCAGAGATGCAAGAACTGAAGAAACAATTAGACGAGTTGTTGGAGAAAAGATTTATACAGCCAAGCTCATCACCATGGGGAGCACCTATTTTATTCGTCAAAAAGAAGGACGGATCAATGCGTATGTGCATTGACTACCGTGAATTAAACAATGTCACGATTAAGAACCGGTACCCATTACCAAGAATCGATGATTTGTTCGATCAATTGCAAGGAGCTTGATTTTTCTCTAAAATCGATTTAAGGTCAGGATATCATCAATTAAAGGTACAGGAAGAGGACATTCCTAAAACCGCATTTAGAACGAGGTATGGCCATTATGAATTTACTGCCATGCCATTTGGTTTAACCAATGCCCCAGCTGTATTTATGGACATGATGAACTGAATATGTAAGCCATATTTGGATAAATTCATAATTGTCTTCATAGATGATATTCTAATTTACTCTAAGAATAAAGAGGAACATGCAAAGCATTTGCACGCACTTCTAAGCTTACTAAGAAAAGAAAAGCTTTATGCTAAGTTTTCAAAGTGCGAGTTTTGGTTAGAACAGGTACAGTTTCTTGGACATTTAGTCAACCATGAAGGAATTCATGTAGATCCAACCAAGATCGAGGCGATTACCAAATGGAAAACCCCTGAGTCACCAACCGAGGTTAGAAGTTTCTTAGGATTGGCAGGTTATTATAGAAGATTTATTCAAGATTTTTCTAGAATAGCCATTCCCTTAACTAAGTTAACCTGTAAATCCATTAAGTTTGAATGGGGACCAAAACAAGAAGAAGCATTTAGAATTCTTAAGCAAAGATTAACCCACACACCCATACTAGCGTTACCAGAGGGAACTGAAGATTTTGTAATTTATTGTGACGCTTCTAAGTTAGGTTATGGATGTGTGTTAATGTAAAGTCAAAAGGTTATAGTTTACGCTTCTAGACAACTTAAGAATCATGAAGAGAATTATTCAACCCATGATTTGGAATTTGGAGCTATAATTTTTGCCCTTAAGATTTGGAGACATTACCTTTATGGTAGTAAGTTTACCATATTCACTGATCATAAAATTTTAAAGTATGTTTTCGGGCAAAAAGAGTTAAATATGAGACAAAGACGCTGGATGGAAATTCTTAGTGATTATGATTGCAATATCCAGTATCATGCAGGGAAAGCCAATGTAGTGGCTGATGCTTTAAGCCGAAAGTATCACGAAAAGCCAAAAGGGTACATTCTTTTAAATTAAATCTACAAGAAGATTTAAATGAACAAATTAAAAAGGCATAAGAATCAGTAATCAAGGATGATACTGAAAAGCTAAAAGGAATGATTAAGGAGTTCGAACAAGGAACAGATGGAATTTGGAAATTTCATAAAAAGAGAATGTGGATACCTAAATTAGGAAACCTGCGTCATCGTATATTAGAAGAAGCCCATAAGTCCAAATATACGATGCATCCAGGAAGTGATAAGATGTATCAGGATTTAAGAAAGAACTTCTGGTGGATAGGAATGAAAAAGGATATAGCAGCCTATGTTTCCAAATGCTTAACTTGCTCACAAGTTAAAGCTGAACATCAGAAACCCACAGGATTGCTGCAACAACTAGAGATGCCAGTGTGGAAATGGGAATTGATAACAATGGATTTTGTTACTAAATTACCCAAAACAAAGAAAGGTAATGATACAATCTGGGTGATTGTAGATAGACTAACCAAGTCAGCTCATTTCCTACCAATGAAGGAAACTTTCAGTATGGAACAGCTAGCTAAATTATATGTAAACGAAATCGTTTCATTACATAGAATTCCTTTATCAATTGTTTCTGACAGAGGCAGTCGTTTTACCTCTCATTTTTGGGCAAGTTTCCAAAAAGCAATGGGAACCAAACTAAATCTAAGCACAGCATATCATCCTCAAACAGACGGACAATGGAAGACATGCTTAGAGCTTGCGTAATTGATTTCGGAGGTAATTGGGACGATCAGTTACCTTTAATAGAGTTTTCTTATTATAACAGTTATCACACAAGTATCAATGCTGCACCATTCGAAGCACTTTATGAACGAAAGTGTTGGGCAGAAATTGGGGAAAAACAACTGTCTGGACCAGAGATAGTACAAGAAACAACCGACAAGATTATTCAAGTCAAGGAACGACTGAAAGCAACACGTGATCGACAGAAGAGCTATGCTGATAACCGACGCAAACCGTTGGAATTTCAAATAGGAGATAAAGTATTGTTAAAAGTCTCTCATTGGAAAGGAGTGGTAAGATTCATCAAAAGAGGAAAGCTAACTCCCAGGTATGTTGGACCTTTTGAGATTATTAGAAGAATAGGACCTGTAGCTTATCAGCTACAACTGCCAGAGGAAATGGCAGGAATACATGATGTATTTCATGTATCTAATCTCAAGAAATGCCTAGCTGATGAATCACTTGTAGTGCCACTTAAAGATATAGAGGTAAATGAACAACTCAAATTTGTAGAAAGGCCTCTACAGATTGAAGACATGAAGATTAAGAATCTTAAGCACAAGAGATTAGTTCTGGTCAAAGTGAAGTGGGACTCCAAAAGAGGACCATAATACATATGAGAGCTTGAAATAGAAATGCAAAGGAAATATCCACACCTATTCCAGTAGACCTCAAGGACGAACTCTAAAACAAGGTGGGGAGGATATAACAACCCTAAAGTAAACCGACACCCTCAAAATATTTTTTGACGCCCTAATATATTTTAAAATATCCCAATATGTCCCTAAAATACCCCCTACATGAAAACAGGCCCCGAATACCGTTAATATTAATAAAATTAATTAAACATCAAAATTTTGGGGCTGTCGCGGGGCGCGTAAGCCACCCCGTTAGCTTACGCGGGCCGCGAGCCATCGTCAAACGCGGCGAAACCCGGTGCCGACACGTGTCATCAACGTGTTGAACCTACTAAGTGACCCGGATCAGCTACAGCCTAGGCCACCTACTACGCGGGCCGCGTAAGACGACCCTTAAGGTCTACGCGGGCCGTGAGAAACCCGAACTCAGCCCCTATAAAGCTGGAGCTCGGGCCTTCAGTCGAATTCGCTCAAATCTTTCTTTCTTTCTCTAAATTTTACGTAGTATACTCTATACTCTGGCATAATACCCCCTTAAATAGTGAAGTTCTGCTCCGTTGTAAGTATTGTAACCCATGGATACGTATTAGATGTTCTGCCCGATTGATCTAGGGTTCCGTAACGGCTGTCGTGGTTCTGCCCGACGTAGTCGTTGGAATGCCGTCTCGGGGAGGGTATTGCTAATGTTAAAATGGGTTATTATACTAACACGTGTGCATTTGTGTAAATTATAGATTATTCCCAGGAAATCCTTACTGAAAACCTAAGACAGCAACGTGAGTAATCTCCTTTTTGCAAATTGTTTTTACAAAACCTCACACGATTAATTATATATTAAGCAGTTATTGAGTATTTGTAAGGATACAATTATCGTCGGTATGTTGGGGTTTTGTATACAAAATTAGTTACTACCTTGCGAGGAGTAACTTTTCCACATGTCGGGTTTGACAGTACCGCGGGTGGTAATTGATATGACTTGGAACAAATATAAATGCGAGACCGCCCTCAATACTGTACAATAGATTTTATTTAAACTTGATTAAACTGGGATTCACTCACCAGTATTTCCCACTGACAAAATGTTTTTAAACGCGTTTCAGGTACCAAAATGTAAAAGCCAAATGGAAGCCAGCTTGACAGCACTGAAGGCTCGGAAAAGTGGCAATAAAGTTACCTAAAAAGAAATAGATGTTTTTATTAAATAAAAATAGGATTTATTCCTATGAAAATGTGTGTACTTAAAACTTGGGTTTTATCCCATGTGTTGAATATTATGAAAATGTGGTATTTTACTCTGATAAAATATTTCCTAACTACGGTCCTGATGAAATTTCTGCTGCCAAATTAGACAATACCAGATACCAGTGTTGCAGAAGTCGCTAGGCGCTCCCTAGTCGGCCGAGTGGGGAGTTGGGAGTACTCGGAGTACTCGGGGAGTACTCGAAGAGTACTCGGATAAGTTAAATATAAAGAAATAAATTATTGAATATTTTATATGTGTCAAAATAAGCGTAATTCATGTCAAAACTATCATTATTTATGTCAAAATTAGCAAAACTCATGTCAAAATTAGCAAAATTCCGAGTAGTCGCCGAGTAGTTGTCCGAGTAATCCGAGTAGTCGTTGAGTATTCCAATGTTTCCACCAAGTATTTGACCAAGTATTCCGAGTAGTTGGCCGAGTATTCCGAGTAGTCGCCGAGTAGGCCGAGTTTGACCGCCTCCGACTTATAAAGGCCGACTTGTAGTAACTTTCCAAGGTAAGGTTCCGAGTACCGAGTAGTCGCCGAGTACTCGGCCTTGGAATCCGACTTTTACAACACTGCCAGATACCACCGAAACTGGCCGCGGCCGCCCGTTCCTGTATGTGTAATAAGGGGACGGGGGTTGCGACACCTGATTCCGTTGAAGAGCCTGAAACTGCACCCTACGATGTTCATCAACATCCTGAAAATGCAGCTTCTGAAGTTCAAAAGCCTGGAACTGCACCCTCTGATGTTCATCAACAGCTTGAAAATGCAGCTTCTGAAATTCATCATGAAGATACTACAAACGAAGAAAGTAGTCAGAATGAAGAAGCTCAACAAGTAATATCCAATGTTTTGGAACAAATGGCATCAGAAGGTAAAACATGCGATTTCAAATTAACACATGCGATTTTATGTAAAAATTGAATTTCCTATACACATGCGATTCATGCATACACTTGACATTTGATTTCGCATGCCATATCATGTATAACATGCGATTTTCAATCTGATGTATTAAAATTCAATAATTTGTATCTATAGGAGTACTGCAGCCAGATGATGAAGGATTGACAAATAAAGATGATGGAGGAGTGACAGACACTCTTATTGCAAACATTCAAACTGTCGAAACGGGTGTATACGCTTACAAACCACCTGTCAAAGGTTAAAAAACACTTTATATTAGAAAAAAAAATAAAAAGAACAAAATATTATATTTTTTAACTTACTCTGGCCTGCAGAAAGTGGTGAAAACGAAACTGGAATGGAACAAACAGTGAACTTAGTCGAATCTACACAAAACATTCAAGAAAAAGTTCAAGAAAAGGAGACAGATGTGGAAGCAGTTTCTTTAGGAGAAACTACACAAAATGGCCCTCAACAAACCGATTCAGGTATCGAAGTTGAGAAGGAACCAGAAGTTGAATGCCCTCAGGTGACGGCTGAGGAATTGCAATCAGTTGAGTCGCTTTTGAGCCTGGGACCCAGCCTGGTAGAAAATAAGGGAAAAAAACAGCTAAGGGGACAAAAAACTCAAAACCAAAACAAGTTCCAAAACAAGTTATACCAAAGGGGTTAAATGAACTCCTTTATACGACAATAGAAGCCGCCAAAATTCAAGGTGAGAAAAGATGTGCAGAGCTTAGAGACGCATTTTGTTCCCCTTTCTGCAATAGAGTGGTAAACATGCACGAAGCACTCTTGAATCAAGAATTGAGTGTGATCCGATATACATTTGCTACATTTGCAAACATAGAGTAAGTAAAACAGTTATATCAACTAACAAACATCTAAATATATACACTCAAAATATTTAATTATTTAATTTTTTCCTGGCAGGGATGAATTTTACCGATCAAAAACTGGGGTTCACACGGTTAAAGGTATATTTGAAAGCTTCTACAGGAGTCAGTACGTAGCATCAAACGGAATAGATGCATTTGTGGATGTTCTAAACCTTGAAGAGAAGAAGTGGGATAGAAAATCATCACCATACAGACTCTACTTGTTTAGCACAATGATGGTATGATTTTCTAAACATATTGGCATTTGAAATTAAAACAGAAAATGAATAATCAAAGATTTCGCATACTAATTATATTTAAATCGCATATAGAATAGTAGATAGTTTTCCTATGAAAACAAAAACAACATTTCGCATACTATTGTAATTTCGCATACGGTTTACATACAATTCGCATGTGAAAATTTTCACACATTATTTTGCATGTACTAATTTCGCATGTATAAATACCTTTTAATACATTACTTAACCTTGATTCTAATTACATAACATACAGCCGGATCTCGTGTACAACGAGGAGAAATACACAGACAACCAACGTCTAAATGTATTTGCCTCAAATTTAGAAGACATCATACTAAAATATGAGGTAAAAAAAGTTGATTCGGTTGACTTGGTGTTTATTCCGGTACTTCAAGGTGACCACTTCTATGTCTTGTGCTTCCACTTGAAAACCGGCAAATTTGAGCTGATTGACAATTCAGCAGCTGAACAAGAGTTTAAGGATAGATACAAGGGGCTTCCAGACACACTGGTAATACAAAAACTTATTCATATACATGTTATATTTTATGTAAAAGCTACTGACACAATGTTGCTATGTTACAGAGAATGGTATTGGTTTTATACCTACAAAAGGCTTTAAAACCAACACCAGCTATAAAAGAACTTGAAACATCAGTGATAGAAAGAAAAGTGATGGAATGGAGGACGGAGAATAACGGCGTAGACTGTGAAGTGTTTACGATGCGTCACATGGAAACATACAAAGGAGAGAAAACACCATGGGTGACTGGGTTTGTGAAAGAAAATGAAGTAAACAACAGACAGAATTCACAACTTCATCTCCTGAGGCACAAATATCTAAGTAAAATCATTCTATCCGAACACAATGTGGAGCATGAAAAAATAATTAAATTGGCAAATGCTTTCGATAAAAGGCCAGACAAAGAAAAGTATATGAAAGATTTGGAGAAAATAATCCCAGATAGGTTGAGAGCATTTATTGGAAAGGACTAGTAAACTTGTTTGATGTTGGATTTCTGTTGCATATTTAGACTTGTTAGATAACATTAATGTTTTTAATTTCGCATGTTTTATGTATAAAATCGCATGTTTGACATTGAATTGCTTAAAATATGTAAAATGGGGAATATAAACATGCGAAATCAAAAATCCATGCCATAATACAACATGCGAATTTAATGGAACATGTACAACTTGCATGTTTTATTAAAATAAAGCATTAAAATAAACAAGTTCATTCAAAAGATGAAAGAAGCTCCATTTTCATCTTCATCGAGCATCTTAAGATAGTTATTGCATCCGCCAACTCTTTCAACTGCTTCTCATCCCTCTCACCCAGATCAACCATGAACATAACAGCAATTTCTTGAAGACTACTCACTTGCATCTGAGATAGCAAGTTCATAATTTCTTGTCTTCTCTTCATGTTTTCTGTTACACGAGAAATGTTGGTTTCCAACATCTCTTGACATGATCGATCCTCTTGAATTTGTTCCTGAATCCTTTTTTCTCAAAGACTGCTTGATACTTGATTCAGAAGAGGATGTTGGTAGGTTTGTCATTTTTAATAGGATGTTTGAAATGGTGATAAAAAGATAAACTTTATCGTAAAAGAAAAAAAGCACTGAAAAATTATTGATGTGAATTATTGAAATCAATTTTTGAACTGAATTATTTGATTTGAATTATTGAACTGAATTATAAAACACACTGTGCGAAATTACATATAATTACTTTTAAAGTGTGCGAAATATTGAGCTAAATATGTTAAATACTTTCTAGTCTGCGAAATGAATAACGTAAACATGCGAAATTATATATTAAACTTCATTGTGTGCGAAATGTCCAACTTAAACATGCGAAATTATTCATATGATCCAATCTTAAATACCTGGGATATGTTAAAAACAACACATGCGATATTTAAAAAAACACATGCGATATGATAAACTCAACAAATAAAACCAGAAACGTCTTATCTTCAACCTCGTTACAATCTAATAAAATGAAAATACCTTCAAATCAAATAAAACCCAAACCTCAACCGTAACTCTATGATGAAAAACCCAAAATAAACATCCTAAATGACGGATCCAGCATTTTCGGAATCGCCAATTTGTGTTCGGTACAGGAATCAATCAAAAAACCTACAAATCGAATTGATACGAACAATAATTAGATGGACGGTTGTGAAACGAACTCGTAATCTGCTTCCTTGTTGACGGAATTCCCTAATTAGCCCTCAGATGCTTGAACAGAATGTCTGATATACCCTTATGTAATTAAATTGAATCAGGATACGTGTATGGCTGTGGGCATCGCGTACGTAATGTACGATTAGGGATTTGTATCCTACACTTTACCTATATATATATATATATATATATATATATAGTGGAGGGTTCAAATGAGAAGAAATTCTTTGTAAGAAGAAAAAAGAAGAAATTTCAACCAATAGGAATGCTTCATTAGACTTCATTTAATATTTGTACTTAATGTAACCATAAGGGTATATTAGTAAACTTACATACATCATTAATTGGTAGTTTCATCTTTAATAACTAACTATATTAAATTTGTAACTTATTTTTAAGATATATATTTTTCACAAAAAATAAAAATAAAAATTCATTTAAAGTGTAGGATAAATACGAGGCGTGTAGGATAAATTACGAGTTGTGTATGATAAATTTCAATATGTGTAAGATAAATTTTGAAATGTGTAGGATAACTTTTGATGTGTGTAGGCAAAAATATTTAGGGTGGAGGATTATAGTCTTAATGACTAATTAGTTAGTCAAACATAATAATAAATGAGTTGAGAAAAAAAAAACTATTTAATGTTTTACAATTATACCATTTTATTCTTTTTCTTCTCAATAAAATTTTCTTCTCAAATGAACCTTCCCCTATATATATATATATATATATATATATATTTTAAGCTCATCCCCCATTTCCTTATTTTCATCTTCTTTGCCCCATCCTCACACCCATCCTACGTGACGTATCATCCTCCGAGAATGGGCCTCTACCATACCGCATGGCCTTATTCTAAATCAAACATAAAAACCCAACTAGTGCTTTTCAATCGATAGTACATAAACTCATGAAGGAGCTTCCAAAACTAAGAAAATCCATACCAGATTTTTATCCTGTTTCAGATCTCGAAATAAATGGCAACTAGTTGTTCTGATGCATGTTAATTATATATTGATTATGATGCAATCAGTGCTATGGTCTTTAATTAAGGGGACTAATCTGGACAATGTTTTGGATGATATTCTAGAAAATAATTAGTATTAATTTAAAGTTATATATACAAGTTGCATCCATATTCTACAATTCAACGTATGATGTCACCATACCGGCCAGACGTACGGCATGCAATTTTAGCACGTAATTAAATGACCATGCTTACATTAAAATTCAAAGGTTCATGTACGATCTTTTATATTTATTTACATTTATATTAGAACATATTAGTAATTATCCCCGTAATTTATCCTTATGTCATGTGGCTGCCGTAAAGCTAAATATTATTTATACAAAGTATCTGTACAGGATTAGCATAAATATTTTTTTTTCTAGTTTACTTCTTTTAAATTGCTATCGATAAGCAAAATATCTCAATTAACTCGTTTTCACATAAATTACCGATCGAAAACCACCGTAAGGAATGCTTCGAGGGCAAGCAACTAAATGCACACGACAATAAGATATATAGCGTTTCACTAAAAACTAAAAAGTAGATAGATGTTTGATATATTGAATACCAGCATTTCAACGACTTTGAATTGTGTCGCTCTTTGTACAAGTATATACGCTTACATAACAGTAAGTACGATGTACGTACGTGTTACCTGCTAAACTTCTACAAAGGGATTATAAAAAAAAGACCAATAAATCTGTTTTAGGTTCATTTGGCATTAATCTACTTCAGTTTTCTTCTTGGAGTTAGTTTACTAACTACCCTATTAAATCTTTAATTAATTATGCAGTGTTGACGTTCTTTTTCACCAAAAAAATTACACTCTTTGTTTATGTAGTAAATTGCACTCTTTGTTTTTTGTCTTTAGAAAGCACACAATATGTCTTTTATTTCTACGTTCTGCACGCTGTTTGTCCTTTAAACTAAACAATTGTAACTTTTCAGTTAACTTTAAGGTAAAATGACTATTTTATCAAAAGACATAATCTGAAGTTTATTTATAGAGTACATAACATGTAATTTATTCTTTTCTTTCTTTTTATTTTATTAAATTTATCACTATTATTATATCGATTACTTTAAAATTTTCTTAATATATTAATTAACACTTTTTAATAAAAATATATGTTTTTATAATTTATTTATTTTTGTTTTTTGATTAAATCATTTACTTTTTTTATTTTACAAATAATATTGTTTTACACTATGTTTTTATATAAACCGTTGATGTGATCGAGTTATTTTATCACTTTTACAATTATTATTAGTAATTCGAACAAAATTTACACCAAATGTGGAGAAGAGTAAGCAAGCCGATGGTTGGTATTCATTTTCATGGCTTTCCGTTTAGCTTCGACTGCCTCACAACGACTCGAGTAGATATTTATTTTTATGTTTATTCAGACATGTTTAGATTGGGAAAATTATACGGAATATAATTATGCACTTCGACTATCCGATGATGATGGAGAGTATATATTTATACTCTTTTATTTTACTATGTTTAGTCAAATAACATATTTTTTGTTATCGTAAACAGCTTCCAAACGTGCTTGGATTGGTAACTTTGGTAGGATGTAATTACGCACTTTGACTACCAGATGACAATAAACTATATATATATATATATATATATATAGGGGAATAATAAAACGAAAACCTACTTGAGTCCAAAACATGATGCTTACATGTCAATTCACATGCCTTCTCACACTTTTATATATTGTGTGAGATTCCTGTAAAAAGGACCCTTTTCATAAGAAATGTGAGAAGGTATAGAAATTGATATATAGGCATCATGTTTTGAACTTATACATGATGTTTCGACAAGCAAAACACCAAATATAACAATTTAAAATACAATGCAATGCAATGCATTATAGGCATGACATTTAAAACACAATTAAAACACACTACATAACGTTCTTGGCATGGTTTTTTAAGGTTTAAGCTTAGAATTCATTGCATTGTGTCTTAAGTTGTTATGTTTGGTGTTTTTCTTTACAAAACAACCCAAAGCATCATGCCTAAGTTCAAAACACGATGTCTACATGTCAATTCTTATGTCTTTTCACACTTCTCACGAAAAAATTGTCATTTTTATAAGAACATAAACATACATACATATATATAGGACAAAGATCCGTTAGGAACCACCCTTTATTGTGAGAACCGCAGAACCAATGTGAACACAACCAAAAATAGCTAAAAATAGCTAAAAAACACACAAATTTTTTTTTAATATTTTTTATAAAAAAAAAATCGATACTTTTAGTAGCCACAAAAAAAAAAAATTTTGCTACTAAAAGTAGCGATTTTAACTTAAAAAATATTAATTTTTTTTGCGTGTTCTTTTGATTTTTTTAAGTTTTTAGGGGGTTTAGTTTTTAGCATTTTAGCTTGGGGGGGTAGGTTTTTTTTGAGGGGGGGGGGGGGGTGGGGGAGGGGGGTTTAGGGTTTTTTTTTTTTTTTTTTTTTTTGGGGGGGGGGGGGGGAGGGGTTAGGTTTTTTTAGGCTTTTTGGGGGTTTTAGTTTTTTAGCATTTAGCTTGGGAGGGGGGTAGGTTTTTTTTGTGGGGGGGGGGGGGGGGGTTAGGTTTGTTTAGGTTTTTTTAGCTATTTTAGGTTGTGTTCACATTGGTTCTCGCAATAAAGGTGGTTCTCGCATGAACCTTATATATATATATATAGGGGAGGGTTTAAATGAGAACGCTAAATATCGCGAGAACCGTGGGAACAAATGAAAAAAACCACGAGAACTTGGTAAAAAACAATTCAAATTCAAAATTTCTTTTTACACTTATCATTATTATTCGAATACAATGTTAGAAATTAAATTGACACGTTTAAATTTACGCGAATTCATAAATAAAAAAAATTTACACATGTGTAAGTTTGCCATTTACACATGTGTAAATCTGTTATGTTTACACATGTGTAAAAAAACTAAAAAGAGTGATTTTGAAAGAAGAAATGAATTATTTGATGTTGTAAATTCTTTTCTTGATGTTGTATCTTAATTACAATGAGGTTTGTATTAAAAAATTTGGATTTGATTGGTTTTTTCATTCGTTCTCACGGTTCTCGCAATATTTAGCGTTCTCAAGATAACCCTCCCCTATATATATATATATATATATATATATATATATAGGGAGCCGCTAAAATGAGAACCACCTCCAGTTGTAAGAACCATGAGAACCAATCTCCACCAATCAGGTGTTGCCAACAAAAAGGGTATATCGGTCATTTACCCCAAATGTCTTTTCTTATCTCTCTCCTCTGTCTTTCTTTTATTATTCCTGTCTCCTCTATCTTTCTTTTAAATTAGTTGCAGACTCTCATCCATCATCTCTCCCTCTCTTGAAATCCAACCCTCAAAACCCATCTTCATTGTCTCTCTGCCGGCGACTAAATATGTTCAACCGAAGACGACGATGAGGACGACTGAACCCACCCCTGCCGGCGACTAAACCTGTTAAATCATGCTCCGATTTGGGGGGGGGGTAGTGAACTCTGATTTGATGTTTTTGGTTTGTTTGGTGTCCCGATCTATGTTGACGGTGGATCTAACAGTGGGTTAGTGGCTGGTGGTGGCGGTTCGACGACTGAGTGGTGGGCCGGCGGCAGCGCCGCCGTGAGCGGCGGAGGTCCCGGTCTCCTCCCGACGAGTTGATGCTCTGGTAGACTTTGGAGGTTATGGGTTTAGTTGGTTCAAGACTGGTGGTGGCGGTTCGATGGCTGGGTGGTGGGCCTGTGGCAGCGCCGCCGTGAGCGGCGGAGGCCCTGGTCTCCTCCCGACGAGTTGATGATTTCTATGGTATTTTTTTTTGCCTGTGTTCTTCTTTTTTTCTGGGTTTAGTTGATTTTCTGGTGATTTCTTGGCCTGTGTTCTTCACATGTGTTCTTGAATGATCTTATTTAGTGGGTATATTGGGGGTGTTTCTGTTCTTGATCTTATTTAGTGGGGGTTGATTTCTTGTGGGTTTCTCTCTCTAGAATCTGATGGTTTTTTAATCTGATGGTTTTTTGAATCTGATGGTTTTTTTATATGTTAGGGGTTTTGATGGGTTTTGTTGGTGATTTGTGAATGTGTTGAATGTTGGTGATTTTGTGAATGTGTTGAATGTTTGATCAGTGAATTCGAATGTGTTGAATGTTTGGATAGTGAAAAAAAAACTGTGGGTTTTGATATGGTCGATTTGGGCGGCGATGATGAAAAAAAAACGTAAATTTAGATGACGATGGAGCGGCAAGGACGGTAGAGGGTAGGTTTTTGAACCTGCAACCCCACTTTTGCAGCCTCTGATTATCGGAAAATCTGAGCCAAAACATCGTTTTTTTCCAGAAATCCACTCGTTCTTTTGATTTTTTTTGTTTGGGTTTTTATTTTTTTTTTAGGCGTCGATGATGATAGCAATCTATCTGAGACACATACCGAGTAGCGATTTGCTGGGTCCGTTCGTTTTGTGTAAAAAACTTTTTAGATAAAACGTAGAACGTTTTACATAAAACGTAAAACTTAAATTTTTTTTACGTAAAACGTAAAATGTAAAACGTAAAAAGCTTAACATAAACTTTTTAACGTAAAATGTAAAATTTTTAACGTAAATCGAAAACGTAAATCGTAAAAAGTTTTACGTATAACGTAAAAAGTAAAAAGTTTTACGTAAAACGTAAAAACTTAAAAGTTTTAACGTAAAACGTAAAACGTAAAAAGTTTTATGTAAAACGTATAAATTTTTAACGTAAAACGTACAACGTACAATTTATCCCGTAAAACGTAAATTTTTTTTTGAAAAAAAAAACGGGCCGTAAAATACGGAACGTAAAAAACGGCGCCAAACGTAAAACGTAAAACTTTTTACGTAAAACGTAAAACTTTTTACGTAAAAACGTAAAACGTAAAATGTAAAAATTTTAACGTAAAACGTAAAAAGTTTTACGTAAAACATAAAAACGTAAAACGTAAAATTTTTAACGTAAAACGTAAAAAACCGACGCGTAAAACGTAGAAAAACGATAACGTAAGAAACCGGCGCGTAAAACGTAAAAAACGTTAACGTAAAAACGGCGCGTTGGAAAAATGACGTGTGAAAAAGTCGGACGTAAAACGGGTCGTAAAAAACGGGCCGTAAAACGGCTCGTAAAAACGGGTCGTAAAAAACGGGAACTAACTAACGGGTCGTAAAACGGCGTGAAAAAACGGAGCGTAAAACGGGTCGTAAAAAAAAGCGCGTAAAAAACGGGTCGTAAAAAAACGCACGTAAATTTTTTTTATCAAAAATTCCGATTTCAATATATTTGTTTAATAAAAAAAACTGATTTTAGAAAAAAAAAAAAAAAAAACATTTAATGCAATAGGACAAAAGTGTATTAAAAAACAATAAAACTAATAAGACAAAAAAAAACAAAATTACCTAAATACCCTTTTTGGTTAAAGTATTAAATAAATAATAAGACAAAAAGCTTTTAATATTAATATTAGCTACTTTTAATCTCATCCATCCATCTAGTTGATCTAAGGGCTAAAAAGTGGTTCCCATGGTTCTTACAACTAGAGGTGGTTTTCATTTTAGCGATCATATATATATATATATATATATATAGGAGAAGGATCCGTTAGGAACCACCCTTTATTACGAGACCAATGTGAACACAACCAAAAATACCTAAAATAGCTAAAAAAACATACAATTTTTTTAATATTTTTATAAAAAAAATCGCTACTTTTAGTAGCAAAAAAAAAAAAAAATTCAAACTTAAAAAAAAAACTTTTTTTTTGCTACTAAAAGTAGCGATTTTAATGTAAAAAATATTTAACAAAAATTTTTGTGTGTTTTATTGATTTTTTAAGATTTTTTTTAGGTTTTTTGCGGGTTTATTTTTTAGCATTTTAGCTTGGGGTGAGGGGTTTAGGTTTTTGAGGGTGGGGGAGGAGGGTTGGTTTTTTCTAGGTTTTTTTGGGGGGTTTACTTTTTAGCATTTAGCTTAGGGGGTTAGGTTTTTTTTTTTTTTTGGGAGGGGGGGGGGGGGTAGGGGTTAGTTTTTTTAGGTTGTTTTAGCTATTTTAGGTTGTGTTCACATTGGTTCTCGCGATTCTCGCAATAAAGGTGGTTCTCGCATGAACCTATATATATATATACGATAAGGATCGTGTGAGAAGAAGTAGGCTAATTGAGAAACTTGAGAAGTATTCTGGACCACACATTTTCCCTAAGCAAAAAAAGGCAAAAAAAAGGTAAAAAAAATGCAATTTTTTTTTAAATCGCAGCCTTTTCTTTTAGTATTTAATTTTTTATTTTTTTTTAATTTTTTTTTAGATTTATACACATCTGTATATTGTTAATCTTTTAACTATACATATATGTATATTGTCAATTATACATATATGTATATACATGTTTAAAATTGAAAAATAAGTGTTATTTAGGGTTTAGCATTAGTATTTAGGGTTTAACATTAGTGTTTAGGGTTTAGCTTTAGGGTTTAGCATTAGGGTTTAGGGTTTATCATTAGGGTTTAGCTTTAACTTTTGGGTTTAGGTTTATCTTTAGGGTTTGCATTAGGGTTTAGCATTAAGGGTTTAGCTTTAGGGTTTAGTTTTAGCTTTAGGGTTTTGCATTAGGGTTTAGCTTTAGGGTTTAGCATTAGGGTTTAGAGTTTAGGGTTTAGCATTAAGGTTTAGCTTTAGTGTTTATGGTTTAAGGTTTAGGATTTATAAGACATATTTTTTCAATTTTAAACATGTATATACTTATATGTATAATTAACAATATACATATATGTATAATTAAAAGATTAACAATATACACATGTGTATAAATCCAAAAAAAAAAAAAAATCCTTAAAGAAAAAGCTGCGATTTTTCAAAAAAAAAAAAATTTTGCATTTTTTTCACATTTTTTTTGCATTTTTTGCTTAAGGAAAATGTGTGGTACAGATTGCTTCTCAAGTTTCTCAAATAGGGTGGACTTCTCTTAGGATCCCTACCTTATATATATATATATTCCAGTTGTAAGAACCGCGAGAACCACTTTCTAGCCGTTAGATCAAGTAGATGGATGGATGAGATTAAAAGTATTTAAAAATAATATTAAGTATTTTTTGTCTTATTATGTCTTTAATATTTTATTCTTAAAGGGTATTTAAGTAAAATTGTCTTTTTTGTCTTTTTATATATATTAATTTTAAATTACCTTTTTTGTCCTATTTTATTAATTACTTTTTTGACTTATTTATTTTTATTTATAAACAGATTTTTTTGTTAAACAAATTTTTTGAAATCAAATTTTTATTATAATTTTTTTTAAGATTAGTTTAAAAAAAACGTTTTGAAGAGCCGTTTTTTTAAGCCCGGCTTTTTCAGGCGTTGTTTTTTTAAACGCGCCGTCATTTACGTTAAAAGCTTTACGTTACGCGCCGTCATTACGTTAAAAAACTTTACGTTTTGCGTTAAAAATTACGTTTTCCGTTTTTTCGCCCGGCTTTTTCACGCGTCGTTTTTTAACGGGTCGTTTTTGCACGCATCGTTTTTTAACGGGGTCGTTTTTGAACGCGACGTTTTTTACGCGCCGTTTTTTCAAAGCGTCGTTTTTACACGTTTTTTTTAATGCGTCGTTTTTTACAAGTTTTTTTACACGCCCTTTTTTTGCACGTTTTTTTACAGGTCGTTTTAACGCGCCGTTTTTTTAGTTTTTTAAACTTTATACGTTTTACGTTATACTTTTAATACTTTTTACTTTTTAAGTTTTATGTTTAACTTTTTACGTTTTACGGTTTACGTTAAAAAGTTTACATTTTACGTTAAAATTTTTTCGTTTTACGTAAAACTTTTTACGTTTTACGTTTTTTACGTAAAACTTTTTACGTTTTACGTTTTTTACGTTAAAATTTTTACATTTTACGTAAAACTTTTAACGTTTAACGTCTTATGTTTTACATAAAACGTTTTACGTAAAACTTTTTACGCTTTACGTTTTTACAATAAAAAGTTTACGGTTTACGTTAAAAAAGTTTACGGTTTACGTAAAAAAAAGTTTACGGTTTAACTTTTTTTTTTACAAAATCTTTTTTACACAAAAATGAACGCACTCAGAAATCACAAACTCGGGAGGTGTCTCAGATATATCGTTATCATCATCGACTAGGGGGAAAAAATAAAAAAACAACATCAAAACAAAGTGTATCTCGAAAAAAAAAAACGGGTTAAAAAAAACAAAGTTTTGGCTCAGATTTCCCGATAATCAGAGGCTGCAAAGTGGGGTTGCGGGTTCAATAACCTACCCTCCACCATCGTCAGTTTTTTTTTTTTGCATCATCACAGCCGATTCAATAAGGCACCATATTCAACCTATTTAAACATTCAAAAGGAACAAGAACATCAATCAAACACATTCAAACAGTTTCAAAAAAAAACTCAACAGATTCAACAGAATCAACCCCGAGATTGAACAGATTCAACAGAATCAAACCCACAAAAGATTCAAACCCACAAGACAAACCCACAATATTCAAACCCAGATTCAACAAAAATAAAAACCCAGATTCAACAGCAACAAAAACATAGATTCAACAGATTCAACAAAAACCCAGATTCAACAGATTCAACAAAAACCCAGATTCAACAGATTCAACAGCAATAAAAACCCAGATTCAACAAAATTAAAAACCCAGATTCAAACCCACAAGACAAACCCACAAAGATTCAAAACCCAGATTCAAACCCACAAGATTCAAAACCCATATTCAAATCCAGATTCAAAACAGAATGACAAAAGACCCAAATTCAAGAACCACAGAATCAAGAATCACAAAAGACCCTAAATTCCAGAATCACTAAGAACCAAATTCAAAAACCACAAATTCAAGGCTTGAAATTCTTACCACTTCTACCCCCACCTCTACCACCACCACCGCCTAGGGTTCCGCCACCAACCCCAACGCCACCACAACCAAACACCAGTCGCAAGGGTGGCGGCGGAGAGGAAAAGGGGGCCAAAGATACCCCCGTCGCTGAACCTGTGTCGGTCGGACAGGAGATCGAGAGAAGTTGGGGGGGGGTATCTTGCCGGAAACAGAAGCCGGACCTGGGTCGTCGGTCTTCATCAAGCAGGGGGGAGGGGTTGTGGGTGTCACTGATGTTGTTTATGGCTGGGTCTTGAAGATGTTACTTGGAGTTTTGAAGATGAAGAGTAAATGAGAGGGGAGAGATGACATATTTAAAGAAAGTCTGCAACATATTTAATGAGAGAGGAGAGAGGTGAGAGGATAGATTAGACTTTTAAAGGAAATGACCAAACTACCCTTTTCTGTGATTGGTTGAGAGTGGTTCTCGCGGTTCTTACAACTGGAGGTGGTTCTCATTCTAGCGGCCCCCACTTGAGTTGAAAAACTTATGAAAACTTTGTAAAAACTTAATGTAACAAACTGTTTTTTCTAAAAAATTAGGGAATGTAAGTTACATGTTTTCGAACATTTTGCCAAAACAAAAAAGCGCCGAGTAGTTTTTATTTATTTATTCTTTTTGTGAAAATTCTGTGTTACATTTTACATATGTTAAAAAACAGTGTAATATATAAATATTACACTTTTTTAAATATCTAGTTGGCGGTTTTTTTTTTGTTTTTGGCTCAAAACATTAGAAAACTTACAACTTACATTCCCTATTTTTTTTAGAAAAAAAATTTGTTGCATAAAGTTTTCTTGAGTTTTCTTAACTTAAGTGAGTTTTCTTTCACTACTACAAAAGAAGGCAATTGCCACCAAAATTTGCTACCGTAAAAAACGGTAGCAAATTAAGCTAACAATTTCCCACTAAAACCTATATGAAGTGGGTGTTTGGGATTCCTTATTTCCCATCAACTTCTAACTTATTGACTTATTAAAAGTGAATAAGTCAAAAATAGTGTTTGGCAAATAGAAAAGGACGTCTAAACTGACTTTTACATTGCACTTGTTAAAAGGGACTTTGAGAAGTAAGAAATTCTTACTTCTGAAAACCTAAAAGTCCTTTTGGGGGAGAATTTCCCATTCAACCCCTGCTGCCAATCCCAACTGCCATCTCTTTCCACATCTCGCCTCATTGTCATCAATCCTCCCTCAGCCATTAATCGACCCATCTGCCAATCTCTCCTCGCCATTAATCGCCCAGCTGCCAGCCATCTACCAGCGTCACTGTCATCAACAAGCTTCATTAATCGCCCCCATCTACCAGCTTCATTAATCCTCCAACTACCTTCATCTGCCCCCTTATTTTTATATATCTACCAGTATCGCCCCCATCTACCAGCGGCACTGTCATCAATAGCTGAAGAAGCAGATTCACAGCAGTAAGGTAATATCTCTAATTGACATGTATATTTGCACTTTTGGCCGATTTGTAGTTTGGGTAGGTTAAGCATTTCTTTTGTTAATCATTGATGACCTTTAATTTTGTTAACCATCTGTTATTTGATACTCCATACATCCACTTGCAAACTCAACATCATACAGAAGGGTAACCAGAATAACAACAGTTTTATGATGTTAGATTCTTGAATATTCCATACAAGTGTTTATTTTGATATAATGCATATGACAGACTAGCAGTTTCTCGCGATTTTGACATGTATAATCTTGAGTTTGTTGTTAATTTTGTTTGTTTATTCTCTGTGTTTATTCAAGGTCTGCATCTCCTTCTCGTTCAGGATTAGAGCCTCATCCACCAGCAAGGTATGTATCCCAAGTTAATGTTTTTGCTTTCCTGTTAACTGTGTCGTAGTTTCACACCCATGTTCTCTTATTTATATTACGAATTAAAGTTGATTGAAGCATATGACAGACTAGTAGTTTCTTTTTATTTTTGTCATCTACAAGTTATGAATCCTTGGTTATTCTGATTCGCATTTAGAGTGTTGTTAGCTATTTGACTATTTTATAGTTTTCGCATTCAGAAAATGGATGAAAACCATCCAAATGTTGTTTGTTGTGAAACACCACCTAACAAGGTTAGATCAAGATTTACGTGGGATGATATTACGTTCAAGGAGTTTATCAATGCATGTGTGCTTGAAGTTGAAAGAGGGAATAAACCCACTACGTCCTTTACTAAGGCTGGGTGGGCGAATATATTACAAACTATGAACGAAAAAACAGATAAAACCCTTGATAAAAAACAAATGACAAACAAATGGGATAGCATGAAAAAAGAATGGAAGATTTATGACCGCCTGATGAGACTTGAAACTGGGATTGGTGGGACGAGAAGCTTCGTCGACGCATCGCCCGAGTGGTGGGATGAGAAAATAAAGGTAAGTTATAATAAACTTATAATCAAAGACATAATGCAAGGCTACTCTAAGTTATATTTTGTGTTTTTGTTGTAGGAAGATAAAGACTTTGCCAAATTTAGGGGTGCAGATTTGAGCATCTTTGAGTCGGATTATGCTACTTTGTTTCGGGATTCGGTTGCCACCGGAGAAAACGCTATGACTCCGTTACAATTTCAAAACGATAGCAATGTGAGCGGTGTTCGAAGTGAAGAAAATATTGAGGGCAAAGGAGATAGTGATGAAATGAGTTTAGGTGATGATGATCCTTTGTTTCCTAGTTTCATCGAAAGTAGTTCGAGTAAAAGAAAGAAATCTAAGAATGTTACTCACAAACGTTCAACCAAGAGCAAAACTTCATCTTTAGAGGACAAGCTTGATGTAGTATTAGATGCCTTTTCAACAAAAAGCACACAAACTTTTCCACCAAATGATGCCTCCCCAACAATTGCAGATTGCATGAACATTGTCATCAATTTTCCCGGTTTCGAAGAAGATTCACAAGATTATACACGTGCATTGCGTGTTTTAATCAAAAAGCCAAACCGTGAAGCGTTTATGTATCCAACAACTCATGCAGCAAAGATGAAGCTCCTTAAGTCTCTTATGGAAGAATGATTTGTCATTTTATGTTTTGTGTTATCGTTTGACATTATGTGTTATCGTTTGACATTGTGTTTTATATCTACGTTTAATATTTATGCTATCTTTTGACATTGTGGTTTATTTCTACTTTTTATATAATGTATTATTGTTTACATTTTTGTATTAATAGGATGGACAGTGATGACTCCGATTCGTATGACGGTGATGAAGAAAATTTTGTGGATGAGGATATAGAATTCAAAAGGTTATGTGGAATAGCTGTCCAAGGGATAATAATAGCTCGTGACTTGCATAATACAAGAAGGCCATGTCACACGTCGGCTCGAACAGGCCATATGTATGTTAATGAAATATTAAGTGGCCATCCTAGGTGTTATGAAATATTTAGGCTGCACGTGCCAGTTTTTAGACAGTTATGCATAGATCTTGTTACGAATTACGGATTGAAACAAACCCGTAATGTGTCTGTCGAGGAGTCGGTCGGAATCTTCTTGATGACTTTGGCTCATGGGTGTATAAATAGGTTTGTCCAAGAATCTTTTAATCATTCTGGAGAAACCATTCATAGACATTTCCATAAAGTTATGGCGGCCGTGCTAAAGATGAGTGTTAACATCATCAAGCCATCCGCAAACTATAATGATGATGTACCTGCTCATATATTAAATAATCCTCGGTATTATCCAATGTTCAAGGAATGCATTGGGGCTATTGATGGGACTCACGTGAGGGCATCAGTTCGATCGACGTGGACAGAGTAGTGCTATGCGTGCTCCTCGCGGACCAAAAGAGACATTTAACTATCACCACTCGTCATTGCGGAATATCATTGAGCGGACCTTTGGAGTGTGGAAAGCTAGGTGGGCGTTATTGAGAGATATGCATGTTAATTACACATACGAGCACCAAGTGAGTATTGTGATAGCATCGATGGCGGTCCATAACTTTATTAGAAAGACCAGTAGGTTTGATGAAGCATTTAACACGGCCCAACAAGAATCTTACATTCCTCGTGGTACTAGTAATGCACTTCATGAAGAAGTTCCGTCTACAAATCGTACGAATGATGTTTGTATGTATATGGCAGCGAGAAGAGATGTTATTGCGCTAGATATAATGGAATCACGGACATGAGCATAGTATGATATTAGTGTGTCATTTATGTGGATTTTTATGTTTTTTTAGGAATCGGAATGTAATATTATTATGGTCTAATCAGGAAATTATAAAATATGTAAACGAAATTTATGTTACATGTTTCGTAAAATGTTTTTCAATAACCTAGAGAGGAAAAAAAAATTAAATAAGCTAAACCAAACAATTTTTAAAGGGATGCCCTTTTTAGTCATTTTACATGAATAAACTAAACCAAACACTTTTTAAAAAAACTACTTATTAACTTATTGGCTTACAAACTAACCCAAACACTTTTTTAGAAATTCCTTTTAACAAAAGTCCTTTTAACAAAATCGCTTTTGTAAAAAGTCCTTTTCTCCAAAAATAAGCTAACCCAAACACCCCCGAACTTATCGGTTATCTCACATGTAACTATTTTTCCCTAAAACACTGTGACCACACCTACCGATGAAACCCTAAGGATCTTCCGAACAAATTCAGAGTTCAATCTGAATCTGATTCAACGCAGATCAAAGATATGATTCTGAGAAAACCTAGGGATCTTCTTCAAAACGTTACGGAATAGCGATTGAAGGTATTCCGAAGGAATCTATAGTAACCGGTGGTTCTGGTGAATGCTCTGTCGTCGGAATCCTCAAACCGTCAGGCGAATTGAATGTATTCCTTTCCAATCGATGAAATGGAAGCTCACTCGCAGAAAACGGACATTAGTTACTCGATTGAAGACCTAGATTGATGGATTTTGTATTCGAATTCATTGATTTCGTGTTTGAAATTGTTGATTATTTGATTTTAGACATAGATTGATGGATTTTGTGCTTGAATTTGTTGATTTTGTGTTTGAAGTTGTTGATTATTTGACTATAGATGTTGATTGATGGATTTTGTAGCTAAGTTTGTTGATTTTGTGTTTGAAGTTGTTAATTATTTCAATGTAGACCTAGGTTTCTGGATTTTGTATCGTCTATAGATTAGGAGACTGTGAAATCGGCTTCTGAGAAGGCATTTAAAGTGTTACCGGACGTTTTGGAGATGACGATGCTGAAAGGTGTTGGTCCGGCAACTGCGTCTGCTGTTTTGGCTGCTTATGCACCGGATGTTGCTTCTTTTATGTTTGATGAGGTACCATTCTAGTTTTAGTTTGCACTTTCATGCTTAGTTTTAAAAGTTGAGAAGCGCAAAAGTGCACCACATCTTGTACGCGGGGAGATTATATAGTTTTTTTCTAAAATTCTCATAGATTTTTAGCATCCTTGCCTGAAATTTAGGTATGAATAAGCTTTATATGTGATTTAATATATCCTTCTCATTGTTTGTTGAATTGTTAGAGCTTCTGGTTATGTTATAGGATGATATATAATATACTGATGTTTGACATTTTCTGAAATTGGCTGATTATCGATGATTATCAGTCAATCTATCAGTCAATCCGGCTTATGTTTAGTTGTTGATCCGTAAAGCCTGAATATTTTATTCAAAATAGTTATAGGCTTGTGCTTGTTAGGAATAGTTTGTGGCTTGAAACTTGTTTGAAAAAAAAAACTGGTTCAAAACCAGCTTGAAACGAGTAGGATTTTATGATTTTGCCATTGTTAAACTAATATAACTTATTAGGATTACCTTTTGAAGCTTGAAACTCACTAGCCATCTATTGATTTAGTAAAAAGTTTGTGCAGGCTCTCAAAGTTCTTGTTTATCGGCTTGTACAGGCGGCTGATTCGGTTTCGGTATGGTTTTTTTTATTTTTTAAAAGTTTTCTCATATGCCTTTTTTAAAAGGGATACAAGGATCATAGTATAGAGAATGTAGATTCACTTATTAATCGTCTCCAGGTGTGTTCGTCGAAAGGGCTTGGTGCATTAGTAGGAAGTGTTATTGTTGGGACGAAAACCTTAATTGATAGGGTATCATCATCATCTTCTTCTAGTTCTTGAAACATTTGTTATGGCTCATCGATTCACTATGGGCGTTGAATTTCCAATCGCAGCATTCAAGCTGATGATAAAGTAGTTAAGGTTCAGATTTGGGACACTGTTGGCTAGGAAAGGTACATATTAACCCTAATTTTTCATCAATTTCACAATTATATATTCATAATTTACCATTAAAGTCTAAGCTTTCAACTTCTAATCAACACCGTTGGATTAAGCTGAGAACAAATCTCAGCCCTATAAAATAGGTCGACTCTTCTAGAAGCCCTATAAGTTTAATGGGAGTTATGGCTGGCTAGTTATTGACGCCCTCACAGATACACAAACTGCAACAACGATGGCCGACTTATCAGAAATCTCTTTGTATTTGTTTGACCCATTGTGAGAAATGTAACACAAATGGGCCCATTCATAAGTAAATGTTTCAAAATTGTCACTAATAACAACTATGCATTTGCTGAATTTTAGTGATCTGGACTTGAAAAACGTTGATTGGTAGGTGTTATGCAGCGGATTACTTGAAATTGATATGTGGACATCATGAGGTGAATCATTTCTCCAATCGTTATTCGATCATGTATACTAATATACTATTAATTTTTCAGCTTATCATCTTAAGTCAAGTTTGTACAGACATAGACAAGAAATTGAGACGTTTCACAGTTGGCTTAAATATTAGTGTTCTGTATAACCCTTATTTAATCTAAGCTGTTCAGTAAATCTGAAGATGTGTATCATGTCGTTAAAGCCTTTGCAGCAAATGGGGAAATGGATGAACATGGAACTAAATCTTTTGCACCATTTCTGGTATAAATTGTAAGTCTCACAAATCTTGTCCACACAATGTTGTTTTTATTTTCTTGAATTTTTCTACAACAGTTGTTGGTTTGTAAAGGAAAATTTTCTTTCCTAATGCTATGTTTTACAAAAAAAAACCCCTCATTTTTTAGAGCTTAGAGAAGTCTTGACTCTTGAGTATAGTAAATACATGATCAGTTTGAGAAGCCATCTTGTTTTGTTGGATTTTCTATGTGCTTATGAGGTTTACAAAAAAAAAAAAAAAAAAAACTTATCTTTTTCTCTAACCTGTGAGTAGCAATTTGATTCTCATGTAGTTACTATATTATATTTTTATTTATTTTCAGAGCTTAGACAAGTATGTCACAAATACAAGATCAGTTAAAAAGCCATCATGTTTGAGTAGTGCCTGTCTTGACCTATGTAAGGTAATGTATAACTCCTTTATGTATGTTCACTAATTATTTGATAGAAATCGCCTTTAATATTTATCGGAAATCTCTTTGTATTTAGTTCACAAATACACCTTTAGTGACTTTTATCATGTTTCCTTAGAAGATACTATTTAGTTCTTTGACCTGTTATTACCAATTACCTTTCCAATTTGTTTTTTCGGACATAAATGAATGGGTCAGCTCTTCAACAAATGATAAACTGCTATCTATAGATGGTCAAACAGGTAAACACATCAGTTATATCGTCCTCTCTTACTGTTATACTAATTTTTCTCATCATTTGTTCCTTGTTGTTGAAGGTATCTCTGAAAATGGTAGTCAGAATCGAACTCCGGAGCCTTCTCCTAGACAGTCAAACGATGACCTTTTTGATGGTGGAGCTACACAATTAAACACCCCGGTTATAAGCTTTCTATTGTAAGCTACCAACTCTTTTTCCTCTTTCATCATTCACCAAGTATTTTGGACTGGCAATAGTAATTTCTTGGTCTGGATTATACTAATGTCGCATCTTATTTTTGCTAGCCAGTTAAGATTAGCAAGTTCACGGGTCCCCTTTAAATGGTGTCATCTTATTTCTAAAATTAGTTCCTCATGTACGAATATAGACATATAGTGTGTTAATCATACACTTAAAGCTTCAATTACTTGTAAATTCAAGAAAATACTAATAAGTGTTTGTGGATCTAAATTAGACCTGTTTTGAACCGTTCTACAACATACCAGTTACGATTTCATATATAATATATAATATACAAAAACCATTCACAATTCAATATCATACGCATGACATTATTGTGATGCAACAGGAATCAAGTAGACATTCAGATACCCTTGATGCGATTACCAAATATCTCGATATGGGAAAATACAGCGAATAGGATAGAAAGAGGCTTCTGTTTCTAACCAGAGCTAAAGGGAAAGAGGCCTCTGGTCCACCAACTATAGAGGTAATAAAGCTCGGTAAAGATGTTGCTGACTAATCTATGCAGGTAATGGTTGGATACTTTGACTCGGGTAATGATGCTTGGTGTTTTGCTGCTGTATGGAAACTTTACAAAGCTCAAGCAGATGTGGTAGCATAGTATTTTTCACTTTTAGTTTGAATGTTTGGATGTAGTTGTTTTAATTTGAGTTATTTGATGGATGAACATTGGATGTTTGTTATTATTTTCAAATTATATAAATGGTTACATCTTTTCGTTCTTCTAGTATAATAAATGGAAAATAGTGACAAAAAGGTGTTAAAAAGCGGTAGCAAAATTGTGACAAAAAATAGTAGCCGTAGTAAAATGGTGGCAAAAAGCGGTAGCAAAATGGTGACGAAAGCCGTAGCAAAATGGTGACAAAATAGAAGCGGTAGCAAAACGATGACAAATAATAGTAGCGGTAGCAAAATAGTGACAAAAAGCGGTAGCAAAAGGGTGACAAACAAACATTGGCAAAATCGTAGCAAAAAATAAAACGGTAGCAAATAGGTGGCAATAGGGCAATTGCCACGTTAGTTTTTTTTACCGATTTTTTGGTGGCAAAAAGGCAATTGCCACCGTTTTGCGACTGAAAAAGCGGTAGCAAATACCCAATTGTCTAGTAGTTTCTAGCATTCTCATGTGTGTGTATAGGGTAAGGATCATTTCGGAACTCTAAATAATTGCAGAACTTTCAGAACTCGTAACAAACAATCATTTATAGATATATTTTTATATTTAGGGTATTTTTATCATTTATTATAAGTATTTTTATGATTCCATACATATTAAGAGTAGTTTACACATGTGTAATAACCAAATTATATATATGTCTAATAACTAATTACATATATTAAAAAACTAGTTTACATATGTGTAATTATAAAATTATATATAACCACATGATAAAATTACTCCTAACATTTATGTACTCATAAAAATACATATAATAAAAGATAAAAGTGCTCTAAATATAAAAATATAAAAATAAAAATATTATTTAGTAAGAGTTCTGAAAATTCTGTAATTATTTAGCGTTCTGAAATGTACTCAACAATATATATATATATATATATATATATATAATAATTGCAATTATTCTGCAATTATTTAGCGTTCTGAAATGTACTCAACAATTATATATATATATATATATATATATATACTTACGGGATTCGGTTCAAATGAAAACCACCACAAGTTGTGAGAACCGTGAGAACTTTTTGATCCCGCGCGAGTTGGGCCAATTTTTTTTTTCACAAACGTAGATGAAAACATTATAAACACATTTGTAAAAAAAGTAAAAAAAAATGTCGAGGTTAGTTTTTGACTGATGCAAGTTTTTTTACGCGCTGGTGTAAAATTTTACAGCTGATAACTATTTTTTTATCAGAGCGTAAAAAAATTTGCATCAGTCAAAACTAACGACTCGACAATTTTTGTTTTTGTTTTTTTTACATATGTGTTTATAATGTTTTCATCTATATATATATATTTGTATATATATTGATGTGTGTCGGTGTGTATATGTATTTATGTATATTTTAAGCCATTTTTAACACTTTAGTCAAGTTTTAAATTTATAAAACACGATATTTACTAACACTAAACACACATATGGGCAAATGCACCCATCGAGAGCGTAGTATAGTGTTGGTAAGATACCGAGGTCGTCCAAGGACACAAGAGCTTTTAGTACCGGTTTATCCTCAACGTCTAATCAAATAAAAAATTTAGAAAAATGTTTTAAAACAAGAAAATAAAACTAACTAAAAATGCTGAAAATAAAAATAAAAATAAAACAGATAGACAAGATGAATCACTTAGATCCGACTCGCCTTTAGTGTAACCTTTGATTATTTTCGCACTTTTGCACTTTTTAAGAGATTATCTTAGTTATAGTAGTAGGCCCCTCTTTTGAAGGTGACGTTACCCTCAACCCAGTAGTTTGAGTCAGCAAGGATACAATCCTAAAGGGTTGGATTATTGAAAGATAATTAATTAAGTTATTAATGCGTAATGTGGTAGGCCCTATTTTGAAGGTGACGTTACCCTCGGCTAAGTAGTTTGAGTCAGCAGGGATACAATCCAAAGTAGCCGGGTTAATGTTTTAATAGTAGTTTACATATGAGGGGATCAAGGAGTTCGGACCCCCGCCATCCAATACCGGTGGGTATTGAAGGAGGTCTACTAAACTTGACCCAGGTCCTTGCAGGATCTATACACTGAACAAGGCAAGACGCTTACCAAACCATTTCCTTTATCCCCAACCAGGTAGCCAACATATCTCCATATAGACCGTGGAGATATGAATGGTGTAAATCTTTTATTTTATATAGACAGTAAAATAACGCCAAGACACCACGGAATAATGATAAGGAAGTTTCACCTTCAACATAAGAAACTAGTTATTAAAGTCATTAATACATAACCAAATAAAATATGCGAAAAGATTAAAAATAAAAAGTATTACACTAAATGCTTGTCTTCACCAAGTGATTTAAGAGACTTAGGCAAACATGACCTTTGATTGTCAAGAACTCTTACGATCAATCTTGGATCCCAAGACTACTCACACACTTTATGATGGATGATGGATGATGGTGGTGGATGTGGGTTGTGATGGTGGTGGTGGGTGGGTGAAGTGTGAGAGAGGTGGTTTGCCAAGGGATGGTTTGCAAGTGAGCCAAGCACCCCTATTTATAGCCTGCACAGAAGCCCGAACACGGCCCCGTGTCCATTGGACACGGCCCCGTGTCCACCCATCTTCTCTTTCTTCATTAATTGCAGTTTGTCTACATTAGTTGACCACGCCCCCGTGTCCGCTGGGCACGACCCCGTGTGCAGAAGCGTATCTGTACTATCAAGATTTGCCTAGATTCTGCGAATCTTAGCGTTGACCACGGCCCCGTGTCCACTGGCCATGCCCCTGTGTTGGGAAATAGAAGCTTCTACAACTTTGTCTTTTCTGCAGACACTTGGGCACGCCCCCGTGTTCATTGAGCACGGGGCGTGTTCAGCCTTCTAATGTCTTGTTTTTGCTTGGGAAGATGCTGTTGAGGGGTCGGGCATGCCACGTTTATTCCTTTTCTTGTATTATTGTTAGATTTAGCTGCATTTTTGCTTCTTTTGTTCATTTAAGCTCTTTTAACCCTGAAAATACAAAAGGAAGACAAAAGCACACTTTTTCCAACATTAGTACTAAAAAAGGGTTAGTTTTATGCCACATTTGATGTAATTTATGTGTTGCAATTTACACACATCATATATATATGTATGTATATATATATATATATATATATATAAAAGCAGGATTTAGGGAAAACGGTGAAAAGTGTGAGAACAGTGAGAACGCTTATGGATTAGATTGGCGCGGTGGCATTGTCGTAAATAACATTAATTTTATTACATGGACGCACTTCATTAAGGGTAAAAAGGTCTTTAGACTTCTCTATACAAAACGCCAAACTCATGAATAAAACACCATTAAATTGTTGCCTTAAACTACAATGCACACATCATCCTATTCTAAACGCCATTATATATCAAACACCAAACTTTATTTTTAAACGATAAAGCTGAACAAACAGTAACTGAAACGACAGAACTTCATTACGAGCATTTATTATAATAAAATCCCGCCTAAAATACGCGCCAAAAAATCCTATATAAACGTCTCTGACCTTCCATTGAACACACCAAACCCAAGACGCCATATTTTACTATATACCTTTCAACTTAGAAACACCAAAAAAAACCCAAACATCAAAGATTCCAATCGACGTTTCTTTGAGATACACTATTTTCTCGGTAAAGTTTCACTCAACGTGATGGGCAAAATCTTATATGGGGATATTCTCCATCTCATTGAGCAAAACCTTATTGAGTTTATCCTCAATATAAACGCCAAAACATACAAAAAACCACAAATTGCAAACGTCGTTTTTTGGAGATTCAGTATTGTTCTCAATAAAGTTTCACTGAATAGGGTGGACAACATTGTTAGACATCTTTCTTAACTGAGGATTAACAATGTTGTCCATCTCATTCAGCAAAACATTATTGAGTTTAGCATGACAAAATTAGAGGTTTAAGGTACTTTTATTTAGCAAAACATTTTGGTGTTTTGTTTGTGTGTCCGATCTTATATTGTTTGTTATGTAACTTCCAAGTAACATGTTATGAACAATAAGTAGAAAAAATGGGAAAAGAAATAAAAAATGCTATATAAGAGATATAAAACGCCAAATTCCGATCTGTGTGTGTTCTGTAAAAATAAAAAATACAAAAACGCCAAACTACTCTTCGCTTGCTCTCGAAGACCGTGTCGATTTTCTTTAATTATGGCCTTTTTGCATGTCGATGCGTAGTGTCCATAGCCTTTGCAATTTTGACGCTGTCTTTCTTTGGCCTCGTGTTTCAACTTTGATTTCATTTTCTCGATTGCTACATCCTGTTTGGATTTCAGGGACTTCCAAGATCCAGAACCTATTGACTTATACCCAACAGAGACTCTTATCGGAATCTTTCCGTTTTTCTATTGACCAGTTATCTCTGCAAATCTATCCCTAGTACTACCCGGAAGAGCGACAATATGCATGTCTTGAACCTTCTTCATATAAGATTGAACATGATCTTTGTATAAGTATAGCTCTTCCGTATTACCAGTAAACGGTTCAAAGTATACTCCGTTGAAAAAATAATTTCTCGCATCATACTTTGCACATCGGGATCAAGCTCTGTCATATATTCATGACTAATTGAGTAACGGAAGAGTAGTTCGAGGAAGCCTCTTTAAGCCATCTATTCAAAATGTATTGTTTTGGAAATTCCCTAATGTCCAAACTTCTCAAAGCATAGAATATATGTCTACATAGCAAACCAAACTGCTAAAAACGCCTGCATGAGCAACTACATGTGCAATCAGACTTACGGTACATTACCTAATAAAACGCCAAAAACAATATCTCTATAACGCCATCCAGAGAATGTTTGTATAAAAAACAAATAAGAAAAAACCATAACAACTGGATAAAAAACAAATTAAATGTTATAATAGAATATGATAAACGCCATATACAGAAAACGCCATATAAAAAACAAAAACGCCATTGTTTACCTCAAATAAGGATGTACAAGGCTGCTGGAAATCATTTATGTAAAACTTAACAAACCCATCAGGCTGATCTTCGTAACATTGATTTATGCAATCCGCAATTCCGATAAGCTCAGCTTGAACGTCACAAAAAATATTTTTCGTGTATATGTCAGCAGTTTGGCCCTCCAACACTTGGTAATTACTCTTCAACTGGGGGCGTTTGTATCGAGATTCATGATCATTTTTCCAGTGCGTGTGACGCTGTGCTTCTATTGCAGTTTCGTAATGAGTCATGAACTCAACCAGAGTAGCTTTTGAATTGCACACTTGAACAAAAAAATGATTCTCACTCTCCGACCTCGATGTCGTTCGCATAAGGCCCGACAAGTCCTCCATTCTATAGTATGCGGGGATCCAAGATTCCCTGAGTGTAAAAATTTAGAGAGCCAGTCATTATCTGCAAAATTGAACTGTCTGATAACCACTTCTCATTCTGATTTAAACTCTTCGGGTGTAAGAATATCCGTCTACACAACGCCACAAATACGTTCTTTGAAATTGGTGGAATTGCATATCCTAACACCAACCTATGTATAACACACAAAACGCCATGCAAAAAAAACATATATATTACACACAGACAAACTTACATGAAAAACAGTAACAAGGTACAGAACACCATATATTTTAAAACGCAGTATATCTTAAAACACCAAACAAAAAAAAAAATAAGAAAATCAACCTTCAAAGAAAGTTTATGCATCACATGCCACATGCATAACCGATGCCTCGTGTCAACAAATACAGCAGAAATAACCTTCTTCATTGCTGGATCTTGGTCAGTGACAACAAATTTGGGTTGAGAACCAACAGCTTTTAGAAAAACTCTCAACAACCAAATATACGTATTAGCAGTTTCTGACGCCAATAATGCAGCACCAAATGTAACATTGGAGTGGTGATTGTCTATTCCAGTGAATGGTACAAACACCGTAGCGTATCTGCATATGAAAACGCCATGAGATATGAAACGATAATAAAACGCCATTGAATGTAAACTCAGAAAAATGCCAATGCATGTAACAAGTGAAAACGCTAATAGAACAATAAATAAAAATTATTTAATATTACTTGTTGGAACGATACGTGGCGTCAAACGAAATCATATCACCAGACACGTGGTAATTACGTTTGGCTTGATCATCACACCAAAAAGTCGTTTCAAACGATTCTCTTCATCTGTGAAGTAATCGTACGAGAAATTAGGCTGTGACTGTCTTTTTACATCTAAATGTCTCACAACCATCTCAGCGTCGTATTCCCCTATAAACAAGTTAATTTGTCTCTTGTAGTTCTTAAATTCAACTTTACTTGCACCCACGTCTTCAAAACCGCCAAAACAAGTCTTCATAACATTAAACGCCTTAACTGGACCCAAATTCAACTTAGACATGCTACGTATAACATGCTTCTGGAGCTGAGTGAGGTGTCGTTCAGTTGGAAGAAAATGCTTATCAGGACATTCAACAAGATCATGGTCAGCCTCAAAAATTACACATAACAGTGCACCACAATCAGTCCTCTTTGAAACGTTGGATCACACAATCCGTTCCTTTTGATTGGGGTCCAACGTATCAACCTTCTTGTCCTTATATACCCCAGCTCTCGTACATATGTAATACTTAATATGTTTTTCACCTTTGGCGTTTATCTTTTCAGTCCCTTTCCTGACTGAAAAACCACAAGCCTTGGCATACATAACATACATTGAATAACAATCATCGAGGCTTATGAATATCATGTCCATTCTGGGCTTTATTTCTTCACTAATGTCAGGAATGATAAATGGTAAACAAGTTTTGGGGCAAAACCTTTCATTCAAGGAAACACCTTCGTTTGAGAAAACACAGTGAGGAACAAATTTCCGAAGCACGCCATTAAACTAGAAAATGTCTCCTGATAACATTATCGATGAAAACGCCATTAATTGAATAATAAAAAAGACCTAATAAACATATAATTGAAAGCGCCATAATACAAACACCATAACTTGATTGATTAACAAATACGATGAATTAACAATATTAACGCAACGTGATAATCAAAACGGCATGAGATGAATAATTAAAAACAATTAACAAATATAACATGATAATGAAAATGTCGTAGTTAACAAAACTGATGTTTACAAATTAACAAATAGTAATAACTGATGTTTACAAACACTACTCAATAATATTGAAAATTAATTAGGTGTAAAACGCCAATAATCGTAAAAACATAAGAAAAATACTAGATCCCAAACAACAATTAAAATTAATAATGAAAACTTCAATTACCAGTTCTTACTAATTGTTTAACTACCAATGAAATCGCGAATAAATTGGATACATGAACAACGCCATTGAAAAGCATACAACACATTATGAAATATTAATTAAAAAAAAACAATGAAACAAGCATAAAAGAACAAAACGCCATATCTGTTGTATAGGTGTTGCATGATTTGCTGGAACAAAAATATGAAACGTCATCAAATACTACTTTGTCGAACAGAATCCACGTTAGATGCCATAGATCTGAGAAAACTTGGAAAGGAGGTAACAGCTAATACGAAATCTTTGGAGTTTTAATTTGAAACAGATTTATAACGCGAATAAAGAGGGAATGTACAAAAGGATAATCGTACCCCTACATATCATTTAGCGCCCCCTGCCACGTGTTGAGCCAGGACTCATTTTCACCGTTCTCACACTTCAGGGCGTTTTCTCCTGATCTTGTACATATATATATATATATATATATATATATATATATATATATATATATATATATATATATATAGTAGGGTTCTAGAGTGAACATTAGGTTGAGAGTGAACTGTGTGAACTAATCTGAGCCATTAATTGTTTACATCTTGGAAATTTTAATAATGACAGTTTTGTAATTATTTATATGTAAAAAATAAATGAAAAGGATACAAAGGTAAATTGTTAACTACTTCTTTATCCAATTAAATAACTAATTACATTCTCTCTCATTTTTTCTCTCACCAATTAACTAACTTTTTAATTCTAAAAAATATAACCATTATATAATATATTGTTCCATCAAGAACATGATTAAAAATACTGTAGAAGTGAATGTACATATATGTATTATACGTATTCACAATTTAAAAATGTATGTACATATATGTACATTAACAAATATTGTTGCATCCGATCATCTTCTTTAAGTGTACATGTTCGATTTGTAATGTGCACATATGTACATTCATAATACACTTCTAAAAAAAGTTAATGATATGGTTGTTCAGCATGATACATATATGTATAGCAAGTATCTGAGATGATTGTTCAGCATTGTACATATGTGTACATAACAGTCTCAACACGTATATACATATATGTACATTAACAAGTCATATTCTTAACACGTATGTACACATATGTACATTATCACACCAACGTTCAGAACAAGTGTACAATGTCACACAAGATTCATGATGCGTACATGAAGAATAATCATGGATATGCAATTGTAAAAAAATGAATATTTAATCCAACAATAAATAAATATGTAATCAAACGTTCTGTAAATAATCCATTCTTGCATGAATATGCAATTAAAAAAAAGAATAAATAACACAACATATGAATTCATTTATTAAAAATTAATACTTCTTAGACTTGTGTGAATATAATTATCCCTTATGAATGGCCTGCTGAACGACATGAACGTACAGAGAAATGGAAAATAAAATTACTTTGAATTAAGAGAGATGGAGAAGATAATTATGCACTTTAAGAAAACTACCAAAACTAAAAGTTTAACTGAAATTCAATGATTAAAATAAAGATTTAAAACTAATTTATTGTATAATTACAATCCTACCCTTAACAACTAAAAAGGAAATCAATGGTTCTGATTAGTTCACACAGTTCACTATAAACATGTTGTTCACAAATGAGCCTAATCCTATATATATATATATATAGTGTTGGGATTAGGAGAAAACAGTTTGAAATATGAAAACCGTGAGAGCGATTCTCAGCCACAAGATCTTTGTGATTTGTGGCTGAGATTGATGTGGTGACATTTTTGTAAATAATGGGAACTTTAGAACTACCAGCAGGGGTAAAATGGGAAGATTCAAAAAAGAGTGTCCATGCTAATCACATACCATTTCCCCCATCATATTTAAATGCCAATAATTTTTTATATATGATTGTTTTTTAAAAAGAAATTATACCATAAAATTCAACTTTTTTTTATCTTTTCAACGAGTATACTATTGATATAACTTTCGATAAAAATGAACTGATTTTTATGGCGTTTCGAACTAGGTTGTTTTTTGCATTTTTCTAAAGTGGGTGTTTTTATAGCGATTTCAACTAGTTTTTATGGCATTTTAACTGGTTATGTTTATTGCGTTTTTCTCTACTGGGTATTTTATGATGTTTTTATTTGAACACCCAATCCATGTCATTTTTTTATTTCAAAAGTATAGCAATAGTATACTCGTTGGAAAGATAATAAAACAATGGATATAATGATGTAATTTTTTTTTAAAATAATCACGTATAAAAAGTTATGAGATTTAAAAAAAAAATGGTGAAATATGCATGTGACTTGCATATGGATGGTCTTTGGCATGTGAGTGGCATGTGCATTGACTTTTTGACAATATTACCCTTAGGGTTAGTTAGCACCAACGTCACATGTCAACACCAAAATCGTTCTTACCGTTTTCACACTTTTAGGTGTTTCTATATATATATATATATATATAGGGTTATTGTAAAAAGAGTGTGTTTTGTGAGAAGTGTAGGAAGGAATCTACACCCTTTGATCTGTAATCTAATGGTTGAGATTATAATGGCAAAATTGTAAATAGTGTTTACCATTAAAATAATTAATTTTCTATATTAAGGGTATAAAGGTAAATTTAACATTTTTAAATTCAAAAACCCACATGCAAGTTTCCCCTGTCTTTTTTAAACGTCAATAACTCTTTATACGTAATTTTTTTTCAAAAATAATTACACCATAATCACGAGTGTTTTTTATTTTTAATATGAGTACAATATTGCTATAATTATGTAGAGAAAAAATATTTACGTTTCGATCATATGTTTTAGTCCATGGTGTTTTGTCAAGGTTGTTTTAATTATATAGTGATTCAAGGTGTTGTGTTTTAGAGTAAAACACCATGAATGTATATAAGACACCATAACATTGCAAATACCATTTACATTCAATCTTTCAGGCTTGTTTTCTATGGAGTTTTATTTTAGGAATTCAAAACAAATTATGGTGTCTTGTAAAACAGACCTTTCTCCATCAATTAGGAATCTGATGCCGAGAACCTCGATTAGAGAGTAAAAAAGGCGTAAGGTTCACAATGGTGTAAAACTAAAATGAGATATACCGGGCTAGGATTCGAGTTACAGGAACAAGGGCCAAACCAACCACCCAGGAATGGAATCGTCGAGCGAAAACACTTGACAACCTCCTGGAATCAGCTTTTCTTGCCACCAGACCTTTCTCCGTCAATTAGGAATTTGATGTCGTCACTAAACACATTTCTTAAATTGGAGCCATTTTTTGAGTGTTTATTTTTAGTGTCTAATCCGCATATATATCACCATTGATCTTGATTTTCTTGACTGTATATCTCTTAAATGTCAACATATACACGTGTGATTTAGTTTACGAAGATTTTTCAATGCCGAGAACCTCGATCGGAGAGTAAAAAAGGCATAAGGTTCACAATGGTGTAAAACTAAAATGGGATATACCGGGCTAGGATTCGAGTTACAGGAACAAGGGCCAAACCAACCACCCAAGTATGGAATCGTCGAGCGAAAACACTTGACAACCTCCTGGAAGCAGCTTTTCTTGCCACCAGACCTCTCTCCATCAATTAGGAATCTGATGCCGTCACTAAACACATTCCTTAAATTGTAGCCATTTTTTTAGTGTTTATTTTTTGGTGTCGAATCCGCATATATATATCACCATTGCTCTTGATTTTCTTGATTGTATATCTCTTAAATGTCAACATATACACGTGTGATTTAGTTTACGAAGATTTTTCAATGCCGAGAACCTCGATCAGAGAGTGAAAAAGACGTAAGGTTCACAATGGTATAAAACTAAAATGGGATATGCCGGGCTAGGATTCCAGTTACAGGAACAAGGGCCAAACCAACCACCCAAGAATGGAATCGTCGAGCGAAAACACTTGACAACCTCCTGGAAGCACCTTTTCTTGCCACCAGAACTTTCTCCATCAATTAGGAATCTGATGCCGACACTAAACACATTCCTTAAATTGTAGCCATTTTTGGAGTGTTTGTTTTTTGGTGTCAAATCCGCATATATATCACCATTGCTCTTGATTTTCTTGACTGTGTATCTTTTAAATGTCAACATATACATGTGTGATTTAGTTTATGAGAATTTTTCAATGCTGAGAACCTCGATCTGAGCGTAAAAAAAGTGTAAGGTACACAATGGTGTAAAACTAAAATAGGATATACTTGGCTAGGATTCGAGTTACAGGAACAAAGACTAAACCAACCACCCAAGAATGGAATCATCGAGCGAAAACACTTGACAACCTCCTGGAAGCAACTTTTCTTACCACTAGACCTTTCTCCATCAATTAGGAATCTAATGCCGTCACTAAACAAATTCCTTAAATTGTAGTCATATTTTGAGTGTTTATTTTTTGGTGTCTAATCCGCATATATATCACCATTGCTCTTGATTTTCTTGACTGAATATCTCTTGAATGTCAACATATACACGTGTGATTTAGTTTACGAGGATTTTTCAATGTCGAGAACCTCGATTAGAGAGTAACAAAGGCGTAAGGTTCATAATAGTGTAAAACTAAAATGGGATATACCGGGCTAGGATTCGATTTACATGAACAAGGGCCAAACCAACCACCCAAGAATGGAATCGTCGAGCGAAAACACTTGACAACCTCCTGGAAGCAGCTTTTCTTGCCACCAGACCTTTCTCCATCAATTAGGAATCTGATGCTGTCAACAAACACATTCCTTAAATTGTAGCCATTTTTTGTGTGTTTATTTTTTGGTGTCTAATCCGCATATATATCACCATTGCTCTTGATTTTCTTGACTGTATATCTTTTAAATGTCAACATATACACGTTTGATTTAGTTTACGAGGATTTTTTAATGCTGTTAACCTCGATCAGTGAGTAAAAAGGCATATGGTTCACAATGGTGTAAAACTAAAATGGGATATACTGGGCTAAGATTCGAGTTACAGGAACAAGGGCCAAACCAACCACCCAAGAATGGAATCGTCGAGCGAAAACACTTGACAACCTCCTGGAAGCAGCTTTTCTTGCCACCAGACATTTCTCCATCAATTAGGAATCTGATGCCGTCACTAAACACATTCCTTAAATTGTAGCCATTTTTTGAGTGTTTATCTTTTGGTGTCTAATTCGCATATATATCACCATTGCTCTTGATTTTTTTGACTATATATCTCTTAAATGTCAACATATACACGTGTGATTTAGTTTACGAGGATTTTTCAATGCTGAGAACCTCGACCAGAGAGTAAAAAAGGCGTAAGGTTCACAATGGTGTAAAACTAAAATGGGATATACTGGGCTAGGATTCGAGTTACAGGAACAAGGGCCAAACTAACCACCCAAGAATGGAATTGTCGAGCGAAAACACTTGACAACCTCTTGGAAGCAGCTTTTCTTGCCACCAGACCTTTCTCCATCAATTAGGAATCTGATGCCGTCACTAAACACCTTCCTTAAATTGTAGCCATTTTTTGAGTGTTCATTTTTTGGTGTACAATCCGCATATATATCACCATTGCTCTTGATTTTCTTGACTGTATATCTCTTAAATGTCAACATAGACACGGGTGATTTAGTTTACGAGGATTTTTCAATGCCGAGAACCTCGATCAGAGAGTAAAAAGGGCTAGGATTCGAGTTACAAGAACAAGGGCCAAACCAACCACCCAAGAAGGGAATCGTCGAGCGAAAACACTTGACAACCTCCTAAAAGCAGCTTTTCTTGCCACCAGACCTTTCTCCATAAATTAGGAATCTGATATTGTCACTAAACACATTCCTTAAATTGTAGCCATTATTTGAGTGTTTATTTTTTGGTGTCTAATCTGCATACATATCACCATTGCTCTTGATTTTCTTGACTGTATATCTCTTAAATGTCAACATATACACGTGTGATTTAGTTTACGAAGATTTTTCAATGCCGAGAACCTCGATCAGAGAGTAAAAAAGGCGTAAGGTTCACAATGGTGTAAACTAAAATGGGATATACCGGGCTAGTATTCGAGTTGCAGGAACAGGGGCCAAACCAACCACCCAAGAATGGAATCGTCGAGCGAAAACACTTGACAACCTCCTAGAAGCAGCTTTTCTTGCCACCAGACCTTTCTCCATAAATTAGGAATCTGATATTGTCACTAAACACATTTCTTAAATTATAGCCATTATTTGAGTGTTTATTTTTTGGTGTCTAATCTGCATATATATCACCATTGCTCTTGATTTTCTTGATTGTATATCTCTTAAATGTCAACATATACACGTGTGATTTAGTTTATGAAGATTTTTCAATGCCGAGAACCTCGATCAGAGAGTAAAAAAGGCGTAAGGTTCACAATGGTGTAAAACTAAAATGGGATATACCGGGCTAGTATTCGATTTGCAGGAACAAGGGCTAAACCAACCACCCAAGAATGGAATCTTCGAGCGAAAAGACTTGACAACCTCCTGGAAGCAGCTTTTCTTGCCACCAGACCTTTCTCCATCAATTAGGAATTTGGTGCCGTCACTAAACACATTCATTAAATTGTAGCCATTTTTTGAGTGTTTATTTTTTGGTGTCTAATCCGCATATATCACCATTGCTCTTGATTTTTCTTGACTGTATATCTCTTAAATGTCAACATATACATGTGTGATTTAGTTTACGAAGATTTTTCAATGCCGAGAACCTCGATCAGAGAGTAAAAAAGGCGTAAGGTTCACAATGGTGTAAAACTAAAATGGGATATACCGGGCTACGATTCGTGTTACAGGAACAAAGGGCCAAACCAACCACCCAAGAATGGAATCGTCGACCCAAAACACTTGACAACCTCCTAGAAGAAGCTTTTCTTGCCACCAGACCTTTCTCAATCAATTAGGAATCTGATGCCGTCACTATTCACTAAACATATTCCTTAAATTGTAGCCATTTTTTGAATGTTTATTTTTTGCTGTCTAATCCGCATATATATCACCATTGCTCTTGATTTTCTTGACTGTATATCAATTAAATGTTAACATATACAAATGTGATTTAGTTTATGAAGATTTTTCAATGCCGAGAACCTCGATCAGCGAGTAAAAAATGCGTAAGATTCTCAATGGTGTAAAACTAAAATGGGATATACCGGGCTAGTATTCGAGTTACAGGAACAAGGGCCAAACCAACCACCCAAGAATGGAATCATCGAGCGAAAACACTTGACAACCTCTTGGAAGCAGCTTTTCTTGCCACCAGACCTTTCTCCATCAATTAGGAATTTGATGCCGTCACTAAACACATTCCTTAAATTGTAGCCATTTTTAGAGTGTTTAATTTTTGGTGTCTAACCCGCATATATATCACCATTGCTCTTGATTTTCTTGACTGTATATCTCTTAAATGTCAACATATACACGTGTGATTGTTAGGATCTGAGTTTCTTTTGATCATGTTCGTTTGATTAGAATGAAGATGAAACAGGGTTAAATGCAGCGGAATTAAATTAAACAAACTTTCAACACACAATTAATGAGAGAATAAGTTTTAGCAAACATGTTTAACTTTAAATCGAATTATTGTATTTTTATTATTACAATAATCAATCACAATGCATGCATGCACATAATCTCCCCCTCTGCCTGAGCTCACTATGATTGTTCATACAAAATGACTTGGTGATGAAGAGAGCTAATAGAATAGTACAGGGTACTGTTCTATTTATAGTACAGAACAACCACTGAGCATCTTTTAGCTGACGTCACCATGAAAGTGACATCAAACCTCCTAACAACTGTTCTATACAACTACTGACCATAAACCACTGATTACAATAAACAAATACAATACAAGACTAAACTACTGCTTCTTCATTCCACCGTTATAGCTCTAGCAGTGCTTTGGGTCTTCAGCAGTACTTGAGGCATATAAGTAGATTGAGCATCAGTGCTTTATCTTTAATTGTCTTTAGGGATTAGCAGTTGTTGTGAAAAGCAGTACTTAGAGGTCATCAGATAATAGGCCCACTTTCAAGGGGAAAGATCTGATGCAAACAACTGCTTATGGTGAATCCACTGATCTGAACCAGTTTTGGCTTTATCAACTGTTCCTTTGTAGCGTTTAATCCCAACAATCTCCCACTGGAATAGATGATGCCAAAACACTTTATTATTCTGGATTTTTATTGCCTCATCAAGAGTTCCCTAACTTGCCCTTTGAATTGTAACTCAAAGTTCATGGAATCCTCATCATCTTCATCCCTGCACAGTTTAAGCTCAAGGAGATCTTGTAAGTCTTCTACACTTTGGCCAAGTGCATTTTCCCTTGATATGTGCTTCACCTCACCACTGGATTTGAGCAGAGTCAATACGTGGGTCTTTTGATCAGACTTCCACTTTAGTATTTTTGAATCCAGTGGGTTTCTTGGGAGAGTCTTTATTTTTGATGAGTTTGGAGATGGAGGCCTGGTGATGATAACTTTGGCAGGGTCTTGAGATTTTGCTATGATTTTCTGCCAACAATGTCTTAAGAACCATCTTCATGATGTATTCTTCTTGAGCCTTGTCTTCTTTTGTTTCTGCATCCATCTGCTTTGTTTTCTTCTTTGATAAAGGATGGCAGCAGGTGGAGCAGTGGGTCTTCTAATTGGCAATTTCTGTTTGACTGGAACCACTGCTTCTGTGTAATCAGGCTTTTTGGGAGCAGTGGGATCTTTCTTCCTTAACTCTTCCAACCTTTGTAGGTATCTAACACTTTTACCTCTGACCACCTTGTAACCTGGTTCCTTGACCCATAATCAGCAGCTATAAGCTCTTCTTTCATTCTTTTCAGCTTCAAAGCCCTTTCTGGTACATTCTTTTTGTAATTGGACCAGACTGGAGGAGTTTGCTTTACTTTGTCTTCAATCATCTTTTGAATTCTTGCTATCTCCTCTCTCAGTTCACTAATGGTCCATTCCTTGTACTGAGACTTTTTTGCCTTATATTTCTTGTATGCCATGATGTATTCAATGTAGTCTTGCCTCATACTTTCATCATCCTTTTCTGACAATTTCTGGAAAAGGTCTTTTGAGAACTGCTCTAAAGTTCTGACTTTGGTGAGCAGGTATTGCAAATTCCTCTGAATGTTTTTGTTAGACTTTCCCTTTGTGTCTCTTTGAGATATATCTTCTGCTTGTTTAGCCTTTAATTTCTGATACTCTTCTATGTTTCTTTGCAAAGGATATCCTTGAAGAGATAGGGGTTTCCTCTTTTCAGGATCATCTTCAGAGTAGAAGGATTTGATCTCCTCCCTGACTGCTGGAAGATCTAGTGGATATTGTACTCCCAAAGGGGCTAAGGCAGTGTTTGAATCAAATGCTTGAACTGAAGAGATTGGAATAGGGTTTGGAATGGTGGCTAGGGTCAGTGGTTGTGAAGATGTTGGAAGTGGAGAAGTATCATCTTCCAGTGCAATGTTTGTTACCCTTCTCCTTTTGTGCTTTGGAGAGGTTGGTGGTGTACTTGTGGGTTGAGTGGTGGTGATTGAAATGGTGGGTGTCTGACTAACAGCTGTTGAAACAACTGGTGTTTCAACCACTGTTGTCACTACAACTGTTGATGTGTCTACTGTTGTCTTCTGCTTTTTGGCAGGTGGTGTTTGTGATGGTGATGTTGTTTTTGGTATGGCAGTGGATTGAGTGTGGGTTGATGTAGTGGTGATGACAGTGGTTGGGATAACATTTGTTGAAACCACTGAAGTACCAACAACTGTTGATACAACAGGTGTCTTAACATCTGTTGGTTTGGAGGTTTGATGTGAGGAACTTTTCGGGATTTGAGGAGTATGTTTGGTGGTTTTGGAAGGTGTGGTTTTGGGTTGGCTAACCTTTCTGGTAGGCTTTCTTCTTTTAGTTGCAGATGTACCCTGCTCTTCCTTTTCCATCATAAGTTTCTTCTCTTGCTCAAATCTTTTTGACCCTTTTTATTTCCATAGACTCTTTCTTGTTTGCCTTTAGATCAGCAAATGCATTCTGAGTCACATCAACCTTTTTGGAACCATCTTGCCTTGGAATTTCTACCACAAGTTTGGACATTGGATCTGGTGGCATATATAGACCTTCTTTTCCCTTGTTACCTTTCTCCCCCTTTTTGGCATCATCAGGGTTTTCAACATAAATGATGGTAGGAGGAGAAGTGCCAGTGGTTTGAAGCAAATGGGCCTTGATTGCCTTTATATCAGCTTGTGTATCTTTGTACCTAGCTTCCATCACATTTCTGAACATTTGAAGCTGAACTTCATGTTGTTGATCAGCATACTGTCTCTGTTGATGAAGCATAGGTTGAAACATTTTCCAAAGCTCAGTGGGGGAATGAGCATATATTGCAGCAGTGGATGTAACCTTTTGACATTGTAACAACTTTTGCAGCATATTTTTTATATCTGCAACAGATGTTTCAATTTAATCAAACCTCTCCGTCAATTCTTTATATTTTAAACCATCACCCAAATGAATGGGATCATCTGATTTCCCACTAGCAGTGGTTGTATCAGTAGTTGACTTAGGGAAAGTTTCCCAAAAGTCATCCACTGATGCCCATTTTTCTTGGTACTGGGGACTTCTTTCCTCAGCAGAGGTTACCATAGTAAACACACCAGTGGGTATTGGAAACGCACTAGTGGTCATCTTGGTTCCCAAAGAGGAAATTGCCTCAAGGGAGTCTGAGTGATGAAACAACTGGCCAGGTGTAAATCAGTGGATTCAACACCTGTAGTTGCTGCTCCACTTGAACTACTGACAGGAATTACTTGTAATTCCTGCAGTGTAGCCTCCTTAGCTATTGGTGGGTTAGCAAGGATAGAGGAACCAGACTCAGTCACTTATTGAGGTATGTTCTTAGTGATAGGTGGTTGAGAAGAACTGATTTGTGTCTGATCCATATCAAATGCATCCAACAGAGGTATAATTGATTGTGGGATTTATGCAGTGAGGATTGGGGTTGAAAGAGAATTTGCCCCGGGAGCAGGGCTGTGGAAGATGGAATCAAGTGACTCCAGAGCTTCATATTGTGGTGTCCCTATGGATACAACCTGATCCTTTTGAGAGGATGCATGAGGAGTTTGAGGCTCAGGTTGAGATCTTTCTTCCATCTGCTGTGAGGAAGTAGCAGCAGTGGTTATTGGTGACTTTTGTGTTGTCACATGTATTATCTCTGGGATCTCATCTTCCAGAGTTACCTTTTTAGAGGGTTTGGGGGGCTTTTTGGTAATTTTCTTTTTGGGCTTTTTGGTGATTTTTTATGTGGGTTTCACAGCAGTGGGTCTGCTACTGTGATCACCAGGAGCAGTGGGCTCAACAGCAGGAGCCTGAGGAGCAGAGGTTGTCTCAGCTAAATTCTGCTTAGGTTCCTCTGTTTGTGTTTTGGAAGGTTTTAACAACCTTGTGAAAGTTTCAGAAGATAGGCTATTTATTTGAAAAGGATTTCCTTGAATAAGCAAATGTGCATTATCGTTTGAAAAATTCTTTTGTAAATAAAAACTTAAAAACCTTGGAAACAATAAGAATGGTTTTTTATTTTCTTTGATATTATTAACATTTTTGACCATGTCATTGAAAATCTCCTGGGAGTAGTTAAAGTCAACATCAGCCATTATAGCATAACCCAGGTATTGGATTTTCAATGGTATTTCATTAAAAGTTGTTGTTTTGTTTGACACAAACATGAGGAGGGTATGGAATAAAAATCTCATGGCAGGTGGAAAACTGCCTTTTTTGCAAAATATCCTTTTTCATTTGTTCATCATACCCCCTCTCAATCAAATCAGTTTGGTATTCTTCATTTGGGAAAGAACTTTTACCTGTAAGATCATTTATTTCAAAAACCTCTGAAATGGTTTGAGGTGTGATAGCACCCTGAATTCCCCTTATAGTTGAAGTAATAGCCAAGGGTTTTTTGTCCTTAACCTCAAGCTTTGCATTTTTTTCCAGAATTCACGTTGGGTATCAAGGTGAATGGGTGCATTACAAGTCAACAAGGGTTTATTCTTTGAAGACGAGAGAGCATCAATAACGGAGTGAAAAGTTGTGTTTTGACTTGTTTTATCAAGTGTACACAGGTAGTTGTGAGGGGTTTTTAGTGCGAGAGCCATGGTGATTTGAAAGTTGTTGCGAGAGGAAGAAGACGATGAATGATTTGAAGGAAGTTGATGGTAACTGCTTTAGAAAGGAATTTTGAATTTGATTCGACAGTGAAAACCCTGTTTGGGGTTTTGATCACGGTTTTATAGGGTGAAAAAGTGCATGCTGATGTGGCAGCGGTTACAAAGATTTAACGGTTAAGTACTATCCACGTGCTAACCTCTGATGAATAATGGAAGACAGTTGTTTAGGAAACCACTGATGGTCAATATCAGTGGTTTACAATGGTGAAAATGAAAACAGTGGCTGACTTTTAACTATCAGTGGATAGTCATTAGTGGGTTAAAACACTGATGTTTGACAATAGTTTTTAACAAGGATAATGAAGGAACAGAGGTTGACTTTCAGCAGTGGATAATATCAACAGAACAGATGTTTGAACCAAAACAGTGGTTGTGGCAGATTTTTAAGGATTAATGAAAATGTTCATTTTTATCTATTTTTAAGGATGAATTTTTGATTTTCTGAAAACATTTTAATGCTTTTATTCATAGAAAAAGAGGATTTTGCCTGTTATTCCATGTTCAGCATACCAATACTAGAGATCAAGCTTTCAAAGGTGGATGTGTCTAAAGCCTTTGTTAGCACATCTACAAGCTGATCTTTAGTTGGAACATGGTGCAGAGAAATCAAACCTTTTTCATAGCAATCCCTCACAAAGTGATGTCTGATATAAATATGCTTGGTGGTTGAATGTGAGGCTGGATTTTTGATGATATTTTCTGCTGCCTGACTGTCCAACATAAGAGGTGTCTTTAAGGCAGTGATACCAAAATCCAGCAGTTGATTTTGAAGCCATGACAGTTAGGCTGTACAGCTTGCAGCGGCTATATACTCTGCCTCAGCAGTGGATGTTGAAACAGCTACTTGCTTTTTGCTTTGCCAAGATACTAAGCAATTGCCTAGGAATTGGCACCCTCCTGAAGTGGACTTCCTTGTTGTATTGCATCCAGCAAAGTCACTGTCTGAGAAACCTGAAAGCTTGATATTTCCATTAGCTGGATACCAGATACCAAGTGTGGGAGCACCTTTTAGGTACCTGAATATCCTTTTTACAGCAATAAGATTTGACTTTCTAGGGGCTGATTGGGATCTTGCACAAACACATGTTGCAAACATGATGTCTGGCCTAGATGCAGTTAGGTACAATAAAGACCCAATCATGCTTCTATAAAGAGTTTGATCAACCAAATCATCCTTCTCATCAAACATGACTATCTTTGTGGTTGCTATGGGTGTACTACATGGTTTGCAATCATCTCAAATTTGTTTAAAAGTTCTTTGGCATATTTGCCTTGATGAATGAAAGTACCATTTTGCAGTTGCTTTACTTGGAGACCAAGAAAGTACCGTAGTTCACCCATTGCACTCATCTCAAACTCAGCTATCATGAGTTTTCTGAACTCTTCACACATTTTAGAACATGTGCTTCCAAAAATGATGTCATCCACATAAATCTAGACAATCATCAAGTCTTTCCCTCTCCATTTTAAAAACAGTGTTCTATCAATTTTGCCTCTTGTGAAACCAATAGAGAGAAGAAAGGTGGAAAGAGTTTCATACCAGGATCTAGGTGCTTGTTTCAAGCCATACAAAGCTTTATTTAGCTTGTAGACATGATTTGGATTCAATGGATTCTCAAAACCAGGAGGTTGACAAACATATACCTCTTCTTGAATTTTACCATAGAGGAATGCACATTTAATATCCATTTGAAACACCTTTATGTTGTGGTTGATAGCAAAGGCCAGGAATAATCTGATAGCTTCCAATCTTGCTACAGGGGCAAAAGTTTCATCATAGTCAATGCCCTCTTCCTGTCTGAACCCTTGAACCACTAGCCTTGCTTTATTCTTGACAACAATGCCCCTTTCATTAGTTTTATTTTTGAAGACCCACTTTGTGCCAATAGGACTCACACCCTCTAGCAGTGGTACAAGCTCCCATACTTGTTGTCTTTTAAACTGTTGGAGCTCCTCTTGCATGGCTTCCACCCAACTGTTGTCTTTTAGTGCCTCTTGGTACTTGACAGGTTGATGAAGTGATAGAAAACCAGCAAAAAGACAGATTTTTTGGGATGGACTCACACCCTCTAGCAGTGGTACAAGCACCCCTTCACTGATGTTGCCAATGATTTGGTCAGGTGGATGAGACTTCAAGAAGATTAAATCTCCTTTGTATGGAACAATGGCATTTAAGGGTGAGGGTTGCAGATGTGAATCATCTGAGCTAACCACTGTTGGTGACTTTGATGATCCAACAGGGTCTTGAAATGGAGGTGGGGGAATAGGAGGAAGTGGTGTGGAAACATGTTGATTTTTATCCACTGTTTGAGGATTTTTATCAACAGTGTTTGAGGATGTGGAAGCAGGGGTTAAAGGGCTACTTTGGTCAACAACTGTTGAGGTAGCAGTGGTTGAGCTTTGACAGCTGTTTTGAACATCTGCTGCTCTAGCAATGGATGCAGACTTTTGTTGTGGAATGATGATTTCATATCCATTGTCTGATGGAGGATTTTGAGATGGACCTGCACTGTTAGTCTTGACAGAAACATTTTCAAAAGTAAATTTATCAAGATCAAATAACTCTGCAGGATTTGCAGAGATTTTCATTGAAGAAAGTTCATTGAACTTCACATTCAAAGTCTCTTCCACTGTCTTAGTCCTAGTGTTTAACACTTTGTAGGCCTTAGCAGTGGTTGAGTATCCAAAATGATAACCACAATCAATTTTGGCTGCAAACTTTGAAATAGAATCTTTTAAGTTTAAAATGAAGCATGGGAAGCCAAAAACTTTGAAGTATGAGATCAGTGGTTTGATTTTATACAGAATTTCATAGGCAGTCTTTTGATGCTTGGGGTTTATTAAAACTCTGTTATGGACATAGCAGGCAGTGTTTACAGCCTCTGCCCAGAAAGTTAATGGCAAACCTGAATCAGCAAGCATGGTCCTGGCAGCCTCAATCAATGTTCTGTTCTTTCTCTCAACAACCCCATTTTGTTCTGGTGTTCTTGGAATGCTGTACTGCCTTACAATTCCTTTTTATACACAAAACTCATCCAACTCCCTATTTCTGAATTCTGTGCCATTGTCACTCCTGAAGACTTTTACTGGCAAGTCAAACTGCTTTTCAACCTGTTTGACAAAGTCTTGCAGAATGCCTGCAGTCTCATCTTTGAAATGTAAGAAATAAGTCCATGTAAACCTAGAAAAGTCATCTACAATTACCAAACAATATCTTTTCTTTTTAAGACTCATGACTTTTACTGGGCCAAACAGATCCATGTGAAGCATTTGCAAGCACTTGGTTGTTTTGGACTCTTCAATGGACTTAAATGAGCTTTTATGTTGTTTTCCTTTTAAACAGGAAACACAATGCTCAGGACAAGTGAACACTTTTTGTGGAAGACCTCTTACAAGGCCTTGTTTTGACAAAGTAGTGATTTTCTTGAGATTTATATGCCCCAATCTTCTGTGCCATAGTTCTGTCTCTTTGTTAGAGGCAGCTGAGAACAGACAGGCATCAGTTCTGGGACTCTCTTTTGACAGATCAACTACATAAACATTTCCACTTCTTTGAGCAACAAGTTGGGTTTTTCCATTTTTTATTTTTCTTCAATCTTTTTAACCATTTCTGGTCCAACAATCCTACAACACTCCTTAGTAAAAAATGATCCATAACCTTTGCCACTCATTTAAGAGACACTAAGGAGGGTGGATTTTAGATTGTCTATCAGATTGACATTTTCAAACTTAACATTGCCAGACTGTACTGTACCAGAACCCACCACCTTCCCTTTACTATTATTACCAAAAGATATATCACCCCCTCCATGAGTTTTGAATTCTTTGAGTAGGGCTCTACATCCAGTCATGTGCCTGGAGCCTCCACTATCTACACACCAAAGACTATCTAAGCATGCAGAAGCTCCCTGCACATCCAGTAAATAATTAGTTCAGAAGGGTCTCCAAAGCCAATAAGGCTTTGGATGGGGTCTCAACAGTGTCTATGTTAAGTTTAGGAAGATGGACAGTGGTTAGATCAGGGGATTGAGCAATTTTTGAAGCTTGTTTCTCTAACCACTGTTGGGGGCCATTTCCTATCAACTCTTGATATCCAAAGGGATGCCTGTTCACTCTTGGTTTAGAAGGCCTTTTGTAGGCTTCATAAACATGTGGGACCCTTGGATATGGTGGTTGGCCTTTACCTCTTTGATATTGGTTGGCAGGGGGTGCATCTGTCACTTGAACCTCTCTTTTAACAGAGTTTTGGTTCAGCTGTTTTGTAACAGCTGTTTGGACATGCACAAAGGATGGTTGTTTCTTGACTTGTGAACTTGATGAACCCAAGGGTGTTTTTGAAGTGTACTCATTCCTTTTTACAACAAAGGATTTAAGATACACACACTCCTGAGTGAGATGGTTTGATTTACCACAGATGGTGCAACTCTTTGAAGGCACAATGATGATTGTTTTGTTAATATCATAAGCTTTTAGATGAAAACAATCTTTTGTCAAATGATTTTTCTTTTCACAGAAATCACAAAACAAGTTTTTAATCTTTTCTTTTCTTCTTTTCAGACTCCTTTGCAACAGAGTTTTGAACCACTGTTGGGATGTCTTTAAGAGGAATGATCTTGGCCTTTGGAGCTTTGACACCATCCACAGTAGTGAAATCCATGGGTTTAAAATTTTCAAGAATGTCACACTCATTAAACTATGTGGGTTTGAATTGGTATTTCTCAACTTTCTCAAAAGTTGAGGATCCCACAGATCTTTCCCGAGTGATTTTGTTGCCACTTTTGTCAGTTATTTTAACTTCTTGGCCATTCTTGTTTGTGGGTATGACTACAACAGTGGTTTGAACAGATTCATTTGCAGCAGTGTTTTCAATTTGATCATGCTTTCTGAAACCTACACCAAATTTTACATTGCTTTTGATCTGTTTTTCAAGCATAACTTCATAACCTTTGCAGGATTCCACCCATTTTTCACATGTGATTTGGGTGGATTCCAACTCCTTTTTACAGACCTGATATTTTTCTATCATTGTCTGAAGTTGGTCATTGGTTATGCTATGCTCTTGTTTGAGGCTGCAAATCTCATTTTCTTTTTCTGACAATTTGTTTTTCAATTCTTTTAAATATTTTTCAAATTGTACTTCACCATTTAACAATCTATCTCTAAGGTTTTCATTCACCTCTTTGATGTTTGCAAATGCTATGATGCATTTGTCTGAACAAAGGTTTTTAAGAACCTGGGGTGATACCTTAGTTGCAGCCATCATGGCACAATCACAGACATGTTCACTTTCTTCTGGCACTTTCTCTTCTTTTTCACCTTGCTTCTTCTCCTCTTCTTCAGACCAGGGGTCAGACAGTGGTTCCAACAGGGGCTCTGAATTTTCTCCCAACAGTATTTCACCAGCAACAACAGAACCATTGCTTCAGCAATTGTATCCACTGTTTCTTCATTTGACTATTCTTCTTCAGTTTCCAGCCCTTCTGGTATGGACTCTAATGCTACAAAACAGAGATCATCACTAGAAACATCATTGTTAGCATAGAGTGCAAAATTTTCATCACCTAGCTCATTAGGTAAGCTACTCCAGTCAACAAAGCCTTGGATGAAAAAGCTTTGCTGATCTGGTTGAACAACTGCTGGTGCAGTTTGTTGAGGTGCAACTTGTTGCACCTCAATTGCACCTCAACCTAAGGAGCTGGGGCTTGGACATACTGTATCTGAGGAACAGTGGTTTGGACATAGTGAACAGGAACATGGGTTGCAGAGTGTGCATAGTGAGTAGTGTTTACAGGAGTAGCAGGGGTATATTGGGAATAATGCACAGTGGTTTGGTTATTTTGTGGTCTAGGGTTAGAGCTAGGATGTGTGATGATTGGTCCACTGGTTTGACTCCTGCACTCTCTAGCAAAATGACCTAACCTATTACACTTGTAGCATTTTATCTTTGATTTATCCAACCCTACTTTCAAGTTCCCATGTAACCCTGGAAATTTTCTCCCTGTCCTTTTGTAAAACTTGCTGGTTCTGACACTCAACAGTGCAAGTTGGTGCAATATGTCCATTTCCTCTAAATCAGTTGGATCAAAATGCTGCAGTTCATTGAGTTCAAAAGAGAGATTATCAAAAATCTGGTTTTCACTACTAGCTGTGAAAGCATAGTTGTTTGAGTAAGAATCAGAGTTATTAAAGCTCCACCAGCAGTTATTTCAATATAATGATCATAACTCTGATCCTTACAACTACCAGATTCCTCTTGACCCAGAAGTGTTGTGCTACCAAATGTATAGTCATCAGCAACCTTCCCTGACTCTTGTAACTTCTTTTTCTGGTTCAACTCCCTTTCATAGGTAAGGAGTCTACCATGAAGTTGAGTCAACGTTAAATCTTTGAACCCAACTGAATTTCTAGTTACAAAAGCAACTGTGTCCCATTTTTCAGGAAGTGACCATAAAAACCTGCTGTTTAGAGTTGATTTAGCAAATTCAGTTTTAACAAGTTTAAGTTCACTTATGAGATAACTAAAATGTTCAAACTGCTGTGTTAATGATTCACCCTTAATGTGACAAAAGGTTTCATACTGTTGATTCAAAACTTCCTTATTATTTTCAATTACTTCTTCAGTCCCCCCAAACTGTTCCTTAAGTGCATCCCACAATTCCTTGGCACTATTACAGTGTAACAGCCCAGCATAGATCTCATTTGGTAGTGCGGATGCAATGATGTTAAATGCCTTGGCATCCAGTTCAATTTTCTGAAAATCCTGGTCAGTATAGTTCTCAATTTTCTTAGGAACCATGACTTTTAGATCCTTAGCACTCGGCACCATTGGAACATGTGGTCCAAAGACAACCGACTTCCAACATCCGGTATTTTGTTGAGCTAAGATGTGACTCATCCTTCGCTCCCAGATGTTGTATTTAGATCTGACCAACATAGGTGGTTTGAAGAGTGAACCAACGTTATTAGTGTTATCCTGTGATTGTGACATCATTTTGGTTGTTTTTCAGGCACCAAATAACCAACTTTATACGTGATTATACCTTACTCTGTTTTACAACTAAAACCGAACAATCGAGAGTATCAATGAAATTGAGCTGAACTTTTACGTCAAAATGATTGTTAGATCAAGTTTGACTGTCCGAGCTCTGATACCAATTGATAGGATCTGAGTTTCTTTTGATTGTGTTCGTTTGATTAGAATGAAGATGAAACAGAGTTAAATGCAGCGAAATTAAATGAAACAAACTTTCAACACACAATCAATGAGAGAACAAGTTTTAGCAAACATGTTTAACTTGAAATCGAATGATTGTATTTATTACAATAAACAATCACAATGCATGCATACACATAATCTCCCCCTCAGCCTGAGCTCACTATGATTGTTCGTACAGAATGACTTGGTGATGAAGAGAGCTAATAGAACAGTACAGGGTACTGTTCTATTTATAGTACAGAACAACCACAGAGCATCTTTTGGCTGACGTCACCATGAAAGTGACATCTAACCTCCTAACAACCTCTAACAACTATTCTATACAACTACTGATCATAAACCACTGATTACAATAAACAAATACAATACAAGACTAAACTACTGCTTCTTCATTCCACTGTTATAGCTCCAGCAGTGCTTTGGGTCTTCAGCAGTACTTGAGGCATATAAGTAGATTGAGCATCAGTACTTTATCTTCAACAGTCTTTAGGGATCAACAGTTGTTGTGAAGAGCAGTACTTAGAGGTCATCAAATGATAGGGCCACTTTCAAGGGGAAATATCTGATGCAAACAACTGCTTATGGTGAATCCACTGATCTGAACCAGTTTTGGCTTTATCAACTGTTCCTTTGTAGGGTTCAACCCAACAGTGATTTAGTTCACGAAGATTTTTCAATGACGAGAACCTCCATCAAAGAGTAAAAAAGGCGTAAGGTTCACAATGGTGTAAAACTAAAATGGGATATACCGGCTAGGATTCGTGAGGAACAAGGGCCAAACCAACCACCCAAGAATGGAATCGTCGGCCCAAAACACTTGACAACCTCCTAGAAGAAGTTTTTCTTGCCACCAGACCTTTCTCCATCAATTAAGAATCTGATGCCGTCACTAAACACATTCCTTAAATTGTAGCCATTTTTTGAGTGTTTATTTTTTGCTGTCTAATCCGCATATATATCACCATTGCTCTTGATTTTCTTGACTGTATATATCTTAAATGTCAACATATACACGTGTGATTTAGTTTACGAATATTTTTCAATGCCGAGAACCTCGATCAGAGTGTAAAAAATGCGTAAGATTCTCAATGGTGTAAAACTAAAATGAGATATACCAGGCTAGGATTCGAGTTACAGGAACAAGGGCCAAACCAACCACCCAAGAATGGAATCGTCGAGCAAAAACACTTGACAACCTCCTGGAAGCAGCTTTTCTTGCCACCAGACATTTCTCCATCAATTAGGAATCTGATGCCGTCACTAAACACATTCCTTAAATTGTAGCCATTTTTTGAGTGTTTATCTTTTGGTGTCTAATTCGCATATATATCACCATTGCTCTTGATTTTTTTGACTATATATCTCTTAAATGTCAACATATACACGTGTGATTTAGTTTACGAATATTTTTCAATGCCAAGAACCTCCATCAGAGAGTAAAAAAGGCGTAAGATTCACAATGGTGTAAAACTAAAATGGGATATACCAGGTGTAACACCCCAAAAATAATTAATAACTAAAATACAAAATATTTAAAGATATAAAAGAAAGATGTTAGTTAATGGACACTAGTCTAATAAAGAAAACTAGAGGGACTGATTTTGTAAAAATGGAAACTTGATTTTAATAAAAATCAATCAAATTAAAACCACACACACATACGTGCGTGCGTGTGGGTGTGTGCGACCAGAAGGGGGAAACAAGAGCCAAGCCCTAGTTCATGTTCTTGTTCACCAAATCCATCAAAATCAGCCATAAATCAAGACGGATTCAATGCATGTTTAGTGAATTAGAGTCTATAACATCATCTCTTCATAAGGTATGTTGAGAATTTGATGTATGTTATGTATTGAGTTCTTGATGAAATATATGATGCCCAATTAGGGTAAAATTATGTTGAAATTATGATAAAGATAGTAAAATCTACATGATTGTAAACAAGTTTGATAAACACAAGTAGAACAAATGCCATGATTAGGTATTTAGTTGAATGCACAAGTTTGAACAAATGAGTTTTAATGTGTAAGATTGGAAGTCATAAAATCTGGAAGTTTATGATGATGATTTGAACTCATAATAATCTGAAATTGATAGAAAAAGGGTATAATAGATATATTTCTACTTGTTAAGTAGAAGTTTTGTTGGCTAGGAACTTCAATAACTTGAGGGACATGGCTAATATTAAAATATGCACATAAAGTATTTGACGAAACGCTTGAATGAAATATTAAGTTTTAATAATTCACCAAATGATGTTGACGAGAATTTATGAATGAGATATGGACAATTGTGCATATTGTGAATTTGAGAAAAAGGGAATACTAACGATTGGGTTGCACGTTATAGGCAACTAGGGTGAAGCTTCGGGGAGTCAAGCCGGGGCAAACACAAAGTTGAAGGAAAAGCAATATGGTACGTGGCTAAACGCTTCGACAATATTGTTGATTAGTATTTCCTTATTGTTAATAGTTGTTATATTAAGACATGGAATTTGAGGGATTTAGTTTGCTTGAATGATGGACTTCATAAAGGCAAACCAAACGGGTTAAAAAGGGTAGGTACGAACCGGGTAACGGAGGTACCTTATCCGTAGACTTTAAGCCCGGGTGATGGGTAATGATTTGTTAAACGCGCAAACCGGTAATGGGAGCGCGAGTGTGTAAAATAAGGAACCCGGGAATGGGTCATCTCATTACGAAGTAAAACCCCGTCCGTATGGTTTCGGGTAGAATGAACTAGAGAGTAAAGTGATTAAAATGTTGAATAATATATATATATGAGTTTGATTATGTATCCAATGATGCATATTCGTTATAAATTATGTCATGAGAATGTTTATAGCTTGAAGACAGGAAATCTTCGCTCTCACTAGTAATTTTAGGATGTCCCGTATTACGTCCTGATGTTTTAAAAGTGCAAAACGGGAACAAACGGGTCAAAACAGCAAGACAACAAAGATTTTACTACAAATGAGTCTCTGGCGGGCCGCGATAGCTTGGCCTGCTCTTAGGCGGGGCGCGAAAGAGCTACCGTAAGCTACGGTAGCTACCGTAGCATACAGTACCGACTAAAGTTGTTACGCTGGTTCACTACTGCCTTACGACAGCCTTACATTGCCAGCGGCTACCGTAGCTTACGGTGGCTACCGTAAGCTACGGTAGTGCCCAGCCATTTTTGTTGAGTTTTGCTTATTGTGGCTAATCGAATCTCTTTTCGAGCATGGTTTTCGATTATGCTAATTTCTAGAATCCTAATACTAACGTTTATTGGATTTTTTTCAGCCTTTAGGACAATACAAGCACGTGGATGATGATCAAGTCAATGCTATTGAACCGAACACATTCAAGATCTTGTTCCGCTACTTTTGTTAATGCCTGTAGTTAATATAACTTATGTAATTAAAGGAATACTTATGTATCCTAATGTTGTTTTTGAACGTTTGTTAAACTAATGATAATGTAAATGTTTGCGCTTAGCATTTATAAAGATTAGTTCTATTACTCGTTAGAATTTGTATTATAGAAATGAGTGTTACACCAGGCTAGGATTCGAGTTATAGGAACAAGGGACAAACCAACCACCCAATAATGGAATCATCGAGCGAAAACACTTGACAACCTCCTAGAAGAAGCTTTTCTTGCCACCAGACCTTTCTCCATCAATTAGGAATCTGATGCCGTCACTAAACACATTCCTTAAATTGTAACCATTTTTTGAATGTTTATTTTTTGTTGTCTAATCCGCATATATATCCCCATTTCTCTTGATTTTCTTGACTGTATATCTCTTAAATGTCAACATATAGACGTATGATTTAGTTTACGAAGATTTTTCAATGCCGAGAACCTCGATCAGAGAGTAAAAAATGCGTAAGGTTCTCAATGGTATAAAACTAAAATGGGATACACCGGGCTAGGATTCGAGTTACAGGAACAAGGGCAAACCAACCACCCAAGAATGGAATCGTCGAGCGAAAACACTTGACAATCTCTTGGTAGCAGCTTTTCTTGCCACCAGACCTTTCTCCATCAATTAGGAATCTGATGCCGTCACTAAACACATTCCTTAAATTGTAGCCATTTTTTTAGTGTTTAATTTTTGGTGTCTAATCCGCATATATATCACCATTGCTCTTGATTTTCTTGACTGTATATCTCTTAAATGTCAACTTATACACGTGTGATTTAGTTTACGAAGATTTTTCAATGCCGAGAACCTCTATCAGAGAGTAAAAAAGGCGTAAGGTTCACAATGGTGTAAAACTAAAATGGGATATACCGGGCTAGGATTCGAGTTACAGGAACAAGGGCCAAACCAACCACACAAGAATGGAACCGTCGAGCGAAAACACTTGACAGCATCCTCGAAGCAGCATTTCTTGCCACCAGACCTTTCTCCATCAATTAGAATCAGATGCCGTCACTAAACACATTCCTTAAATTGTAGCCAATTTTTGAGTGTCTATTTTTTGGTGACTAATCCGCATATATATCACCATTGCTCTTGATTTTCTTGACTGTATATCTCTTAAATGTCAACATATACACGTGTGATTTAGTTTACGAAGATTTTTCAATGTCGAGAACCTCGATCAGAGATTAAAAAAGGTGTAAGTTTCACAATGGTGTAAAACTAAAATGGGATATACTGGGCTAGGATTCGAGTTACAGGAACAAGGCCAAACCAACCACCCAAGAATGGAATCGTCGAGCGAAAACACTTGACAACCTCCTGGATGCAGCTTTTCTTGCCACCAGACCTTTCTCCATCAATTAGGAATCTGATTCCGTCACTAAACACATTCCTTAAATTGTGGCTATTTTTTGAGTGTTTATTTTTTGGTGTCTAGGCCGCATATATATCATCATTGCTCTTGATTTTCTTGACTGTATATCTCTTAAACGTCAACATATACATGTGTGATTTAGTTTACGAAGATTTTTCAATGCCGAGAACCTCAATAAGAGAGTAAAAAAGGCGTAAGGTTCCCAATGGTGTAAAACTAAAATGAGATATACCGAGCTAGGATTCGTGTTACAGGAACCAGGGCCAAACCAACCACCCAAGAATGGAATCGTCGAGCGAAAACACTTGACAACCACCTGGAAGCAGCATTTCTAGCCACCAGACCTTTCTCCATCAATTAGGAATCTGATGCCGTTACTAAACACATTCCTTAAATTGTAGCTATTTTTTTAGTGTTTATTTTTTGGTGTCTAACTGCATATATATCACCATTGCTCTTGATTTTCTTGACTTTATATCTCTTAAATGTAAACATATACACGTGTGATTTAGTTTACGAAGATTTTTCAATGCCGAGAACCTCGATCAAAGAGTAAAAAAGGCGTAAGGTTCACAATGGTGTAAAACTAAAGTGAGATATACCGAGCTAGGATTCGTGTTACAGGAACTAGGGTCAAACCAACCACCCAAGAATGTAATCGTCGACCGAAAACACTTGACAACCTCCTGGAAGCTGCTTTTCTTGCCGCCAGACCTTTCTCCATCAATTAGGAATCTGATGTCGTCACTAAACACATTTCTTAAAATGTTGCCATTTTTTTGTGTTTATTTTTTGGTGTCTAATCCGCATATATATCACCATTGCTCTTGATTTTCTTGACTGTATATCTCTTAAATGTCAAGATATACACGTGTGATTTAGTTTACGAAGATTTTTCAATGCCGAGAACCTCGATCAGAGAGTAAAAAAGGCGTAAGGTTCAAAATGGTGTAAAACTAAAATGGAATATACCAGGCTAGGATTCGAGTTAGAGGAACAATGGCCAAACCAACCACTCAAGAATAGAATCATCAAGTGAAAACACTTGACAACCTCCTGTAAGCAGCTTTTCTTGCCACCAGACCTTTCTCCATCAATTAGGAATCTGATGTCGTCACTAATCAGATTACTTAAATTGTTGCCACTTTTTGTGTGTTTATTTTTTGGTGTCTAATCCACATATATATCACCATTGATCTTGATTTTCTTAACTGTATATCTCTAGAATGTCAACATGTACACATGTGATTTCGTTTACTAAGATTTTTCAATGCCGAGAACCTCGATCAGAGTGTAAAAAAAGCGTAAGGTTCACAATGGTGTAAAAGTAAAATGGGATATACTGGGCTAGTATTCAAGTTACATGAACAAGGGCCAAACCAACCACCCAAGAATGGAATCGTCGAGCGAAAACACTTGACAACCTCCTGGAAGCAACTTTTCTTGCCACCAGACCTTTCTCCATTAATTAGGAATCTGATGCCGTCACTAAACACATTCCTTAAATTGTAGCCATTTTTTGAGTGTTTATTTTTTGGTGTCTAAGCCGCATATATATCACCATTGCTCTTGATTTTCTTGACTGTATTTCTCTTAAATGTCAACATATACATGTGTGATTTAGTTTACGAAGATTTTTCAATGCCGAGAACCTCGATCAGAGAGTAAAAAAGGCGTAAGGTTCACAATGGTGTAAAACTATAATGAGATATACCGGGATAGGGTTCGAGTTACAGGAACAAGGGCCAAACCAACCACCCAAGAATGGAATCGTCGAGCTAAAACACTTGACAACCTCCTAAAAGAAGCTTTTCTTGCCACCAGACCTTTCTCCATCAATTAGGAATCTGATGCCATCACTAAACACATTCCTTAAATTGTAGCCATTTTTTGAATGTTTATTTTTTGCTGTCTAATCCGCATATATATCACCATTGCCCTTGATTTTCTTTACTGTATATCTCTTAGATGTCAACATATACACGTGTGATTTAGTTAACGAAGATTTTTCAATGTCGAGAACCTCGATCAGAGAGTAAAAAAGGCGTAAGGTTCACAATGGTGTAAAACTAAAATGGGATATACCGGGCTAGGATTCGATTTACAGGAACAAGAGCCAAACCAAGCACCCAAGAATGGAATCGTCAAGCGAAAACACCTGATAACCTCTTGGAAACACCTTTTCTTGCCACCAGACCTTTCTCCATCAATTAGGAATCTGATGCCGTCACTAAACACATTCCTTAAATTGTTGCCATTTTTTGTGTGTTTATTTTTTGGTGTCTAATCCGCATATATATATCACCATTGCTCATGATTTTCTTGACTGTATATCTCTTAAATGTCAACATATACACGTGTGATTTTATTTACGAAGATTTTTCAATGTCGAGAACCTCAATCAGAGAGTAAAAAAGGCGTAAGTTTCACAATGTTGTAAAACTAAAATAGGATATACCAGGCTAGGATTCGAGTTACAGGAACAAGGGCCAAACCAACCACCCAAGAATGGAATCGTCAAGCGAAAACACTTGACAACCTCTTAGAAGAAGCTTTTCTTGCCACCAGACCTTTCTCCATAAATTAGGAATCTGATGCCGTCACTAAACACATTCCTTAAATTGTAGCCATTTTTTGAATGTTTATTTTTTGCTGTCTAATCCGCATATATATCACCATTGCCCTTGATTTTCTTGACTGTATATCTCTTAAATGTCAACATATACACGTGTGATTTAGTTAACGAAGATTTTTCAATGTCGAGAACCTCGATCAGAGAGTAAAAAAGGCGTAAGGTTCACAATGGTGTAAAACTAAAATGGGATATACCGGGCTAGGATTCGAATTACAGGAACAAGGGCCAAACCAACTATCCAAGAATGGAATCATTGAGCGAAAACACTTGACAGCATCCTGTAAGCAGCTTTTCTTGCCACCAGACATTTCTCTATCAATTAGGAATCAGATGCCGTCACTAAACACATTCCTTAAAATGTATCCATTTTTTGAGTGTTTTTTTGGTGTCTAATCTGCATGTATATCACCATTGCTCTTGATTTTCTTGACTGTATATCTCTTAAATGTCAACATATACACGTGTGATTTAATTTACGAAGATTTTTCAATGCCGAGAACGTAGATCGGAGTTTAAAAAAGGCGTAAGTTTCATAATGGTGTAAAACTAAAATGGGATATACCGGGCTAGGATTCGAGTTACAGGAACAAATGCCAAACAAACCACCCAAGAATGGAATCGTCGAGCGTAAACACTTGACAACCTCCTGGAAGCAGCTTTTCTTTCCACCAGACCTTTCTCCATCAATTAGGAATCTGATCCCGTCACAAAACACATTCCTTAAATTGTTGCCATTTTTTGTGTGTTTATTTTTTGGTGTCTAATCCGCATATATATCACCATTGCTCTTGATTTTCTTGACTGTATATCTCTTAAATGTCAACATATACACGTGTGATTTAGTTTACGAAGATTTTTCAGTGTCGAGAACCTCGATAGAGAGTAAAAAAGTCGTAAGGTTCACAATGGTGTAAAACTAAAATGGGATTTACCGGGCTAGGATTTGAGTTACAGGAACAAGGGCCAAACCAACCAACCAAGAATGGAATCGTCGAGCGAAAACACTTGACAACCTCCTAGAAGCAACTTTTCTTGCCACCAGACCTTTCTCCATCAATTAGGAATCAGATGCCGTCACTAAACACATTCCTTAAATTGTATCCATTTTTTGAGTGTTTTTTTGGTGTCTAATCTGCATGTATATCACCATTGCTCTTGATCTTCTTGACTGTATATCTCTTAAATGTCAACATATACACATGTGATTTAATTTACGAAGATTTTTCAATGCCGAGAACGTAGATCGGAGTTCAAAAAAGGCGTAAGTTTCATAATGGTGTAAAACTAAAATGGGATATACCGGGCTAGGATTCGGGTTACAGGAACAAATGCCAAACAAACCACCCAAGAATGGAATCGTCGAGCGTAAACACTTGACAACCTCCTGGAAGTAGCTTTTCTTTCCACCATACCTTTCTCCATCAATTAGGAATCTGATCCCGTCACTAAACACATTCCTTAAATTGTTTCCATTTTTTGTGTGTTTATTTTTTGGTGTCTAATCCGCATATATATCACCATTGCTCTTGATTTTCTTGACTGTATATCTCTTAAATGTCAACATATACACGTGTGATTTAGTTTACGAAGATGTTTCAGTGTCGAGAACCTCGATAGAGAGTAAAAAAGTCGTAAGGTTCACAATGGTGTAAAACTAAAATGGGATATACCGGGCTAGGATTCGAGTTACAGGAACAAGGGCCAAACCAACCTACCAAGAATGGAAGCGTCGAGGGAAAACACTTGACAACCTCCTGGAAGCAGTTTTTCCTGCCACCAGACCTTTCTCCATCAATTAGGAATCTGATGTCGTCACTAAACACATTCCTTAAATTGTAGCCATTTTTTGAGTGTTTATTTTTTGCTGTCCAATCCGCATATATATTACCATTGCTCTTGATTTTCTTGACTGTATATCTCTAAAATGTCAACAGATACACGTGTGATTTAGTTTACCAAGATTTTTCAAAGCCGAGGACGTCGATCAGAGAGTAAAACATGCGTAAGGTTCAAAATGGTGTAAAATTAAATGGAATATACCGGGCTAGGATTTGAGTTACAGGAACAAGGGACAAACCAACCACCCAAGAATGGAATCGTCGAGCGAAAACACTTGACAACCTCCTGGAAGCAGCTTTTCTTGCCACCAGACCTTTCTCCATGAATTAGAAATCTGATGTCGTCACTAAACACACTCCTTAAATTGTTGCCATTTTTTGTGTGTTTATTTTTTGGTGTCTAATCCGCATATATATCACCATTGCTCTTGATTTTCTTGACTGTATATCTCTTAAATGGCAACATGTACACATGTGATTTCGTTTACAAAGATTTTTCAATGTCGAGAACCTCGACCAGAGAGTAAAAAAGGCGTAAGGTTCGCAATGGTGTAAAACTAAAATGGGATATACCGTGCTTGGATTCGAGTTATAGGAACAAGGGCCAAACCAACCAACCAAGAATGGAAGCGTCGAACGAAAACACTCGACAACTTCCTAGAAGCAGTTTTTCCTACCACCAGACCTTTCTCCGTCAATTAGGAATCTGATGCCGTCACTAAACACATTCCTTAAATTGTATCCATTTTTTGAGTGTTTATTTTAGCCATTTTTGAGTGTTTATTTTTTGTTGTCCAATCCGCATATATATCACCATTGCTCTTGATTTTCTTGACTGTATATCTCTAAAATGTCAACATATACACGTGTGATTTAGTTTACGAAGATTTTTCAAAGCCGAGAACCTCGATCAGAGAGTAAAAATGCGTAAGGTTCAAAATGGTGTAAAATTAAATGGAATATACCGGGCTAGGATTTGAGTTACAGGAACAAGGGCCACACCAACCACCCAAGAATGGAATCGTCGAGCGAAAACACTTGACAACCTCCTGGAAGCAGCTTTTCTTGCCACCAGACCTTACTCCATCAATTAGGAATCTGATGTCGTCACTAAACACATTCCTTAAATTGTTGCCATTTTTTGTGTGTTTATTTTTTTGGTGTCTAATCAGCATATATATGAGCATTGCTCTTGATTTTCTTGACTGTATATCTCTTAAATGGCAACATGTACACATGTGATTTCGTTTACGAAGATTTTTCAGTGCCGAGAACCTCGATCAGAGAGTACAAAAGGCGTAAGGTTCACAATGGTGTAAAATTAAAATGGGATATACCGGGCAAGGGTTTGAGTTACAGGAACAAGGGCCAAACCAACCACTCAAGAATGGAATCATCGAGCGAAAACACTTGACAACCACATAGAAGTAGCTTTTCTTGCCACCAGACCTTTCTCCATCAATTAGGAATCTGATCCCGTTACTAAACACATTCCTTAAATTATAGCCATTTGTTGAGTGTTTTTTTGGTGTCTAGTCCGCATACATATCACCATTGCCCTTGATTTTCTTGACTGTACATCTCTTAAATGTCTACATATACATGTGTGAATTAGTTTACGAAGATTTTTCAATGCCAAGAACCTCGATCTGAGAGTAAAAAAGGCGTAAGGTTCACAATGGTGTAAAATTAAAATGCGATATATCGGGCTAGGATTCGAGTTACAGGAACAAGGACTAAACCAACCACCCAAGAATGGAATCGTCGAGCGAAAACACTTGACAACCTCCTAGAAGCAGCTTTTTCTTGCCACCAGACCTTTCTCCATCAATTAGGAATCTGATGCCGTCACTAAACACATTCCTTAAATTGTAGCCATTTGTTGAGTGTTTTTTTTGTGTCTAATCTGCATATATATCAACATTGCCTTTGATTTTCTTGACTGTATATCTCTTAAATGTCAACATATACACGTGTGATTTAGTTTATAAAATTTTTCAATGCCGAGAACCTCGATCAGAGAGTAAAAAAGGCGTAAGGTTCACAATGGTGTAAAACTAAAATGGGATATACCGGGCTAGGATTCGATTTACAGGAACAAGGGCCAAACCAACTACCCAAGAATGGAATCGTCGAGCATTAACACTTGACATCATCCTGTTAGCAGCTTTTCTTGCCACCAGACCTTTCTCCATCAATTAGGAATCAGATGCCGTCACTAAACACATTCCTTAAATTGTAGCCATTTTTTGAGTGTTTTTTTGGTGTCTAATCCGCATGTATATCACCATTGCTCTTGATTTTCTTGACTGTATATCTCTTAAATGTCAACATATACACGTGTGATTTAGTTTATGAAAATTTTTCAATGCCGAGAACGTAGATCTAAGATTAAAAAAGGCGTAAGTTTCACAAGCGTGTAAAACTAAAATGGGATATACCGGGCTAGGATTCGAGTTACAAGAATAAGGGGCAAAACCAACCACCCAAGAATGGAATCGTCGAGCGAAAACACTTGACGACCACGTGGAAGCAGCTTTTCTTGCCACCAGACCTTTCTCCATTAATTTGGAATCTGATGCCGTCACTAAACACATTCCTTAAATTCTAGCCATATTTTGAGTGTTTAATTTTTGGTGTCTAATCCGCATATATATCACCATTGCTCTTGATTTTCTTGACTGTATATCTCTTAAATGTCAACATATACACATGTGATTTACTTTACGAAGATTTTTCAATGCCGATAACCTCGATCAGAGAGTAAAAAAGGCGTTAGGTTCCCAATGGTGTAAAACTAAAATGTGATATATCGAGCTAGGATTCGAGTTACAGGAACAAGGGGCAAAACCAACCACCCTAGAATGGAATCGCCGAGCGAAAACACTTGACGACCTCGTGGAAGCAGCTTTTCTTGCCACCAGACCTTTCTCCATTAATTTGGAATCTGATGCCGTCATTAAATACATTCCTTAAATTGTAGCCATTTTTTGAGTGTTTATTTTTTGGAATCTAATCCGCATATATATCACCATTGCTCTTGATTTTCTTGACTGTATATCTCTAATATTGCAACATAATCACGTGTGATTTAGTTTACGAAGATTTTTCAATGCCGAGAATCTCGATCAGAGAGTAAAAAAGGCGTAAGGTTCACAATGGTGTGAAACTAAAATGGGATATACCAGGCTAGTATTCGAGTTACAGGAACAAGAACCAAACCAACCACCCAAGAATGGAATCGTCGAGCGAAAACACTTGACAACCTCCTGGAAGCAACTTTTCTTGCCACCAGACCTTTCTCCATCAAATAGGATTCTGATGCCGTCACTAAACACATTCCTTAAATTGTTGCCATTTTTTGAGTGTTTATTTTTTGGTGTCTAATCTGCATATAAATAACCATTGCTCTTGATTTTCTTGACTGTATATCTCTTAAATGGCAACATGTACACGTGTGATTTTGTTTACGAAGATTTTTTAAAGCCGAGAACCTCGATCAGAGAGTAAAAAAGGCATAAGATTCACAATGGTGTAAAACTAAAACGGGATATACCGGGCTAGGATTCGAGTTACAGGAACAAGGTCCAAACCAACCTCCCAAGAATGGAATCGTCGAGAGAAAACACTTGACAACCGCGTAGAAGCAGCTTTTCTTGCCACCAGACCTTTCTCCATCAATTAGGAATCTGATGCCGTCACTAAACACATTCCTTAGATTGTAGCCATTTTTTAGTGTTTATTTTTTGGTGTCTAATCCGCATATATATGACCATCGCTTTTGATTTTCTTGACTGTATATCTCTTAAATGTTAATATATACACGTGTGATTTAGTTTACGAACATTTTTCAATGCCGAGATCCTCGATCAGAGAGTGAAAATGCGTAAGGTTCACAATGGTGTAAAACTAAAATGGGATATACCGGGCTAGGTTTCGAGTCACAGGAACAAGGGCCAAACCAATCACCCAAGAATGGAATCGTCGAGCGAATACACTTGACAACCTCCTAGAAGAAGCTTTTCTTGCCACAAGACATTTCTCCATCAATTTGGAATCTAATGCCGTCACTAAACACATCCCTTAAATTGTAGCCATTTTTTAAGTGTTTATTTTTTGGTGTCTAATCCGCATATATATCACCATTGCTCTTCATTTTCTTGTCTGTATATCTCTTAAATGTCAACATATACACATGTGATTTAGTTTATGAAGATTTTTCAATGCCGATAACCTCGATCAGAGAGTAAAAAAGGCGTAAGGTTCACAATGGTGTAAAACTAAAATGGGATATACCGGGCTAGGATTCTAGTTACAGGAACAAGGGCCAAACCAACCACCTAAGAATGGAATCGTCGAGCGAAAACACTTGACGACCTCGTGGAAGCAGCTTTTCTTACCACCAGACCTTTCTCCATCAATTAGGAATTTGATGCCATCACTAAACACATTCCATAAATTGTAGCCATTTTTTTGGTGTTTATTTTTTGGTGTGTATTCCGCATATATATCACCATCGCTCTTGATTTTCTTGACTGTATATCTCTTAAATATCAACATATACACGTGTGATTTAGTTTACGAAGATTTTTCAATACCGAGAACCTCGATCAGAGAGTAAAAAAGGCGTAAGTTTCACAATGGTGTAAAACTAAAATGGGATATACCGGGCTAGGATTCGAGTTACAGGAACAAGGGCCAAACCAACCACCCAAGAATGGATTCGTCGTGCGAAAACAGTTGACAACCTCCTAGAAGCAGATTTTCTTGCCACCAGACTTTTCTCCATCAATTAGGAATCTGATGCCGTCACTAAACACATTCCTTAAATTGTAGCCATTTGTTGAGTGTTTTTTTTTGTCTAATCCGCATATATATCACCATTGCCTTTGATTTTCTTGACTGTATATCTCTTAAATGTCAACATATACACGTGTGATTAAGTTTACGAAGATTTTTCAATGCCGACCACCTCGATCAGAGAGTAAAAAAGGCGTAAGTTTCACAATGGTGTAAAATTAAAATGGGATATACCGGGCTAGGATTCGAGTTACAGGAACACGGGCCAAACCAACCACCCAAGAATGCAATCGTCGAGCGAAAACACTTGACAACCTCCTAGAATCAGCTTTTTTCTTGCCACCAGACCTTTCTCCATCAATTAGGAATCTGATGCCGTCACTAAACACATTCCTTAAATTGTAGCCATTTGTTGAGTGTATTTTTTTTGGCGTCTAATCCGCATATATATCACCACTGCCCTTCTTGACTTCATATCTCTTAAATGTCAACATATACACGTGTGATTTAGTTTACGAAGATTTTTCAATGCCGAGAACCTCGATCAGAGAGTAAAAAAGGCATAAGGTTCACAATGGTGTAAAATTAAAATGGGATATACCGGGCAAAGATTCGAGTTACTGGAACAAGGGCCAAACCAACCACCCAAGAATGGAATCGTCGAGCGAAAACACTTGACAAGCCCCTAGAAGCAGCTTTTCTTCCCACAAGACATTTCTCCATCAATTAAGAATCTCATGCCGTCACTAAACACATTCCATAAATTGTAGCCATTTGTTGAGTGTTATTTTTTGGTGTCTCATCCGCATATATATCACCATTCCCCTTGATTTTCTTGACTGTATATCTCTTAAATGTGAACATATACACGTGTGATTTAGTTTACGAAGATTTCTCAATGACGAGAACCTCGATCAGAGAGTAAAAAAGGCGTAAGGTTCACAATGGTGTAAAATTAAAATGGGTTATATCGGGCTAGGATTCGAGTTACAAGAACAAGGGCCAAACCTGCCACCCAAGAATGGAATCGTCGAGCGAAAACACTTGACAACCTCCTAAAAGCAGCTTTTCTTACCACCAGACCTTTCACCATCAATTAGGAATATGATGTCGTTACTAAACACATTCCTTAAATTGAAGCCATTTGTTGAGTGTTTTTTTTGTGTCTAATCCGCATATATATCACCATTGCCCTTGATTTTCTCGACTGTATATCTCTTAAATGTCAACATATACACGTGTGATTTAGTTTACGAAGATTTTTCAATGCCGAGAACCTCGATCAGAGAGTAAAAAAGGCGTAAGGTTCACAATGGTGTAAAATTAAAATGGGATATACCGGGATAGGATTCGAGTTACAGGAACAAGGGCCAAACTAACCACCAAAGAATGGAATCGTCGTGCGAAAACACTTGACAACCTCCTAGAAGCAGCTTTTCTTGCCACCAGACCTTTCTCCATCAATTAGGAATCTGATGCCGTCACTAAACACATTCCTTAAATTGTAGCCATTTGTTGAGTGTTTTTTTTGTGTCTAATCCGCATATATATCACCATTGCCCTTGATTTTCTTGACTGTATATCTCTTAAATGTCAACATATCCACGTGGGATTTAGTTTACGAAGATTTTTCAATGCCGAGAACCTCGATCAGAGAGTAAAAAAGGCGTAAGTTTCAAAATGGTGTAAAATTAAAATGGGATATACCGGGCTAAGATTCGAGTTACAGGAACAAGGGCCAAACCAACCACCCAAGAATGGAATCGTCGAGCGAAAACACTTGACAACCTCTTAGAAGCAGCTTTTTTCTTGCCACCAGACCTTTCTCATCAATTAGGAATCTGATGTCGTCACTAAACACATTCCTTAAATTGTAGCCATTTGTTGAGTGTATTTTTTTTGGTGTCTAATCCGCATATATATCACCACTGCCCTTCTTGACTTCATATCTCTTAAATGTCAACATATACACGTGTGATTAAGTTTACGAAGATTTTTCAATGCCGAGAACCTCGATCAGATAGTAAAAAAGGCATAAGGTTCACAATGGTGTAAAATTAAAATGGGATATACCGGGCAAAGATTCGAGTTACTGGAACAAGGGCCAAACCAACCACCCAAGATTGGAATCGTCGAGCGAAAACACTTGACAAGCTCCTAGAAGCAGCTTTTCTTCCCACAAGACATTTCTCCATCAATTAAGAATCTCATGCCGTCACTAAACACATTCCATAAATTGTAGCCATTTGTTGAGTGTTATTTTTTGGTGTCTCATCCGCATATATATCACCATTCCCCTTGATTTTCTTGACTGTATATCTCTTAAATGTCAACATATACACGTGTGATTTAGTTTACGAAGATTTCTCAATGCCGAGAACCTCGATCAGAGAGTAAAATAGGCGTAAGGTTCACAATGGTGTAAAATTAAAATGGGATATATCGGGCTAGGATTCGAGTTACAAGAACAAGGGCCAAACCTGCCACCCAAGAATGGAATCGTCGAGCGAAAACACTTGACAACCTCCTAAAAGCAGCTTTTCTTACCACCAGACCTTTCACCATCAATTAGGAATATGATGTCGTTACTAAACACATTCCTTAAATTGAAGCCATTTGTTGAGTGTTTTTTTTTGTGTCTAATCCGCATATATATCACCATTGCCCTTGATTTTCTTGACTGTATATCTCTTAAATGTCAACATATACACGTGTGATTTAGTTTATGAAGATTTTTCAATGCCTAGAACCTCGATCAGAGAGTAAAAAAGGCGTAAGGTTCACAATGGTGTAAAATTAAAATGTGATATACCGGGCTAGGATTCGAGTTACAGGAACAAGGGCCAAACCAACCACCAAAGAATGGAATCATCGTGCGAAAACACTTGACAACCTCCTAGAAGCAGCTTTTCTTGCCACCAGACCTTTCTCCATCAATTAGGAATCTGATGCCGTCACTAAACACATTCCTTAAATTGTAGCCATTTGTTGAGTGTTTTTTTTGTGTCTAATCCGCATATATATCACCATTGCCCTTGATTTTCTTGACTGTATATCTCTTAAATGTCAACATATCCACGTGGGATTTAGTTTACGAAGATTTTTCAATGCCGAGAACCTCGATCAGAGAGTAAAAAAGGCGTAAGTTTCAAAATGGTGTAAAATTAAAATGGGATATACCGGGCTAGGATTCGAGTTACAGGAACAAGGGCCAAACCAACCACCCAAGAATGGAATCGTCGAGCGAAAACACTTGACAACCTCCTAGAAGCAGATTTTTCTTGCCACCAGACCTTTCTCCATCAATTAGGAATCTGATGCCGTCACTAAACACATTCCTTAAATTGTAGCCATTTGTTGAGTGTATTTTTTTTTGTGTCTAATCCGCATATATATCACCACTGCCCTTCTTGACTTCATATATCTTAAATGTCAACATATACACATGTGATTTAGTTTACGAAGATTTTTCAATGCCGGGAACCTCGATCAGAGAGTAAAAAAGGCATAAGGTTCACAATGGTGTAAAATTAAAATGGGATATACCGGGCAAAGATTCGAGTTACTGGAACAAGGGCCAAACCAACCACCCCAGAATGGAATCGTCGAGCGAAAACACTTGACAAGCTCCTAGAAGCAGCTTTTCTTCCCACCAGACATTTCTCCATCAATTAGGAATCTGATGCCGTCACTAAACACATTCCATAAATTGTACCATTTGTTGAGTGTTGTTTTTTGGTGTCTAATCCGCATATATATCACCATTGCCCTTGATTTTCTTGACTGTGTATCTCTTAAATGTCAACATATACACGTGTGATTTAGTTTACGAAGATTTCTCAATGCCGAGAACCTAGATCAGAGAGTAAAAAAGGCGTAAGGTTCACAATGGTGTAAAATTAAAATGGGATATATCGGGCTAGGATTCGAGTTACAGGAACAAGGGCCAAACCAACCACCCAAGAATGGAATCGTCGAGCGAAAACACTTGACAACATCGTAGAAGCAGCTTTTCTTACCACCAGAACTTTCTCCATCAATTAGGAATATGATGTCGTTACTAAACACATTCCTTAAATTGAAGCCATTTGTTGAGTGTTTTTTTTTTGTGTCTAATCCGCATATATATCACCACTGCACTTGATTTTCTTTACGGTATATCTCTTAAATGTCAACATATACACGTGTGATTTAGTTTACAAAGATTTTTCAATACTGAGAACCTCGATTAGAGAGTAAAAAAGGCGTAAGTTTCACAATGGTGTAAAATTAAAATGTGATATACCGGGCTAGGATTCGAGTCACAGGAATAAGGGCTAAAGCAACCACCCAAGAATGGAATCGTCGTGCGAAAACACTTGACAACCTCCTAGAAGCAGCTTTTCTTGCCACCAGACCTTTCTCCATCAATTAGGAATCTGATGCCGTCACTAAACATATTCCTTAAATTGTAGCCATTTGTTGAGTGTTTTTTTGGTGTCTAATCCTCATATATATCACCATTGCCCTTGATTTTCTTGACTGTATATCTGGAAAATGTCAACATATACACGTGTGATTTAGTTTACAAAGATTTTTCAATACCGAGAACCTCGATCAGAGAGTAAAAAAGGCGTAAGGTTCACAATGATGTAAAATTAAAATGGGATATACCGGGCTAGGATTCGAGTTACAGGAACACGGGCCAAACCAACCACCTAAGAATGGAATCATCGAGCGAAAACACTTGACAACCTCCTAGAAGCAACTTTTCTTGCCACTAGACCTTTCTCTATCAATTAGGGATCTGATACCGTCACTAAACACATTCCTTAAATTGTTTCCATTTGTTGAGTGCTTTTTTTTTGTGTCTAATCCGCATATATATCACCAATGCCCTTGATTTTCTTGACTATATCTCTTAAATGTCAACATATACACGTGTGATTTAGTTTACGAAGATATTTCAATGCCGAGAACCTCGATCAGAGAGTAAAAAAGGAGTAAGGTTCACAATGGTGTAAAATTAAAATGGGATATGCCGGGCTAGGATTCGAGTTACAGGAACAAGGGCCAAACCAACCACCCAAGAATAGAATCGTCGTGCGAAAACACTTGACAACCTCCTAGAAGCAGCTTTTCTTTCCACCAGAGCTTTCTCCATCAATTAGGAATCTGATGCCGTCCCTAAAAACATTCGTTAAATTGTAGCCATTTGTTGAGTGTTTTTTTTGGTGTCTAATCTGCATATATTTCACCATTGCCCTTGATTTTGTTGACTGTATATCTCTTAAATGTCAACATATACACGTGTGATTTAGTTTGCGAAGATTTGTCAATGCCGAGACCTCGATACAAGAGTAAAAAATGCGTAAGGTTAACAATGGTGTAAAATTAAAATGTGATATACCGAGCTAGGATTCGAGTTACAAGAACAAGGGCTAAACCAACCACTCAAAAATGGAATCGTCGAGCGAAATCACTTGACAACCTCCTAGAAGCAGCTTTTCTTGCCACCAGACCTTTCTCAATCAATTAGGAATCTGATGCCGTCACTAAACACATTCCTTAAATTGTAGCCATTTGTTAAGTGTTTTTTTTTTTGTGTGTCAAATCCGCATATATATCACCATTGCCCTTGATTTTCTTGACTGTATATCTCTTAAATGTCAACATATACACGTGTGATTTAGTTTACGAAGATTTTTCAATGCCGAGAACCTCGATCAGAGGATAAAAAAGGCGTAAGGTTCACAATGGTGTAAAATTAAAATGGGTTATACCGGGCTAGAATTCGAGTTACAGGAACAAGGGCAAAACCAACCAGCCAAGAATGGAATCGTCGACCGAAAACACTTAACAACCTCCTAGAAGCAGCTTTTCTTGCCACCAGACCTTTCACTATCAATTAGGAATCTGATGCCGTCACTAAACACATTCCTTAAATTGTTTCCATTTGTTGAGTGCTTTTTTTTGGTGTCTAATCCGCATATATATCACCATTGCCCTTGATTTTCTTAACTGTATATCTCTTAAATGTCAACATATACACGTGTGATGTAGTTTACGAAGATTTTTCAATGCTGAGAACCTCGATCAGAGAGAAAAAAAGGCGTAAGGTTCACAATAGTGTAAAATTAAAATGGGATATACCGGGCTAGGATTCGAGTTACAGGAACAAGGGCCAAACCAACCACCCAAGAAGGGAATCGTCGGGAGAAAAGACTTGACAACCTCCTAGAAGCAGCTTTTCTTGCCACCAGACCTTTCTCCATCAATTAGGAATCTGATGCCGTCACTAAACACATTCCTTAAATTGTTGCCGTTTGTTGAGTGTTTTTTTTTTTTTTGTGTCTAATCCGCATATATATCACCATTGCGCTTGATTTTCTTGACCGTATATCTCTTAAATGTCAACATATACACGAGTGATTTAGTTTAAGAAGATTTTTCAATGCCCAGAACCTGGATCAGAGGGTAGAAACGGCGTAAGGTTCACAATGTTGTAAAATTAAAATGGGATATACCGGGCTAGGATTCGAGTTACAGGAACAAGGGCCAAACCAACCACCCAAGAATGGAATCGTCGTGCGAAAACACTTGACAAGCTCCTAGAAGCAGCTTTTCTTCCCACCAGAAATTTCTCCATCAATTAGGAATCTAATGCCGTCACTAAACACATTTCTTAAATTGTAGCCATTTGTTGAGTGTTATTTTTTGGTGTCTAATCCGCATATATATCACCATTGCCCTTGATTTTCTTGACTGTATATCTCTTAAATGTCAACATATACACGTGTGATTTAGTTTACGAAGATTTCTAAATGCCGAGAACCTCGATTAGAGAGTAAAAAAGGAGTAAGGTTCACAATGGTGTAAAATTAAAATGGGATATATCGGGCTAGGATTCGAGTTACAGGAACAAGGGCCAAACCAACCACCCAAGAATGGAATTATCGAGCGAAAACACTTGACAGCCTCCTAGAAGCAGCTTTTCTTGCCACCCGACCTTTCTCCATCAATTAGGAATCTGATGTCGTTACTAAACACATTCCTTAAACTGTAGCCATTTGTTGAGTGTTTTTTTGTGTCTAATCCGCATATATATCACCATTGCCTTTGATTTTTTTTGACTGTATATTTCTTAAATGTCAACATATACACGTGTTATTTAGTTTACGAATATTTTTCAATACCGAGAACCTCGATTAGAGAGTAAAAAAGGCGTAAGGTTCACAATGGTGTAAAAGTAAATGGGATATACCGGGCTAGGATTCGAGTTACTGGAACAAGGGCCAAACCAACCACCCAAGATTGGAATCGTCATGCGAAAAGACTTGACAACCTCCAAGAAGCAGCTTTTCTTACCACCAGACCTTTCTTCATCAATTAGGAATCTGATGCCGTCACTAAACACATTCCTTAAATTGTAGCTATTTGTTGAGTGTTTTTTTGGTGTCTAATCCGCATATATATCACCATTGCCCTTGATTTTCTTGACTGTATATCACTTAAATGTCAACATATACACGTGTAATTTAGTTTACAAAGATTTTTCAATACCGAGAACCTCGATCAGAGAGTAAAAAAGGCGTATGGTTCACAATGGTGTAAAATTAAAATGGGATATACCGGGATAGGATTTGAGTTACAGGATCAAGGGCCAAACCAACCACCCAAGAATGGAATCGTCGTGCGAAAACACTTGGCAACCTCCTAGAAGCAACTTTTCTTGCCACCAGACCTTTCTCCATCAATTAGGAATCTGATACCGTCACTAAACACCTTCCTTAAATTGTTTCCATTTGTTGAGGGCTTTTTTTTTTGGTGTCTAATCCGCATATATATCACCATTGCCCTTGATTTTCTTGACTTTGTATCTCTTAAATGTTAACATATACACGTGTGATTTAGTTTACGAAGATTTTTCAATGCCGAGAACCTCGATCAGAGAGTAAAAATGGAGTAAGGTTCACAATGGTGTAAAATTAAAATGGGATATACCCGGCTAGGATTCGAGTTACAGGAACAAGGGCCAAACCAACCACCCAAGAATGGAATCGTCGAGCGAAAACACTTGACAACCTCCTAGAAGCAGCTTTTCTTGCCACCAGACCTTTCTCCATCAATTAGGAATCTGGTGCCGTCCCTAAACACATTCCTTAAATTGTAGCCTTTTGTTGAGTGTTTTTTTTTGTGTCTAATCCGCATATATATCACGACTGCCCTTCATTTTCTTGACTGTATATCTCTTAAATGTCAACATATACACGTGTGATTTAGTTTACAAAGATTTTTAAATGCCGAGACCTCGATCAGAGAGTAAAAAAAGGCGTAAGGTTCACAATGGTGTAAATTAAAATGGGATATACCGGGCTAGGATTCGAGTTACAAGAACAAAGGCTAAACCAACCACCCAAGAATGGAATCGTCGAGCGAAAACACTTAACAACCTCCTAGAAGCAGCTTTTCTTACCACCAGACATTTCTCTATCAATTAGGAATCTGATGCCGTCACTAAACACATTCCTTAAATTGTTTCCATTTGTTGAGTGCTTTTTTTGGTGTCTAATCCGCATATATATCACAATTGCCCTTGATTTTCTTGACTGTATATCTCTTAAATGTCAACATATACACATGTGATTTAGTTTACGAAGATTTTTCATTGCCGAGAACCTCGATAAGAGATATAAACGGAGTAAGGTTCACAATGGTGTAAAATTAAAATGGGATATACCGGGCTATGATTCGAGTTACAGGAACAAGTGCCAAACCAACCAACCAAGAATGGAATCATCGAGCGATAACACTGGACAACCTCGTTGAAGCAGCTTTTCTTGCCACCAGACCTTTCTCCATCAATTAGGAATCTGATGCCGTCACTAAACACATTCCTTAAATTGTAGCCATTTGTTAAGTGTTTTTTTTTTGTGTCAAATCCGCATATATATCACCATTGCCCTTGATATTCTTTACTGTATATCTCTTACATGTCAACATATACACGTGTGATTTAGTTTACGAAGATTTTTCAATGCCGAGAACCTCGATCAGAGAGTAAAAAACGCGTAAGGTTCACAATGGTGTAAAATTAAAATGGGATATACCGGGCTAGAATTCGAGTTACAGGAACAAGGGCCAAACCAACCACCCAAGAATGGAATCCTCGAGCGAAAACACTTGACAACCTCCTAGAAGCAGCTTTTCTTGCCACCAGAACTTCTCTATCAATTAGGAATCTGATGCCGTCACTAAACACATTCCCTAAATTGTTTCCATTTGTTGAGTGCTTTTTTTTGGTGTCTAATCCACATATATATCACCATTGCCCTTTATTTTCTTGACTGTATATCTCTTAAATGTCAACATATACACGTGTGATTTAGTTTACGAAGATTTTTCAATGCCGAGAACCTCGATCAGAGAGTAAAAAAGGCGTAATGTTCACAATGGTGTAAAATTAAAATGGGATATACCGGGCTAGGATTCGAGTTACAGCAACAAAGGCCAAACTAACCACCCAAGAATGGAATCGTCGTGCGAAAACACTTGACAACCTACTAGAAGCAGCTTTTCTTGCCACCAGACCTTTCTCCATCAATTAGGAATCTGATGCCGTCACTAAACATATTCCTTAAATTGTAGCCATTTGTTGAGTGTTTTTTTGGTGTCTAATCCGCATATATATCACCATTGCCCTTGATTTTCTTGACTGTATATTTCTTAAATGTCAACATATACACGTGTGATTTAGTTTACAAAGATTTTTTCAATACCGAGAACCTCGATCAGAGAGTAAAAAAGGCGTAAGGTTCACAATGGTGTAAAATTAAAATGGGATATACCGGGCTAGGATTCGAGTTACAGGAACAAGGGCCAAACCAACCACCCAAGAATGGAATCGTCGAGCGAAAACACTTGACAACCTCCTAGAAGCAACTTTTCTTGCCACCAGACCTTTCTCCATCAATTAGGAATCTGATACCGTCACTAAACAGATTCCTTAAATTGTTTCCATTTGTTGAGTGCTTTTTTTTTTTGTGTCTTATCCACATATATATCACCACTGCCCTTGATTTTCTTGACTGTATATCTCTTAAATGTCAACATATACACGTGTGATTTAGTTTACAAATATTTTTCAATACCGAGAACCTCGATCACAGAGTAAAAAGGCGTAAGGTTCACAATGGTGTAAAATTAAAATGGGATATATCGGGCTAGGATTCGAGTTACAGGAACAAGGGCCAAACCAACCACCCAAGAATTGAATCGTCGAGCGAAAACACTTAACAACCTCCTAGAAGCAGCTTTTCTTGCCCCCAGACATTTTTCCATCAATTAGGAATCTGATGGCATTACTAAACACATTCCTTAAACTGTAGCCATTTGTTGAGTGTTTTTTTTTTGTGTGTCTAATCCACATATATATCACCATTGCCCTTGATTTTCTTGACTGTATATCTCTTAAATGTGAACATATACACGTGTGATTTAGTTTACGAAGATTTTTCAATACCGAGAACCTCGATTAGAGAGTAAAAAAGGCGTAAGGTTCACAATGGTGTAAAATTAAAATGGGATATACCGGGCTAGGATTCGAGTTACAAGAACAAGGGCCAAACCAACCACCCAAGAATGGAATCGTCGTGCGAAAAGACTTGACAACCTCCTAGAAGCAGCTTTTCTTGCCACCAGACCTTTCTCCATCAATTAGGAATCTGATGCCGTCACTAAACACATTCCTTAAATTGTAGGCATTTGTTGACTGTTTTTTTGTTGTCTAATCCGCATATATATCACCATTGCCCTTGATTTTCTTGACTGTATATCTCTTAAATGTCAACATATACACGTGTGATTTAGTTTACAAAGATTTTTCAATACCGAGAACCTCGATCAGAGAGTAAAAAAGGCGTAAGGTTCACAATGGTGTAAATTTAAAATGGGATATACCGGGCTAGGATTCGAGTTACAGGAACAAGGGCCAAACCAACCACCCAAGAATGGAATCATCGAGCGAAAACACTTGACAACCTCCTAGAAGCAACTTTTCTTGCCACCCGACCTTTCTCTATCAATTAGGAATCTGATGTCGTCACTAAACACATTCCTTAAATTGTAGCCATTTGTTGGGTGTTTTTTTGGTGTCTAATCCGCATATATATCACCATTGCCCTTGATTTTCTTGACTGTATATCTCTTAAATGTCAACATATACACGTGTGATTTAGTTTACAAAGATTTTTTCAATACCGAGAACCTCGATCAGAGAGTAAAAAAGGCGTAAGGTTCACAATGGTGTAAAATTAAAATGGGATATACCGGGCTAGGATTTGAGTTACAGGAACAAGGGCCAAACCAACCACCCAAGAATGGAATCGTCGAGCGAAAACACTTGACAACCTCCTAGAAGCATCTTTTCTTGCCACCAGACCATTCTCTATCAATTAGGAATCTGATGCCGTCACTAAACACATTCCTTAAATTGTAGCCATTTGTTAAGTGTTTTTTTTGGTGTCAAATCCGCATATATATTACCATTGCCCTTGATTTTCTTGACTGTATATCTCTTAAATGTCAACATATACACGTGTGATTTAGTTTACGAAGATTTTTCATTGCCGAGAACCTCGATCAGAGAGTAAAAAAGGCGTAAGGTTCACAATGGTGTAAAATTAAAATGGGATACACCGGGCTAGGATTCGATTTACGGGAACAAGGGCCAAACCAACCACCCAAAAATGGAATTGTCGAGCGAAAACACTTGACAACCTCCTAGAAGCAGCTTTTCTTGCCACCAGACATTTCTCTATCAAATAGGAATCTGATGCCGTCACTAAACACATTCCTTAAATTGTTTCCATTTGTTGAGTGCTTTTTTTTGGTGTCTAATCCACATATATATCACCATTGCCCTTGATTTTCTTGACTGGATATCTCTTAAATGTCAACATATACACGTGTGATTTAGTTTACGAAGATTTTTCAATCCCGAGAACCTCGATCAGAGATATAAAAGGAGTAAGGTTCACAATGGTGTAAAATTAAAATGGGATATACCGGGCTAGGATTCGAGTTACAGGAACAAGTGCCAAACCAACCAACCAAGAATGGAATCGTCGAGCGAAAACACTTGACAACCTCCTTGAAGCAGCTTTTCTTGCCACCAGACCTTTCTCCATCAATTAGGAATCTGATGCCGTCACTAAACACATTCCTTAAATTGTAGCCATTTGTTAAGTGTTTTTTTTTTGTGTCAAATCCGCATATATATCACCATTGCCCTCGATATTCTTGACAGTATATCTCTTAAATGTCAACATATACACGTGTGATTTAGTTTACGAAGATTTTTCAATGCCGAGAACCTCGATCAGAGAGTAAAAAACGCGTAAGGTTCAGAATGGTGTAAAATTAAAATGGGATATACCGGGCTAGAATTCGAGTTACAGGAACAAGGGCCAAACTAACCACCCAAGAATGGAATCCTCGAGCGAAAACACGTGACAACCTCCTAGAAGCAGCTTTTCTTGCCACCGGACCTTTCTCTATCAATTAGGAATCTGATGCCGTCACTAAACACATTCCCTAAATTGTTTCCATTTGTTGAGTGCTTTTTTTTTGGTGTCTAATCCACATATATATCACCATTACCCTTTATTTTCTTGACTGTATATCTCTTAAATGTCAACATATACACGTGTGATTTAGTTTACGAAGATTTTTCAATGCCGAGAACCTCGATCAGAGAGTAAAAAGGCGTAAGGTTCACAATGGTGTAAAATTAAATTGGGATATACCGGGCTAGGATTCGAGTTACAGCAACAAAGGCCAAACCAACCACCCAAGAATGGAATCGTCGTGCGAAAACACTTGACAACCTACTAGAAGCAGCTTTTCTTGCCACCAGACCTTTCTCCATCAATTAGGAATCTGATTCCGTCACTAAACATATTCCTTAAATTGTAGCCATTTGTTGAGTGTTTTTTTGGTATCTAATCCGCATATATATCACCATTGCCCTTGATTTTCTTGACTGTAAATCTCTTAAATGTCAACATATACACGTGTGATTTAGTTTACAAAGATTTTTTCAAAACCGAGAACCTCGATCAGAGAGTAAAAAAGGCGTAAGGTTCACAATGGTGTAAAATTAAAATGGGATATACCGGGCTAGGATTCGAGTTACAGGAACAAGGGCCAAACCAACCACCCAAGAATGGAATCGTCGAGCGAAAACACTTGACAACCTCCTAGAAGCAACTTTTCTTGCCACCAGACCTTTCTCCATCAATTAGGAATCTGATACCGTCACTAAACAGATTCCTTAAATTGTTTCCATTTGTTGAGTGCTTTTTTTTTGGTGTCTATTCCACATATATATCACCACTGCCCTTGATTTTCTTGACTGTATATCTCTTAAAAGTCAACATATACATGTGTGATTTAGTTTACGAAGATTTCTCAATGCCGAGAACCTCGATCAGAGAGTAAAAAAGGCGTAAGGTTCACAATGGTGTAAAATTAAAATGGGATATATCGGGCTAGGATTCGAGTTACAGGAACAAGGGCCAAACCAACCACCCAAGAATTGAATCGGCAAGCGAAAACACTTGACAACCTCCTAGAAGCAGCTTTTCTTGCCCCCAGACATTTCTCCATCAATTAGGAATCTGATGTCATTACTAAACACATTCCTTAAACTGTAGCCATTTGTTGAGTGTTTTTTTTTTGTCTAATCCACATATATATCACCATTGCCCTTGATTTTCTTGACTGTATATCTCTTAAATGTCAACATATACACGTGTGATTTAGTTTACGAAGATTTTTCAATGCCGAGAACCTCGATCAGAGAGTAAAAAACGCGTAAGGTTCAGAATGGTGTAAAATTAAAATGGGATATACCGGGCTAGAATTCGAGTTACAGGAACAAGGGCCAAACTAACCACCCAAGAATGGAATCCTCGAGCGAAAACACGTGACAACCTCCTAGAAGCAGCTTTTCTTGCCACCGGACCTTTCTCTATCAATTAGGAATCTGATGCCGTCACTAAACACATTCCCTAAATTGTTTCCATTTGTTGAGTGCTTTTTTTTTGGTGTCTAATCCACATATATATCACCATTACCCTTTATTTTCTTGACTGTATATCTCTTAAATGTCAACATATACACGTGTGATTTAGTTTACGAAGATTTTTCAATGCCGAGAACCTCGATCAGAGAGTAAAAAGGCGTAAGGTTCACAATGGTGTAAAATTAAATTGGGATATACCGGGCTAGGATTCGAGTTACAGCAACAAAGGCCAAACCAACCACCCAAGAATGGAATCGTCGTGCGAAAACACTTGACAACCTACTAGAAGCAGCTTTTCTTGCCACCAGACCTTTCTCCATCAATTAGGAATCTGATTCCGTCACTAAACATATTCCTTAAATTGTAGCCATTTGTTGAGTGTTTTTTTGGTATCTAATCCGCATATATATCACCATTGCCCTTGATTTTCTTGACTGTAAATCTCTTAAATGTCAACATATACACGTGTGATTTAGTTTACAAAGATTTTTTCAAAACCGAGAACCTCGATCAGAGAGTAAAAAAGGCGTAAGGTTCACAATGGTGTAAAATTAAAATGGGATATACCGGGCTAGGATTCGAGTTACAGGAACAAGGGCCAAACCAACCACCCAAGAATGGAATCGTCGAGCGAAAACACTTGACAACCTCCTAGAAGCAACTTTTCTTGCCACCAGACCTTTCTCCATCAATTAGGAATCTGATACCGTCACTAAACAGATTCCTTAAATTGTTTCCATTTGTTGAGTGCTTTTTTTTTGGTGTCTATTCCACATATATATCACCACTGCCCTTGATTTTCTTGACTGTATATCTCTTAAATGTCAACATATACACGTGTGATTTAGTTTACGAAGATTTCTCAATGCCGAGAACCTCGATCAGAGAGTAAAAAAGGCGTAAGGTTCACAATGGTGTAAAATTAAAATGGGATATATCGGGCTAGGATTCGAGTTACAGGAACAAGGGCCAAACCAACCACCCAAGAATTGAATCGGCAAGCGAAAACACTTGACAACCTCCTAGAAGCAGCTTTTCTTGCCCCCTGACATTTCTCCATCAATTAGGAATCTGATGTCATTACTAAACACATTCCTTAAACTGTAGCCATTTGTTGAGTGTTTTTTTTTTGTCTAATCCACATATATATCACCATTGCCCTTGATTTTCTTGACTGTATATCTCTTAAATGTCAACATATACACGTGTGATTTAGTTTACGAAGATTTTTCAATACCGAGAACCTCGATTAGAGAGTAAAAGAGGCGTAAGGTTCACAATGGTGTAAAATTAAAATGGGATATACCGGGCTATGATTCGAGTTACAAGAACAAGGGCCAAACCAACCACCCAAGAATGGAATCGTCGTGCGAAAAGACTTGACAACCTCCTAGAAACAGCTTTTCTTGCCACCAGACCTTTCTCCATCAATTAGGAATCTGATGCCGTCACTAAACACATTCCTTAAATTGTAGGCATTTGTTGAGTGTTTTTTTGTTGTCTAATCCGCATATATATCACCATTGCCCTTGATTTTCTTGACTGTATATCTCTTAAATGTCAACATATACACGTGTGATTTAGTTTACAAAGATTTTTCAATACCGAGAACCTCGATCAGAGAGTAAAAAAGGCGTAAGGATCACAATAGTGTAAAATTAAAATGGGATATACCGGGCTATGATTCGAGTTACAGGAACAAGGGCCAAACCAACCACCCAAGAATGGAATCGTCGAGCGAAAACACTTGAGAACCTCCTAGAAGCAACTTTTCTTGCCACCAGACCTTTCTCTATCAATTAGGAATCTGATGCCGTCACTAAACACATTCCTTAAATTGTTTCCATTTGTTAAGTGTTTTTTTTTGGTGTCAAATCCGCATATATATCACCATTGCCCTTGATTTTCTTGACTGTATATCTCTTAAATGTCAACATATACACGTGTGATTTAGTTTACGAAGATTTTTCATTGCCGAGAACCTCGATCAGTGAGTAAAAAAGGCGTAAGGTTCACAATGGTGTAAAATTAAAATGGGATACACCGGGCTAGGATTCGATTTACGGGAACAAGGGCCAAACCAACCACCCAAAAATGGAATTGTCGAGCGAAAACACTTGACAACCTCCTAGAAGCAGCTTTTCTTGCCACCAGACATTTCTCTATCAAATAGGAATCTGATGCCGTCACTAAACACATTCCTTAAATTGTTTCCATTTGTTGAGTGCTTTTTTTGGTGTCTAATCCACATATATATCACCATTGCCCTTGATTTTCTTGACTGGATATCTCTTAAATGTCAACATATACACGTGTGATTTAGTTTACGAAGATTTTTCAATCCCGAGAACCTCGATCAGAGATATAAAAGGAGTAAGGTTCACAATGGTGTAAAATTAAAATGGGATATACCGGGCTAGGATTCGAGTTACAGGAACAAGTGCCAAACCAACCAACCAAGAATGGAATCGTCGAGCGAAAACACTTGACAACCTCCTTGAAGCCGCTTTTCTTGCCACCAGACCTTTCTCCATCAATTAGGAATCTGATGCCGTCACTAAACACATTCCTTAAATTGTAGCCATTTGTTAAGTGTTTTTTTTTGTGTCAAATCCGCATATATATCACCATTGCCCTCGATATTCTTGACAGTATATCTCTTAAATGTCAACATATACACGTGTGATTTAGTTTACGAAGATTTTTCAATGCCGAGAACCTCGATCAGAGAGTAAAAAACGCGTAAGGTTCAGAATGGTGTAAAATTAAAATGGGATATACCGGGCTAGAATTCGAGTTACAGGAACAAGGGCCAAACTAACCACCCAAGAATGGAATCCTCGAGCGAAAACACGTGACAACCTCCTAGAAGCAGCTTTTCTTGCCACCGGACCTTTCTCTATCAATTAGGAATCTGATACCGTCACTAAACACATTCCCTAAATTGTTTCCATTTGTTGAGTGCTTTTTTTTTGGTGTCTAATCCACATATATATCACCATTACCCTTTATTTTCTTGACTGTATATCTCTTAAATGTCAACATATACACGTGTGATTTAGTTTACGAAGATTTTTCAATGCCGAGAACCTCGATCAGAGAGTAAAAAGGCGTAAGGTTCACAATGGTGTAAAATTAAATTGGGATATACCGGGCTAGGATTCGAGTTACAGCAACAAAGGCCAAACCAACCACCCAAGAATGGAATCGTCATGCGAAAACACTTGACAACCTACTAGAAGCAGCTTTTCTTGCCACCAGACCTTTCTCCATCAATTAGGAATCTGATGCCGTCACTAAACATATTCCTTTAATTGTAGCCATTTGTTGAGTGTTTTTTTGGTATCTAATCCGCATATATATCACCATTGCCCTTGATTTTCTTGACTGTATATCTCTTAAATGTCAACATATACACGTGTGATTTAGTTTACAAAGATTTTTTCAAAACCGAGAACCTCGATCAGAGAGTAAAAAAGGCGTAAGGTTCACAATGGTGTAAAATTAAAATGGGATATACCGGGCTAGGATTCGAGTTACAGGAACAAGGGTCAAACCAACCACCCAAGAATGGAATCGTCGAGCGAAAACACTTGACAACCACCTAGAAGCAACTTTTCTTGCCACCAGACCTTTCTCCATCAGTTAGGAATCTGATACCGTCACTAAACAGATTCCTTAAATTGTTTCCATTTGTTGAGTGCTTTTTTTTTTGGTGTCTAATCCGCATATATATTACCATTGCCCTTGATTTTCTTGACTGTAAATCTCTTAAATGTCAACATATACACGTGTGATTTAGTTTACAAAGATTTTTTCAAAACCGAGAACCTCGATCAGAGAGTAAAAAAGGCGTAAGGTTCACAATGGTGTAAAATTAAAATGGGATATATCGGGCTAGGATTCGAGTTACAGGAACAAGGGCCAAACCAACCACCCAAGAATTGAATCGTCAAGCGAAAACACTTGACAACCTCCTAGAAGCAGCTTTTCTTGCCCCCAGACATTTCTCCATCAATTAGGAATCTGATGTCATTACTAAACACATTCCTTAAACTGTAGCCATTTGTTGAGTGTTTTTTTTTTGTCTAATCCACATATATATCACCATTGCCCTTGATTTTCTTGACTGTATATCTCTTAAATGTCAACATATACACGTGTCATTTAGTTTACGAAGATTTTTCAATACCGAGAACCTCGATTAGAGAGTAAAAAAGGCGTAAGGTTCACAATGGTGTAAAATTAAAATGGGATATACCGGGCTAGGATTCGAGTTACAAGAACAAGGGCCAAACCAACCACCCAAGAATGGAATCGTCGTGCGAAAAGACTTGACAACCTCCTAGAAACAGCTTTTCTTGCCACCAGACCTTTCTCCATCAATTAGGAATCTGATGCCGTCACTAAACACATTCCTTAAATTGTAGGCATTTGTTGAGTGTTTTTTTGTTGTCTAATCCGCATATATATCACCATTGCCCTTGATTTTCTTGACTGTATATCTCTTAAATGTCAACATATACACGTGTGATTTAGTTTACAAAGATTTTTCAATACCGAGAACCTCGATCAGAGAGTAAAAAAGGCGTAAGGATCACAATGGTGTAAAATTAAAATGGGATATACCGGGCTATGATTCGAGTTACAGGAACAAGGGCCAAACCAACCACCCAAGAATGGAATCGTCGAGCGAAAACACTTGACAACCTCCTAGAAGCAATTTTTCTTGCCACCAGACCTTTCTCTATCAATTAGGAATCTGATGCCGTCACTAAACACATTCCTTAAATTGTAGCCATTTGTTAAGTGTTTTTTTTGGTGTCAAATCCGCATATATATCACCATTGCCCTTGATTTTCTTGACTGTATATCTCTTAAATGTCAACATATACACGTGTGATTTAGTTTACGAAGATTTTTCATTGCCGAGAACCTCAATCAGAGAGTAAAAAAGGCGTAAGGTTCACAATGGTGTAAAATTAAAATGGGATACACCAGGCTAGGATTCGATTTACGGGAACAAGGGCCAAACCAACCACCCAAAAATGGAATTGTCGAGCGAAAACAATTGACAACCTCCTAGAAGCAGCTTTTCTTGCCACCAGACATTTCTCTATCAAATAGGAATCTGATGCCGTCACTAAACACATTCCTTAAATTGTTTCCATTTGTTGAGTGCTTTTTTTTGGTGTCTAATCCACATATATATCACCATTGCCCTTGATTTTCTTGACTGGATATCTCTTAAATGTCAACATATACACGTGTGATTTAGTTTACGAAGATTTTTCAATCCCGAGAACCTCGATCAGATATATAAAAGGAGTAAGGTTCACAATGGTGTAAAATTAAAATGGGATATACCGGGCTAGGATTCGAGTTACAGGAACAAGTGCCAAACCAACCAACCAAGAATGGAATCGTCGAGCGAAAACACTTGACAACCTCCTTGAAGCAGCTTTTCTTGCCACCAGACCTTTCTCCATCAATTAGGAATCTGATGCCGTCACTAAACACATTCCTTAAATTGTAGCCATTTGTTAAGTGTTTTTTTTGTGTCAAATCCGCATATATATCACCATTGCCCTCGATATTCTTGACAGTATATCTCTTAAATGTCAACATATACACGTGTGATTTAGTTTACGAAGATTTTCAATGCCGAGAACCTCGATCAGAGAGTAAAAAACGCGTAAGGTTCAGAATGGTGTAAAATTAAAATGGGATATACCGGGCTAGAATTCGAGTTACAGGAACAAGGGCCAAACTAACCACCCAAGAATGGAATCCTCGAGCGAAAACACGTGACAACCTCCTAGAAGCAGCTTTTCTTGCCACCGGACCTTTCTCTATCAATTAGGAATCTGATGCCGTCACTAAACACATTCCCTAAATTGTTTCCATTTGTTGAGTGCTTTTTTTTTGGTGTCTAATCCACATATATATCACCATTACCCTTTATTTTCTTGACTGTATATCTCTTAAATGTCAACATATACACGTGTGATTTAGTTTACGAAGATTTTTCAATGCCGAGAACCTCGATCAGAGAGTAAAAAGGCGTAAGGTTCACAATGGTGTAAAATTAAATTGGGATATACCGGGCTAGGATTCGAGTTACAGCAACAAAGGCCAAACCAACCACCCAAGAATGGAATCGTCGTGCGAAAACACTTGACAACCTACTAGAAGCAGCTTTTCTTGCCACCAGAACTTTCTCCATCAATTAGGAATCTGATGCCGTCACTAAACATATTCCTTAAATTGTAGCCATTTGTTGAGTGTTTTTTTGGTATCTAATCCGCATATATATCACCATTGCCCTTGATTTTCTTGACTGTATATCTCTTAAATGTCAACATATACACGTGTGATTTAGTTTACAAAGATTTTTTCAAAACCGAGAACCTCGATCAGAGAGTAAAAAAGGCGTAAGGTTCACAATGGTGTAAAATTAAAATGGGATATACCGGGCTAGGATTCGAGTTACAGGAACAAGGGCCAAACCAACCACCCAAGAATGGAATCGTCGAGCGAAAACACTTGACAACCTCCTAGAAGCAACTTTTCTTGCCACCAGACCTTTCTCCATCAATTAGGAATCTGATACCGTCACTAAACAGATTCCTTAAATTGTTTCCATTTGTTGAGTGCTTTTTTTTTGGTGTCTAATCCACATATATATCACCACTGCCCTTGATTTTCTTGACTGTATATCTCTTAAATGTCAACATATACACGTGTGATTTAGTTTACGAAGATTTCTCAATGCCGAGAACCTCGATCAGAGAGTAAAAAAGGCGTAAGGTTCACAATGGTGTAAAATTAAAATGGGATATATCTGGCTAGGATTCGAGTTACAGGAACAAGGGCCAAACCAACCACCCAAGAATTGAATCGTCAAGCGAAAACACTTGACAACCTCCTAGAAGCAGCTTTTCTTGCCCCCAGACATTTCTCCATCAATTAGGAATCTGATGTCATTACTAAACACATTCCTTAAATTGTAGCCATTTGTTGAGTGTTTTTTTTTGTCTAATCCACATATATATCACCATTGCCCTTGATTTTCTTGACTGTATATCTCTTAAATGTCAACATATACACGTGTGATTTAGTTTACGAAGATTTTTCAATACCGAGAACCTCGATTAGAGAGTAAAAAAGGCGTAAGGTTCACAATGGTGTAAAATTAAAATGGGATATACCGGGCTAGGATTCGAGTTACAAGAACAAGGGCCAAACCATCCACCCAAGAATGGAATCGTCGTGCGAAAAGACTTGACAACCTCCTTGAAGCAGCTTTTCTTGCCACCAGACCTTTCTCCATCAATTAGGAATCTGATGCCGTCACTAAACACATTCCTTAAATTGTAGGCATTTGTTGAGTGTTTTTTTGTTGTCTAATCCGCATATATATCACCACTGCCCTTGATTTTCTTGACTGTATATCTCTTAAATGTCAACATATACACGTGTGATTTAGTTTACGAAGATTTCTCAATGCCGAGAACCTCGATCAGAGAGTAAAAAAGGCGTAAGGTTCACAATGGTGTAAAATTAAAATGGGATATATCGGGCTAGGATTCGAGTTACAGGAACAAGGGCCAAACCAACCACCCAAGAATTGAATCGTCAAGCGAAAACACTTGACAACCTCCTAGAAGCAGCTTTTCTTGCCCCCAGGCATTTCTCCATCAATTAGGAATCTGATGTCATTACTAAACACATTCCTTAAATTGTAGCCATTTGTTGAGTGTTTTTTTTTGTCTAATCCACATATATATCACCATTGCCCTTGATTTTCTTGACTGTATATCTCTTAAATGTCAACATATACACGTGTGATTTAGTTTACAAAGATTTTTCAATACCGAGAACCTCGATCAGAGAGTAAAAAAGGCGTAAGGATCACAATGGTGTAAAATTAAAATGGGATATACCGGGCTATGATTCGAGTTACAGGAACAAGGGCCAAACCAACCACCCAAGAATGGAATCGTCGAGCGAAAACACTTGACAACCTCTTAGAAGCAGTTTTTCTTACCACCACACCTTTATCCATCAATTAGGAATCTGATGCCGTCACTAAACACATTCCTTAAATTGTAGTCATTTGTTGAGTGTTTTTTTTTGTGTCTAATCCGCATATAAATCACCATTGCCCTTGATTTTCTTGACTGTATATCTCTTAAATGTCAACATATACACGAGTGATTTAGTTTATGAAGATTTTTCAATGCCCAGAACCTGGATCAGAGAGTAAAAAAGGCGTAAGTTTCACAATGGTGTAAAATTAAAATGGGATATACCGGGCTAGGATTCGAGTTACAGGAACAAGGGCCAAACCAACCACCCAAGAATGGAATCGTCGTGCGAAAACACTTGACAAACTCCTAGAAGCAACTTTTCTTCCCACCAGACATTTCTCCATCAATTAGGAATCTGATGCCGTCACTAAACACATTCCTTAAATTGTAGCCATTTGTTGAGTGTTATTTTTTGGTGTCTAATCCGCATATATATCACCATTGCCCATGATTTTCTTGACTGTATATCTCTTAAATGTCAACATATACACGTGTGATTTAGTTTACGAAGATTTTTCAATGCCGAGAACCTCGATCAGAGAGTAAAAAAGGCGTAAGGTTCACAATGGTGTAAAATTAAAATGGGATATATCGGGCTAAGATTCGAGTTACAGGAACAAGGGCCAAACCAACCACCCAAGAATGGAATCGTCGAGCGAAAACACTTGACAACCTCCTAGAATCAGCTTTTCTTGCCACCAGACCTTTCTCCATCAATTAGGAATCTGTTGTCGTTGCTAAACAGATTCCTTAAATTGTAGCCATTTGTTGAGTGTTTTTTTTTGTTTCTAATCCGCATACATATCACCATTGCCCTTGATATTATTGACTGTATATCTCTTAAATGTCAACATATACACGTGTGATTTAGTTTACGAATATTTTTCAATGCCGAGGCCTCGATCAGAGAGTAAAAAAGGCGTAAGGTTCACAATGGTGTAAAATTAAAATGGGATATACCGGGCTAGGATTCGAGTTACAAGAACAAGGGCTAAACCATACACCCAAGAATGGAATCGTCGAGCGAAAACACTTGACAACCTCCTAGAAGCAGCTTTTCTTGCCACCAGACCTTTCTCCATCAATTAGGAATCTGATGCCGTCACTAAACACGTTCCTTAAATTGTAGCCATTTGTTAAGTGTTTTTTTTTTGTGTCAAATCCGCATATATATCACCATTGCCCTTGATTTTCTTGACTGTATATCTCTTAATTGTAAACATATACACGTGTGATTTAGTTTACGAAGATTTCTCAATGCCGAGAACCTCGATCAGAGAGCAAAAAAGGCGTAAGGTTCATAATGGTGTAATATTAAAATGGAATATACTGGGATAGGATTCGAGTTACAGGAACAAGGGACAAACCAACCACCCAAGAATGGAATCGTCGTGCGAAAAGACATGACAATCTCCTAGAAGCAACTTTTCTTGCCACCAGACCTTTCTCTATCAATTAGGAATCTGATGCCGTCAATAAACACATTCCTTAAATTGTTTCCATTTGTTGAGTGCTTTTTTTTGGTGTCTAATCCGCATATATATCACCATTGGCCTTGATTTTCTTGACTGTATATCTCTTAAATGTCAACGTATACACGTGTGATTTAGTTTACGAAGATTTTTCAATGCCGAGAACCTCGATCAGAGAGTAAAAAGGGAGTAAGGTTCACAATGGTGTAAAATTAAAATGGGATATACCGGGCTAGGATTCGAGTTATAGGAACAAGGGCCAAACCAACCACACAAGAATGGAATCGTCGAGCAAAAACACTTAACAACCTCCTAGAAGCAGTTTTTCTTGCCACCAGACCTTTCTCCATCAATTAGGAATCTGATGCCCTCCTTAAACACATTCCTTAAATTGTATCCATTTGTCGAGTGTGTTTTTTGGTGTCTAATCCGCATATATATCATCATTGCCCTTGATTTTCTTGACTGTATATCTCTTAAATGTCAACATATACACGTGTGATTTAGTTTACGAAGATTTTTCAATGTCGAGACCTCGATCAGAGAGTAAAAAAGGCGTTAGGTTCACAATGGTGTAAAATTAAAATGGGATATACCGGGCTAGGATTCGAGTTACATGAACAAGGGCTAAACCAACCACCCAAGAATGGAATCGTCGAGCGAAAACACTTGACAACCTCCTAGAAGCAGCTTTTCTTGCCACCAGACCTTTCTCCATCAATTAGGAATCTGATGCCGTCACTAAACACGTTCCTTAAATTGTAGCCATTTGTTAAGTGTTTTTTTTTTGTGTCAAATCCGCATATATATCACCATTGCCCTTGATTTTCTTGACTGTATATCTCTTAAATGTAAACATATACACGTGTGATTTAGTTTACGAAGATTTCTCAATGCCGAGAACCTCGATCAGAGAGCAAAAAAGGCGTAAGGTTCATCATGGTGTAATATTAAAATGGGATATACTGGGATAGGATTCGAGTTACAGGAACAAGGGACAAACCAACCACCCAAGAATGGAATCGTCGTGCGAAAAGACATGACAATCTCCTAGAAGCAACTTTTCTTGCCACCAGACCTTTCTCTATCAATTAGGAATCTGATGCCGTCAATAAACACATTCCTTAAATTGTTTCCATTTGTTGAGTGCTTTTTTTTGGTGTCTAATCCGCATATATATCACCATTGGCCTTGATTTTCTTGACTGTATATCTCTTAAATGTCAACGTATACAAGTGTGATTTAGTTTACGAAGATTTTTCAATGCCGAGAACCTCGATCAGAGAGTAAAAAGGGAGTAAGGTTCACAATGGTGTAAAATTAAAATGGGATATACCGGGCTAGGATTCGAGTTATAGGAACAAGGGCCAAACCAACCACACAAGAATGGAATCGTCGAGCAAAAACACTTAACAACCTCCTAGAAGCAGTTTTTCTTGCCACCACACCTTTCTCCATCAATTCGGAATCTGATGCCCTCCTTAAACACATTCCTTAAATTGTATCCATTTGTCGAGTGTGTTTTTTGGTGTCTAATCCGCATATATATCATCATTGCCCTTGATTTTCTTGACTGTATATCTCTTAAATGTCAACATATACACGTGTGATTTAGTTTACGAAGATTTTTCAATGTCGAGACCTCGATCAGAGAGTAAAAAAGGCGTTAGGTTCACAATGGTATAAAATTAAAATGGGATATACCGGGCTAGGATTCGAGTTACATGAACAAGGGCTAAACCAACCACCCAAGAATGGAATCGTCGAGCAAAAACACTTGACAACCTCCTAGAAGCAGCTTTTCTTGCCACCGGACCTTTCTCCATCAATTTGGAATCTGATGCCGTCACTTAACACATTCCTTAAATTGTAGCCAATTGTTAAGTGTTTTTTTTTGTGTCAAATCCGCATATATATCACCATTGCCCTTGATTTTCTTGACTGTATATCTCTGAAATGTCAACATATACACGTGTGATTTAGTTTATGAAGATTTTTCAATGCCGAGAACCTCGATCAGAGAGTAAAAAAGGCGTAAGGTTCACAATGGTGTAAAATTAAAATGGGATATACCGGGCTAGGATTCGAGTTACAGGAACAAGGGCCAAACCAACCACCCAAGAATGGAATCGTCGAGCGAAAACACTTGAGAACCTCCTAGAAGCAGCTTTTCTTGCCACCAGACCTTTCTCTATCAATTAGGAATCTGATGCCGTCACTAAACACATTCCTTAAATTGTTTCCATTTGTTGAGTGCTTTTTTTTGGTGTCTAATCCGCATATATATCACCATTGCCCTTAATTTTCTTGACTGTATATCTCTTAAATGTCAACATATTCACGTGTGATTTAGTTTACGAAGATTTTTCAATGCTGAGAACCTCGATCAGAGAGTAAAAACGGAGTAAGGTTCACAATGGTGTAAAATTAAAATGGGATATACCGGGCTAGGATTCGAGTTACAGGAACAAGTGCCAAACCAACCAACCAAGAATGGAATCGTCGAGCGAAAACACTTGACAACCTCCTAGAAGCAGTTTTTCTTGCCACCAGACATTTCTCCATCAATTAGGAATCTGATGCCGTCACTAAACACATTCCTTAAATTGTAGCCATTTGTTGAGTGTTTTTTTGGTGTTTAATCTGCATATATATCACCATCGCCCTTGATTTTCTTGACTGTATATCTCTTAAATGTCAACATATACACGAGTGATTTAGTTTACGAAGATTTTTCAATGCCGAGAACCTCGATCAGAGAGTAAAAAAGGCGTAAGGCTCACAATGGTGCAAATTAAAATGGGATATACCGGGCTAGGATTCGAGTTATAGGAACAAGGGCCAAACCAACCACCTAAGAATGGAATCGTCGTGCGAAAACACTTGACAACCTCCTAGAAGCAACTTTTCTTGCCACCAGACCTTTCTCCATCAATTAGGAATCTGATGCCGTCACTAAACACATTCCTTAAATTGTAGCCATTTGTTGAGTTTTTTTTTGGTGTCTAATCCGCATATATATCACCATTGCTCTTGATTTTCTTGACTGTATATCTCTTAAATCTCAACATATACACGTGTGATTTAGTTTACAATGATTTTTCAATGCCGAGAACCTCGATCAGAGTGTAAAAAAGGAGTAAGGTTCACAATGGTGTAAAATTAAAATGGGATATAACGGGCTAGGATTCGAGTTACAGGAACAAGTTCCATACCGACCACCCAAGAATGGAATCGTCGAGCGAAAACACTTGATCACCTCCTAGAAGCAGATTTTCTTGCCACCAGACCTTTCTCCTTCAATTAGGAATCTGATGCTGTCACTAAACACATTTCTTAAATCGTAGCCATTTGTTGATCGTATTTTGGTGTCTAATCCGCATATATATCACCATTGCCCTTGATTTTCTTGACTGTATATCTCTTAAATGTCAACATATACACGTGTGATTTAGTTTATGAAGATTTTTCAATGCCGAGAACCTCGATTAGAGAGTAAAAAAGGCGTAAGGTTCACATTGGTGTAAAATTAAAATGGGATATACCTGGCTAGGATTCGAGTTACCGGAAAAAGGGCCAAACCAACCACCCAAGATTGGAATCGTCGATCAAAAACACTTGACAACCTCCTAGAAGCAGTTTTTCTTGCCACCAGACCTTTCTCCATCAATTAGGAATCTGATGCCGTCACTAAACAAATTCCTTAAATTGTTGCAATTTGTTGAGTGTTTTTTTTTTTGTGTCTAATCCGCATATATATCACCATTACCCATTATTTTTCTTGAATGTATATCTCTTAAATGTCAACATATACACGTGTGATTTAGTTTACGAAGATTTTTCAATGCCGAGAACCTCGATCAGAGAGTAAAAAAGGCGTAAGGTTCACAATGGTGTAAAATTAAAATGGGATATACCGGGCTAGGATTCGAGTTAGAGGAACAAGGGCCAAACCAACCACCTAAGAATGGAATCGTCGAGCGAAAACACTTGACAACCTCCTAGAAGCAGCTTTTCTTGCCACCAGACCTTTCTCCATCAATTAGGAATCTGATGCGGTCGCTTAACACATTCCTTAAATTGTAGCCATTTGTTGAGTGTTTTTTTGGGGTCTAATTCGCATATATATCACCATTGCCCTTGATTTTCTTGACTGTATATCTCCTAAATGTCAACATATACACGTGTGATTTAGTTTACGAAGATTTTTCAATGCCGAGAACCTCGATTAGAGAGTAAAAAAGGCGTAAGGTTCACAATGGTGTAAAATTAAAATGGGATACACCGGGCTAGGATTCGATTTACGGGAACAAGGGACAAACCAACCACCCAAGAATGGAATCGTCGAGCGAAAACACTTGTCAACCTCCTAGAAGCAGCTTTTCTTGCCACCAGACCTTTCTCCATCAATTAGGAATCTGATGCCGTTACTAAACACATTCCTTAAATTGTAGCCTTTTGTTGACTGTTTTTTTTGGTGTCTAATCCGCATATATATCACCGTTGCCTTTGATTTTCTTGACTGTATATCTCTTAAATGTCAACATATACACGTGTGATTTACTATACGAAGATTTTTCAATGCCGAGAACCTCGAACGGAGAGTAAAAAGTGCGTAAGGTTCACAATAGTGTAAAATTAAAATGGGATATACCGGGCTAGGATTCGAGTTACAGGAACAAGGGGGCCAAACCAACCACCCAAGAATGGAATCGTCGAGCGAAAATACTTGACAACCTCCTAGAAGCAGCTTTTCTTGCCACCAGACCTTTCTCCATTAATTAGGAATCTGATGCCGTCACTAAACACATTCATTAAATTGTAGCCATTTATTAAGTGTTTTTTTTGGTGTCAAATCCGCATCTATATCACCATTGCCCTTGATTTTCTTGACTGTATATCTCTTAAATGTCAACATATACACGTGTGATTTAGTTTACGAAGATTTTTCAATGCCGAGAACCTCGATCAGAGAGTAAAAAAGGCGTAAGGTTCACAATGGTGTAAAATTAAAATGGGATACACCGGGCTAGGATTCGATTTACGGGAACTAGGGCCAAACCAACCACCCAAGAAAGGAATTGTCGAGTGAAAACACTTGACAACCTCCTAGAAGCGGCTTTTCTTGCCACCAGACCTTTCTCTATCAATTAGGAATCTGATGCCGTCACTAAACACATTCCTTAAATTGTTTCCATTTGTTGAGTGCTTTTTTTTTGTGTCTAATCCGCATATATATCACCATTGCCCTTGATTTTCTTGACTGTATATCTCTTAAATGTCAACATATACACGAGTGATTTAATTTACGAAGATTTTTCAATGCCCAGAACCTGGATCAGAGAGTAAAAAAGGCGTAAGGTTCACACTGGTGTAAAATTAAAATGGGATATACCGGGCTAGGATTCGAGTTACAGGAACAAGGGCCAAACCAACCACCCAAGAATGGAATCGTCGAGCGAAAACACTTGACAAACTCCTAGAAGCAGCTTTTCTTGCCACCAGACCTTTCTCCATCAATTAGGAACCTAATGCCGTCACTAAACACATTCCTTAAATTGTAGCCATTTGTTGAGTGTTTTTTTTTTGTGTCTAATCCGCATATATATCACCATTTCCCAAGATTTTATTGATTGTATATATCTTAAATGTCAACATATACACGTGTGATTTAGTTTACGAAGATTTTATAATGCCGAGAACCTCGATCAGAGAGTAAAAAAGGCGTAAGGTTCATAAATGTGTAAAATTAAAATGGGATATACCGGGCTAGGATTCGAGTTACAGGAACAAGGGCCAAACCAACCCCCCAAGAATGGAATCGTCGAGTGAAAACACTTGACAATCTCCTTGAAGTAGCTTTTCTTGCCACCAGACCTTTCTCCATCAATTAGGTATCTGATGCCGTCACTAAACACATTCCTTAAATTGTAGCCATTTGTTGAGTTTTTTTTTGGTGTCTAATCCTCATATACATCACCATTGCCCTTGATTTTCTTGACTGTATATCTCTTAAAAATATTACAAACCGAATGAAAGTATCAAGAGTATTACAAACGGATTGTAAAAGGATCCACAGGCGGATCAAACAAAAGAAGATAATTGTTCAACAGATTTTAAGTGATAAAGCTTGCATGACTCTTTATTTAATTCACTCAGGAGTAGCCAGCCTATTTCGTCTAGTACCTGCACTTAACCTTTTGGAAAATACATAAGTTTACAATGGTAAATACAATTAACTGACACTTTTGAAAGGGTTTTAAGAAAATTGTTTTAGATGAACAAGGCACAAATAATCTTTTATACTTGGGATAATTATTTAAAAATAAACTTTTAAAAGAATTATATGTTTGTTATACGTTCAGTAGCCCGGGCTGAATACCGGGATAAAGATTAATAGACACACCACATAATATATCCCACGGCGAGTTATTCTTGAACAGGCGGGTATATTATTTTACATACGCACCGACAGGTGTATGCCTACACCCCGTGCTTAAGTCATGGCCATTTCAAAGAATGAGCCGAGGATATCCAGGACATGGTCGTTAACCCCCCATCGGCTTAAAGCAAACAAAACAGATTAAACCGGTTATCTCAATGATTTAACCTCCATATGATTAAAAATTCAATACCCGACCAAGCGGTATTTTATATACCGTACCCCAAGCCCGTATAAGGGAAAATAAGTTGAAAGTATTTACCTGAGAAAATTATACAAATTTATCCCAGCCGTAAACAATCAGCAAGTGAAAATATCTTTTACTGGGCTCCTAAATCTGGAACGAAGGTTTTAGTAACCTATTTGATTCCTAACGGGTCTTACTTAAGTTTAAACTTAGACCGGTTAGTTTTAACGAAAGGTATATGGTTCAAAACGCAAGATTAAGCGAAGACCGGATTAGAATGTGGTTTAGACCCGACAAGTATGAAGACTTGTATAATTTGGGTAAACTAAACACATTCTGGATTTTGAAGCAAAAATGATATGGTTTGACCCGTTTCGGTCAATTTATGCAAACTAGTCACATAAACCGTACCGAACGCGAAAAATGCATAACGGGTAACCAAATGAGTCATGAACAGGTTTCCTAAGTTAATATGCCTTAAATATGTTGTGATATCAGTAGGATACCTTCCATTATGCTCAAAACGGATTTAAAATCAATTTAAGCCCCGTAGGGGTATTTTGGTCATTTTAAGTATTATAAAAGAGGTTAAATATTAATCTGAGGTTCTGGTCTTAAATGATCAGTAAAAATATTTATTTTTGTAGGTCATATCAGTAAGGTATTGCATATATGTGAAATTTATCATTTATAACCAAACTATGCATCGTAGGGGCATTTTGGTCATTTCACATAAACTTTAAAGGTCAAATTTGGAAATCTGAGTTCAAAACTTTTTTTTTACTGTTAAAGTATAAAAATTTACTTAAAAAATCAGAAGGTATTAAGTCTTATATGCCAAAAATAGTTTTAACCCATACTATGCGTTTAAAACGCGTAAAAAGTCAGTTTTAAGCGATTTTCAGGTTATATAAGGAAATCTAAGTTTTTGATCAGTTAATAAAGTTTAAAATATTTTATTTATTATATAAAATCAGTAGCAAAAAGTTTGGTATCAAAATGTTATGTAAAACTCATTTTATTAGTAAAAAAGGTATAACTGTCAATTACCGAATCAAAGCAAGAACCCCATGTTATAATCAGGTTAAAAATAAATAAAAATCTTCAAAAATCCCAAAATATTATATTACATCAGCAGGTAAAAAGTTTGGTGTCAAAATTTGGGTTTAGATAGGCTTTATGCTAAAAATGCCATTTAATTAATAAAAAGCTTTCAAATTACGATATTGAGCATAACTCCTAATTTAGACCTCAAACTGATGTCAAATTTTTAGGACATGTTTATAAATTAGTAATAAAGGTTTTTGTCCTCTCACATTTTCAAAAATCTCTTTTTAAGGTCAAAAGGGCATAATGGTCAACATTTAAGCAATTAACGAAAACATGCAAATGAATCGGATTAATTAGGAACCAAGTTGTATAACCTCAGAGGGTTATACTAACCTATAACCTGATCCTAATGTAACCCTAAGGCATATCTAAACTAAGCTAAATCGGGTCAGAACTGAAAGTCAAAGCAAAAGTCTACTTTTGCGACTTTCGGTTCCGAACCGAGCCTAAATTCAAAATTGTCGGGTTGAACATGATTAGACATGTTCTTACATTAATTACCAAGTTATATAAGTGTTAAAACAGGTTTCATAACTTCTACATTGTTAGTTATGAGTTTATTTGCAAAATAGCTTTCTGTTGACTTTTTAATATTAAGTTTGACCCGACAATTGACCTAGTTAGAGTGGAAATCAGAGGGTAACCCTTTTAAGGGTTGATTACCTACATAATTACCAACCCATAGCCACTTTCAATTCGAAAAATGACTGGACCATTAGTGATTAATCACTAAGTCAAAGCTTAATTACGACGGCTTTGACTTTTGGTCATTAGACTAATAAAACTTGAACTTAGGAGGCTAAGAACACTTACAATGGTCCTTAACACGAATTAGGAACTTGAGAAAACTTGCTTGAAGTCCAGAGAGCTCCAGAGAGTGAGTTTAGAATGATTTTTGTGAAGTGCAAGTGAACTATCAAACAAGAGTTCTTATATAGCCAAATAAACTTCACAAGATCATTACACACAAGCCTACAAGTGATCCCTAATCATCCCAGGTGTCCCCTATGCATGAAATACCATTGGTGCAGCCCCTGAATTCGAAAACCAGTTCTCTAAGGCGGTGGAACTGGCTGGACTCGCAGCTGTGCAGGGTATCCGCCCAGATTAGGCCGTCGCGTTGCGCGACGTCAGAGGATGTTGGTGGTGGCGTGACGCCACCATGTGGGTCACCTGATCCGCAAGTTTTCAATGTTGACATTTTCACCCCCTGGACCTTCTAAAGCGTAATTTCTTTCATTTTAAGCACTTTTAACCCATTTAACATTTATTCTTGTGATCCATGAGATATAACCAAACACTGTTAGGTCCGGTTTCGTTAAATGATAACCGAAAACATAAGTTTTGCCTTGTTGACGCTTCTAACCCCTTAATTACGAAAGTTAACGTATTTTCCTCATACGATATCGAAACGTTGTGAAATTTTTATTACTTATTTTTGGGAGCATAATTAATCGTTTCAAAGCTTCAGGTTCGTTAAAAGGTCACTCAGAGGTATATTTTAAACATGTTGACACATTTAACCCTCCCGTCTTGTAAACTTTCACTTTCTTCCACAAACGGTTTCATATGATTCATGATTTATTCGTTTAAGGGTATAAACATCGTGTAGGGTCGTTGAAAGGCAAAATTTTCATATGTTGACACTTTGGATCCTCTTACACACATACTTTCTTCGTTGTCAACTTTAGTCCTTCATAATCAATCCGATAAACGTTTAAAGTCCATGACACGTGTCGATACTATATTGGACATGATTTTGCGAGGTGTTACATCATCACCCCCTTAAAAGAAATCTCGACCTCGAGATTTACTGAAATAAATGAGGGTACTTCTGTTTCATTGTGGATTCAACCTCCCACGTATACTCGGGACCTCTACGGCCATCCCATTTAACCTTCACAATTGGTACATGAATCTTTCGAAGCTTCTTAACCCGTCGATCTTCAATCGACATAGGTTTTTCGACAAACATTAAGCTCTCATCTATATGCACATCCTTATGTGACATTACTAGCGAATCATCAGCTAGACACTTCTTCATATTGCAGATGTGGAACACATTATGAATTCCACTGAGCTCTTCAGGCAGGTTTAACTTGTAAGCCACTGTTCCGACACATTCGATGATCTCGAATGGTCCTATGTATCTTGGGCTTAACTTGCCTTTCTTGCCAAATCGCATTACCCCTTTCCAGGGTGATACCTTAAGTAGAACTTTGTCACCTACCTCAAATTTTAGAGGCTTACGCCTTTTATCTGCGTAGCTTTTCTGCCTATCCCTGGCAGCTTTGAGACGATCACGTATCTGCACAATCTTATATGTCATCTCCAGGACTATATCAGGTCCTGTTAGTTGGACATCTCCAACTTTCGCCCAACAAACTGGCGTCCTGCACTTTCTTCCATACAAAGCTTCAAAAGGTGCAGCTTGAATACTCGAATGATAACTATTATTATACGAAAATTCAATCAACGGAAGATGAGCATCCCAACTTCCACCTAAATCAATAACACAAGCTCTTAACATATCCTCCAGAGTTTGAATTGTACGCAAACTCTGACCATCCGTCTGAGGATAATATGCAGTGCTGAAGTTTAATTGAGTACCTAATGATTGCTGAAAGCTTTTCCAAAAGTGCGATGTATATCTTGTATCCCTGTCGGAGATAATAGACACTGGCACTCCATGGAGAGATACAATCTCATCCACGTACAACTGAGCTAACTTATCTGAGCTGTGTGTTTCCTTAATAGGTAGGAAGTGGGCTGACTTGGTCAACCTGTCGACTATAACCCAAATAGTATCATTTCCTCGCTTTGTCTTTGGTAACTTAGTGATGAAATCCATAGTTACCATTTCCCACTTCCAGGTGGGAAGTTCAGGCTGTTGCAGCAAACCTGACGGCTTCTGGTGTTCGACTTTAACCTGAGCACATGTCAGACATTTGGCCACATAAGTGGCTATACACTTCTTCAAGCCTATCCACCAATAATTTGCCTTCAAATCCTGGTACATTTTATCACAGCCAGGATGAACAGAATACTTGGAGCTATGGGCTTCTTAAAGAATCACATCACTGAGTCCTCCATAAATTGGAACCCATATTCGTCCATTTGACCTTAGGATCCCATCCTTGCCATACGATAATTGTTCAGCAGTTATGCCCAACTTTTCATTCAGATAGTTAGCTTCTAGTACAGCTTCCTTCTGAGCGGCTAACAACCTTTCATTCAAGCTGTTCTTCATTTCAATGCTCTTGGCATTGATTCTAATGGGCTTAACTCTTTCCTTCCTGCTCAAAGCGTCACCGACTACATTCGCCTTGCCTGGATGATATCGGATTTCACAATCATAGTCGTTCAGTGTCTCCATCCATCGACGCTGTCTCATGTTCAAATCCTTCTGGTTGAACAAGTGTTGAAGGCTTTTATGATCAGAATAGATCACACACTTGGTACCATATAAATAATGCCTCCAAAGTTTTAGTGCAAACACAACGGCACCCAATTCCAAGTCATGGGTGGTGTAATTCCTTTCATACACCTTTAATTGATGGGAAGCATAAGCAATAACTTTGCCCTTCTGCATAAGCACACATCCCATGCCAGTGTGCGATGCATCGCAGTAAACCACAAATTCTTCGATCCCTTCAGGCAATGTCAACAAAGGAGCATTGCTCAACTTCTGCTTAAGAATCTCAAAGGATTCTTGTTGCTTAGGACCCCAATCAAACTTTATATTCTTCCTAGTCAACGAAGTTAGGGGTGCAACAATTCTTGAGAAATTTTCAATAAAACACCTGTAATATCCTGCCAGACCCAAGAAGCTGCGAATCTCTGTGGGCGTCTTCGGCTCTTGCCAATTCATGATAGCTTCAATCTTAGCGGGATCCACCTGGATACCATGCTCACTAACCATATGTCCAAGAAATTGGACTTCACGAAGCCAAAATTCACACTTTGACAACTTGGCGTAGAGCTTTTCTTGCTGAAGAAGTTTAAGGATACATCGAAGGTGCTTTTCATGATCAGCCTGGTTCTTCGAATAAATAAGTATGTCATCAATGAAGACAATGACAAATTTGTCCAAATAGGGTTTGCAAACGCGATTCATGAGGTCCATGAACGCTGCTGGTGCATTAGTGAGCCCAAAAGGCATCACTAAGAACTCGTAGTGACCATAGCGAGTTCTGAATGCATTCTTGTGAATATATTCATCTCTAACCTTCAGTTGATGGTATCCCGACCTTAAATCAATCTTGGAGAAATAACTTGCTCCTTGAAGCTGATCGAATAGATCGTCGATCCTGGGCAATGGATACCTGTTTTTGATTGTAACCTTGTTTAGCTCGCGATAATCGATGCATAGATGCATCGAGCCATCTTTCTTCTTCACAAACAGAATTGGCGCTCCCCAAGGAGATGAGCTAGGTCTAATAAATCCTTTTGCCAACAAATCATCTAACTGTGTCCTTAATTCTTTCATCTCAGTCGGTGCTAACCTGTAAGGTGCTCTTGCAACAGGTGTTGCTCCTGGAATAATGTCAATTCTGAACTCCACTTGCCTATCTGGAGGTAAACCAGGTAGTTCTTCAGGGAATACATCAGGGTATTCAGAAATAATGGGAATGTCTTCGATCTTGGGCTTTGGTTCATCAATAGTCACTTGTGCCATATAAATGACACAACCTTTCTTCATACACCTTGATGCCTTAAGCATAGACACTTGCTGAGGCAACCCGTACTGAGAATCTCCTTGTATGGTAAGTGGCTCACCATACGGAGTCTTGATAACTACTTGTTTCTTGTCACAAATGATCTGTGCTTGGTTATGAGATAACCAATCCATGCCTATTACTATGTCGAATCCAGCTAGTTTCAAAGGAAGCAAAGATAACGGAAAAGGATGGTTCCTAATGGATATAAAACATCCATCTAACATGGTTGAAGTAGTTTCTATGGTACCATCGGCCAATTCTACTTCATATTTTATGCTTAGGGTTTTAACAGGTAGATTTAACAACTTACAAAACTTATCATCAACAAACGATTTATCCGCACCCGAATCAAATAATACCCTTGCATAAACATCATTGATAAGAAAGGTACCTGTTATCACGTTGCCATTCTGGATTGCTTCTTGAGCATTCATCTGAAAGACCCGAGCATTGGTCTTTTTACCTTCTTCAGGTTTCTTGGCATACTTTGGGCAGTTAGACTTAATATGCCCCTTCTCGTTACAGTTGTAACAAGTTGCATCCTTTATCTTCTTACAATCCAACGTCTTATGCTCACTAGACTTACAAACCCCACAAGCCCTAGGCTGCGATTGGGATTTTGATTCATACCTGCACTTTCCCAGATGGCGCTTTTTGCAGATCTTGCATTTGGGCTTTTCACCCGACTGTTGGTCATCCTTCTTAAATCCCGAACCCTTCTTGTGATCCGAGTTCCCTTTACGTTTCTTGTCTGAACGGTGTGAGTTATCATCCTCACGCTTCCTCTTCCCCTCATCAGAATTCCTAAGCGATCTCTGCCTGACCGCATCAAGGGTAAGAGATAATGAAAAATCAGCTACAGACCTAAAGGTAGTAGGTCGAGACGCTTTCACACTAGCTTTGATCTCCGGGGCTAAACCCCCAAGGAAACGGGCTATACGTTTTGGTTCCGGTGTCACCAAGTAAGGAACCAATCGAGACATGGTGTTAAAACTCGTGAGATATGCCTGACAGTCCAAGTTCTTCATAACCAATGTCAGGAAGTCAGTCTCGATCTTCTCAACTTCATGTTGAGGACATAAATTCTCTTTGATCAAAGAAACAAACTGAGCCCATGATAAGTTGTATAACGGAATCTTTCCAGTAGCTTGGATTAAGGACCTCCACCAAGCTAGAGCTTCTCCCTTGAATGACTGTGAAACATACTTCACAATATCTTTCTCGGCACATCCACTAATATCAACCACCGTATCCATCTCATCTAGCCACGTCATGCAATCAATGGCGCCTTTTTCCCCAGTGAAATCCCTGGGTTTGCAGGAGACGAAATACTTATATGAACAGGTCTTTGTACGTGGCTCTTGATCGAATACAAACTTCTTAGACGGGATACTGTGCTGATTTGATGAGTGTTGGGCATCATCCTTCTTCAACTCATGAGATTTAGAAGGTGGCTTACTATGAGCCACAGAGTGAGTCTTAGAGTGTGTACCACTAGACTCTCTAAATTGCCTGTCCATGGCTTTAGAAACAGCATTGTCAATCAATGATTGAAGTTCCGCACCAGTTACGTTGATTCTGGTAGTATCATGATTTTCTATAGGGTGACTGTTGATTTCTTCAGATTCTGTCATGTAGCTTGATTGCTACATAAAATAATGATAATGATTTATTCAGAAGTCTATAACAGAATTGTCTTCTTGATAATTTTATTAACCATGGTATTAATAAACCATATTGGTTAATTTATTAAGTATTTTCATTCAGGATTTTTCATTATAATTATCCCCAGTCATGATTTATTAATATATTATAATGGCACAAAAGGCCAAGTCACAGGGACAATTTAATTTATAAGCCATGATCTTATAGGATCGAGGCATTAAGACTTGAATCGTAGTTCATTACCTTTCTTGACAGGGAGTCATAGACTACAACTGTCTTTTGTCTTATATGACAATGAATATGGCTCGTAGGCCCTACATCACAAATGGATGTTTAAAATAATAAAGAAAGGAATTGGAAAAATCCAATATAAGGATGACTTACGTGATTTTATCGAATCACATTGGCCAGGAGTGTTAACATGTTTTCAGATGTTAACAAGGATTTTGAATCTTACAAGGAACTACCATCATGGCCCTGTCTTAAAATGACACATGGCTAGGTTTTGCCTTCAAGATTTTCTTTTATATATGATGGCAGATTAATATTAAATTGGAATGATATTTTGATTTATTTCATATTTTATATTTATGCATATAATGACAAAATGAAATTTTAAATTAAAACATTTCACTAAAATTAAAAGGGAGTACATATTTGCCCTAAACGGGACTTTAACAGAAATAACTTGCCCACGCAGGGGCTAAACTGAAAATACAAGTCCTCGCAGGGACTGAATACATAAATAGATGTCCACGCAGGGACTTGATTGAAATAAGGAAATTATAATACAAATAAATAAGGAATATTCAAAAATCCCTTTTCTTCTTTCCCTTGATTAGATTCGCCAGACCCTTGAGAAATCCCCGGTGGTTCCTACGCTCTTCTTGAACCTCCCGTTCCACCTGGCTCAACCTCTGAAGAATCTCCTGCTACTGTGGTGGTTGGATCTGCTGCGGCTGCTGATGCTGCGGAGGTTGAGGAGGTGGCGGGTATTGGTACCCATAGGCCGGGTACCCAGTCTGATATGGGGCTCCATGGGGCCCTTCAGGAAGAAGAGCATTGTAGTTTGTCGCTACAAGATACAGGTCAACATCGGGGGCATTGTAGTAGTTATACCTCGGGTAGGCTGGCTGCTCAAAAGGGTTATACGTCGGTGCACCAGTGTAAGAAGGTATCGGGTTATCAAAACCCACATGCGGTGGTGGTGGTACGACTGGCGCAGAGTCCACCTCAGAAACGGGGTTTGAAGATCCACCCATCTGCGGGTCTTCATATAGTGGCGGGTAATGGCTGCCACTTGAATGTTGAGGGGTGCTGAAGTGGAATCCCCCTCGCACGGACATCCGTGCTCCTGATCTCCTATGCCTCAGTGGCTCCAGAGGCAATTGCTGCTCAAGCGGTGGTGGTGGCGGTGGCGTGACCGCTACAAAACGTGAATCCTCAGAGAGATGCTGCTGCTGCTAAGACTGGTTGAAGAAGGGAGTAAACTCCCAAGGGTATGAAGCAAACCTCACTTCATAGCTGTCTGGACCCCGATAAGCTGATCCATGAAAAGACGACCCATCTGAGATCTCAATGGGATGCGTGGGCGTCCCAGATGGTGGTTCGGCAGGATCGGGGTCATCATCCAAATCCATGTCCTAAGCTTCAGGAAAATGGTCTTCAGGGCCCAATGGGTTATGACCCATTGATTCTTCAATCTGATTTTCCGGGTTAAACCGGCTCTGGAAAAACGGGGTCGGGTCCTGAAAGGCGCGGTGAGAACCCGACCGCTGCAACGGTAAGTAGGAGTGGTATGAATCATTGGGCTCGTTCTCCGATTGTGGCCCAAAGGAATGATGATAAGAGGGTGACGAACTAAGCGAGACAGATCGCCTCGCGGGCTCCAAATACGTCCTCCAGTCTTCTTGAGGACTAGTGCGCTTAGTGGCTGACGGAGTTCGCCGGTTTGAAGGCCCGACCTCATGATCATTGGGGGCAGTGAATGGCCCCTTGCCTCTTCCTCCTCTTCGGAACCTTGGTGGCATTTTTGTTGATCCTGTCAAAATAAACAAAAGAAACAACAAAGGAAAGCAATAAAGGACAAAATAAAATAAATTAGGATTTGTCCTAAGTTCTTTGCCTAGACTCGGAAGTCGAGGAATGTGCAAACTGTGTCATTGAGATTAAACACAAAAGGCTAGTGTTTAATTCACTCAATGTTGGCTCTGATACCAACCTGTCACACCCCGATATTTTCATGTATTACCGGTGGGCCCGGTTGGGAGTATCGTGACGTAGTTTATATCATCATGGTCAAATAATCACAGTTTAATCACAACGGAAGTCTAAAGTAAAAATATTACAAACCGAATGAAAGTATCAAGAGTATTACAAACGGATTGTAAAAGGATCCACAGGCGGATCAAACAAAAGAAGATAATTGTTCAACAGATTTTAAGTGATAAAGCTTGCATGCCTCTTTATTTAATTCACTCAGGAGTAGCCAGCCTATTCCGTCTAGTACCTGCACTTAACCTTTTGGAAAATACGTCAGTTTACACTGGTAAATACAATTAACTGACACTTTTGAAAAGGTTTTAAGAAAATTATTTTAGATGCACAAGGCACAAATAATCTTTTATAACTTGGGATAATTATTTAAAAATAAACTTGTAAAAGAATTATATGTTTGTTATACGTTCAGTAGCCCGGGCTGAATACCGGGATAAAGATTAATAGACACACCACATAATATATCCCACGACGAGTTATTCTCGAACAGGAGGGTATATTATTTTACATACGCACCGGCAGGTGTATGCCTACACCCCGTGCTTAAGTCGTGGCCATTTCAATGAATGAGCCGAGGATATCCAGGACATGGTCATTAACCCCCCAAAGGCTTAAAGCAAACAAAACAGCTTAAACGGGTTATCTCAATGATTTAACCTTCATATGATTAAAAATTCAATACCCGACCAAGCGGTATTTTATATGCCATACCCCAAGCCCGTATAAGGGAAAATAAGTTGAAAGTATTTACCTGAGCAAATTATACAAATTTATCCCAACCGTAAACAATCAGCAAGTGCAAATATCTTTTACTGGGCTCCTAAATATGGAATGAAGGTTTTAATAACCTATTAGATTCCTAACGGGTCTTACTTAAGTTTAAACTTAGACCGGTTAGTTTTAACGAAAGGTATACGGTTCAAAACGCAAGATTAAGCGAAGACCGAATTAGAATGTGGTTTAGGCCCGACAAGTATGAAGACTTGTATAATATGGGTAAACTATACACATTCTGGATTTTGAAGCAAAAATGATATGGTTTGACCCGTTTCGGTCAATTTATGCAAACTAGTCACATAAACCGTACCGAATGCGAAAAATGCATAACGGGTAACCAAATGAGTCATGAACAGGTTTCCTAAGTTAATATGCCTTAAATATGTTGTGATATCAGTAGAATACCTTCCATTATGCCCAAAACGGATTTAAAATCAATTTAAGCCCCGTAGGGGTATTTTGGTCATTTTAAGGATTATAAAAGAGGTTAAATATTAATCTGAGGTTCTGGTCTTAAATGATCAATAAAAATATTTATTTTTGTAGGTCATATCAGTAAGGTATTTCATATATGTGAAATTTATCATTTATAACCAAACTATGCACCGTATGGGCATTTTGGTCATTTCACATAAGCTTTAAAGGTCAAATTTGGAAATCTGAGTTCAAAACTTTTTCTTAATGTTAAAGGATAAAAATTTACTTAAAACATCAGTAGGTATTAAGTCTTATATGCCAAAAATAGTTTTAACCCATACAACGTGTTTAAAACGCGTAAAAAGTCGGTTTTAATCAATTTTCAGGTTATATAAGGAAATCTGAGTTTTTGATCAGTTTAAAATATTTTATTTATTATATAAAATCAGTAGCAAAAAGTTTGGTATCAAAATGTTATGTAAAACTCATTTTATTAGTAAAAAGGGTATAACCGTCAATTACCGAATCAAAGCAAGAACCCCATGTTATAATCAGTTTAAAAATTAATAAAAATCTTCAAAAATCCCAAAATATTAAATTACATCAATGGGTAAAAATTTTGGTGTCAAAATTTGGGTTTAGATAGTCTTTATGCTAAAAATGCCGTTTAATTAATAAAAAGCTTTCAAATTACGATATTGAGCATAACTCCTAATTTAGACCTCAAACTGATGTCAGATTTTTAGGACATGTTTATAAATCAGTAATAAAGGTTTTTGTCCTCTCACATTTTCAAAAATCTCGATTTAAGGTCAAAAGGGCATGATGATCAACATTTAAGCAATTAACGGAAACATGCAAATGAATCGGATTAATTAGGAACCAAGTTGTATAACCTCAGAGGGTTATACTAACCTATAACCTGATCCTAATGTAACCCTAAGGCATCTCTAAACTAAGATAAATCGGGTCAGAACTGAAAGTCAAAGCAAAAGTCTACTTTTGTGACTTTCGGTTCCGAACCGAGCTTAAATTCAAAATTGTCGGGTTGAACATGCTTAGACATGTTCTTACATTAATTACCAAGTTATATAAGTGTTAAAACATGTTTCATAACTTCTACATTGTTAGTTATGAGTTTATTTGCAAAATAGCTTTCTGTTGACTTTTTAATATTAAGTTTGACCCGACAATTGACCTAGTTAGAGTGGAAATCAGAGGGTGCCCCTTTTAAGGGTTTATTACCCACATAATTACCAACCCATAGCCACTTTCAATTCGAAAAATGACTGGACCATTAGTGATTAATCACTAAGTCAAAGCTTAATTATGACGGCTTTGACTTTTGGTCATTAGACTAATAAAACTTGAACTTAGGAGGTTAAGAACACTTACAATGGTCCTTAACACGAATTAGGAACTTGAGAAAACTTGCTTGAAGTCCAGAGAGCTCAAGAGAGTGAGTTTAGAATGATTTTTGTGAAGTGCAAGTGAACTATCAAACAAGAGTTCTTATATAGCCAAATAAACTTCACAAGATCATTACACACAAGCCTACAAGTGATCCCTGATCATCCCAGGCGTCCCCTATGCATGAAATACCATTGGTGCAGCCACTGAATTCGAAAATCAGCTCTCTAAGGCGGTGGAACTGGCTGGACTCGCAGCTGTGCAGGGAATCTGCCCAGATCAGGCCATCGCGTTGCGCGACGGCAGAGGATGTTGGTGGTGGTGTGACACCACCATGTGGGTCACCTGATCAGCAAGTTTTCAATGTTGACATTTTCACCCCCTGGACCTTTTAAAGCGTAATTTCTATCATTTTAAGCACTTTTAACCCATTTAACATTTATTCTTGTGATCCATGAGATATAACCAAACACCGTTAGGTCCGGTTTCATTAAATGATAAACGAAAACATAAGTTTTGCCTTGTTGACGCTTTTAACCCCATAATTACAAAAGTTAACGTATTTTCCTCATACGATATCGAAACCTTGTGAAATTTTTATTACTTATTCTCGGGAGCATAATTAATCATTTCAAAGCTTCGAGTTCGTTAAGAGGTCACTCAGAGGTATATTTTAAACATGTTGACACATTTAACCCTCGCGTCTTGTAAACTTTCACTTTCTTCCACAAACGGTTTCATATGATTCATGATTTATTTGTTTAAGGGTATAAACATCGTATAGGGTCGTTGAAAGGCAAAATTTTCATATGTTGACACTTTGGATCCTCTTACACACATACTTTCTTCGTTGTCAACTTTAGTCCTTCATAATCAATCCGATAAACGTTTAAAGTCCATGACACGTGTCGATACTATATTGGACATGATTTTGCGAGGTGTTACAATATACACGTGTGATTTAGTTTACGAAGATTTTTCAATGCCGAGAACCTCGATCAAAGAGTAAAAAAGACGTAAGGTTCACAATGGTGTAAAATTAAAATGGGATATACCGGGCTAGGATTCGAGTTACAGGAACAAGGGCCAAACCAACCACCCAAGAATGGAATCGTCGAGCGAAAACACTTGACAACCTCCTAGAAGTGGCTTTTCTTGCCACCAGACCTTTCTCCATCATTTAGGAATCTGATGCCGTCACTAAACACATTCCTTAAATTGTAGCCATTTGTTGAGTGTTTTTTTTTGTGTCTAATCCGCATATATATCACCATTGCCTTTGATTTTCTTGACTGTATATCTCTTAAATGTCAACATATACACGTGTGATTTAGTTTACAAAGATTTTTCAATGCCGAGAACCTCGATCAGAGAGTAAAAAAGGCGTAAGTTTCACAATGGTGTAAAATTAAAATGTGATATACAGGGCTAGGATTCGAGTTACCGGAACAAGGGCCAAACCAACCACCCAAGAATGGAATCGTCGAGCGAAAACACTTGACAACCTCCTAGAAGCAGTTTTTCTTGCCACCAGACCTTTCTCCATCAATTAGGAATCTGATGCCGTCATAAACACATTCTTTAAATTGTTGCCATTTGTTGAGTGATTTTTTGGGTGTCGAATCCGCATATATATCCCCATTGCCATTGATTTTCTTGACTGTATAACTCTTAAATGTCAACATATACACGTGTGATTTATTTACGAAGATTTTTCAATGCTGAGAACCTCGATCAGAGAGTAAAAAAGGCGTAAGGTTCACAATGCTGTAAAATTAAAATGGCATATACCGGGGCTAGGATTCGAGTTACAGGAACAAGGGCCATTTGAGGACGAAATTCATGTAACATGGGGAGAATGTAACAACTCGTACTCTCGTTGTCGAGAGAATGATATTTTAGCAACACATGTATTTATTATTGTTGTTGTTATTATTATTATTATTATCATTATTTATGAAATAAAAATAATCCACGACGAGAGTTTCAATTATTTACGTATTAGTTAATATAACCGGCCCAGTCGGTTAGAACGAGAAGCGTAGTCGTTTAAACGAACTCACACACTTGGGCTAGGCCTAAGCCCACTCCCTAAACCTAAACACTACCTATTTAAACACCTTTATACCCCTCACCCCCTTTTCCTTTATCCAACCTAAAACCCTAAAAACTAATCAGCCGCACACTACCCTTCCCACACTTCTCGATTTCCCTCAATTCCCACCTCTTGTTTTAGAGTCCGGCCACCGGCGCCACCTTTCCGGCGACCTGTCTGGCACCGTTTGACCGGCAAGACGCCTCCCCATCCCCTCTTCTTCTTCTTCTTATCTGTTCACCCACATCCCCTGTACATCCTCTATCTCCAAACAACCAGAAATACTTTCCGGTTGTGGTTCCGACGTGCCGACGTACCCACCCCCTCCTTATATACAGCCCTTTTAACCCACAACCTCCCCTCTCACCAATTCTTGCACATTAACGTTCTATAGATAAGAGAGAGATGGAATGGCGATGAGAGATAAAGATGAGCTGAGAAGAGCCGTTCACGGCGGCTGCAGTGTGACGCCAGTGATGGTGGTGATTTGTTGTTTTCCAACGAATTTTTCCGGTGAAGATGGACGTCAACGGCAACGATAATAGAGACTCCGGTTCGGGTCAGAGCTTGTTTTGGTCTCGGGTCTGGTTCGACTCAGGTGTAGGGTCCGGGTCAGTTGCAGACGGCTTCGGTTCAACCCGGTTCGGTTCAAAGTTCGGACTCGGTTCAGCTTCAGATTTGGTGTTGTTTCGGATGCAGATTCAAGGGTTCGTGTTCACAACAGGAAGATGGGTTTTGGCGGCACAACTTCGGTTCAGATTCAAGACTATTCTGGTTCGATGTTTGATTCTGATTTGTATCGGGTCACGGCTCGGTTCGGGTTCAACCAAAGAACGTAAAATAGCAGAAGCAGCAGCCGTTCGGAGTCTTAGATCAAGCATGTTTACCTGAGTTTGTATATCTTGCATTTGAAATTTTTAAGTTGAATATTGATGTGTATGCCTTGTGCGATTACTGTTGATGATAGATTGATGAATAATGTTAATTGTTACTTTGACGAATGATGATTGAATAATAGTGCAAAATATCATGTGCTCAATATGTGTTTTATATTCTTTGTGAATTTTGATTGTGAAAAAGAAAGTGTAAACATGTTATGGTTTGTTGATTTTTGATTTGGGGTTTAAAAATATCCTCATAATAATCTGTTACATGTTGACTGATCATTTTGACTTTTAGTTTTTGCTATAAGTCATAATCTGGTATTTTTGGCTAAGTGATCGTTGTAAATGAGACATGATATTTGGAAGCTGTTTTAGATAAAATGATGATTTACGAATATTTGAATGACTAGTGAAGTAACTAGTGATATGAGGATGATTATGGTTCATTGTTTTGTTAATTAGATAGACTCCTGCATGATGTGTTGATTTGAAGCTTTGAATTGATTATGTTATTGACACAAGAACGGTATGATAATAATTCGGAGTTAATATGTAAACTATGGTTCGTGTACAAAATAAGGAATGTTGTAATGCTAGGATAATGCTAGATTATGATGAATAATTTAGGCAAGTGTAAGTATAAGTTGAATTGTTTGTGTTTCATGATAAAGCTAGGTCGCACAATTGCTCGTACGAACTTAAATACACAATGTACAACTTTCCTTAGCACGACCGCACACTACCCAGCGGCCGCACACTGGATAGTGGACCACACAGTGTTGGGCTTAGCTTAACGGGCCGCACACTAAATAGGCCCAAATGATTTTATAAGCTGCACACTTATAACCGCACACTTGTTTAATTTAGTCGCACACTTATAACCAACCACACACTCAATGTATGACCGCACACTCTCTTGTATGACCGCACACTCCAGTGGGCCACACACTAGAGATAACTTATGTCTTATTTGTTAAACCGCACATTTGAATTAATTGTGATGAGAAATTGTGAGCATGTTAGTATGACATATAATAACTGTTACTTGTACAACTACTTGATGAATACGTGATAGATACGTGTAGCTTATACGTGATTTCTTGTTTACCGTCCTAATTAGTGATATCCATAATAGGATATGGTTGATCAAACTTAGGACGAATGCTTTATCTACGGAGCAAAGCAAAGGTAAGTTCACAACTTTTTACTTAAAGCATGCATTCCCGATGGTTGGGAAACGACACAAACAACACTTTCCCTGGTTTGGGATTGCTTACTATCTCCTTGTGAGGGATACGGTAAAACTATCTCCTTGTGTGGGATACGAGTAACACTTTCCCCTTGTGTGGGACATTTTATTAATTACTATTTATATTAGATGCAACAAGTGTACTAAACGAAACTCTATCACGGAAGTCCCCACTTACATATACCGATTAGTCGTCGGGGCCTAGCGAACGGGTTATTAGTTGATAGCGCTATTTAGGTCTCACCAGCCTCACACCGTGCCTTTTGAGGATGGGCGTGAACTAATAGACTCTGGCAAACCGTCAAATTGACAAACAGGGCACACTACGGAAACGTACGATCGCAATGATTCGATATAACGCTGTTTAGTAGCTTACATATGGGGTAGCTCCCCATGGCATGATATAAATGAGTAATTAAACAACAAAAATGTTTTTGGAAAATAAAACTGAAAAACGGTAAACTCGTGAAGTCGCCAACTTTATGTTGACACCCTACTACATGCTTTGCAGGTTGCTCATTTCAGCTTCGGACGGACATTGCAATCAGCTGGAGTGCGTGGTTGGTAAGTTTCGTGGTTTTAAATCAATATGGGTTTTCTTTATACTTCCGCTGCTAAATCAAATTGTGTTTTTAATATTTAAACCTTGAACACTAATCGTGTCAATTAGAAAAATTTATATCGTATCAAAATGGTTGATCATGATTAGTGGCTAGTATCCTGGTCGGTCACACGCCTCGCGGTATTACTCTGTGTGTGGATTTTGAGGGCGTGACAGATTGGTATCAGAGCCATTGGTTATAGTGAACTAGGTTTAAGATATAAAATATTTTAAGACGTAAAATGTTTTTATATGAAAACCAGACTATAAACGTTCTTTAATGAAACCCACGACACCACACTCCGGATTGCAAGGTTAGTCAGATTCAGGTACTCACATGGTAATTATAGTCATCGGCACTTACTTCTGCACAACATATATGTGTAAATGTGTATGTATATATTAGCATATGTTCGTAAATATGTAGTTGTATATTTAGTATTCAAACACTGTGAATCATACGAAAAAACTACGCAAACCTGATATGCGCTAAGCAGGAGTGGATTCTCGTAACGTTGATTCGAAACCATAACACACTGAGGGCAAGGAACCAGTTATTCCTAACTTTTGCCCACATATTTTCTTTCCGATTTCATTTTTGGGTTAGAACAAACCGACACGATGAACGTCTAGGAGCCCGTTGCGGATCCTAGGAAAAAGCCTCAAGAGCGAAACGACTAAGGAGAACCAATCCTAAATCGTGTGTTATTGGGGGAAACAAGCTGCTATGGCACGACAGCACAACGATTCGGTTCCATGTGTGGAGCTACTAGCCAAGATTAGTAGGATCGACAACGTCATTCACATCCTTTGTATTCACATATTTCTTTTCCCGACTTGAGTATTGAGGCTCGTTCCCTCATCTAACATATGACCTGGATCCTTGTTAATTGTCTGAGTAAACTCCAGTATGTCTACACTACTCTATTTCCTGTTTGCTTGCCTCGAATACAAGAATGCGTACACGGTGTATACTTCTCATGGCAGTACTAACGATCACAACGAACTCCCGTCAATCACGAAGCCATTCCCTTCTAATTTCCTGTTGCGTGGTTACTTCTTAGTCGAACCCAACAGTATACCTCCGCGTACTCCAGCTTAGCAAATGGTTATCTTTCTAAATCGAATCGACGGATTCGGAGACATAGGAAAACGAAGACGTGGATTAGTTAACTCATCGACGAGCATGATAATCCAGACGCTTACCTTATACTTTGTTTACTAGAACCATTATCCTATGATAACTTTCTGGTTATGTGAATCTCTTCGCTAGTCTTCTTACGAACCGACGTTTTATTGTTGAAGGCGATGCCTTATTTTCACTCCTTTATCGCTATACCACGATGTCTTCCCTTACTCGTACTGAAACCTTGATCAGATTTCCCTCCAGTTTGGGAAATTCAGCAAGCTCGACTTCTAGTCAATAAACTTCTTGAACCCTGAAAATTTGCGACGTGTGATTCAATCATACCCTTTCAGACATGTTTTCATTACCTTGCGTGGAAGTCTTACGACGACACAAGCACTGCTTCGGACTCATCCTCACGACCTAGCCAGTCCATTCAAAATTGGTTACTTACCAGTTAGTGAATTCAGAAACTCATTTTTTTCGCACACGGCCCAGCTCAGAACATCTTGTTAGACGTTTTCAGTAAACCTTAACCCTACAGACCCGTACGACAACCACCCTTCCCTTAGTTTTTGGTTATGCCACTCATATTGACGTAACACTTCTTATCGGCAAACGACGTCCTTCATTCTAACCTCATACAACTTGTGTACGACCAGCTATATCACCGACAACAGATAAACCCTTACTGCCGATCCCCAAAACCTTTGTGCCTTGCCTCAAGACGAGCGCATCGATTGTGACTACCCCTCTTGCATAATTTCACTACTCGTGTTATGCTTCACGAATTCAATGACTCTTACGCCTACCTCCTGGAACTTCTACGACGCAAGCCGCCTTACGCAAGTTTTTAACGCGCGACTTTTGACGTCGCAAAGCCCGTTTTTCCTCGATCGCTTACGCAATCCCGCATGAATTAAACTGGAAAGAGTATTACCTAGCATTAGAAAGATGTTCAGAAATTCACGATTCCAGCAATTGGAAAATAAGCTATGAGGTGCTCCTATCCTATCTTATCCTGACTGACGCATTGGTGAAATATTTGCCCGCAACAGTACGCGGTCAAAGACACCCGTAGGTTTTCAAATTCTACAAACATCTACCTGAAGGAAGTAGTTGCTGGGCACGAGGCACCTGTCACACCCTGACTTTTGCGAAAGCGTGATTATGGGGTGACTTTCTTAATATCATTGCATTCAATCATAACAACTATATGATAAAACCATAAATTCGTCATCCATTAAATAAGTTTGAAACATAACAACATTGTTTTGAAACGTAGACTTCGAATTCAAGTTTTACAAACCGCACAAATTGTTTATAAGTTCATTCAAGACTCGTCAAAATATATTGAAAAACACCAAGGTTTGGAAGACGTGTCTCGTCCAGGAATAAGACACACTGACCAAACTCAAAAGACCATGGATGACATCTTTATTCTTAACGCAGCATAAAAACTTCCAACGCCCGCCAGATTCACTTACAAATTTCCTGAAATACATGTAGTTTGAAAACATCAACAAAAGTTGAGCGAGTTCATGTGTTCGTTTGTGTATAAGTATAAACCTTTGAAATCGTTGTGAGTATGTATGTAAGTTTATAAATCCCGGTATGAAAGCAACAAGGAAAAACAAATCACCAATGGTTTGCAAGGCCATTGATATGTGCGAAGTGATGCAGGAAAACTCAAACCTAGCAGATTTAGTCAGTAAGACATAGTCACCACATGGTCCACTCAACAGACTCAGGGGTGGGGCTCGCTACATCCAAATAGATCTATCACTCATGTCCCTTGGTCCTACGACGAGGATTAATGGCCTTAAGTGTTATACCCACCACTCACATGATTAAGCAGTAACCCTCCTTAAGCTAATCATACCATGTATAAAACGTTTGTAAACAATTGTAACATGTATTTCACCCCCGAAGTTATAAAACTGAAAACAGTTAAAAGAAAAGGGGGACATGAACTCACAGTTTTGCGTTCCTTGTATCCGATGTAACTCAAAGCTTCCTCTAGAACGCACGACTACTTACATGCGTATTACGGTCCGTTAGACGAGCGGGTCGTGCCTTGTCTTAGTATTGATTAGTGCCTTTGAGTTACGTTTTAAGGTGTCTTCGTTATTATTCCAAGTATATAATTATTCTTTAAAATAATTAATATTTTAACTTAAATTATATTTATTAAATTTTGGAATAATTGTTAAAACAATATACAACAACTTAATACTTCCCAAGTATTTATATTTGTATTTCCTTCCCAAGGATGGGGTATCTCATACATGTTTATCCGTATTCTTGTATTTGTATATCTTGCCATGTATTGGCGTCGTATTCCGGTGTGTACGTATTTTCTTAATAAATATCCCATATATATTTCCAAAACAATATATTTTCAAATCTCATTTAGAAAATATATATAAACTTATTTTATCCCAAATGTATTTCAAGTTTATCCAAGAAAACGTATATTTTCCCAAAAATCATACATCTTCTAAAAACTCTAGGAAAATATATTTTTACTTCTAAAAAATAATATATTTTCTCCTTGTCGAAAATATGATACACTTTGTAATAATAATAAAAATCATATTTTCATTTTTTTTGTATCCAAAATAATATTTACCAAAAATATACTCATAAATGTATTTTCCGGAATATTTGTAAGTTACATTCTATCGTTCGGTTCCATAATATTATGTGTGTAACTTATATATGTATTTCTTGTGATTTTTGGTATTAGTTTGGATTGTAAATTCTTGGTATATGTTAAGTTATATTACTTTAAATCCTAAAATAATATAACTAATACACAAAGTATACAAATAACCACACACAATGTGTCTTTAATGTAAATATATATTCTAAATACATATTTATCCATTTTTATTTATAAAAACCAACCTTCAATACTTGTATTTTTGCAACAAAGTCTATGGCAAAGTTTATATTGAAAACCATAGTTAAAACACACTTGTAAATATTTGCTCGGAAAATATTTCTTTAAGTGTTTATATTTTTAGAAAATTTTGCCATAGTTTACCCTAAAAATGGAGGTGTCCATGCTATTAAAACATATCATTTTCTTTTCAAAATCATCACAAACAATCAACAATCAATCTTAAACAACTTATACTTACCAAGTGTCAAAATACATAATAATCATGAACTTGAACTTTCATAAAAACTTGTAGTAACTTGGTAGTGTGTTTAGTAGATTTAGTTACCCTTTAAATTGTGTTTACTTCTTTAAAAATCTCATTCTTGAAAGATTTAAGTGTTTACAACTTACTAGATGATTTTTCCAAAAATCATTCTTTTGAATCTTTCTTGTAAACAATGTATTCTTATACTTGTTTCATCACTAGAAACATGGTTAGTTTCTTTAAAAACAATGTTCATGTCAATCTTGTGGTTTAACTTGGTTTCTTTGGAAAACTATCTTTGAAATCATTCAAGTTTATGTCTAGTAAACATGTTCATACTACTTCATCCACAAAAATCATTTTTATTTTTCAAGTCCATGAAAACATAAAGTATGATGATCTTGGTCTTTTACAAGATCACAACCTTAACTTACTAGATCATGTGTTTAATCACAATCTAGTAGGTTCCTTATGATGTCCAACAACACTAACACAAATCATCAATCATCAAGAAGCAAATAAACACAAATCAACATGATTTCATATGTTACTAAGCTTATGTTAGAGATTTATGATTATGTCTTTTAGTGTTCATCATGTTTAACAATGTTCATTATCTATTAATCATCAAAATATGAAGTATTGTAACACCCCGAAAATTATAAAACTTTATAATAGAAATATAAAGTACAAAATAAACAAGGGAAAGCTAACTAAGAAATAAATAACCCAGTTAGCTATGAGTCTTGTAGTAATACATGAAAGAACTAAAATGCTCAAGTTATAAACCAAACCAAAGTTGAGGGGCTTATGTTGCTAAACTTGAAACTTAATTAAATAAAAACAAATTAAAAACCCACCAAACACACACAATGGTGTGTCTGGTCGATCAAATAGCAGGGGCGACAATGGGGTTCTCCTCCAAACCCTAATTTTCACAAAACCCATAAATTGAAGGCTAAAAACAAGTTCAAATCGAAATCTGAACATAGATTCATGATCACCTTGTCAAAGGGATCATAAGGTATGTAATTTTAGTGGAAAACCTTCATCTAAATTTCTGAGTGAATTCATGAAATTCAGAATTGATGTTGCATGTTAGTTGTTTGGAATGAAATAGTGTCTAGGGATAAACCCTAATCAACTACTTGTTGAAATTTCGTCTATTTCTTGTGAAATTCATAATCACCATTGAAGGTGATAAGTGGGTTTTGTAGGATTATGTTGAACACTAGGATTATCTTTGTTAACTTAGTGTATCTGAGCTCTATGAAGCAAATCCAGATTTGTTGATATGAAAATTTGTCATGAACATGTGAAATGATGTTAAATCTTGGTTAAATAGTTAGTCAAGAACTTGATTTTTAATTGTATGAAATCATGCTCATTAGGTGTTTGATGTAATGCCTAAGAGAAGATAAATGTTGAGAATTTGGACTAAAAATGCATATTTGATTAGTGTGGTAAATTATGCGTTATATACTATAAGAGAGTTCTAAACACCTATGGTTGAACTCTATAGGCAAGGAAATCGGAGCGTCAAGCGGACAAGCTAATGGCGATACGCGTTTGAAGGGAACGTTTTGAAGGTACGTAACTTAGGGTTTCGTTACATTATGCATAAACTTGATCGTAGTAATGTTAATGGCGTAGTAGTATTAAAATTTGTTTGATAGGCCATTGAAGTGACGAAGTTCACTTGACAACCAAACGGGTCAAACAAATGGTTAAAATTTGTTTGGTATGTCATTAAAGTGACGAAGTTCTCTTGACAACCAAACGGGTCAAATAATGGTTAAAATTAATATGGTATGTCATTGAAGTGACGAAGCTCACTCGATAACCAAACGGGTCAAAATAATGGTTAAAAATTAGTTTGATAAGTCATTGAAGTGACGAAGCTCACTCGACTACCAAACGGGTCAAATGGAACGAAAACGCAAGGCAAGTAAAAAGGGAGCGTGAAAGTAAGATTAGTAGACTAGGAAAAAGGGTTAAAATCTGTAGGATGTCGATTCCTACTATGAATTACGAGTATTGTGATCATTTATGTTAATGGGTCAAAAGAAGCGAAATACATGGATAACGAATCAATTATTTATTCATAGGAATTCGTTGATTAAAATGATAGATTGTGATCTAAAAAGGTAAAAGAAAAAGAAATTTAAATTTATAATTAAGTGGAAACAAGTTTGAGATTAAACGGGTAAATGGTTCGAAGGTTTCGGAAGATATAGTGTTAAAACGGCAAATTTCGGAAAGGTATGGTGCAGGGACCACCGTAACTTACGGTGCCTACCGTAAGTTACGGTGGGGTTAAAAACCATTACGTTGATTCTCTACTGTTTTACGGTAGGGAATTTCTGTTTCAGAGGCCACCGTAACTTACGGTGCCTACCGTAAGTTACGATGGAGACCAGAATCAAAATTTTTGTTTGATGATTAAGAGGTTAAATGTTGGGTTTTCCTTCCAATTATTGTGAGTCTTGTTTGGACGATTATTTAACTATCAATTCTAACGTTTATGTTGGTATTGATCATAGGATTATATTAGGAGTTCCGGATGAAGATCAAGCGACGAAAAAGGACTGAACACACGTCACTTAAAGCTTCCGCGATGATCTTAACTTTTTGGTTTTTAGTTTAAAGTGAAAATCGTAAAACACTTGAATTTATATTTTGGAATGTTTCCTAAACTTGAATGAATGTTATTTGAAAAAGCTTTTGTAAGGCCTTGATCTTTTATATATATCAAATCTAGTATTTTATGGCTATATTGTTGTTAAATTAAGACGGATGTAACAAGTATCAAGAGATCATAAGGGCCTTACTACTAGCACAAGGCTAGGGAAGAACACTTGATGTTGTAGATGACAAATGTGGAGAATAAAAGCTAATGGGAGAGGTCCTTCAAGATTCAAGACCACCAAGCTTGCTTAAACACCTTCTTGCATCATGAAATGAACTTGGAATGGATGATCAAAGTTTGATGATGAGGGTGGTGTGCTTGGGGGTGTTCGGCCGAGAATAGAGCAAGGGAGGAGAAGGAGTTGAGTGGGGTGAAGTGTGGTGGGAATGAGATCTTTAAGTTATCTTATAACCATGTTCAAGTCTTACCCAATGGACCATGTGTTCTTTAAGTACAAGACAATATCTACTAGCAAATCTTTATAAGATTATGAAAGATCAAATAAAATCCCCAAATAGGCCATGTGGCCGTGAGATAGGTGGGGGGGGGGGGGGGTACTAGCATAGATTTAACTAAGTTGGTTATAATCTTGTTTAATTTCAAGTATTAGTTACATGTACTAGTTAGTAGATATTTTTAGTGGGTGTTATGATGTTTAGGGATCATAACTAGCTTGGAAACATTAAAAGAATGCTTCTAATATAATTTTGGTGTTTCGGGTAGTGTCCGGTTGTTCGGTTAGATACCGGTTCGTTAAAGTGTCAAACTATTCCGTTTAGCTTTCTTTATGTAACCTTTTGTGACACTTTTAATCTCTGACACTTAGGAAAGCATTCAGGACCGTTTAGTCATATTTTTGCATGATGCTAGCTTGTTAAAATGCTGATTTTTGTTGAATTGTGCAGAATTCTGCACTTTGGGTGAGTTTTAGGCACTTTCCGGCACTTTAACTATCACCTAGTAAAGCAGTTTTGTGGTCCTTACTTCCCTACACACCATACTAGTTTAGTACTTAGTCTCTGGCTCACATTGTGTCTCAAAACAACGTTTGCCTATGTACTGAACCCCGTCAGCATATTCCTGATTTATCCGTTAACTGTGCTAACTTGTGCTTTGTGCATCATGTATGTCAATATGGTTTGCATGTAATAATGATGTGGCATTATGAAATATGTGATGCACATGTAAGTATCATGCAGTAATCAGAAAGTAATTCAAGTCATAAATTGTCAATCAGCACAGTCATTAATCATCATTTTATAATTGTACGGATGCATGCAAATTTGACAGTTGTCACAGCGCCGAATCCCATTTTCTCTGATTTTGACTTACGTTTCGCACACGATTTGTAGCAAGCCAAGCACAAACCCTTCGGCTCACGAGCATCACTTACCCCCCCCCCCCCCCGCAAACCGGTGGTCAATCCGAACGTACCATCCAAAACTCTCGAAAAGATGCTAAGAGCATGTGTCATTGACTTTGGTAACGGATGGGAACGACACCTACCTCTGGTAGAGCTTTCTTATAGCAACAGCCACCACACTAGCATTCAGGTAGCACCATTTGAGGCATTGCACGGACACAAATGCCGGTCACCTTTGTGTTGAGCGGAAGTTGGCAGAAGCCAAATTACCGGCCCGGAACTTGTACTTGGCAACACGGATAAGATTGCCCAGTTCAGACAACACATGGCGGCGGCTCGAGACCGTCAGAAAAGCTACACTGAGAAGTGTAGGAAACCTATAGAATTCTAGGTCAGGGATCGGGTTCTACTAAAAGTCTCACCTTGTAAAGGTCTGGTACGCTTTGGCAAAAAGGACAAGCTTAATCCTCGATACGTTGGACTTTCAAAATTACCGAACAAATCGGTAAAGTGGCGTTCAGACTAAACCTGCCTGAAGAGCTGAGTGTGGTACACAACGTTTTTCATGTATCGAATCTGAAGAAGTGTCTGTCAGATGAAACGCTTATCCTTCCTTTTAAGTAACTCATGATCGACGATCAACTACACTTCCTTGAGGAATTGGTTGAGATCAAAGATCAAGAAATTAAAACCCTCAAGCGTAACAAGATACCAGTAGTTCGAATTCGTTGGAAACTCGCGCCGTGACCTAGAGTTTACTTGGGAATGGGAAAACCAGATGATGCGCAGGTATCCCCAGTTGATTACAAACAATACTTCCAGTACTGAGGCTACAACTGAATTTCGGGAACATATTTCAAACCAACAGGGGGATAATGTGACGCCCCACGAAAACATTTAAACAAACTAGCTTGTCAGTGGCTGCGCGCTAAATTTCGGGACGAAATTTCTTTGAACTTGAGGATAATGTGACACTTCGGGTTTTCCCGCGTGATTTCATCTTTAGGTTATAATTAATTTTGTGAAAATCCGTACTATGTGAGATACGTACAAACTCAATGAATCTTATGCTACGTGACTTTACGTGCTATGTGACCTTATGTGCTATGTGGCTTACATGTTCGTTTTGTGAACTTTCGTGAACTACGTGTATTTACGTTTAACAATAAAGTTATTAACGAATCGTACATCTTAGCTTAAATTTCGAGGACGAAATTCCTGTAACATGGGGAGAATGTAACAACCCGTACTCTCGTTGTCGAGAGAAGGGTATTTTAGCAACATGTGTATTTATTATTATTATTATTATTATTATTATTATTAATATCAATATTTATGAAATAATAATAATCCGCGACGAGAGTTTCAATTATTTACATATTAGTTAATATAACCAGGCTAGTCGATTTGAGCGAGACGCGTAGTCGTTTAAACGAACTCACACACTTGGGCTAGGCCTAACCCAACTCCCTAAACCTAAACCCTACCTATTTAAACACCTTTATACCCTCACCCCCCTTTTTCTTTATCCAACCTAAAACCCTAAAAACTAATCAGCCGCACCCTACCATTCCCACACTTCTCGATTTCCCTCAAATCCCACCTCTTATTCCAGAGTCCGGCCACTGGCGCCACCTTTCGGTGACCTATCCAGCACTGTTTTACCGGCAAGACGCCTCCCCATCCCCTCTTCTTCTTCTTATCTATTTACCCACATCCCCTGTACATCCTCTATGCCGATGTCACCCCCCTCCTTCTTATATATACCCCTCTTAACCCACAACCTCCCCTCTCACCAATTCTTGCACATTAACGTTCTACAGACAAGAGAGAGGGAATGGCGATGAGAGATAAAGATGAGCTGAGAAGTGCCGTTCACGGCGGCTGCAGTGTGACGCCAGTGACGGTGGTGATTTGTTGTTTTCCGATGAATTTTTTCGGTGAAGATGGATGTCAATGGCAACGATAATAGAGACTCCATGATAGGAGTAGGACCCTCAAATCACCGGTTCAAACAAAACGGTAAAATAAAAGATAGATCTACGGTTCGTTTTGGATACAGATTCACCACCAAAACCAACAGTAGGGCATTGAATCACTCTCGAAGATACAGAAATCACCACTACGGTTATAAATTCGGGTCTAAAAACACCACTCAATATGCCACAATTGAGCTAGCATATATACTATTAATTTACCTCAAAATCCATTGAGAGAAAATTAACCAAAATAAATTCTTTACTCAAGACTCACTGACTTCTTTCATTAAGATAATACTATTACATATAGGGAAAGAAAGTTAACCAACACACCACTATGCTACTATTACGGAACATAACTTACAAAAAAAGAATGAAATAAAAATAATTGAGAAAAGGAAAATAAGGATATTGGAAAACATGGGTGAACGTGGGGGAATACATGCATGGATGAAATCAACCCATTTGAACGTGAATGGTAGTCCGGTTTGACTCGCTTGAATTATGTTAATGTTGACCCGTCGGTTCAACCCGACCCATATGACTAATCTAACCTGATTTTTCCGCACTTGCTATCACGTTAAGCCCCTATTTTGCATTTGAATTAGCAATTCGAGTGAAACAAGAGATTAACAATCAATAAAAGGAACTAATTGTGATTGAACAACGACATCATTTTGAATTAGAATCTATCAAAGTGGATTAAGCCGTTTGTTGAATTAATCCCCTGACCGAAGAATCCAATTCACCAAAAAGAAAATATCGACAGAGAAGAAATAAAATTTGATCAAGGAACGATCATTAAACAATGACATTTTTCCCTGACTTAGAGAAGAAGAAATCATATCATAAGCCAATTGAAGAAATGAATGAAGAAATAGCAAAGTACACGTAAGTCCGGTTGTGAAACCATGAAGAAATGAATGAAGAAGATAAAGTCAATTTGATGTAGGTAGGAGGACAGAAAATACTAAATTGGAAAACTAACTGTTGTAGGCGGGATGCAAGTAAATATCGATTGGGATGGTCATGAACAATCTTGAAATACACTATGTTAGGCGGGCAAAATGATTTATGTGATATAATCAAAGACGGAACTTGTGAGTGGTTCAAACAAAGATGGAAATAACCTGTGATGGATACAGTTGAACAATCCTAGGAGTGGAACAAAAGCAAAGAATTTTGTTGGGTGTTGAAATCCGAACATGTTTGGTGAAGAAATGTGAAGCGTCGATCAATACTCAAGTCTCAATACGCCATTCAATTCAGAAGTACAAGATCCTAGTCAAAACCCTTCATTGGCCATCATTATTCGATTTCTCCATCGCCACTCGCCAAGACGCCAACTAGCTAGGGTTTTGTTTCAATCAGTTCATCCAATTTCAAACTTCCAATAAAACAAGGGTATGTTTCAATGGTCAACGATTTATCTTCTCGCTTAGTGAACCTCAATAGAACTAGTTGAGTGTTTTTGCATTCCTTGTTATTTGTTAAATTTTTACTTGTGTTATAATTGGATGAAACCTCAGGGATGAAAACTGCACTTTATTCCGATAACTAGCACCCCCAACCTCACTTTCGTTTTTTGTTCTGCGACGCTCGATACTCGCTCGACGTTCGTTCGAAAAATGCTCGGATTGAAAGATGCTCGCTCGACTTTGGCTCGGTTGAAAAAACGCTCGGTTCGGTTTAGTTTGTAAATGAACCGAGCATGAGCAAAGGTCTGATCGGTTCAGTTCGGCTCGTGAACAACCCTACTTAGTAATGGCTGGTCATCGTTCGTTTTCACTTCAGTCAGTTTTCTTCTTAACTTTAATCTTTCTTTTCTCAAATTCAATTTCATTCTTGGTTTATATTTCCTCGTTTATGCAAGGTCTTGTAAATGGGATGAATGAGTTTGGAGTAGATGTCTAGTCCTATTTTTCTTTGTGAATCAAGGCATATCTTTGGAAATTATTTTGGGTTCGTATTTCACTTCAATTTCCATTTTTATGACCTTTTAACAATGCAATTGACTTTTTTTAATTAACTATAACTAATGTTATTTGATGATCCAGATTATGGTCAACATTCGCTTCGTTACCCCATGGCACGTTTCATTGTTAAATCCAACATATGACACTGTTTCTCCCTCTTTCCTTTTTTTTTCTAGACAATATCTCTAATCTCCCTCTCTGCCTTCAGGCATCGTAATATCTAATATGACTTATTACAAAGAGTAAATTGCCATTTTAGTCCCCGAGTTTATGTCAAAATTATCATTTTAGTCCAAATAGTCTTTTTTCTCCTCTGGATCCCTGACTTTTCCTTTTTCTTGTCATTTTGATCACATTGCATAACTTAGTCTAAAAACCAGGTTATAATCAGGGGTATTTTTGGCATTAAATTATTATGAGGTTTATAAATTATGTTGTAAACTACCTCTGATTATCACTACACAACAGTTATGCCAAAAATACCCCTGTTTATAACCAGATTTTTAGACTGAGTTAGACAATGTGATCAAAATAGTAAGAAAATGGAAAAGTCGGGGACCCAGAGGAGGAAAAAAAAACTATTTGGACTAAAATGATAATTTGGACCAAAGCTCAGGGACTAAAATGGCAATTTAATCTGTTACAAACCAATGACTCCATAAAACCTAAAATGACTTATCAATGATGTCGTTAAGACTTAATATGTTCCATTAAGGCACACCATGGTCAATTAAGTCATGTATCACCTATTGGCGAACCCACCCTTTGACCAAGGCGGGGTGGACGCACCTCTTGAAAAAAAAAATTAGTGTATATTTTAGGCAAAAAACCCGACAACACTGTTTTGGTCAAAAATTACCGAAGCAATTCAGTGATCAAATTAGTTAAGTGAGGTAGTGTGCTAGAAATGAGTGTTGAAAATATGTTGATTAAATTACTTGCAAAAACAGTTTCAGGATACAGTTCGGGATATAGAGCTGTATTTATGATCAAACAATGAGCAAAAATGTAAAGGGGTGACACGAGATGTACGAGGAAAGCCATTGATCAATCTAGATCACCGGCATAAAACCTCGGGAGCTGACAATCGCAGCTGCCTTGTTCTTCTATTACTTCAAATATGAGGATACAATGCAGGATGTGATGCGGATCAACTAGGTGTTACAAGGTAATTCGAGTACAAGTGTTTGTGTGTAATGATTGCTAGTAGCGAGAGAGTAAAGTGTGCGAGTGAAAAGTGAGTGACTTAATTTGATCCGCCCCATCTATTTATAGTAAAAGAAATTCAACAAACTACCCTATTAAACCAGGATCCGGCGGATATTCCCTTTTTGAACGTTGTAGACCTGGTCCTTCGGGTTCAACGTCTCTCATGTAACTGGTTTGACCGAGTCTCAAGGAGAAGAGGTCCATTCGACCGTTAGTGACCCACAGCCTCTAACCTGCACGTGGTTAATTTAGTTAATACCATGATATCGCACCAGGATGTTACCAATATCCTGATCCGGTATCCTGGTCACAAGTAAACAATCCAAAGCAGAATATTAGCCAGGATATATATGCTCAGAAAATGACCCATAACAATTGTCCCCAAATATATCTGTTGGTATACCAATCCAACGGATATATTTTAAAAATCCTGTCTCGCAAATCGAGGTCATTAAATCGAAACGACGATTGAGGTGACATTGTGTAATTTTCAATGCAACATTTACTCTTTACTCCCCTCCAAACTCAGCTTTTATTTAACCGACTTATCACATATCATGATCACCATATCCCAGGCGATTTCTAAGGTACTTTTTTCCTCCCTTCTTCTCCTCTGTTTTCCTTTATCAAAATTCTTCATGGCTAGCGAAACGAGATCTCATACAGGTGACCTGACCCCATCCTTTGAAGCCCAAAACCTTCTCAAAAAAACCCGAAAAAGAAATCTGCTCGTTTGACAATGCCGACATAGCCTCTCTGCAAGCTTCCGGTGCCTTCCCCGTTGGAACGATCATTCGTGCTTTCGATAGGGAAGTCCGATCGGATTTCTCTTCCACCGAATGGGTCTGTTTCATGGCTTACCCTTTTTCTATTGGACTCCAATATCCGTTTCCGACCTTTATATCCCGCTTCTTCGAGCTTACTGGTCTCAGTTATGCCCAAACCATGCCTTTGGTTTGGCGAGTACTGATGACCTTAGACCAAATCAGATCCCGTTTTACCCCTGATCTTTGTATCGAAGATCTCTCGATGGCCTATCGCCTTCGTTCTCACGGCAATAGTCATTTTCTCCTTTTCTCTACCTCTAAAAATCCTCTTGGTCTTAAAGCTACGAAGAATGAGGAGAAATGGAAACAAAAGTTCTTTTTTGTAAAAAGGGATTCTATTACTGGGGGTTTTGACCTCCCGGTGAAGTGGCTGACTTCCAGTAGAATTTAGGGTTCAGGAATATCCCCAATCGTATCCTGAAGTTGTATCTTGAACTGACAGTTTTATCTTTTGTGCAGCAAATCTCAAGGAACTTGCCCCTCCAAGTGCCGAGTCTGAACAGAGGATCAAAAACATTTACCAACTTCCAAAGAGTGAGAACTTTCTCCCTATTATCTGCAAGCTCAAGCCAAAGATCCAGCTCCGAGATGTCTGGTAAGTATATTAGTACGAAATGCATGTATTAGCTTAAAAATACCCATGGATTAAATATTTCTTCCCTTTATACAGCACCAGTTAAAACTCCAGAGATCTTTGATCTCGATGAACTGGACAGCTTCCCCGCTCCCCTCTCGGTAAACAAGGAATCAAGCCCCCAGGTCACCATGTCCTCCAAATCCAGCGGCTCAAAGGCTATTGCTACTCCCAAGCTCCCTCCAGCCTCCAGGACTCGTGCTGCCAGTGCCCGGAAGAGAAAGGCAACGGATTCTCCAGCTACCTCCGAGACTTTTTCTCTCGAGAACCATGGATTTAGTGAAGCTACTTCATTCCTTAAGCAGGTATAAATTCCCATCCGATATCCTGAACATGTATGTTAACCATTATCCTGCACATTTTATATTGATACCTGTGTCTTTAACTGCAGGGCTTGGAACGTCTTATGCACTTGTATGAAGATGCATGCGGGCTTAATAAGATGCTTGAGATTAAGCTCGAAAAAGCTGAGGCCACTATAGCTGATCAAGGAGCAATTGCGGCCGCCAAGTCCCAGCATTATGAAGATAAACTAAAGGCGATGACCCAGGAGCACCAAGCTACCCTTCACAAAGCCAACGAGGATGCTCAAGCCAAGCTAGATGCCGCCCTTCTTCAATACCAGCAGGATATGAGTTCCTATCGGGATAGCCTCAAAGGATCCGTTGTTATTTCTCTTCTCCAAGCCAGGTTAAGGATGGCTTATGAGGCCAAAGCCTTGGGTTTCGAATGCCCCTCCTGGAATGTCAAGGCTTGGGAAGTGAAATTACAGGATCTTGGAGGCCAACCTGTTGCACATCCCGCAAAGCATGCTGGTGAAGAGCCTTCTAAGGCGGCAAAGAAGGTGACCAATGCTGGTGATGATGCTAAGAAGAATCCTGAGGGTGATGTTGGCGCAGATGCTGGGAAAGAGGTTCCTGGTCAAGAAGGTGCTGCCCCTTAGGCAGCGAAATGGGCGATGATGGATACACGTGCCAAGGCCGGAGCGCACTTTTTAAATTCAATGGTTGTGGTTTGTTTGAACAGTTTACATTTCCTGTCTTTGAACGATTTATATTTCCTGCATTAGTACAATATGATGACCAAAGGTGGATGGGTCCTGGGTTTCAGGATGAAGCCCTTGGTCATCGGTCAGTATATCTTGTTTTGAATGATGTAATGGTTGGAGGTGGACAGGTCCAACCTTCAACCGTTATATAAGTATGGTAAAAACTAATCGTGCTTTTGGCGGATGGGCCTCGGTTTGAGGTGAAACCAAAAGCACTACTTTTGACATGTTAATAACATAACTTCCTTTTGACTTGTTTGTTGTTGCCTTCTAATTTATGTCATGCATTCCTTAGTGTAGATTTTAACTTTGCAAAAATCTGTGTAATTATCTTTTGAAAATATCATGATCAATATACTCAGTGATATATTATGAAAACAGATAGAATTTTAGGCAAAACTCCTAAAGAATAAAAGATAGTCTATTTTTCAAAACCTGTTTCGATAATACTTGTTTGATCAGAGTATTAAATTTCCAACCAAGTATCATTTCCTAAATATTCCAATCAAATATCCCGAAGCGTATCCCAAAAATACATTTTGAAGACATATCCTAAAGATATATCATTATCAGGATATTTTGAACTTTAAACAATTCATGTAAGGTTTACAAAGGAAAGATCATACCAGGAATTGAGTGTATCCCAAGTACTAAACTCCAATCCTTTTTGTGACTTCTCCTACTAAGATGTCCCCAGTCTGAGGCACTTAGCCCAATTTCGATCTTTTGAGCTTCACACAATTGCTTCAGAAGGAATGTCCCCTGTACATGAAGTCTTTAAATACTTAGAAAATTTTTGAACATTAGTCCCAACTGTTTAGATAATTCTTGTGTTACAGGGGTAAAACCCGAAGATATACCGGAGATAAATCCTTAGTATCCTGGGGAAAATCCCAAATTTTCATGCACTACAGGCGGGAGTGTATAAACTCCAAGACTTAGAAAGGTGAAAACCATTAAACCTTAGAGAGTATGAAAATACCCTTTCGTGAGAGAGGGTGATCAATCCTCATATATCTTTAGGATTCAGGATATAGCCAACAGTAACAAAATTGTCAGCCACTTTTACATGAACTGGTCCCGCCACCTTGAACTATTCCCGAATAACTTGCGCTCCAGGCGGGGTGTTTAAACCCAATTCGGAAGAAAGGTGAATACCTTTAAACCTGTGAAGGGATCAGGATCCCTTATACGTGAGAGAGGAGGCCAATCCTCTAATCTTCCGAAGTATCCTGAATGTGTATCCTGGTGCTACATCCCGAAGCATATACTGCAAAACAATCATAAGCTAAGGTGGGTGTTAGCCTGGCTAACACCCCTCCGATGCTTAAGTCAGTAATGGGTTCAAAACAGTAAATAATATCAAAATTTAATAAAAGAGACAGAATCCATACCATCCTGAGTTAGAATTTAAATTCCAGACTTACTTAAAATAGAATTTTAGATGTATAGCATTCCAGGATCTCGGTAGCATATCCCCCTGCATATTCTTGAGTCGATATGCTCCTTTTCCTGATTCTGATTCAACCTCATAGGGTCCTTCCCATTTTGGAGCCAACTTTCCATCAGCAGGATTAGTAGTATTCTGAAAAGCCTTTCTCAATACCCAATCTCCAACCTGGAACCTTCTAGTCCTTATATTCTTGTTATATGCTTTAGATATCCTCTGTTGATATGCTGCCATCCTTAGCCTTGCTGCGTCTCTTGTCTCATCAATAGTATCCAGTTCCTGGCATAGGACTTCAGGATTCTGCTCAGGATCCCGGAGGTTGGATCTTGCCGTAGGTATCACCATTTCTGTCGGGATTACAGCCTCTACTCCAAATACTAAGGAAAATGGGGTTTGCCCAGTAGCATTCTTCACTATCGTCCTATCAGCCCACAAAACAAAGGGTAATTCTTCTGCCCATCTTCCTTTCTTAGCCCCTAGTCTCTTTTTCAAGTTGTTGACAATTATCTTGTTCGAGGATTCTGCTTGTCCATTTACTTGAGGATGTACCGGAGTAGACGTGATCATTTTGATTCCCTAACTCTTGCAAAAGTCAGTAGTCCTTTTGCTTATAAATTGAGATCCATTGTCACAAATTATCTCAGCTGGTACTCCAAACCTAGTCAGGATATTCCTTTTTATGAAGGATCCCACTTCTTGATCTCTAACTTGAACAAACGCTTCTGCTTCAACCCACTTGGAGAAATAATCCGTCATTGCCAACATGAAAACCTTTCCTCCTGGAGCCTTTGGAAGCTTTCCCACTATATCCATACCCTATTTCATAAATGGCCAAGGGGAAACAATAGGATACAGTGGTTCAGCAGGCTGATGTAATATGTTACTATGTCTTTGACATGCGTCACATATTCGAGCATATTCTGCAGCATATTTCCTCATCGTCGGCCAATAATATCCTGTTCTTAATACCTTTGAGAATAACGACCTGCCCCCAGTATGGTTACCACAATCCCCTTCGTGTATATCCTGAAGCACTTCTTTGGTTTCGGGGTCCTCCAAGCACCTCAGATATGGTCCTGCAAGCGATTTCTTATACAAAACATTATTGATAATAGTGAACCGTGATACCTTCATTCTAAAGGCCTTAGGATTCTCATTCTTTGGGATATATCCTTCCTTGAGATATCTCATGATTGGAGCCGTCCAGGACTTAGGATCCTCCTCAAGATACTCATCATCAGGATCCTGAATACTTATTACTTCCTTATCCTGAGGATTCGTCGCAGGATACAGGATATGTAATATTGGTATTCGGGTTCCTTCCGGTATCCTGACCGATGATCCCAGATTTGCCAAGGCATCAGCTTCAGCATTATCCTCTCTTGGTACCTGTTCAAGTGTAAAAATATCGAAATATCCTGCTAATTTTTTAAAAATTTCGAGATACTCGATTAACTTCTCACCTTTAACTGCATAGGTTCCATTAAAATGATTAGTGATTAACAAAGAATCAACATATACTTGCAAATTCTTGATACTCATATTTTTTAGCCAACTCTAATCCTGCAATTAAAGCTTCATATTCTGCCTCATTATTAGTAGCGGGAAATTCACACCTAATAGCCTGGGGTAATATGTCCCCCTGTGGCGATTTTAATAGTATACCTAGACCTACATCTCTTACATTAGATGCACCATCAGTATATAATGTCCAGGATTCTAAGTTTTCTCTTAGCTGCTGTACTTCTAAATGTACTTCATTTTGAAGGTCACCACTGAAATCAGCCACAAAGTCAGCTAAAGCCTGAGACTTTATGGCATTCCTAGGCTCATAAACTAAATCATAGGCACTTAATTTTACTGACCACTTAGCCATTCTACCCGACAACTCGGGTCTCCTAAGCACATTCTTAACAGGATAATTAGTTCTAACATGAATCCTATGTGTCTCAAAATAATGTCTAAGTTTTGTTGATGCCATAACCAGGGCTAATATCAATTTTTCTAGATGAGAGTATCTAGTTTCAGCATCTAATAAACTTTTACTAACATAATAGACATGATATTGCTGACCTTCATGGTCCTTTATAAGAACGGCACTGACAGCATTCCCTGATACTGCGAGGTATAGGGATAGTGGTTCACCATTTTCAGGCTTCATCAATAGAGGTGCAGTTGAGAGATACTGCTTCAAATCCTGCAGGGCTGCTTCATGCTTCTCTTTCCATTCGAACTTCTTGTTCTTCTTCAAGATATCATAAAATTCTTTGCATTTTTCGGAGGATCTTAAGATAAATCTATTCAATGTTGCTACTCGCCCTGTTAACCGTTGAACATCCTTCATATTTGAAGGTGATTTGATATCCAATATAGCTTTAATCTGCTCCGGGCTAGCCTCTATTCCTCTCTTAGTGACCATATATCCTAGAAACTTTCCTGCCCCCACTCCGAAATGACACTTAGCAGGATTTAGTTTCATATTATACTGATCCAGGATATCAAATGCTCCCTTAATATCCTGGAGGTGATCCTCAGCCTTCTTAGATTTCACCACCATATCGTCGATATATACCTCCATGGTGTCCCCCAGCTTGTCTTTAAACATCATGTTCACCAACCTCTGGTATGTTGCACCTGCATTTTTCAAACCAAAGGGCATAGCAGTGTAGCAATAAATACCTGTGGGTGTCATGAAAGCAGTATCCTCCTGATCAGAGGGTTCCATTTGGATTTGCTGAAATCCTGAAGAGGCATCCATGAAGGTTAACATCTCGTGGCCAGCGGTAGCATCCACCATTGAATTAATATGTGGTAGAGGAAACGGGTCTTTGGGACAAGCTTTATTCAAGTCGGTGTAGTCCACACATACTCTCCATTTCCCATTTTTCTTTTGCACCACAACCACATTAGCCAGCCATTTGGGAAACTTTACTTCCCTGATCATCTTGCTCTTCAGTAGCCTTTCAACTTCCTCTTGGATGATCATATTTCGTTCCGGAGCAAATTTCCTTCTTTTTTGTTGGACAGGCTTGAATGACCTGTCAATACCAAGCTTATGTGTTATAATATCCTTGGAAATACATGTCATATTCTCGTGCTTCCACGCGAATGTTGACATCCTGCATTTCAAAAAATTAGTTAATTGATCTTCAATATCCTGTGGGATATTGGTTCCTACGAGCACCGAGATATCCAGATTATCCTGATCCAGGATTATTTTCTTTACATCCTGCTCCGAAGCCTCCACGATATCCTAGGCCCGCATCTTTAATTGCTATGCTGCATTAGGCTTGACTGAGGATTTCATCGAGGATGAGTAACATTCCTTCGCCTCCTGCTGATCACTATCAACCTTGACAACCCCCCAAGGGGTAGGGATCTTGATGCACTGATGATAAGTCGATGGCACAGCCTTCATATCGTGGATCCATGGCCTGCCTAATATGATGTTATAACAGGATAGGGAGTCCATCACACTGAAACGTTGTATCGAGTTGACCCCATCAACATATACTGGTAACCTTATTTCCCCTACGGTATTCCTAGCTTCTCCACTGAAACCAACGAGCACAGTGGACTTCGAAGTAATGTCCATCGGAGATACATTCATCCTCTTCAATGTTTCCAGCTGAATTATGTTAACAGAGCTGCCATTATCCACCAATATCATGCGTACAAAATGGTTAGCAACATATAACGTTATTACTAGAGCATCGTGGTTAGGATCCTGGACAGTATCTCTGTCATCACCGTCGAAAGTGATCACTTTATCAGTTGTGAGGGTAGTCATCCTGGCTGGTTTATATCCCCTTTCAGTCTTAGCCTCCTTTGCATGTCTCTTGGCCGCAGAATACGAAGTCCCACAAATTTCGGATCCTCCTGAAATAAAGTTAATTATTTTGGCATCTGCTGGGGGTGATGCTGCTCGTTCAGGATCCTTCTCAGGATCCTGCCCTTTATTCTTCTTTCTTCCCAGCAGATCCTTCAGATATCCCTTGCTCAATAGGTAGCTTATTTCCTTCCTTAAAGCAATGCAATCCTCAGTTACATGTCCAAAATCTTCATGGAAGGCACACCATTTGGATTTATCCTTCCAATCAGCTTTTTGTTGATTCTTTCGAGGCCACCTAGCTTTGTCTCCTAAACCCTGCATAGCATACATTAACTCAGGAATGTTAACAGAAAAGCAATATTCAGATAATTCAGGATATTCTTCAGGATCCTCGTCTTCAACAGCATTCACTTTCTTGTTATCATTTCTGCCATATGGCTTAGAGCGATATGGTTTATACGAGGATTCTGACTTCCTGTTGGTTGATTCATAGGTTGAGGTAGAATTCATCCTCTCTTGCATCTTTTTGTCATCTTCCAAGCGAATATATCTCAAGGCCCTGTTACAAGCTTCGTCGAGATTCCTGCAGGGATTCATTACAAGATCCTGATAAAACTGAGAATCTTTTTATAATCCCATCTTAAAAGCCTGCACAGCTGTTGCAACATCAAGATGTGGGATATCCAAGGATTCCCGACAAAACTTGTTCACATAATCCCTCAAGGATTCCTGAGGTCCTTGAGTTATCCTGTAAAGATCACTGGTTAGTTTCTCAAAACTCCGGCTGCAAGAAAACTGACTATTAAACAAATTAACCAAATGTGCAAACGAAGTAATTGAGTGAGGAGGAACATTTAACAGCTATTTTAAGGCTGATCCTGTCAAGGTAGAACCAAAACCCTTGCACAAGCATGCTTCCTTGAGCTCCGGAGGGATAGGGTTAATCTCCATTCTTTCTCTATACTGGGCAATATGCTCTTCAGGATCCGTAGTCCCATCATACAGTTTCATGTTGGGAGTTTGAAATCACTTTGGGATTTCAGCATCACAGATAGGATATGCAAAGCGGGATATCCTGTGGCTGTCTTGGGGCACTTCCGGAATTGGTTGGACCACTCCAGGTACACTGGATATCAAGTCCTTCAATTTCTGAACCTCCCTAGTAAATGTTGACGTCACACCTGCATCCTGCAAAGATCCATTATTGTTAGCAGTAAGAATATTATTATTAGACACGTTACCGGTCTGAGGATTTTGGCCATATCCTGAAGCATATCCTGAGCTCCTCACAGTTGACATCCTGACCGAGGAGGGTATCTCAGGAGTATGATTCTGAGAATGGCTTGGCATAATATTCCCCCGGTTATCCTCAGTGTAAACTGCAGAACTGAAGTTCAAAGCCCTAGGTTGCAAAGGAGCGACAGTTTCTTCAGCAGGCCTACTTGGGCCGGATTTCAAGAGTTGTATCTCTCTCATCAGCTTCCGATTAGTTTCCTGCTGCTGCCTCATCTGTTCTTGTACACTACCAAACAAATTCAGAATTACATCATTAGAAACCAAAACAGGACCAGATCCCTGGGTGCTGGGAGCGGGGATAACATCCCGAGCCACACGACTTTCAACTCCTTGTGAAGAGGCTTGCATTCTTGGAGGAGGAGGTGGAAGCACCGAACCAATTGTTGCAGAGGTTGTAGCAGACATGGTGGAAGAGCTCATGTTTGATCTCGAGGCCATTGAAAACAATGTAGCAAAAAGTTTTGACAATAGAAAACCAAGCAATGATTTTATCAAAGTTTTTAGTAAAAATAGCACCACTTGCCCCACGGTGGGCGCCAAATTGTTTTGGTCAAAAATTACCGAGGCAATTCAGTGATCAAATTAGTTAAGTGAGGTAGTGTGCTAGAAATGAGTGTTGAAAATATGTTGATTAAATTACTTGCAAAAACAGTTTCAGGATACAGTTCGGGATATAGAGCTATATTTATGATCAAACAATGAGCAAAAATGTAAAGGGGTGACACGAGATGTACGAGGAAAGCCCTTGATCAATCTAGATCACCGGCATAAAACCTCGGGAGCTGACAATCGCAGCTGCCTTATTCTTCTATTACTTCAAATATCAGGATACAGTGCAGGATGTGATGCGGATCAACTAGGTGTTACAAGGTAATTCGAGTACAAGTGTTTGTGTGTAATGATTGCTAGTAGGGAGAGAGTAAAGTGTGCGAGTGAAAAGTGAGTGACTTAATCTGATCCGCCCCATCTATTTATAGTAAAAGAAATTCAACAAACTACCCTATTAAACCGGGATCCGGCGGATATTCCCTTTTTGAACATTGTAGACCTGGTCCTTCGGGTTCAACGTCTCTCATGTAACTGGTTTGACCGAGTCTCAAGGAGAAGAGGTCCATTCGACCGTTAGTGACCCACAGCCTCTAACCTGCACGTGGTTAATTTAATTAATACCAGGATATCGCACCAGGATGTTACCAATATCCTGATCCGGTATCCTAATCACAAGTAAACAATCAAAAGCAGAATATTAGCCAGGATATATATGCTCAGAAAATGACCCATAACAAGCACCCCTTGAAAATATGCTTGAACACCTCATCTGCGCCCCCAGCATAATAATTCCTGCGTCCGCTACTGCTATCGCCCATTCAAACTCACTAATACCTAATATGATTTAATTACTACCCGAATAACTTACTATAACTTAATATGGCCCACTAAAATAGGTAGGGTTTAGCCTGGCATCTATAAAAACAGGTTGACCGGTTAACCAATTAGCTTTGTTTTTTTCAAAACTTTTATATGTTTATTTTTGTTTATTTTTCTTATCCATTTTTAGAATATAAAGTTTCAATTTCCAATTAATTTTCAAGACTTGAAAAAAATCTTATTATTACTCATTGACTTTACCGACTCTAAATTATTTTCTTTTTTCAAAAACTTTTTATATGGTTAATTATAATTATGTTAGTTTTGTCACACTGTGTTATCTACTTGTCACTCATACCTACTTATTAAACACATTACCGACCACCTGCTTACAACCTAATAACCCACTTACAACTCAACATGTTTGACTCAATTAAAAAAATGCGTTAAAAGGGTTAGGGTTGAAATTTTTGACACATATATATTAATATGGGTCGTGTTCGGGTTGTAAATTTCAACCTGTCAACCCACTAACCCTCCAACCCGACATGATAGACACTCTTATGAATCATTAAACATTTTATGACTCGCTAAAACCCATTAACCCATCATAATCAGTTAAGTTATACATCTTATAACTTATTAAGACATAAGAGTTATTACTACCAAGGTATATCTTATTAGGACATAATCTATCTATACTTTCTATAAAATGAGAAATCCCAATGACATAAGAAAAACTGATGTGTCAGCTAGAGAGGCTGTCCAACAAGGCTTTTCTTATGACATTATGACATCATAAAGCTTAATATATAAAATCATTTAAAATCCTATTCAAACCTCTGCCTTTCACTTTATAATCAAACCTCTATTCCCAAAGTAAACCTCTGTCCAAATTCAAAATTCTGGCTCCAGATTCAAAATTCAAAATTCAAACCATATATTCTAATCCTATAAATAAGATATGAATCTGGCTCCACATTCAAATCTCTTTCGCTCATATCTGCGAGCGTATCTCTCTCTCTCAAATGCATATTTCTCGTGATTCAGCCGGCTAATCTCCGATTATACTTCTTTGTTCGAATATTTGTTGATTCTGTTTACATATCATCGTTACAACATCGTTGTTTCAATGAAGCTTCCCTTCAAACATCAACCTTTCAACATCGATGTTGCAGTATCATTGTTGCAATATCGTGAAAAGTTGCATGTGCTACCTTCTTTGATAGGAGAGTTGCATTGTTCGATTTTCGTTAAATCAAAAGTTAGCTTTTCTTATGTCAATGAGATTTTCTTCTTTTATACAAAGTATAGATTCGTGCAATATCGTGAAAAGTTAGATGTGCTACAACAGTTGAGAGGAGACCTTTGCATTTTAGGTTTGTTTCTTATTTTGATTAACTGTTGATGATGTTGAGAGTTTTTATTGACACTGACATTTTAGAATATGTTAAGATGCATCTTGAGATTATTAAAATCAACTATTACATAGAAAAATAGAAATTTAATGAAATATTTATAAAGTATTACACGCTAGAGTTAACACTTGCTAGGATTTCGTAGACTCTGGCCTTTCTCCATGTGATTTCATGCTCTTTTTTTGTTTTTCAGGTCAGTTAGCTTGTTGTAGATTTTCTAATCTTGTTTTAGAAGTTGTGTCAGAAACTCTTCTACATTCTTCTGGAAATCTAATGGAGGAGAGTGGAGGACTTCATCGAGCAATGCTATGCTGTTCCAGGTTTTGTTGTAATTAGTTTCATTGATTATGTCGACTTTCCTGTTTAGTTCTTCGTCTGTTCTTTTTTCTTTGAGTGACCACATCGAGAATTTTGTTTTAACATTGCTGGTGTCTGACCAGTGGTAGAAGCTGAAGTTTGCCATGTAGATTTTTGTTGGATTTTCTGATGTGGAACAATTTTTCACAGACAGTGATTTGTATGACAATTTGTTGATGTTTTGAATCAAAAGTAATCGTCGGTCTTTTATAGAGTTTAAAAACGTGTCTACATGGTAAATGAAGAGGTTAATTGTAATTATGATAATCTGATTTTTTTCTTTGAACTTCAAAAATTTGTCCCTTGGGTTTCTTGGTATTTAATTTTACAGTTTTCCTATAAAAGTTAGGGGTTTGGAAAGGTTTTTGCATTAAAAGACTGCTGTTTTGAAATATACGTTAATATGTTTATATTAAATCTACACGTTTTGATTGATTAGATTATTAAATGTACAATCACTTTAAGTGTGGTTTCTTTCACTGTTAGATATTTCAGTATAAAAACTCATATCCACTTCACCTGTTTTTCATCACGTTTTCCTACGAAGATATCATACTTTCAGGAAAGTCGAGTAATATAGTTTATTGAAATGGCGTCATTCACTTCTGTAAAATCAGATGATTTAAAGCAGTGTTTTGTCAGGCAAATCGAGGAACAGGTGTATGAAGATATGGCTACTCTTCAAGAGCTGAAGATATGTTTTGATGGTTTGCAAGTTGGCCTGTTCACGAGAGAGCAGGTTTCTAGAAATCTTATGCGGATGCCTTCAACTTCCGTTCGTAAGCTTTGTGTTGTCAGTAATATAGAGTGCGGTGATAGAGACGAGGAGTTCATGGCGATGCTGAAGGACATACATCGAGAGGTTCAACAATCGATGGAGTTGGAGCTAAAGTTTCTTAATTCTTGCTGTTAATGTTAGATTTGAAAGTTTAGTTCTTCAGTATGTTATGTAATTATTGGACTTTTAATGTCATGAATAAATGAATAAATTTTAATCTTATGAATCTATGTTGCGTTTTAGTTTTGCTTAATTAGTGTTTGAGTTTGATTTAGTTTATGTTGATGTTGAGTTGTGTCTGAACATCGATTTGGTAAGTCAACAGAGGTTTAATAGTATCAAAGGTTGGTTTGATGGTGAACAGATGAGTGCAAAGATAAAACAAATGTTCAGAATTTGATCATTGATAGCAGTTTTTTGAAGAATCTTTGCTCCTACAAATTATAGAGAGTCAATATTTAGAGTTGTAAAAGGTCTGTTGTAGTTAAAGTGTGGTAAAAGAGAACATCTGCTGATGATGAAAGATTGAAGAAGGAAAGGTCTGTATGGGAGACCAGATGTTAAAGAACAACAGATGATATTCAAAATATGTTGAGCCAACAAAAGGTTTATATAGTATCAGTGGTTAGGTTAATAGCAGATGTTGAGAGTTTGTTAGTCTATTAGATTAGATGTTGCAAAGTGTGTGAAAATGTAATTGTAGACCTTTGTATAAGCATGCTGCTCTTGTCATATATTCGAACCTTCTTATGAAACAAATGTGTGTGCTAACGACTGTTGATTTACCACTGTTGACTAAATGAATAAATTTTAATACTATTAATCTTTGTTGTCACATCTTCATTTTAATTATTTCAGTCATTCCTAAGTATTAATATATAATTTTGTTCATCAATAACAGTTTTTTGGAAGAATTTCCGATAAGACCTAATTACAAGGAGTCGATATTTGCTGTTGTAAAATGTGTGTTGTAGTTAAAGTCTGACAAAAGAGAGCATCTGCTGATGAATAAATGTCTGAAGATGCAAAGGTCTGCTATGGGTCAACAGATGTTAACAAACAACAGATGATATTCAATCTTAAAATGCTCAACATAGGTTTTGATACTAACAGTGGTTGGGCTAATAACAGATGTTAGACTTACGACTGTTGTGTTACATCTGTTGAAAACAGCTGTTTTTGAAACTTCTGCTTGCCTAAAAATACATCCACTGCTAAAATGTATCGTCTGTTGTCATAATTTCTGTTTATCGTAATGACTGTTGATTTACTATACTGCTGTCTGTCATCCATTATTACAAGAGAGGTTCTGACGTGGACAGATGTTAGCTAAAAATAAAACAACTGCTAAAAGTTATCATCTGTTCTTATAACTTCTGTTTATCTAATGACTGTTTGACTGACACTGTTCCCAACTTCTGTAGTCGACCAACAGAGGTTTCGAAACAAGTGTCATCGGTTGTCGCAATAGAAGTTCTGACGTGGACAAATCTTAGCCATCAGATATTTGTAACTACTGCCACGTCAGCCTTCACTTTTTCTCTCTATATAAAAGTTGTTTCATCCCTAAATCGAGCTTCTACCACTGTCGTCTCGAATTCAAAATTCTCAAAAACAGTTTCCAACATATTAAAAACCCTCCAACTTAAACCCTGTTTCAACCCCAATTCACCTTCTTCTCCGATCATGTCTCTAAACATCAAAAACCCTCACAACTACCTCCCCATCTTCGAGAAAACCAGCAAAAATACCAGCTTTCACTCAATAATTGACCTTTTAACGTCATCAAAATACAAATCAATCCTTACTCCTGATGCTCCGGTTCATACAGAAACCCTCCGACAATTTTGGTTTAATGCTGAAATAGAGACTGAAGATAATAATCCAGTTGCCATCACATCTAAGGTCGGGAAAAGTGTGGTACGAATTTCTCCCTTCACAATTTCCACTACATTTGCATTGGACGACTTGGGAGGTAAGACCAACTTTGAAAAATCTGAACTTCATACAGAGTTCATTGAAAGAGGGTATGATGCACAATTAAAGTAAGTTACTATGTATAAACGAAACTTCCCTCCGCCAATGAAATTTTTGTTTCATACTCTTTTAACTTGTCTCTCAGCCAAGACCACTGCATTTAATGAGATACCTTTAAACATTCAGTATTTGGGTTATGCTATTTTAACAAAATCTGATTACAATTTATCAAAAGCATTGTTTTCTGATTTGTTAAATAATGTGAAAAATGTGAAAAAAAAATTGAAAAAAGGTGTTCGTAGTAATGCTTTTCTGTTGTATCCAAGACTTCTAAGCTACTACCTACGAAAAGAAGTGTCACAAACAGATTTTGAACAAGGTGTAGTTTTTCAAATAAATAGTCTTACAAGTAAAACTTTTACTAGACTTGTGGATAAAGAGTCAGAAGTTTCAAGAACAGAAACAAAGGGGGATGAGCCTGTTTTAGATGCGTCCACGTCTGTTGCTCAAACCTCTGTTGTTGAGCCAACTGCTGCTGGTGATCATAACACCACAACCGGTGTTGTGAAACACACACCAGGAAAACGTAAAAAGAAATCTGTCACATCCAAAAAGCCCACCAAAAGCAAACAAAATAAAAAGGTTCGTCTGGAAGATGAGATCCCAGAGGTTAATGCAGTGACAACACAAACGTCACTTGAAACCACTGCTGCTACTTCCTCACATTTGTTGGAAAGATCTCAACCCATCCAAACTCCTCACATATCCTCACAAAAGGATCATGTTGTAAGCACAGGGACACCACAACATGAAGTAGACCTTTCATATGAAAGTATGTTTAAAAGTCCCTCTCCCGGGGCAATCACGCTTTCTACACCACAACCCTCTTCTCAAGTTCCATCAACAATATTACCTCTGTTTGAAGCAATTGAATTTCAGAAAGAAAACATAACTTCTGATGCAAACATTACTGAGAGTAGAGCACAACAAATGACTATGTCTGAACCAATTCAATCTGCTATCCTACCAACAGTTGAGGAGGTTATCCCAGTTGAGTATTACGAAACACTTCGTGGTAGTTCAAGTGGGGCAGCCACTACAACTGTTGAACCCATTGGTGATCAGTTGGACAGTGGTTACATCATTAAGACTCCCTTGAAGGCAACCACTGATGAGGTTACAACTGTAATCTCTGCTTCAGTGGGAAGTCCCCAGAACCAAGAAAAAGGGGCATCTGTTTCTGATGATATGGAGACTTCTTCTATTATCAAAAAAAATACAACCACTACAGGTGGGAATTCAGATGATCCTATTAAAGTAGGTGATGAATTAAGTTATAAGGATTTGACGGTTAGAGTGTCTACCATTAAAACAAATGTTGCTGAAATGAAAGAGTTGATTAAGCAGCTGATAGAGCTTTCTAAAAGTCAACCTACCACACAAGAAATTGCCAATGAGCTTTTGAATTCTATGCAACCCATCTTTCAAGCTTAGAGGAATTTGGCTGAAAGTAACCGCAATTTCAGTTTGGAATTTATCAGAAATTTGGTTGATGCCGGGTATAAAAACACACAAGCAGACATTATGAACATTAAGGAACATCTGTTGAAACTTTCTGGCACCACCCCTACATCAATCTTTGAGAAAGATGATGATGATGATGATGATGATGATGATGATAATGATGCCAAAAAGGGGGAGAGAGATTCACTGAGAAAGTTGCCACCAGATTCAAAAGCTAATCCTACAGAAATTGTATCCCCTGCCCAACCTAATTCCAAACCTTCTCCAAAAAAACCACCACAAAAGAAGGACAAAATAGCTTCAACACCATCATCACCCATTCTGTCAATAGATGCTGATATAACAAAAGTATCAGCAAATGCTTACCAAACAGCTGCTGAGACACCAGTTGTTTCAGCAGAAGTTTGTCAAACATCTGCCATGATCATTTTCACTACACCAACCACAATCCAACCACCTCCAACATCACAAAGATCTCCCATACATTCATCTTCACTACCAAAACATTCTCTTTCACCAGAAATCATCTATAAACGTAAGAGAAAAAACTCATATTGTGTTAGAAGATGATGAGGAGATTAAATCAGCAATCCCTGTATCATCTGCCTCCATTCAAAACAGTCCATGCTCGTCATTTCCACCAATAGAACCTACTTCATCTCTTACAATTGCTACACTACCATCAGTCATTCCCCCGGAAGCTTAATATCCGCTGGAATTAGTCATTGTTAAAGGTGAAATTGAATCATTCTTCACAATAGAGGATCCATCTAAAAGATCCTTCATTCCTTCCCATCTCTTTATGGCTATAAAAAGCCTCAAAACTTAGATGAGTATCTGAAATTAAAAGTATCACAGGCTGAGGTTATAGCAAGAGAGAAAAGCATAGGGATGGATGACAGGGAATACCAGAGGTTTTTATCATTTCAGCTTAGCAAAGTCGTAAAACTTGAAGACTATGCTAGGGATGTGAGTAAATCCATGTCTGAGAGGCTAGTAATTCCTGAACTTCAGATGAAACTGATGGATGCTTATGTTGCACACATTATGAAGTACAAACCATATAACGCAACTGAAGATCAATTCAAAAACTGGTCAGCAGATGCTCTTAGAGAAGAGATCGATAGAATCATAAAAATGCACAATGATCGTCTGGTAAAGCCAACTCCACCTAATTGGAAGAAAGTCAAAACAGTGGAATCAAATGAGGCATTGAAGTTTAAAAGAATGAGAGCAGAGCTTGTGGCTGCTGGTTATGGTCCAGCTAGATCCATTGCCAGATGGTCTAAACTGAAGATAGTTGAGACCTACAAAAAGCTGGAAGAACTTAGAGCTGAAGATTCAAATGTTCTTCAAAACCCAGTCTATCCTACAACTGCTGCTCTGTCTCTAAAAACCGATACTCCAAAAAACCTTCTCTCATCATCTGATTTGTCTGAACCAATGGCAAATTTAGTTAGCAGACCACAATCACCAAACTCATCTTCAATAATTCTTTGTCCAAGAAAACCAACTGATCAAAAAATAGTAAAGTGGAAGTCATGCTCAAAAACCCAAGTATTGACTTTGATCAAATCAGATGGTAGTGTTGAAGAGATTAAAATGGATAGTGCATATAATATGAATGCATACGATCTCCAAGATTTGTTGGACCTTCAACTTGAAAGGAATGATGAAGAAGACATGTTCTCCCTGGACTTTGAACTATAATTCAAAGGACAAATCAGGGAGATGTTGATGAGAAATAAAAATCAGTAATAAAGAAGGGTTTTCGTATCATCTGTTGTATAGGGAGATTGTTGGATCAGCAGCTGTGACATTGTCTCCAGTAACATATTTAACCAGATCACAACATGTAGCAAAAGAGATGTTATTGCGTAACAAATTCTTGACTGAGGTTTGATGTGTGTTGTTTAGGCAGGTGATCGTATGTTCTTAGTTAATGTTTGTTAAAACTTAAGTTGTATTTGAATTTTATTAAGTTTGTTAGACATCTTTTATATGTACTTATGTTCATTGTCAATGGGTGGATACTCTCTTTTTTGAATAAGAGAATGGAAATAATCATATGTAACGGATGAATTTTATTAAGTTTGTTAGACATTTTTTAGACATCTTTTATTAAGTTTGTTAGATATCTTTTTTATGTACTTATAGTTGTCTTTTAGCTATGATAGATAACACGTTTTGGTACAATATCTATACATGTATCTATATGTTCTATCAATATGTGTTATGCATGGTTTTCTAAGAAACGACCCGTGTTTGCACACGGGTCTTACCGCTAGTACTATATAATAAAAGAAACCATGTGAGGGACACATGGCACTCTATGAGGCGGTCTTAATTATTTTTCTAAATATTTATTATGCAAAGTCAATTATTGATAATATTAAATTTAAAATTTTTAGAAGAGATTTTAATGATAAAAACAAAGATAACTAATAATAATATATTAATTATTATAATAAGATATTAATTATTAAAATCTCAAAAAATATATTAGCGATATTTATAAAGATAAAGATTTTATTTAATTTGTAGTTTTAATTGTTTTTATATTTTGATGATAAGGACAAGGAGAACTGATAATCATATATTAAAAAAAAAAAATTATTTTAATCAACTGTTTCGTTAAAAGGATTTATTCAATACATGTAAAATATATATATTTTTTATACATTTGGTATATTTAGAATCCTACTTCTAATAAAGGATCTCATTATCCCAATCATAATATCCAGCTTATCTCTTGTATATTTAATATTTTTTACTAAAATATTTTTTTTTGCTGATTATTCAACATCAGGTAATACGTAAGTTTCTCTAACCTAATAATAAATTGTAACACCCTAGTTATTATTTAACGTTTATCGTATAATTTAAACTCATAATCATGTAATTATAGTCACAATTATACTGAAAATACGGACTTGTTAAAAACTTTTACAATTTAAAGTGATACAACATAATGTGATTTTAATTCGCCGTTATAGAATAACGACGAAACAACATTGCGGAAGCTTTGTTTAACGTGTGTTCGGTTCTTGCTCGATGCTTGATCTTCATCCGGGACTCTCGACATTCACCTGTGATCAAAACCAACTTAAGGGTCAGTTTTGATAATTAAATAACCGATACAACAAGGACATTAGAAAAATCCAACATTGAAATCTTGATCCAAAAACAATCACTTAAATTTGGCCTCCACCGTAACTTACGGTGGTCACCGTAAGTTACGGTGGCCCCTGAATGTTAAATCCCCCCACCGTAACTCAGGGGGTAATTACCGTAACTTACGGTGGACACCGTAAGTTACGGTGGCCCCTGTAACAGCCCAGTTTCCACTTTGCCGTTTTTGACACGAAAACTTTCGTATCTTTCAATCCGCTTATCCGTTTGACCTACCGTTTCTTCCTACATGATTGTAATTTGATTTCCCACCTTATGAAGTTAAAATCCAACATTCGGTTTAACAAAATTTCAGACTTTTAAGTCTTCGGCTTATTGCCCTTTTTACCAAGTTTTGACCCATTCAACTTTTATCAAACAAACATGTTTATTTGCTCTTTAAACTAATGAAATTCCTAGATTCCACATCTCCTATCATATTAATCTCAAATCACGGGTTTCTTACTTAATAGAAACCCGTTTACGCTTAAATTCTTATTTTGACCCGTTAAGGATATTTAAGCACCTTCTAGCTAAAATCGCTTTCGATCGTTCCTAACATTACTTTACCACATTCCTTATCATATAATTTTCCACCACAACTGTATTTATGGTGAGTTTACTATGGTAATTTATATAAATCGAGTTTACCTCTCAACTCATCGTTTTACGACAAAGACTCAAATAGAGCCATTTAACTAATGTATTACATCTTTCAACTTCTATACTCGTCCTAGGTATTTATCAAATCATAAAGACTCGTTTCCAAACAACCTTTAAGGGTTGTTTGTTCAATTTAGCCTACAAGGGCATTTTTGTCAATTTTAGTCCCTCTTTTACGACGAATGACTCTTAGGTACTTGTTTGACCCAAAATCCGATCTTTTAACTATAATTCTAATTAGAAACCATTATTTTTCTAAAATACCACAATTATAACTTAAATCATTCGGTTTGCCTTTAAGATAACCGAATATCCAATTTTGACTTTGTTTAACTCTTAGAGAGCCTCAAGTTCTAAGTGATGAGTTAAACCATTTTACATACCTGACTCGGATCAATATTTTGACCCGTTTCGATACCTTGCCTTAATAGCCGCTAAGAAATAGCGAGGTATACATCCTTTTGATATTCATTCCTATAATCATATAACTCAACAAACCATTAGTCAATTTTGTCAAAGGGTGATAATTTCACCTTTTGACCCGTTTATCTATTTAGTGATCTTCGTCACTTCAACTAAATACCAATTTAATCTATAATGCTAATTTAAAGTCTACTAGCAAAAATACGTAATCAAGCATAACGTAACGAACCGTAGTTACGTACCTTTAAAGCACACCTTTTCCGCGTGTATCTCCTCCGGCGTGTCCGCTTGACGTTCCGGATTCCTTGCCTAAAGAGTTCAATTCATAATAAGTTTAGAACTCTTTCGTAAGCTTTAACGCATTATTTCTTAACATATTCAAATCTGCGTTTTACCAAACCTTCAACATTTTAACCCTCATTTAGGCGTTTTATCAAACACCTAGCGGGTCAGATTTCTACATGATCTAAACCAAGTTCATGACTTAAGTTTATCACTCTAATTAACTTCAATTAGACAATATACACATATTTTTAACATCAATAATTTAAGGATTATCTCATAATTTCAGTTTACACTAGAACAAGAGTTTTAACCCTAGTGTTTATCAAGTTCTACTAACATATTAATCACCCACTATGGTGATTTTGATCCATACCATCATCATGCAAGAATTTGACAAGAAATCATCTAGGGTTTGCCCCTAAACCTTATATCACTACCAATTTCATGTTTGCTACACATAATCAAGCTCAACACTCGATTTCAATCACATGCAAGAACTTAGGTTGAATCGAAATACCCTAATTCGACATACCTTATGATCCTCTTGATGAGGTGATCACGATTCCATGTTCAGATTTTGATTTCAACTTGGATTGAGCCTTCAATTTGTGAGTTTAATGAATTTTAGGGTTTTGAGGATGAGGGAGGTCGCCCTCTCCTGTTCTTGATCGACCAGACATCCAAATGGGGGTGTTTGGTTTTGTTTTTAATTAAAACTAATAATATAAGTTTCAATTTTAACAACATAGGCCCCTCCATTTTTGTTAATCATATAGTTTGGTTATTTTAACCATATTTGTTCTATTATGTCAAGACACCAACTAACAGCTAGGTTAATATTCCTAGTTACTTGGTGGGTCCCGGGAGTTGTAACCCGTTTTTATTTTAAGTCCCGTTAACTCGGGCTCTTATAGACTCAATTCCTTAAAACTTTGATTCGCTTGTATTTAATATTAGGATTTCTTATTTAAATCCAAATATTTACCGGGTTATTTTTACTACTAACGGTACTTTACCCGTCTTTTAGTATTAACGGAGTTTGATTACCAAACCCGTTTTCGGGGTGTTACATAAATAAATAAAAAAACAAAGTAAAATGTTATAAACCATGTAATACACAACTCTCTAACCTAATAAAAAATAAAGTGAGATGTTACAATAAGTAAATAGTAACTCAAAGTTCATTTTGTTAGAAAACACATCTTGATTACTAAATGTGTTAACAAATTACATTATTTGTGTAAGACGTGTTTATTCAAATCGTGCAATACACGTGTTTTTAAAAGATGTAACTATTTTATTACTTAGTATATAAAATTATATTTATTCAACCCGTGTAATACACGGGGTTCTAACCTAGTATCACATAAAACGAGCATACAAAGATGTTATATCAATTTTTATGGAAAATAACTGAATTTTGTACGTTATGAATAACCGATATTCGTTTTGTGATGTTTGAAAGTGAGTATCAATGTTTAAACATTTGGGGTACTTTATATCTTGTATGATATTCTCATGTGGAAATCACAACTCAAAAGAGCTTAGGTAATTGAAAAAAAAAATAGGTAGAATACACTTCGATTTTGTTATTCTAGCCTTGTGTTATTAAAACATGTATAAGATCTCAATTTTAAGAACGTTTGTATAATTTCCACTATTCTGTTGGGGTTACTTGATATGTTTTTATCTAATACGAGAAGACGCAGATTATTGGAATGTATATATCTAATTGAGGTTTTTAGTATTGAGTTAGGAGAAGGAGAACATGGGGTTTATTAGGATAGAAACCCTGATAAACTTGACCGGCCTCTAGGCTCAATGCTAAAAACCCCTATGTGATATACAATCACTACAAGAATACCCTGTAATAGGGGCGACAAATCCTATGTGTCGCTGCTAAAAGTCATCAATCCGGCCAATGAAGCCACAGCCCAGTGGTGGAGGTGTGAGGGTTGTTACCCACAGGTCATGGGTTCGATCCCTGGCCTTGTGGGGTTTTCCCTCATGGGAGTTCTACCTGGGGGAGAACCCCGATCCTGGGTAGACGGGTAATCAGTACAGGCTGGCCCGGGGTGTAAGCGGAGCTCCACCGCCATCACCAACAAGCCGTTCAAAAAAAAAAAAAAAAAGTCATCAATCCGGATGCGGGTTCCATTAGCGGGGACATGAGCATTAGCGGCGCCTTTTTGACCATCAGCGACCAATCTTTAGCGGGGACGCAATAGCGTTGCCATGTCGCCGCCATTGCTTAACAGCTATTCTTGAACGTATTAGCGGCAACTATTGTCCCCGATAAAACCCTGATCCCTGTAGTGATTCCAATAGAATTGACTTCTAAAAATGAGAGGCATACTTCACACATAGTATAAAATACTAACTCTTGGATATAGTAACCCTCAATTCCTCATTGTATATTATAACACAAATTAAATGCTTGTGCATGTTATAATAGATCTTTAAAAATTGATCAGTGAACAAAAAAGCAGCATGTTATGATAGATCTTTAAAAATTGATCAGTGAACAAAAAAACATAAAATATATATTGTTATTTCTAAAACAATAAAATTACCGTTACATCAAGCCAACATGCCGACTCATGTACCTAAAAAGAACTTGTGCACCATAAACAAAACTTAATACTGTTATGAATAGGAACCTTTATATTATTCTGTATTAAATTAAGTCTTCTAGGGTTGGCTTATTTAGAACGACCTTTTAACTTTTCATATATGGTTATTTAATTATATAGATGTAGGGTAATGCTAAAATTGTTTACTCATGGCCAAATTATTGATTTGCCTTTTTATTATTTATATTGTATAGTAAGAGTATCACAAGTTTGCTTTGTTACTAAGAACGTGGGGTATGGTGGGGCGGGGGTTTGGGGCATGGGTTGACACGTGGAACTTGAAGATCAACAAACACAAACCCAAGTTATAGGGGGTATGGTGGGCGTGGCTGGGCTGGCGTGGCCAAGCCACATCAACATTTTTTTTTAATATATATATATATATATAACCATTAAAAACTACATAAACATACATAATAATTATCAAAATAAAAAAAACAATCATTCTTCGTCGTCTTCGTCGGTTTTGAACCCAGGAATCGTTGAAACATGATCCACCAAATCAGATCGAAGGTTGTGATGTATATCCCTTGACTTGATCAAAAATTCATTTGCCGCTTTATCTTCGTCTGTTACGTTACCTGGTTGGGGGTCATCGTCATCATAGTAGGTAACGACCGCTCTACCTTCATCCTCCAAAATCATGTTGTGAAGAATGATACATGCGTACATCACGTTTCCAATCTAATCCTTGTCCCATAGTCGACAAGGCATTGCCAATATTCGCCACCTTTTCTTCAAAACACCGAATGCTCGCTCAACGTCTTTACATGCAGCCATTTGGACCCTGTTAAGCTTTAATCTCTTTGGATCCATGGTACCGTGTTTTGTGAACGATTTTACGAAAACCCCCCACTCTGGGTAAATCCCATCAACTAGGTAGTACCCATACACGTACTCAACCCCGTTTACAAAGAAAGTTCCTTTAGGTCCTATACCATTTACCCAATCATTGAAAAGGGGCGAGTGGACAAAGTTCCCAAGGCCATATCATACAATCTAAACTACCTAGCATCCCGGGTAGCCCATGATAATCTGCGTGATGTTCCAATATTTGTTGCATGTCACTGAGCGAGTGCTTTCTCAAATATATTTTCCTATAAAGTTCTAGAATACACGAACAAAAGTTGTGAAGACTTTCTCTAGCTACACGTGCAGACATTTTTAAATAGTCATCCATAATGTCCGAACTATTGCCGTACGCTAACTGCCTAAGTGCGGCCGTGACCTTTTGCCACGTACTAAATCCTAATTGTCCGGTTACATCCGGTTTTTGTTGGAAATAAACATACTTCTACTCAAGATCTCTAGATATCCTTAAAAACAAGTTTCTACTCATACGAAAACGACGCCTAAACATTTTTTCATCATACTTAGGTTCCGCTGAGAAGTAATCGCTTACCAACAAATTGTTAGCGGTGTGCCGTTTACGAGCGATGTACCTCCTCCGTTTAGGTTGCGGAGAAGTAGTCTCTTCCTCAACGTCTTCGCCTTCCATGATAGCTTTCACCACCGCCATGATCGTTTGTAGAAATATTTCCGCACCATCGTCAGATGATGATGACGATATACTTGAACTTGAAGAACTCATGGCAAGATTGTGTTTTATGTGTTTGATATTGTGTGAGAAAAATGTTAAATATGGTAAGGTATTTATAAAGATTTTTTTTTTAAATGCCCCCAACGGCTAGTTTGATTTGGCCATTGAGAGCCCGCCATGTCACCTTGCTACACCCGCTCCACGCCCGGCTTCAAACTCCCGCCCCTTAGGCCACGCCCCAACCCAAGCCCACCAAGGGTGGTGGCTTGGGCGTTTTCAGCCAACCCACACCCCAACCCAATCCCCATACCCCATAGTCTAATCAGCTTATTTCTGCATTGTTATGTCACACATGTGGACATATATAATTTAGAGTTAATTGCCAAAATCGTCCCTGAGGTTTGGGCAGGTTTGCCGTTTTCGTCCAAAATGACACTTTTGTATCAAATTGCCCCCAACGCTTGTAACTTTTTGCCATTTTCATCCAAACCACTAACTTAGTTTATGTTTTCCGTTAATTTGAGGATATTTGGATGAAACTGGCAAATATGAAACCACAGGGACGATTTTGGCAATTTACTCGAACTCTTTTAAATTTCTTTTATTTAATTAATTTTTTTACATATATAATAAAAAAGAATATACATGCAATTTTTATATGAAAAAAAAAATAATAGCTTTGTCACATAATTTTTATAAATTTTCATCCAACCACTAACTAAGTTAATTTTTCTATTAGGGCGAATGATGTTTATAAACTAAGACAGAAATTAATTTCTAATTTTTTATATAGATCAGTTTTATAAAAATAAAATCTACTTAAATTTCTAAATTTTATAAAACTAAAATGCTGGTGACCTTATTGAAAAAGATCAAATAAAAAATCTTATCATATGTACCAAGTTTGTAATTTATTTTCTACTCTTTTACATTCGCTCCTAAGGGAAAACAGAAGCAAGTGCCCCCCCCCCCCTCCCAATCAAATTACGTATCGTTACCAAACCTTAAAATTACCCACTAAATTGTAATTATAATGCTATGAACCAAAAGTTTCTTTACTCAAGCCAATCAGAATAAGTATTAGTTAGTTACCCTCATAATCTTAAGAGTAAATTGCCATTTTAGTCCCTGAGTTTTGTCCAAATTTGCCATTTTGATCCAAATAGTTTTATTTTCCCCCCTGGGTCCCTGACTTTTACATTTTGTTGCCATTTTGATCACTTTGTCTAACTCCATCCAAAAACCCAGTTTGTAACAGGGGTATTTTGGGGATTTCCTTAAAAAATGTTTTCAGTTGCCATTTTGATCCAATTCCAAAAAATCAAAAAAATTTCAAAAAATCAAAAAAATTCCAAAAAATTCAAAAAAATCTAAAAAATTCTAAAAAATCTAAAAAATTCAAAAAAATCTAAAAAATTCAAAAAAATCGAAAAAATTCTAAAAAATCATAAAAATTCTAAAAAATTCAAAAAAATATAAAAAATTCTAAAAAATCATAAAAATTCTAAAAAATTCAAAAAAATATAAAAATCAAAAAAATTCTAAAAAATCATAAAAATTATAAAAAATCAAAAAAATTCTAAAAAATCCAAAAATCATTAAATGTTTCGGCACGAACCGTTTCGACCCGTACCGTTTCGAACCGAACCGTTTTGACCCGTACCGTATCGAACCGAACCGTTTCGACGTGAACCGTTTCGAACCCGTACCGTATCGAACCGTACCGTTTCGACGCGAACCGTTTCGAACCGTACCGTTTCGACCCGTACCGTATCGAACCGAACCGTTTCGACGCGAACCGTTTCGAGCCGAACCGTTTCGACGCGAACCGTTTCGAGCCGAACCGTTTCAACACGAACCGTTTCGACCCGTACCGTTTCGAACCCGAACCGTTTCGAGCCGAACCGTTTCGACGCGAAGCGTTTCGACCCGTACCGTTTCGACCCGAACCGTTTCGAGCTGAACCGTTTCGACGCGAACCGTTTCGACCCGTACCGTTTCGAAGCTGAACCGTTTCGACCCGAACCGTTTCGACGCGAACCGTTTCGAACCCGAACCGTTTCGAACCGTACCGTTTCGACGCGAACCGTTTCGACCCGTACCGTATCGAACCGGTTCAGCTTCGAAACGGTACGGGTCGAAACGGTTCAGCTTCGAAACGGTACGGGTCGAAACGGTTCGCGTCGAAACGGTTCAGCTCGAAACGGTTCGGGTCGAAACGGTACGGGTCGAAACGCTTCGCGTCGAAACGGTTCGGCTCGAAACGGTTCGGGTTCGAAACAGTACGGGTCGAAACGGTTCGTGTTGAAACGGTTCGGCTCGAAACGGTTCGCGTCGAAACGGTTCGGTTTGATACGGTACGGGTCGAAACGGTACGGTTCGAAACGGTTCGCGTCGAAACGGTACGGTTCGAAACGGTTCACGTTGAAACGGTTCGGTTCGATACGGTACGGGTCGAAACGGTTCGGTTCGAAACGGTACGGTTCGTGCCGAAACATTTAATGATTTTTGGATTTTTTAGAATTTTTTTGATTTTTTATAATTTTTATGATTTTTTTTATTTTTATATTTTTTGGAATTTTTTTGATTTTTTGGAATTGGATCAAAATGGCAACTGAAAAGGTTTAAATTGAAAAGAGTAACTGGGTTTTTGGATGGAGTTAGGAAAAGTGATCAAAATGGCAACAAATGTAAAAGTCAGGGACCCAGGGGGGAAAATAAAACTATTTGGATCAAAATGGCAAATTTGGACAAAACTCAGGGACTAAAATGGCAATTTACTAAATGGCAATTTACTCTAATCTTAATTAAATAAATATTTTATTTCTACCAACATATTTCCAAGGCGCTCAACACATTTAAAAAATATGTAACATTTTACAATTTTTTTCTATCTCTACAACTGATAAATACTAAAAGTTGTAATCGATTGTTATGTGTTGCAAACCAATGACGTTTTCTCTTTATAAAACTGATTTATACAAAGAAGCTGTAAATTAATTTCTGTCTTAATTTATAAAATTTAAAACATCCTACACCTTAACAGAAAAAATAAACTGAGTTAGTGATTTGGATGAAAAATTTATTAAAATTATGTAACAAAACTATTAATTTTTTTTTTTCTAAAAACTCCATGTATATTCTTTTTTATTATATATGTAACAAAAATAATTAAATAAAAGAAATTAAAAAGGATTTGAGTAAATTGCCAAAATCGTCCATGTGGTTTTATATTTGCCAGTTTCATCCAAATATTCTCAACTTAACAGAAAAAATAAACTAAGTTAGTGGTTTGGATGAAAATGGCAAAAAGTTACAAACGTTAGGAGTAATTTGGTACAAAAGTGTTATTTTGGACGAAAATGGGAAATGTGCTCAAACCTCAGGGACGATTTTAGCAATTAACTCTATAATTTAATACAATCACCTCTAATTATTTGATCTGATTATACACATGACATTAAACATCTTTTTTATGGTTTATGTGAGTCTATTTACCATCAATTCCTAGGATCATTTTTATACGACATTAGATTTCAACAAAGTACTCTAGCAACTAGCAAGAGCCAGGAAAGAAAATAAATAATAAAAGGTCGGAATAAGAGGAATTTGGGTTACAAGTCTAATTTAGTTTTACATTCATATATCTAGTACTATTGGAACTTGGGCTTTTTGGCTTGTACATGCAACTAAAATCATATAAAAACCTTACTTGTAGCTATATTTTGGGTAACGAAAGCTAAAAACCTATGGGATATATAGAAAAATATATATAATTAGCTTGCGCCTCGAGTACGAAAAGTCCACCCTTTTGCGCTTTGCGCCTCGATTTTAGATCTCGTCGCTTTTGTGCGCCTCTCGCTTTTTAAAACCAAGGTCACTTTAGATAACAGTTCTTGCGTTCAATGTGGTTTAACGGAAGAAACGACTCAACACATTATATGGGATTGCTTCGTTGCTAAATCGGTATGGTGGTCTATTTTCGAGTGGCTAAAACTGCCATTCCCTTCTAGCGACCTTACCATGAAACAAATTCACGGGTTCATCTCGGGGCACAACGGGTCATCGAATTGGAAGAAGATTGTTTGTGCGATTTTTATGGTCACCATGTGGGAGATTTGGAAAGCAATGAATGAAAAGATTTTCAATAGCATAAATGTCCACTTCACAAGAACGGCAGCAACAATCAAGGAAAACTTGCTCCTTTGGATTACTACTAGATCTAAATTTTGTAACGTTAACTGTGTTAGATGGCTTGATTTTAATATTCGTGACATTATTTTGTAATCCTTCGGATTCCAATGACTAGCTGGTCTGGTTTCTATATTTGCATATATAGAAGTTTTTGCCGTTAAAAAAAGAGATAGAATTGTTTTAGGGACTACCAAATTAGACTAGAAAGAAGAGTAGACTAGGCTCTAGTCTCCACAAAGCCATCGATGAAAACTCAAGAAGATAAAAAATAACACATGTGCATCACTCATGTATACTTAACTTAAAAAAATGTAAACTGCTAAAATCATCTTTGAGGTTTGAGCACTTTTGTCGAATCAATCCTAAAAGCTTTCTTTAAACTGGACCATTCAGGTTTCACAAAAGTCGTTAGATTCATCCATTTCTCTGACATCATTAAATCATTTCTCTAACATCATTAATACTAACATTAAATAATAGGTATTTTGGATGGATTTGGCAAGTGCCTAAACCTAAAGGACAATTTTGGTAGTTTTACTCTTTTTAGTGTTTTCTAATTTTTATTAACATTTTCTTATTACTTATTTTAAAAAACCGTTTTTAATATAAATGCTTTATTTATTTATATTTTTTAAATATTTTCTTATCACCAAACTGCGATTTTTGTTACGTACGACATTGTTACCAATGATTATAATTCATCTTTACGTACGACATTATTACCAAGGATTATAATTCATCTTTGCTAGTTGCGAATTAAATACAAAGCATTAAGAATAAAATTTAATAACAAAGAAAAACTTAAATTAAAGTTAACTTACCCCTAATATGACTTACGAGAATGAAATGTTGAAATGAGAATATTTTAGGTAGACTTGAAGTTAGAGGTGAAATATATAGGTGGCTTTAGACTTAAAATAAAAAATGTGTAAATTACACTTTTCGTCCTTTATATTTGTATTAGATTACAATGAATGACCTTTAACTTCAATAATTACATCCATAATCCTTTATTTGGAAAATTTGTTACACCTTTCGTCCTAAAACACTAACCATGTTAGAATTTTGAGTTAAGTATAGTCACATGAGGGTATTGTGGTCAATTCACCATTTTATTTGAATTGTTTTCAATAAATAAAACCAAAAAAAATAACATATATATACTCTCCAGCTTATTTATCAATCCATACAACATATTCACAGGGAATTCGTAAATTTGGTCTTTCGCATCATCTTTACCAGCAATGATTTTTGCTGGAGGATTTCTTGATTTCTTGACATTGTGTTTTACCAGCAAACAGACTAATACCATTGAGTATTAAACTTGATTTTTTTTTTTGATTTGCTGGAAGGATTCTTGACATTATGTTTTACCAGCAAACAAACTAATACCATTGAGTATTAAACTTGATTTTTTTTTATTTGCTAGAGGATTTCTCGACATTGTGTTTTACCAGCAAACAGACTAATACCATTAAGTATTAAACTTGATTTATTGTTTGATTTTGCAGGAGGATTTCTTGGCATTGTGTTTTACCAGCAAACAAACTATTACCATTGAGTATTAACTTGATTTTTTGTTTGATTTGCTGGAGGATTTCTTGACATTGAGTTTTACCAGCAAACAGACTAATACCATTGTGTTTTAATAGTTTTAATTTAAATCATACAATCCATACAATGATTTTTGCCGGAGGATTTCTTGATTTCTTAACATTGTGTTTTACCAGCAAACAGACTATTACCATTGAGTATTAACTTCATTTTTTGTTTGACTTGCTGGAGGATTTCTTGACACTGTGTTTTACCAGCAAACAGACTAATACTATTGTGTTTTAATAGTCTATCATTGGATTAATTAGAGGATTTTTGTCGTTGTGTTTTATCAGTTACTAGTTTCATCACAATGTGTTTTATTAGTTACTGGTTTCAGTTACTGTTTCATCTCAATATGTTTTATCAGTTACTGGTTGATATGATTTTGGCATTCTTGATGTTGTGTTTTATCAGTCAGACACTAGTTCGTCACATTGTGTTTTATCGCTAAAACACACTACTATGAACACATATAGATCTGATTTATCGTTATTTTTTGTATGATTTGGTGTTTTTAAAATGTGAGGGATTAGAGAGAGAGAAAAAAATTGTGACATTTTTTGAGGTGGTTTTATGATTGGTAGTTATTTTCTTATTTAAAACAACTTAAATGACACATTTACCCCTGATCAGTTAAATTAGCCTATTTTAAAGACACGTATATTACAAAAATACCATCAAAATGATCTCAACCATTGAACACACTCATCTGATGGCCAGACCGCTTCCTACAATTTCTAAGAAAAAAAACACTTTCCGTAGGATCCCTACTCTCCCCCCCCCCCCTCTCTCTCTCTATATATATATAGGGTTACGTTCAAACGTGAACAAAATCACATGCGTGAACTGATCTGGGCCCTTGGTTTTTATCATCTTGAGATTTTAAGTCAATGGCATGATGGTAATTATTTGATTAATTGTTACTAATTAATTAAATGAATAAGGGTATATGTGTAATTTCTTTTTTAAACTGATTGCATAAATCTCGTTCTCTCTCACAAATCATCATATTTAATCTTTCTTCATCATCCAACTTCTCTCACCTTCATCGCCCAGATCCAGATCGAAGAAAATCATAATATTCAATCTTTTCTCTCACCTTCATCGCCCAGATCCAACTTTATCTCTGACCTTCAATCTTTCTCACCTTCATCGCCCAGATCCAGATCGACGCCCGTCAACCCTTCAATCTTTCTGCAACATCGGCGAGAGGTATAGAATCACACAAACACACAGCTTCGTCCTCATTCTCCTTCCCTGTACAACCACACAGTTATCAACCGTAACCACTTTCTTCTTCCCTCCCTCCACACACGTATCCAATCCACCCACAAACATCGAAAACCCCAATTTCCAGAGGTAAAAATTTCATCTTCTCTTGTGGGTTTCAAATTTCATATATATTCTTTTTCTTATATCTGGGTATCTTGTAATACTAATTAAACTCAAAACCCTGTTGATATAATCTTATATTGACTCACTTGTATAACCAAAGGATCAAATTGTGTTAAATTGGTATAAAGAAAGTGTTGTTAGATATTGCAGATAAGGTGTTTGATAAAATGTCCCAGTGAGTTAAATTATAGAATTATGGCTTATTTTGCCTCGTTTACAAGTAGGAGGATGTTTGTAATCGAAAGCAATCAGATAAGGTAATTCTTATTTGATTATTGTTATTTATACGTAATTGTTATTATCTAGCTATTTAGTTTTATTCGGTTGGATTTTATTAATTTTGGAACAATGGTGTCGTTTAAGTTGTTTCTAAAAAAAAGTTGTTTTTCGTTGTTTGATTTAAGCCTGCCTAGATGATAAAGGTTGCATACGAACACAAAAGATTATACCAATTTGGCTACACCATATCAGTGTTCCCACAGGAAGAATTAAGTTTCATCTTCAAAGATTGTATCAATTTGGCTACACCATATTATGATTGAAGAGGTTATTTTCTGCTTTGAGTAAAATTTGACAATAATGTTGTTTATACAACATGATTACAAGCAGAAAATGAGAAAAATCTATCAACCAGACTATTAGGCTCTGATTTTGCTCTGTTTTTAAGGTGCTGTACACATGTGTATTCTGATTTTGCTCTGTTTTTAAGGCGATGTACACATGTGTATTCTGATTTTGCTTGTTTTTAAGGCGTTGTACACACATGTATTCTGATTTTTTCTCTGGTTTTAAGGCGCTGTACACATGTGTATTCTGATTTTGCTCTGTTTTTAAGGCGTTGTACACATGTGTATTCTGATTTTGCTATGTTTTTAATGCGATGTACACATTTGTATAGCGTTTGTTTTTGTGATATCTCATATTTTTTTTTTGTGTATTGAATGTGTAAAGTTGTTGATGTACACTTGTGAATTATGCAAAGTACTAATTGCTGAGTTTTTTTGTGTTATTATAGGAGACGTCGTAAACGAGGAAAGTGGAGATGGAAGGTCGATAAGGATGATTCACGTATGAGGTCGATAAGGATGATTCACGTATGTTTGTTTGCTTGGTTGATAAGGATGATTCAGCATACAACGCGGCGAATAGTTGTAAAAGACTATGTTTTTTTTATTTTTCCGATTATGTTGCGTTTATTGTTTTCACGAAACTGGAACTTGTAATTGTATGTTTTTTTTGGTTTGGCAAACATTATGGAAATTGTTATTTGCTTAATATAAAAGAGTTTTACAGGTTTTGTTTATATGTATGTATTATGTAGCTAATTACACATATGTACCATGCTGAGTACACATGTGTACTGTTCAATTCATATCCAAGTACACATGTGTATACCGTTGAAATATGAAGGTTACGTGGATCTTAAAAATCATAATCCGAATTCTGGTGGTAAAATCTGAAAAATAAAAATGAAATAAAAGATATTGTGGATAATGAATTTAAAATAGGAAAGATGTAACTTAATTCAATTATTAAAATAATGATTTAAATCTAATTTTTATATAATTACAATCATACCCTTAACAACTAAAAAGGAAATCAAGGGTCCAGATCTGTTCACGCAGTTCACCCTTGGGATGTTGTTCACGCTGGAACCCTACCCTATATATATATATATATATATATATATATATATATAAGAGAGGGTTAAATATTGCGAGAACTATGAGAACGAATGAGAAAACCAAGCAAAATCATTTTTTTAAACAAACCTCATTATAATTAAAATACAACATTAAAAAAGGAATTAACTTTTTGAATAATTCATCTTTCCCTTCAAAATCACTCTTAATAAGTTTTTTTTACACATGTGTAAATACAACAAATTTACGCATGTGCAAATGGCAAAGTTACACATGTGTAAATTTTCTTTATTTACGAATACATGTAAATTTGAACGTGTAAATTTAATTTCTAATATTGTATTCGGATAATAATGATAAAAGTGTAAAAAGAAATTTTGAATTTTAATTGTTTTTGACCAAGTTCTCTTGGTTTTTTCATTCGTTCTCAGGGTTCTCGCAATATTTAGCGTTCTCATTTAAACCCTCATATATATATATATATATATATATATATATATATATATATAGGGTTGAGTTCATTTTAGAACTCTAAATAATTACAGAACTTTCAGAACTCCTAATAAACAATCATTTTATATATAAGTTTTTGTATTTGGGATCTTTTTATCATCTATTATATGTATTTCTTTGATTACATACATGTTAAAAGTAGTTTACATATGTTTTATTGCCAAAATTATATATATGTGTCATAAGAAATTACATATATGTAAAAAAACTAGTTTACATATGTGTAATTGTAAAATTACATATAAAAAATAACAAAATTATTTTTAACATGTATGTAATCGTAAAAATACACATAAGAAATGATAAAATGATCCTAAACATAAAAATATATAAATAAAAAGATTGTTTATTAGGAGTTCTGCGAGTTCTGTAAATATTTATGGTTCTGAAATGATCCTGGCCCTATATATATATATATAGGATTAGGTTTAAGAGTGAACATTAGTGTAGCTTGCGAACTAGGTGAACTAATCTTGGTCATACACGTGTGTAGATTAATGGCCAGGATTTGATGTTAAAATACACTAGTGTATTTTACGTTTTGATAATGAGATCCTGGCCATACACATGTGTAGATCAATGGCCATGATTCGTTCACTCAGTTCACAAATACACTAGTGTTCACTCTAGAACCCTACCCTATATATATATATATATATAGGATAATGCTACATAGAAAACCCTTTATTTTGAGAAAACCTTGGAAACCCATCACATGGCCTACATTTGGCCACATGTCCCACCCAACGTCATCTCCTTTTTTGCTTTTGAGGGTACTATGGTAAATTTACATATGCCTACCCCACCCCAAAGATCTATTGACCAACATGATTTGACACCATCATTAATGTACCCATCACATCATTCTCATCCTTCATCCTCCATTTCGTTTAGTGTATTTCAAATTAAAAAGTTTTTTTTTTCAAAATATCTTCATCTTCCTAAACAAGTCCTTTAATACTAGATCCACCATTAATGTACTATGGAGCATTCAACTTCCTAAACAAGGTCTTTACTTCGATCTTTACCCACCTCACATCTAGATGTACTTTCAAAACTCCATTTCTTTACCTTTTAGCTTCCCCCATTTTCAAAACTCCATGAACTTCATCTCTGTTTGTTGAAAGCTGATTCCGGGTGTGTTCATCTTCATCTCACGTCGTCATCTTCATCTCGGGTGTACTCATGCTTGTTGAAAGCTGATTTCTAGAGTGAGAAACAACAATCTTCATCATGTTCATCAAGAACACCAAGAATACACAGATAGAAGCAAGTTTGAAGATCTTCATCGTGTTCATCGCACGGTTCTAGATCCGGTAAGTGTTTTAGAGAGAGAAAGTTGCTGCTTTAGAGAGAGAAACAACAATCTCTTGAGTATTTTATTTTGAAAAATCATTTTCACACTTGATGTTTTTGTTAAAATAGTTGTTAATAGTTTTTTGTGTAATGGCTGTTTTAGAGAGGAACATGATTTTTTGTTAAAATGGTTCTAAAAAGTGGTAAATGTTTATGTAATTTGTAGGTTTTTATTTTTGTGTTAAAAAGTTTGTGTTTGGTTTGGTTGCTTGTTTAGGGCTTTTGATCTCTGAACAGTAATTGTTTTTTGTTGATTTGCTTGATTTACAGAAACAGACCCATAACATGTGTTAAGCCCCTGTTAGAATGATATATAACGTGTCTTGATTTACAGAAACAGACCCATAAAGATATTCAATTGACAAGCTGGATGGATGTAGGCGACGTTAATGCGGGGACATGTGTTGAAAAAAAAGATATTCAATAAGTCACATTTTTTGGGAAGGAACTCTTCGTTCATTTATAACATGTGTTAGTGGTAATGCTGTAACAGAACACCATGATGTAACCTGACATGTGTTCATGTATAACATGTGTTAAGCTCCTATTAGAATGATATATAACGTGTGTTAACCTTTGTTAATTTAAAAAAAAAAGAAAAAACAAGTAATATCTATTTTATTTTTGTTGATGTTTAAAATATCCGATAATGTGGAAACCGAGCGTAACACTTGTACAAGTTAGTATGTAACGTGTAATATTAAACGAGCCATTTATGGTAACACATGTACCGGTAATTTTGGAATATATAATATGAAACGGGTCATTTGTTGTGCACATTTTGGAATATATAACATGTGTTAAGCCTCTGTTATAATCTTTTTGTAACCTGACATGTATTCTTGTATAAGCTCACTTACAAAACACCATGATGTGTATATACTGATCTAACATGTGTTACAATTTGTCTGTTTGGAGCATGTAGTTGCTTAACATGTGATAAGGGTGAAAACAGTCGACGGAGTCGATGGGTTTAATGGTGAGCTTAGTTAATATCGTAATCTTGTTGTAACCCGACTTGTATACATATGATAACATGTGTTAAGCATCCATCGTAATCTTTGTTGTAACCCGACTTGTATTAAGGTATATGAAAGTGGTTTGCAAAACACTATGATGTGCATATACTGATCCTAACACTATGATGTGCATATACTGTTGTAACATGTGTTACACTTCGGGGTAAGAAGTGTTACATTGTTGAATGTAGGGCATGATCTACTTTGTCTTATATGTTGTAACATGTGTTACACTTCGGGGTAATATATCTTGCATACAGGGTGATATTCAATAGCTCATACGTTTAATAGTAGTTTATTATTTTTCATTAAATATATTACATATATAACAACCATTGTTACATATGTAACGACCATTGTTACATATGTAACGTTGCCATTGTTACGCTCGGTATCCACATTATCGGATATTTTAAACATCAATAAAAATAAAAAAGATATTACTTGTTTTTTTTTAACTTAACAAAGGTTAACACACGTTATATATCATTCTATCAGGGGCTTAACACATGTTATACATGAACACATGTCAGGTTACATCATGGTGTTCTGTTACAGCATGAACCACTAACACATGTTATAAACGAACGAAGAGTTCTTTCCCAAAAGATTTGACTTATTCAATGTCCCCGCATTAACGTCGCCTACATCCATCCAGCTTGTCAATTGAATATCTTTATGGATCTGTTTCTGTAAATCAACACACGTTATATATCATTCTAACAGGTGCTTAACACATGTTATGGGTCTGTTTCTGTAAATCAAACAACCCAACAAAAAAAAAACACTTACTGTTCAGATTAAAAGCCCAAACCAGCAACCAAACCAACAAAAAAAAACAATTATTGTTAAGATCAAAATCCCCAAACAAGCAACCAAACCAACAAAAAAACCCGTTCAAAATCTCATCCTAAAGTTTTCGATTTATTTAAAATACATGAACATTAACCATTACTAGAACACTTTCAGCCCATAAAAACATATTAACAACCATTTCAACAAAAAATCAATTGTGAAATGATATTTCAAGAACACTTACCGGATCTAGAACCGTCCGATGAACACAAAGAAGATCTACAAGCCTTCTTCTCTCACACACACTTGTGCGTGTGTCTTTGTGATAAAGATTGTTGTTTCTCTATCTAAAACATCAACTTTCTCTCTCTAAAAACATTCATCGTGCCATCGTTCTCTCTCTAAAACAACAACTTCAAACTTTTTCTCTCTCACACACTTGTATATGTGTTCTTGGTGTTATAGATGAACATGATGAAGATTGTTGTTTCTCTCTCTAAAACAACAAATTCCTCTCTCTAAAAACCTTCATCCTGCCGTCGTTCTCTCTCTAAAACAACAATCTTCAAACATTTTCTCTTTCACACACGATGTAGATCTGAACTTGAAGATCTAAACTTGTGTTTGGTGTTCATCATGATCTTGATTGAAGACAGAGGAGAGAGGAGAAAGAGATAACATGTGTGTAAGAGAAATAAAGTTGATGTGTGTGAGAGAAAAGTCAGATTTTCAATACCTTAAATGTCATTCTCCTTTACTTGTGTATAATTTATGGTTTTATTTAAATGTAAAAGACACCAAAAAAGCTCAACCATTGATCTACTTGGATGAAACAAAATCAATGGATGAGGTTGGGTTTCCAATGTTTTCTCAAAAAGATGGGGTTTTCCATATAACCCAACCCTATATATATATATATATATATATATATATATTTGTTTCCTTGGTGTCTAAAATATTATTTACCAAAAATATACTTGTGAAATATTTATATATATATATATATATATATATATATAGGGTAAGGTTCATGCGAGAACCACGAGAACCAATGTGAACACAACCTAAAATAGCTAAAAAAATCTACCCCCCCCCAAAAAAAAAAAAAAAAAACTAACCCCCCTCCCCCAAGCTAAATGCTAAAAACTAAAACCCCCAAAAAACCTAAAAAACTAACCCCCACCCCACCCCCCCCCCCCAAAAAAAAAACCTAACCCCCCCCCCCAAGCTAAAATGCTAAAAACTAAACCCCCAAAAAATCTAAAAAAACACACAAATTTTTTAAGTTAAAATCGCTACTTTTAGTAGCCAAAAAAATAAAAATTTTAATTTTTTTTGCTACTAAAAGTAGCGATTTTTTTATAAAAAATATTAAAAAAAATTTGTGTGTTTTTTAGGTATTTTTGGTTATGTTCACATTGGTTCTCGCGGTTCTCGCAATAAAGGGTGGTTCCTAACGGATCTTTGTCATATATATATATATATATATATATATAGGTTTAGATTCCTGTAAAAAGGGTGCAGTTTGTAAAAAGTGTGAGAAATATTATGAAGACGACACGTGGCATTATTTAATTTTATGGATTAAGGGTAATAAGGTAATTAACTTCAAAACTAAATTGATTAAAAAATAGATTGTAAATGCTTTAGTAGTTATTTTAAGAGATAATTCTTTTTTTAGTATCAATAAATGATCATGATGTTTTAACATATGGAATGTTTTTTGTTATTTTACAGATATAAACACACCATACATATTCCAAAAAACACCACGAGTTGAATCGTAATACAATCATAGTGTTTTCACATATGGAATGATTGTATCGCTATTCAAGTCATGGTGTTTTAACACCATCTATGGATAATTGTATTGTTATTCCAGATATTTTTACACCATGAGTTGAATTGCAATACAATCATTCTAGATGTTAAAACACCATGACTTGAATCACAATACATTGTTTCTAGATTTCAGATGTTAAAACACCCTAGCTTGAATAACAGTACAATGTTTCCAGATGTTTAATACATCATGCCTTTAATCACAATACAATTAAAACACCATTGTTTGAACATAGACAAAACACCATGGACTAAAACATCCGATTGAAAGGTAATTTTTTCTCTATATAAGTATAGTAATATAGCATTCATATTAAAGATAAAACACTCTTGTTATTATGGTGTAACCATTTTTTAAATTACGTATCAAAAGTTATTGACGTTTAAAAAAGACGGAGGGAAGTTGCATGTATATGGAGTTTGATGGTAGTTTCTTTATTTAACCAAAAAGAAACTATTACCCCTAATCTAGCCGAATTAGTAAAAAAACATAATTTACATTTTAAGCCCTTTTTGATCTCAACCATTCACTACAAGATCTAAGGGTTTAAAATACTTCTTATATTTCTCACAAAACCCCCCTTTTTACAAGGGTTATTGGATTTTAATAATCCTAAGTTTCACCTGTTGGCCGATAATAATCCCAACTTTAAAAATTCCCTCCAATAATCCCAACTTGTAAAAAGTTTGGCCGCCATTGATCCTTTTCAAACATATAAGAATTTGGTCTCCTCAACAGATTCAATTACGCCTAGCGACTCCTTTCAAACATATAAGAATTTGGTCTCCTCAACAGATTCAATTACGCCTAGAGACTCCTTTCAAACATATAAGAATTTGGTCTCCTCAATAGATTCAATTACGCCTAGAGACTCCTTAATTGATTTAAGTGCACCTATGTTAGAAAAGGATCAATGAAGGCCAAACTTTTACAAGTTGGGATTATTGGAGGGAATTTTTAAAGTTGGAATTATTATCAGCCAACAGGTGAAACTTAGGATTATTAAAATCCAATATCCCTTTTTACAATGACCAACCATATATATATATATATATATATATAAATATAAAGGTTCAAATGAAAACCACTAGTTATAACGAAAACTCGAAAACTAACTAAAAAAGCCAAAAAATCTTACCATTTTTTTTGCATACCAATTTTCGCTAATTAAAATAAATAAAAAAAATTCAAAAATTTTTTTTTTTTGTAGTGCACATGTGTATTATTACACATGTGTACTAAATTTTTTTTTTTGAAAAATAGTTTTTTTTATATATATAAAAACTAGCGATTTTTAATAAAAAAAAATTGTAAAAAAAATTTGTGTGTTTTTATGCTTTTTTGGTTAGTTTTCGAGTTTTTGCAATAAAAGTGGTTTTCATTTGAACCATCCTCTATATATATATATATATAGGGGACCGCTAAAATGAAAACCACCTCCAGTTGTAAGAACCGAGAGAACCACTTTCTAGCCAATAGATCAACAAGATGGATGGATGAGATTAAAAGTAACTAAAATTAATATTAAATAAATTTTGTCTTATTATGTCTTTAATATTTTAATCCAAAATGGTAGTTTAGTAAAATTACTCTTTTTTGTCTTTATTATTTTTTTATTACTTTTTTTGTATTATTATATTAGTTTTTATTTTTTAAACAAATTTTTTTTATTAAAAGCATTTTTAAATTCAGATTTTTTTAACAAAACAAATTTTTTTGCACGACGGTTTTTGCACACCGTTTTTACGCCCGGCTTTTTCACGCATCGTTTTCAACGCGTCGTTTTTGCACGCCGTTTTTTACGCTCGGTGTTTTCAAGCGTCGCTTTTTTAACGCGCCATTTTTACGTCCCGTTTTAACCCGCCGTTTTTTACATCCCGTTTTTTTCGCGGCGTTTTTATGCCCCGTATTCACGCCCCTTGTTTAGGCGCCGTTTTATCACACGGTTTTTTACGTTTTACAATTTACGTAGAAAAAGTTTTACGTTTTACGTTAGAAAGTTTACGTTTTACGTGAAAAAGTTTACGTTTTACGTTTGACGTGAAAAAGTTTACGTGTTACGTTAAAAAGTTTAGGTTTTATGTTTTACGTTTTACCTTAAAAAGTTTACAGTTTTAACTTTTTTTTTTTACAAAAACTTTTTTACGCAAAAACGAACGCACCCAGAAATCGCAGCTCGGTAGGTGTCTCAGATAGATTGTTATCATCATCGACTGGGAAAAAATGTAAAAAGCCAACAACATCAAAACAATGTGTGGATTCTCGAAAAAAACGGGGTTTGGCTCAGATTTTCCGATAATCAAAAGGCTGCAAAGTGGGGTTGCAGGTTCAAAAACCTACCCTCCACCATCCTTGCCGCGCCATCGTCATCAAAATCTATGTTTTTTTTGTATCATCACTGCCAAGAACGCCATCGTCAATATCAATTGTCGGGAAAAAAGTTTCGCACTATTAATACCAAACAACAAAAAAAACTCACTTCCTGATCCGACAAACTTTTCGATCGGCACAAGGGGGCACCACCGGCACCAGCGGGCACCACCGGGCACCATCGGCACCGCTTGCAAAATCGGTCACCTGTAAAAACAGTCGACATCGAAGTCGGCCAACAGAAGCACACAAAAAGCATCTCTAATAAAACATCCAACACCCATTTCATATAGAATACCCAAATCAAAGGAAAACCCAGCAAACAAAATCAAACAAACATGCTGTACAGACCCATCAGGATGGATGAGACCCAAAAATTAAAACTCATTCAAAAACAAATTGTCTGATTGCAAAAACAACAGAAACAAATTGAACCTTTGGACCACCACACCGCCAATACACCACCACCTGCAATATAGACCACATATTCATTATAGACATCTCCATTTTGAACACAAAGTCACAAACAGGGGAAATCAAAAGGTTTGAAAATTCTTACCACATCTACCCCCACCTCTACCCACCACCACCGCCTAGGGCACCACTCACACACACCAACCACCCATCACTTGAACCCACCGACGCCCCCAACCCACCTCTCTCATACACACAATCGCCATTCATCGGAAAGAAAAAAATGAAAAAAAATATGAGAAAAATAACATCATTACATGTAATGTTGATGTGCATGTATTGTTATAGATTTTTAATGTATATTTTAAGCCCTTTAACACTTTTTAGCCAAGTTTTAAATTTATAAAATACGATATTTACTAACACTAAACACACATATGGGCAAGTGCATCCATCGTGAGCGTAGTATAGTGTTGGTAAGATACCAAGGTCGTCCAAGGACACAAGAGCTTTTAGTACCGGTTTATCCTCAACGTCTAATCAAATCAAAAGTTTAGAAAAAGGTTTTAAACTAGAAAAATAAAACTAACTAAAATGCTGAAAAATAAAAATAAAAAACAGATAGACAAGATGAATCACTTGGATCCGACTCGTGTTTAGTGTAACCTTTGATTATTTCCGCACTTTTGCACTTTTTAAGAAATTATCTTAGTTATTGTAGTAGGCCCATCTACTGAAGGTGACGTTACCCTCAACCAAGTAGTTTGAGTCAGCAAGGATACAATCCTAAAGGGTTGGATTATTGAAAGATAATTAATTAAGTTATTAATGCATATTGTGGTAGGCCCCTCTTCTGGAGGTGATGTTACCCTCGGCTAAGTAGTCTGAGTCAGCATGGATACAGTCCTAACTAGCCGGGTTAAAGTTTTAATAGTAGTTTACATATGAGGGGGTCAAGGAGTTCGGACCCCCGCCATCCAATACCAGTGGGTATTGAAGGAGGTCCTACTAAAGTTGACCCAGGTCCTTGCAGGATCTATACACTGAACAAGGTAAGACACTTACCAAACCGTTCCCTTAACCCCCGACCAGGTAGCCAACATACCTCCATATAGACCGTGGAGATATGAATGGTGAAAATCTTTTATTTTATATAGACAGTAAAATAATGCCAAGACACCAGGGACAAACGATAAGGAAGACTCACCTTCAACATAAGAAACTAGTTATTAAAGTCATTAATACATAAACAAATAAAAAGTGCGAAAAGATTAAAAATAAAAAGTATTACACTAGACACTTGTCTTCACCAAGTGATGTAAGAGACTTAGGCAAACATGGTCTTTGATTGTCAAGAACTCTTACAATCAATCTTGGATCCCGAGACTACTCACACACTCTATGATGGATTATGGTGGTGGATGTGGGTTGTGATGGTGGTGGTGGGTGGGTGAAGTGTGAGAGAGGTGGTTTGCCAAGGGATGGTTTGCAAATGAGCCAAGCACCCCTATTTATAGCCTGCACAGATGCCCGGACACGGCCCCGTGTCCATTAGGCACGGCCCCGTGTCCACCCGTCTTCTCTTCCTTCATTAAATGCAGTTTGTCTACATTAGTTAATCACGCCCCCGTGTCCGCTGGGCACGACCCCGTGTGCAGAAGCGTATCTGTACTCTCAAGATTTCCTCAGATTCTGCGAATCTTATAGTCAACCACGGCCCCGTGTCCGCTGGGCACGCCCCCGTGTTGGGTGATAGAAGTTTCTACAGCTTTGTCTTTTCTGCAGACACTTGGGCACGCCCCCGTGCTCATTGAGCACGGGGCGTGTTCAGCCTTCTGTTCTCTTGTTTTGCTTTGCTTGGGAAGATGCTGTTGAGGGGTTGGGCATGCCACGTTTATTCTTTTTCTTGTATTTATGTTAGATTTAGCTGTCTTTTTGCTTCTTTTGTTCATTTGAGCTCATTTAATCCTGAAAATACAAAAGGAAGACAAAAACACACTTTTTCCAGCATTAGTACTAAAAAAAGGTTAGTTTAATGCCACATTTGATGTAATTTATATGTTGCATTTTGCGCACATTAAATGTTCTACAATAAATTATTTTTAGAAGAAGGAGCTCACATTCCCTACTTATAAATTTCATTCAGCCGCGAAAAAATGATTTTTAGAAATGAGGTTTAGTGGCATCTGACTTCACCCAAAAAAATTATGAATTTAAGATGTAAAATGTTATGACTTTTCTCGATATCTACAACCTACTTGTTCCAAATCACTTTCAATTTATGTGTTCTTCACCAGAATATGAATTAGATTTGGTTGATGAACATTGAAAAGGGGTTTGGAGAATTTTAATATTTTTAACCAGAAAAAAGAAATAGATGAACAAACTAGAAAAAAGAAGAGATGAACCTACAATCTTTCTCTTCATTGAATATGGGTCTTCATTGAATCCGGGTCTTTATTGTATCCAAAGCACCAGCGGATCCAGATCTTCAAACAGAACACTCTTCATGAGGTGGTTAATCGATTTAGCACTTCATTGTAAAACATGCAACCAAGATCGATCTAGAGCTTCTTTGTCAAAGTTCTGATTTTTTTTTTTGTTTTGAACAAGAAGAAAGAGAGAGATGATAGAGGGAAGATGAGCTTAAGAGAGAATTGTGACAAGAGAGATGGGAGATATATAAAAAGTCTGTTGACTTTAAATGAAGAGAGAGAGATAGATTTGACATTTGGGGTAAATGACCAAAACACCCTTTAGGTTAGCATAATTTGATTGTTGAGAGTGGTTCTCATGGCTCTTACAACTGGGGGTGGTTTTCATTTTAGCGGCTCCATATATATATATATATATATATTTGTGTGTGCGCGCGCGCGCGCTTGGAGTTAGGTACAAAGTCCAAATTTCTTAAAAAGTGTAAAAATGTCATTAAACACCAAAATGTCAACCATAAAACACACCCAAAACCCACAAATAAACGAACTAAGATTACTAAAACATAATATATGTGGGTTGTGTTTTATGTTTTGCATGATAAGACTCTGATTATCGAATGACAGACATTATTGTATTTTATGTTGATTAGCATGTTGTGTTTTATATTCATAGTTTTACGATTGTGTGTTTGAAGTTTTTATGGACTATTATGGTTTGAATATGGTGTTTTAGTAGTCTTCATTATGTTATTTGTGGGTTTTAGTTGTTTTTATGACTTTTTACATTTTTTAGGAAACTTGGACTTTGCAGCCGAGCCTCACCCTATATATATATATAGTGTGTGTGTGTGTGTGTGTTTTTCCCTCTAACCTAATAATACAATTAGCCATATAAATATCGATGCTCAAAGTTGGGTACTGAACTAAGGAAAGCTGAGAAAAAAGGAAATAGAAAAGGTGTAAGAAAAGTGAGAACTTGTCCAACATAGGAGGAGGAAAAGAAAATGGAGTGACTTATATATGGAATCATTTTCTTATTATTCCCTAGCATCTCACACCAATGGATTCGCGAAGGTTGCGGAGCACCCTAACTCGCACTCGCTTGAACGTATGCGCACGTGCGATGGTGCTTTGAGGGTGCACTTCGCACACTCGCATTATCGCGATTTGCTTGAGAACCACCTTTGTATTTTTGACCGCGTGTATGTGGTCCAGTACAAAGGTGGTGAGAACCAAGTGGCGGGTTCCAACTAGTGCATGAGGCCGCGCGCACATGGCGTACAAAGAAGCCTCCTTATGGAGCACATGTGGAAGCAACTTGTGGCACGTCTGTGTGGCGGATGGTGCGAACCAGTGGTTTTAACCACTGCGTGGGGCGTGGACTGGCAGACCAGTTCCGACTCGTGCGTACAAATTCTCAGTAGACTCCAGTGTACAGCAACATATCAGTTTTTCTCATCTTTAATAAAGAGCATTAGAGACGTTCAGTGCAAATTTTTTTCGTCTCTAACTTGGTCAAAACAATTTCGACTAATAGTTTCACTAATATTAAGTGAGTGCTTGGCTGAAGACACACTTGCAATACACAGAATACACAAATCTCTCCAACTCTCTCTGCATCTTTTCTAAACTTCATCCTAGGGATGAGCAAAGCGGTAACCGATACCGAACCGATACCGCTACCGATACCGTACCGTACCGATACCGAAAACGCCAAAAAGTGGATACCGTATCGGATACCGAAAAAAATCGGTATCGGTATTTCGGGATCGGGGTCGGTATGGGATCGGTATTCGGTGGCATATGCTCATCCCTACTTCATCCTCAAGGTATACATTCAGGTTTTAGGTTTTAGAGTCTTCGCTGGTAGTAGCAACTGCTTAGGTTGTTGTACCTTAGGAAATAAACAAGTTCTTCTGTGAAACTCGAAATTTGTTTTAAAGGACCCGTGTTCAATACGATCCTCAGCCATTCAATTTTTCTGTTTTGTTTTTTGTCTCGTAATTTACTCATCTGAGTTGTAATTATACATGTAATTTACTGCTTTCTTTTACTTTTCTCTATTAAAATTATTAATAAAACTATTTTATTTATTTATGCGTAACTTGTTCCTACCTATAGTTTATATATTAGTCTTTGGGATATATAAATAGTAAATCTACATGAAAGGATGGTGTATTAAAATTATTAATAAAAGTGTTTTATTTATTTATGCGTGAACGATTCCTATCTATAGTTTGTATATCAGTCTTTCTGATAGATATTAATAGTAACTCTACATAAAAGGATGAGAACCCATATCCAATTAATATTAACACTTAATGATATTTATATTCATAATTTATAATTCTAAACTTACTTAAAGGACAAAGTCGGTGGCATATGCCACCGACATGCATCTTTTATTTTCATTTTTCATACAATAATTTGAGTAAAATACATTTAGGTCCCTTGCTTTTAGTTTTATTAAATTACGTTTTGAGTCCATTTCGACATTTCTTCTTTTCACTCATACTTTGAGTAAAATACATTTTGACCCCTTGCTTTTAGTTTTGTTAAATTGCGTTTTGAGTCTCTTTCCTTTCCAAGTTAAACTTCAATTTTTCACCCATAATTTGAGTAAAATACATTTTGGCCCTTTGCTTTTAGTTTTGTTAAATTGTGTTTTGAGTCCATTTATTTTCCAAGTTAAACTTCAATTACATATTAGACCATTGAGGTTTAATCTAAAAAGTTTATAATGTTTCAACTTTATCGTTGTACCATATATCTATACATTTTTAGCTTAATTATTTTCGTTCGCTAATATCTTTTTTTAAAAACTAAACGTTTGGATTCAACCATACATTGAGTTGAACTGAATTCATCAAGACATGCACTTTCATATGGTTTGCACATGACATAGCGCTTGGACTAATCTGTTTGCAACGTGCCGATGACGCATCGCCCGCGGGTTATATTATGAATATTAAAATGTATGTGTCGATATAAATTCGAGTTAGTATACGTTTCGATGTAAACTTTTTTGGGGAACAAGTCAGGTCAAAAATATTTTGTTTTTTTATTGTTTTATGTACGTTTTCAATTCTACGTTTCGACCCTACCGCAACACGCTAAGGGTATAATTTTTTCCGTTGATATGAATATCACTTTTGATTACACGTGTTAGTTTTCCGTTGATACACATTTTATACCTTTTTGTACGTTTCCTATGTATGAGTCGGGTCACATATAAATACGATATACTTTACATTTTTATCCAGCTACAATGCTATTGAGTTAAATTGGATACGTCAAAAGGTGCGTTTTCATATGTTTAACGCATTACATAACGTTTCGACTAATTTAATCGATGTTTGCAATGTACTTGCGCCGCAACGCGCGTGGGTTTCCCACCGGCTTTGCTTTCCTGCCCCCGTACTTTCACGATGTTTCAATTTTAGCCCATTGACTTTAGTATCTTCAAAGTTTCATAAAATGACAAATTTAGTCCCTAAACCTTCTACTTTGGATTTCCAAAACCACAACCTCATCTTTCAAACTTTGTCAGCACCAACCCTCTACTTTGGTTTTCCACCATCACTCCCTTAGCTCTTACACAGTTACGCCACCAACCCTCTTCTTTTACATTTCCACCAACACCCCCTCATCTTTTACACATTTCCGCCACCACCCCTATACTTTTACACTTTGTCTTTTTTAGACTTTGTTTTTTTTTTACCCTTTACCCTTTGCACTATTACTCTATTTTTACACCCGCCAAACTTTAAAAAAAATTGCAATTGTAACCCCTAGACTACAACTCCTACTTTTGCAAATGCCAATGCATTGTGTTTTTCGAAATGTCTTTGGCATTGTTTTGTACACTTTGTGTCTACCTTTGTAATTTACACTTTTTTTTGTAATTGTCTTTTAGGCACTGCGTTTTACGAATCGTGTTTTGTCTTACTATATGTTTCCACCCGTCGCGCGCCGCCGCAACGCGCGGCGGACAAAATCCTAGTTTATTTATTAAACTTCAAAGTTGGTGGTTTTTCCACCTACAACCTAAAGATTTCCTTAAATTACAACTTTAGTCCTTTGCCTTTTTTCATCCATCATACAACCTTTAAAAATTGCAATTTTAACTCATACACTATTAATCTATTTTATAACCTTGAAAAGTCCATGACATTTACAAAAACGGTCCCACTTTTTTCCCAACAAAAATACAACCCCTTAACTTTTAAAAATTACAGTCTTAACCCTTACACTATTACTTAACTTTTGCAAATTGCAACTTTTATATAACCCAGCTAATCTCTCACTATTTTTCTTTTAAAAAAAAACTAATTTGTCATTGTGTTTAAGAACTATCATTTTTACCAAGTCGAGTTTATAAAGTTTCAACTTTACCTCTTTCGTTCCTTTACCTAAAAAACTATTTTTACGTACATATTTTTATTTATGTGTCGGTATAAATCCGAGTTAGTCTATATTTTGACTTAAATTCTTTTCTGAAAGCAAGTCAGGTCAAATATAATATGTTTTCGTGCTTATTTTATGTACGTTTTCAGTTAGACTACGTTTCACCGTAAATTTAGTTCTAAACTTAATGAGCTCAAATTTAATACGTTCTCATTCAACGGTATAAATTCGAGTTACTCTACATTTTGGCTGCTCCTAGGGATGAGCAGTAAATCAAAATAACCGAACCATAACTGAAAAAACCTAACCGAAACAAAAACCGACGGTTTGGTTTTCGGATAACCATTTTCAATAACCGAAAAAACCGAACTGAATCGATAAGTTACAATGGAAGGCCTAGTCCATATATTTTTACGTTTAAGTTTAAGTGTTTAACCCATCTTAGAAGGAGTTATTAATTTTATTCTTAAATGTTAAATATTTATAATAAAAACAGTAACATGTTTATTTATAATTGAAATGATTTATTTATTGCCTATTAAAAATAATAAAAAATAATATAAAAATTTAATGATATTCTTAATAAAAACTTTGAATAAACATAAAAATAGATTACAAGGTTAGGTTTATTTGAACAATATTAATTAAAAAGGTTAAATATAATAACTTAAACGTAAATATTTAAGAAAAAAATCTCAAACTTTGGATTATACTTTTTATTTTTTAATCTTACGTAATTTGTTTCAAAAACCGAAAAACCGAAGCGAACTGTTGCTAAAACCAAACGGTTTAAAAAAACTGAAAACCAAACTTTCGGTTACTGCTTTGATTTTACCAAAAACCGAACCGTACACACCCCTAGCTGCGCTGCAATGCGTAGGGATAAAATTTCAACCCTTAATGTGAATATGTCTTTTGATTACACGTGTCATTTTTCCTTGTATACATGTTTTATGTTTTTGTATATTTTTTATGTATGAGTTGGGTCGCATATAAATACGTTATGGTTGTACAATATAAATTCATTAATTTACATTTTAATCCAACCTCAATGAGTCAATTCTATTGAGTTAAATCGGGCAAGTCAAAACGCGCGTTTCATATGGTGTATACATCATATAACGCTTGGACTAATCAATTCGATATTTGTAATGAACCTGCAACGCAACGCGTGCGAGTCTAATTCCTAGTTAAACATAATGATACTATCGAACTATATTGGAAGTTGAAGTAATCTATTTTTTTTAGATGTGATTTTCACAACAGACGGTAATATCACACCTACTAGTCGCAGGCCCGCCCCACTACTGTCCCGAAGTAATCTATTGGTTATATAGAATAGATAATCTATGCAGTGTAGTATATATTTGTTGTTAATATACTATGTGATGTCAGAAAGTGACGCTTTCTGTTGCATTTGGAATGCTTTATATCTTGTATAATATAATATTATTCCATGTGGAATTAACAATAACGCAAAACATTATTGATTAACAATAATTATTGATCGAATACCTTATAAAAAATCTTATCTTCACATCTGTATTTTTATATCTCTACGTACAAAAGCAGTATTTGTTAATACCAATTGGCCGGGTTATCATTTACATGTATTTTCAAGAGTATCTTTTCTTTCAGATTAGACGATAACATTGTCATAAGACACTTGTTTTGTTTCTAGTAACAAGAGGAAGTTACCAATAAACATGTTCAAATTAATATTACGCTAATTATTGTGCATCATCAATTCATCTGTTTACTGGTCTAATTTTAATAGATTAATAATAATAATATATAACTTTTTAGTCTGTGATTGAGGACATGTTCATATATGTCCCTCCATTCTGATTTGCCAAACTGTCGTGTGTAGCCTGTAGGTGTTTTGTAATATTTAAGCTTGTGTCTATAAAATGCTTCAATTTTTTTTACTAAGATAAAATGGTTAGGGGCACTATTTTTCACGTCATTAACAATCTAATCCCACACCACTTTCAAACGACCGTTTAAGAACACCTAGACCATCCATAATAAGAAACCTCAAAACACTAAAAAACATACCTATTCAGCCACCACATCAAACAACACATTTATTCTTCTAAAACACCAAAAGAGCTAGGGCTGTAAACGAACCGAACGAACACGAACAAGGCCATTTTCATGTTCGTTCGTTAAGGAAATAATGTGTTCATGAACAGTTCAGGCAGTTGTGGCATATCATAACTTGAACCTACTGAATCAAAGTCACTGAACCAATTATATGGTGTAAAGTTGGTGCTTGAAGAAGACAATGGCGATTCGGCTAATAAAGCTTCAACGTCTTGTTGAAACTCGAAATCCAAGTCTTGAACTAGGTTTTCTTCGGTGTTAGCTTGATCAGGTTCGATCGTTTGAACATGCTCATTTTCTAACACATCTAGATCATTTTTTTCTCGTTTTTTCAAATGCGTGTGCCAACGATTTTTTATTTCATTGTCACTTCTCCTTGGCAAATATGCAGCCATTCCTGACCATCTGCATATACAAGATTAAAGTTAAGCATGCAACACCAAAGTTATAATTTAACTCAAATGAAAAAAGAATAAGATAACTTACTTGTTACCAAGCTTCTTATGTAACTCAATAATGAGATCCTCTTCTTCTTTGGTAAAATTCCCATGTTTTATATCCGGCCGAAGATAATTTACCCATCGCAGCCTGCAACTCTTTCCACTTCTAGACAAGCCTTAAAAGGAGAAATTATAGAACAATAAGAAATTAAAAATCCCACAATCTTTAGTTTCAAACATCATTAGAGGTGCATGTGGTGAGTTATTTGCCAAAAAATAATCAAAATCTATTGGAAAACTTTATAAAACATTCGAAATATACCAGCAAACTTAGGAAGTAAACGCCAGTTCCAGTGGCCGTATCTTTGGATATAGGCTCTCAGCTTGTTGTCTTCATCTTCACTCCATGCACCTTTCTTCAATCCATTTTTGTCAAAACTTGGTGTCTTCACCATCTTTTCACCTCTAACTCAATAACAATGTCAAGTAAGGAACATGTTTAAGTACACTCTTATATATACTACTAGAGGTTGCTAAGCGGAATGTTTAGTGGAATAAAATAATTCTGTGTATAATAATAAACTATTTGTTAAGGCCATGTAATCATAATAAAGTGGAAATATTCGATGGCTAAGTGTACATAAAATAATTTAGTTGATAGAAGTATAACATTATGGAAGGAGGGGCCACCCATTACGCTTTATGTTGCTTCCTTAATTTTTCAATTCTTGGTGTACAATGGTCAAGGGATGACAATGTATTATGGGAAAACTAATAAATAAGTTTAACTTAAAAGGAATAGAGATGCATATTTAGCCGTTAAAAAATAGACAAAGAATAAAAAAAACAATTAGACGACGCCAAACGGGATCCACCAGCTAAGACGGCTAACATTTAGCGAGCAAAAAATACCTTGGAAAGTACAATATGGTCCGCAAAAAACTAACAAAAAGATATGTATAAAGCGCAAGCTAAATTCGGTCGGCAGATGAAAATGCACATACTAATTAGTCGGCGGATAAGAAAAGTGGCCGCAAAATTAGCCAAAGACTAAAAAGGGAGGCTAATTTTAGCCTCTGGCAAATTTAGCCCAGGCTAAGCCCTATTTGTTTTAGCCAACAGATCTTGTTTGACATCTCATGATTGACTCTTTTTAAGCCTTTTTATTTTTTTTCCTTTAATGACTTGATATGCAATATCTATTCTTCTAACTTTTAAGATCTGTGTATTTAGTAATTTTCATTCTCCAATCTATCAAAAGTTCATTTTCCACATGTACGCATCAATGAAAGTCATATTTTGAGGACTTATTAGTATCAAATTTTCTTTTTATTTTCCTTATATTTATCTTTCTTGAGATCACAAGAGAGCATTTATATCGATCTTTATCTCCATCTATATGATTCAACCAAAATATCTATTTTTTCTATATGTCTTGATTATTTTTATTACCTTCTGAATATATCCACATGTGTTGGCCTTGTCAGTCAAATTACCTTCTGAATATCCACATGTGTTAACGTAAATTTGAAGAATGCATGCCCGCATTGCTCCTGGTAAGTAACGTGTTGGATGGCTCCTGTTTTGAGAAACTATGGAGTCTTATTTCCAAATTATTATTCATATTCTTTATCCTACTATATTTATATTCATGTAATAAGTTAAAACTAATGGTTATTGATGAACTATTACTGAATAATTATATACAAGGAGATGTTAGTTATGTAGATAAAGTATTGTGTTACCCATGTCTCTAAGATGGAACTAGATCAACGCATTAGACAGACTACCGAGACTACCGATCGAAAGATGCCATTTTTCTTTTGTATTTTTGCGAATAGCTTAATCTCGCCATCGAGTGCACATGTTAAAACACTCATTAACCATAGCGAATGAAGCGACAATCTGGATTGATTGCACCTCGGTTAGGTGAATTTCTCTTGCAAATCAGGTGGGATTTTTCTACGTCGCACACTTTTGAATATAAGTTCATCCTACATTATTTATGACTAAACCTATTTAAATTACATCACTAAATGAATCACATCAGAGTTAGTTATTTGTGCCCTTGGAGCTTGTCGTTTAAAGTTCTAAGGGCACACGGGGCGGAACACGTTATTTACCGTGATACAATTGTATCACGCGTTGAACCCACCCCCACAACAAAAGTTCAACGCGTTATAGTATAACGCAATCCGATTTCGTGATATTTTCAACGTGTTATGGTTTTGTTTTGTGAGTGTAATTGTTGGTTGGGGGAAATTGTTGGGTGTGGTGGTGAGTGATGACCACCCCACTAAAAAAAGTTGTGAGTGATGAAAAAATGGTTGCTGACATGGCGAAACATGATTGGATATTGTGAGTGATGGAAAAATGGTCACTAGTGACCACCCCTCCCCTAAGAGAGCCCACTAATTTGGAAAGAAAATCCACTACAGTGATACAAAAGATATTATAAATCTTTTTGAACGCGAATTTCTTGACTTAAACCCAAAATCTCATATTTGAGTCTATTAAAAGGTTGCCACTAAACCACCAACCCCGGTGGCTAAAAAATGATATTATAATTCACATGTCATTGACATGTGGTACGCCAGTGAGTTTTGTTTGTTATCCTAGACCATGGAATGATGCTCTAGTAATACCTTAACACTATACGCATTGTTCTTTCTAACTATAGGTATGTATTTAAAATTTAAAGTAGGAACTTTTTTAGCAAAGCGTACACAAGGTTAGAAAAAATGTATATTTGGAGTGTAAAGAGAAAAAGAAAGATATAATGGTAATATTATAAACTGAATTTGATGAAATAAATAAATTGATAGTTTTAAATATTTTGAATAATATTTTTTTTTGTTTAAACATGGTATTATGCAAGTTTAACTACATATGAATTTACCCATATGAATAATAAATAAAACTTGAAGGTCATCGTATGTATGAAAAAAAACCTAGCTAAATTTGTTTATTATAATCTAGATCATTATAATATATATATATATATATATATATATATATATATATATATATATATATATATGGTCGGGATTTAGAGAAAACGGTAGAAAGTGTGAGAACGGTGAGAACGCTTATGGATCGTCCGATTAAAACAATCTATGGACTAGATTGGCGCGGTGACGTTTTCGTAAATAACATCAATTTTATTACGTGGACGCGCCTCATTAAGGGTAAAAGCGTCTTTACACCTCTATAACAAAACGCCATACTGATAAATAACACGCCATTACGGAACAAAACACATCGTTATATAAACAAAAACATCACAGACATAAAAACACACCCCCCAGAACCTGAAACGCCATATTTTCTGCTATATATCATTCATCTTACAAACGCCAAAATCCTCAAAACATCAAACACAACTACTCAAAAAACGCCATATTTTCTACGGTTCTTTCAGATACACTATTTACTCAGAAAACGCCAAAAATACCAAATATCGTTTCTTGTATATTCAAATATTGTTATACGCCAAAGTTTCGGATAATGCATTCTTAACTGAGGTGCTGTGACTCAAATAACATTTTGCTACATGAGATGGACAAATCATAAACAAAAAAATGTTGGGGTCAGACTTATGCCATTTTCTGTGTTTTGTTCTTGATGAATATTTTAATGGCATGAAAAGACGAATGACACTAATGAGTTGTTTGAAGATACATATTCAAACAAAAAACTCATGTCATTTTGTCTTTCCAAACGGCCACAAAAACACAAGCATGGCTAAGCCAAACCGCCAGTGAACATGTTTCAAAGAAGAAAGAGACTGTCGACAGTGAAGATTTGAAAGATGAATTGTTTCTATTTCAATTTTTTTAATTTTCTTTTTCTGTTGTTTGTTATATATTTTTCAACTTAGAATAAAAAAATAACATTATATTAATAAAACGCCAAAACAGTCATAATTATTGTGAAAACGCCATAATGCAATAAAACGACAAAAACTCCCAACCTATAATAAAAGTAATTTGGAGAAGTATTATTAAAAGCTAAAAATGGAAAAAAAAAAAAAAAACACCAAAAACTACTTAAAGCCATTAAAAGCGCCAAATTTGAAAGATGGAATGTCTAAGACCATAAAAACTCATAAAAACCTGAAGAAAAACAAAAAAATACACACAGTAACTGAAAAGACGGCTACTTTATTAATATCATTTATTATAAATAAAAATCTCGCATAAACTACGCGCAAAAAACATCCTATAAGAGAGACATCTGCACAATCAACTGATCACACCACCAAAAAAAATAAACGCAATCTTTCCAACAAACCATTCACTTTAAAACGCCAAAAAAGATACTTAAAAAAGCCACATATGCGGAAACTCATTTCTTCTATATTGAGTATTGCTCTGAATGAAGATTCACGGAATAGATTCTACTCTGAGGTGGGTATCGCTATAAGCTTTTGCTGAATGAGATAAACAAATTTTCATGAAAAAACGAAGAAAAAAAGACTTTTACCCCTTAATGAAGACGGGCGTTATGTAGGAAAATAATGATCCAGATAAGGTATTCAAGACAGGTTCAAAACGCCAAAAAAGTTAACGTAGAAGAGGCTGATGACAGTGAAGATTTGGAAGAGAAATTAGATTATAATTTTTATTTTAGTTTTTCAATTTTAGTTGTTTGTTATCTAATTCTCTGATTTTATTATCTAAATCTCTACTAAAAAAATTAATATAAAACGCCAAAAACACCAAAACGACTGATAGTGTGAAAACTGAGAGAACGGATGCTAGCAAAGCACGATTTTGCTATAAAACGCCAAAAACGCCAAACAAGGTATTAGAGAAAAATCAACGCTAATTCACCGATAAAATTGAACGAAACAGAAATTGCTAAACAGTAAAATGAAGAGACGGTAACATTATTGCCAAACATTTATTATATTAAAAGCCACTACATGGAAAACTGAATTTATTTATCTTTTCAAAACGCCATAATTGTCTGTCAAATTATAGACCTGTATCCTACTTGATATAATAAACATCAAGAAAATTACTGATGTTTTTTAAATCATAGACATGCATCCGGATTTAAAAAACAATAAAAACGCCAAAACATACTTAAAACGCCAAAATATTTACTATGATCCTGATCTACAAACAATAAAACGCAGCGTATTTATTAAACGCCAAAAAAATGGAAACAGGATGTGAGACGCGTTTAAAAAAAGAAATATGAAAGGACAAAAAAGCCCATCCGCCCTTCTCGAAGCGGCGTGACACGTGTTGGGCCAGGAAGCGTTCTCACCCTTCTCACACTTTTGAGCGTTTTCTCCTGATCCCGTTTCTATATATATATATATATATATATATATATGGTCAGAATTTAGAGAAAACAGTGAAAAGTGTGAGAACGGTTATGAATCGTCCGATCAAAACAATCTATGGACTAGATTGGCGCGGTGGCGTTTTCGTAAATAACACAAATTCTATTAAGTGGACGCGTTTCATTAAGGGTAAAAGGGTCTTTAGACTTTTCTACCAAAAACGCCAAACTTATGAATAAAACGTCATTACGGGCCAAAACACATCTTATATAAACAAAACATCTCAGACATTCATTAACACACACCCCCACAACCGCAAACGCCATATTTACTACTATATACCATTCATCTTAGAAACGCCAAAAAAACCCAAAACATCAAATATAACTCAAAACGCCATATTATACCAATCATCTTAGAAAACGCCAGAAAACTCAAACATCAAAGATTCCAAATCGACGTTTCTTTTATATACACTATTTTCTCAGTAAAACGCCAAAAATGGCAAACATCGTTTCTTGTATATTCAATATTGTTCTACGCGAAGTTTCGCAGAATGCATTCTTAGTTGAGGGGTATAACTCAATAACATTTTGCTGCATGAAATGGACAAATCTTCAAGAAAAAAGATATTGTTGTCAGACTTATGTCATTTTTATGCATTCTTAGTTGAGGGGTATAGCCTACGCATCTAGACAACTTAAGAATCATAAAGAAAACTATACAACCCATGATTTAGAATTAGGAGCTATAATTTTTGCCATGAAAATTTGGAGACATTACCTTTACGGTAGTAAGTTTACCATTTTCACCAATCATAAGAGTTTAAGATATGTTTTGGGGCAAAAAGAATTGAATATGAGACAAAGACGCTGGATGGAAATTCTTAGTGATTACGATTGTAATATCCAATATCATGCAGGAAAAGCTAACGTAGTATCCGATGCTTTAAGTCGAAAATACCACGAAAAGCCAAAAAGAGTACGTTCTCTTAAATTAAATCTGCAGATAGATTTAAACGAACAGATTAGAAAAGCACAGGAATCAGTAATCAAGGATGATACTGAAAAATTGAAGGGAATGATTAAGGAATTAGAACAAGGAACAAATGGAATTTGGAGATTCCATAAGAAAAGAATTTGGATACATAAACTAGGAAACCTACGTAACAGAATATTAGAAGAAGCCCATAAGTCTAAATATACGATACATTCTGGAAGCGATAAAATGTATCAAGACTCAAGAAAGAATTTCTGGTGGATAGGAATGAAAAAGGATATAGCAGCTTATGTTGCCAAGTGTCTAACTTGTTCACAGGTTAAAGCTGAACACCAGAAACTCTCAAGTTTGTTGCAGCAATTGGAAATGCCTGTATGGAAATGGGAATTGATAAGAATGGACTTTGTTACCAAATTACCCAAGACAAGAAAAGGTAATGATACAATCTGGGTGATTGTAGACAGGCTAACTAAATCTGCTCATTTCTTACCATTGAAGGAAACTTTCAGTATGGAACAACTAGCCAAGTTGTACGTAAATGAAATAGTTTCTTTACATGGAATTCCTTTATCAATTGTTTCTGATAGAGATAGCCGTTTTACTTCTCATTTTTGGACAAGTTTCCAAAAAGCAATAGGAACCAAGCTAAATCTAAGCAAAGCTTATCATCCTCAAATGGATGGACAAAGTGAAAGGACGATTCAGACAATGGAAGATATGCTTAGAGCTTGTGTAATTGATTTCGGGGGAAATTGGGACGATCACTTACCATTAATAGAATTTTCCTACAACAACAGCTATCATACCAGCATCAATGCTGCACCATTTGAAGCACTCTATGGACGAAAGTGCCGAACTCCAGTCTGTTGGGCAGAAATTGGAGAAAAGCAATTATCTGGGCCAGAAATAGTGCAAGAGACAACAGATAAGATTATTCAAGTCAAAGAACGACTAAAAGCAGCACGCGATCGACAAAAGAGTTATGCTGATAACAGGCGAAAGCAATTGGAATTTCAGGTAGGAGACAAAGTCTTATTAAAAGTTTTTCCTTGGAAAGGAGTGGTAAGATTCATCAAAAGAGGAAAACTAAGCCCCAGGTATGTTGGACCCTTTGAGATTATTAAAAGAATAGGACCAGTAGCTTATCAGCTACAACTGCCAAAAGAAATGGCAGGAATAGATGATGTATTTCATGTATGTAATCTCAAAAAGTGTTTAGCCGATGAAACATTAGTAGTACCTCTTAAGGACATAGAGGTAAATGAGAAGCTCAAATTCGTAGAAAAGCCTCTCCAAATTGAAGACAGGAAAGTCAAAAATCTTAAAAACAAGAGATTAGTTCTAGTCAAAGTAAAATGGAATTCCAAGAGAGGACCAGAATACATTTGGGAGCTTGAATCAGAAATGCAAAGGAAATATCCACACCTGTTCCAGTAGACCTCGAGGACGAGTTCTAAAACAAGGTGGGGAGGATATAACAACCCTCCTAAATTATTTCCGACACCCCTATAATATTTAGAATGCCCCTATACGTCCTAAAATACATCTCGTATACGAGATTTGGCCTTAAATACCTTTATTCTTATAAAAATAAAAGAAAAACAATTTTTATTGGTCCCTGGCGGCCCGCGATAGAGCCATCAAAGGCTTACGCGGGGCGCGACAGCCTGGCTACGCAGCCTCACCCGGTGCTGCCACGTGGCAGCTTCATGTCGAGTCTATGTTGTTGACCGGACAAGGCTACACCCTAGATCCCCTAGCTCGCGGCCCGCGTAAACCCCTTCCTCATCTTTCACGGGGCGCGACGAACCCGAATTCCAGCCCTATAAAAGGGTCCATCGACCTTCAGTGGCAACTGGCTCACAAATTTGAAATTCTCTCTCAATTCTGTAGTGTAGAAGTTATAACCGGGTATTATACCCACTAAAGTAGTGAAGCTTTGCCTCGTTGTAAGTATTTTAACCCCCAATTACGTATTAGATACGCTGCCCGATTGATCTAGTGCTCCGTAACAGCTGTCGAGGTTCTGCCCGACGTAGTCGTTGGAGTTCTGTCTCGGGGAGGGTATAACTAATGTGAATATTGGGTTATTATACTAACGCGTGTGCATTGTTTAATTAATAGATTATAACCAGGAAAACACCAAGGAAAACCCTAAAGTAGCAATGTGAGTAGTCTCCTTTTTGTAAACCTTTTTTGCAAATTGTTTTTACAAAACCTTAAATAATTTACAATGTGATTAGCAGTGATTGAGTCTTTGTAATTCTTCAATTACTGCCGGTATGTTGGGGTTTTGTATACAAAATGTGGAACACGTTACCATTGGACAACGAGATAGCCAATGTGTAATATGACCCACCAGTCAGGATTGACAATACTGAATGAGTAATTGTGTAGATATAAACATTGTAATCGCTCTCAATACTGTTAAAGGATAAAATGCTTCTTGATTAAATTGGGATTCACTCACTAGTATTTCCCACTGACAAATGTTTTTAAAACGCGTTTCAGGTAACAAAATGTGAAGGCCAATTAGAAGCCAGCTGGAGAGCACTGAAGGCTTGAAAAAAATGTGGCTATAAAAGTTACCTAAATAAAGACGATGTTTTAAATTCAATAAATTAGGGTTTATCCCTATAAATATGTTGTAATAGAAACTTGGGTTTTACCCATGTGTTTATTAATATAAAAATGTGGTATTTTACTCTGATAAAATATTTCCTAACTACGGTCCTGATGTAAATTGCGCTGCCAAATAATAATAATAATAATGATACCACTTAATCTGAGTTCGCGTCCACCCGATCCCAGGAAATAGGGTCCGGGGGTTGCGACAAAACTGAACGAAAACAGTAACTGCAAATAGTAAAAATGAAGAGAAGGAAACATTTTTGCTAAACATTTATTATATTAAAAGTTACTACATGAGAAATTGAATTTATAGGCCATAATACATTATAGGTCTGCATCCAACATGGCACAACAATTGATAAAAAAATACACATTTATTAAAAACGCACATTTTGTCTAAAACGCCACATAAATGGTACATGTTATTGCATGTAGGTTTGAGAGGTCAGAGAACGTTTCGTCATTAAGTTCTCTGACAGGAGTTGGGTGAAAGTCAAAACAATCAGAGCCATAGTTACTTAAACGCCAAAATATTTATTATACTCCTAACCTAAAAAAACAATAAAAACGCCATTTATTTGTTAAACGCCAAAAAATGGAGAGATGTTGTGAGACACGTTTAAAAAAAATATATGAAAGGACAAAAAAGCCCCTCCGCCCTTCACTATGTCGCGTGCCACGTGTTAGGCCAGGATCCGTTCTCACACTTTAGGGCGTTTTCTCCTGATCTCGTGCCTATATATATAGATATATATATATATTAAATTACTAATTTATTTTTTTAACTAGCTACGATGGAAGTTATATCGGTATCAATTTGGTTTTTAAGGTATTGGTACGATACCTGTACTGGGTATATCAACCGAAAGAAAAAACAAAAAATATATAACTGTAATAGACCTAAAAGGATATCGACATGCGTTTTACAATGGTTAGAAATCAAAGAATGAATATTGGTAATGGTTCCACCCAGTACCAATGTTGTTCGGCGGAATTAGTTTAATTCGACACGGCACAAGTTACCTTGCCAACACTCGCTATAGCTTACCATAAAAAATATCATTTTGAATATAACTCTGGTTTCAACATTGTTTGACCTGGATCGGCCCGGCCTCGCAACATGTCGAGAACTTGGTCGATTTTGATTTGGTTCGTTATGGTACCCACACTCGCTATAGCAACTAATAGAGAAAACCCAAAATACGAATGCCGATATCGGTTCCGCTAATACTAACTCAAGTACCGATGTTCGCTCATAATTGGTTTAATTTGTCACGGTATCGGTATATGGCATCGTCACTCGTATGGGTTTTGATACCAAAAAATACTTTCTTTTAAATACAGTTTCGTATGTTGAGGAAAAAACTTAAAACGTTCGCGACCGATGATTTTTGGTTTGTACTAGTTTGATTCATTATAGTACTAGTTTGATATCGGCACTCGATATATCAACTCAAAGAGAAAAAATGAATATATGTACCGAAACGGTTGCAATGTTATTGTATAGTCAAAATTTTATACATCATTACTTTATATTAGTATAATAACAGAAAATCTAAACAACTTTAATTTATACAAAAAGAAAGTAAATGTTAGGTGGTCGATTTTGATAACATATAGGTCTGTGTTTCGATTACTTATACATTTCCACTCACAACACGGTTTCAAAAAAACTTATACCACAATATGCATAAAAATAGGCACGTCGCAATTGTTTGGATAAAAATAAATAAACCTTATACTGTTCATAGGGGTTCCTTGTTGTTATTAACTAGTAGGATTACCCACGCTCCATATAGGACTTTCCGTCGGTGTAGGTTCGGGTCGATATGGTACTTGGTATAGCAACCGAAAGATATACCCAAGAGGTTATCGGCACATGTTTTACGTCGATTGAAAACCATAAATCGAATACTGTTACCGATGTTGTCCGACTGGCATCAGTTCGGTTCGTCACGGTAAACTGGTACTCGCTATGACTTACGGTACGCGAAAATATTCTATTGCGAATACAACTCAGTTTTCAACTACACATGGATAAAAATAAGCAATTCGCAACGATATGGTTATAATCTTATAGAAAATTATATCTTAAAAGTTACAAGCAACAAACTAAATTTGTTCAAAAGTTTTTATAATAATGAAATAACAAAAATATCAAATAGATACTGATATATAATAAAATAAATAAATAAAAAACAAAATCAAAACCATTGTTCCTTTAACAATGATTTGTCTCACATATCTATCGTCTTTTATGTATGTCACTTATTGTAAATTGTGTCCTTTGTCTTTAATAATTACATAAAACGTACTTGATGTTTGCAAACCCTTGTAAGTTATGTCATTTAGCACTAACTTAGTTAATTTTTGTGGTTAAATCTGACCAAATGAACTTAACATAAGGGTATTTTTGTGGTTAAATCTGATCAAATGGACCCCACATGAGAGTAAAATGACCAAAATACCCTCATGTGGCGTCCATTTGGTCAGATTTAACCACAAAAAATTAACTGAGTTAAGACTAAAGAACATAATTTGCAAGAGTTGGCAAACATCGAGTACGTTTTCTGTAATTATTGAAGATAAAAGACACGGTTTGCAACAAGTGATATACATAAATGACGATTTTTGTAATTTACTCAGATAATAATAATAATAATAATAATAATCTTTATTCTAATAAATGAATAAAAAGAATGTCAAATGTCAGCATCACATTTTTTCATATATTAAATAACTTTGAACTTTGAATCTAATTATGTTAACTAGTAAAACTCCCCCACGCGTTGCGGGGGGGGGGGGGGGGGTGTTTCGGTTGGTATCGGTTTGGTTTACAATGACACTAATACTCATTATCAACAAAAAAAACTATAAAATAAAGTTATGATGTGTAAAAAAGTATATCAACCAGTGTTTACGTAGATTGAAAAATATAAAAGTGAATATCTTGTTTGGTCGGAATCAGTTTGATTCGTCACCGATACTGACACTCGCTATAGCTTACGGTATATTGCGCTACCGACGTTATTCAAAAAAGATCAATGATATGGTCCTGTTCGATTCTGAAAGTATTTGTATTAGAAAGTTTTTGGTTAACTCATGGTAATAGAAAGAAAAGAAAAAGATAAAAAATAATATAGAAAACCATTTTCAATACCTAATTGGTAAATAGTAAAATACTTAAAGCCTAGGGTTAAACTTTTGCATTTTACTATTGGGCCTTCAAATTCTCAAAGCTTCCATTTTGGCGTTTAGTTAAAAAAAGAAAAGTGAAAATCTTTGTGGCCAAAACTTAAAACAATAAATCTATACTATTGTTTAGCATGTTAGGAATTAATAATATATATAAATGTTTTTTTTTTTCAACTAAATTATATATAAAATTTGAATTTTGGTTATCACTTAATTAGAGAAAATTTATGGAAAGAAAGAATTATATTAAAACTATTAAATTATTATCATTACTTTTTAGATACTTCAAAATAAAATATTTTAATAACATTTTTTCTAAATAAAATATGAGCGATTAGACCTTGGGATGTATTATAACTTCATTGGTGTTAAAGATGACATAACAAGTTAACATCTCTTTTTAAATAACTCACTCCTCATGTTAAATAAAGGGAACTTTATTTATTGTCCATGTTTTATGTTGATTTCCAAATTGAGGATTGTTATTTCAATGCTAGAACCATAACGTTAGTTTTTTAGTACTCTAAATCAGATGAATTACAAGCAAACCAACAAATGTCTTGTAAAAAGTATTTATAAATTTGTGAATTGTAATTGTATTTTCAATTTTTATTGTTGTACCTAATAAAAATACTTTAGTTTTGTAATTTTTTTACATATTATTATACTTTTTTCATGATACGGCCTTATATGATAGATGAGTCAATAACCTAGTAACGATAATATACAATTAAATGTATTCGAGGATTGCATATTAAATTGTAGGGTGGGGTTTTAAAGTAAACACTAGTGTACTTGTGAACTGATTGAACAAATCCTGGCTACTGATTTACATCATCTAATCGTAAAATACACTAATGTATTTCATCATCAAATCAATCCTGATCAAATCATGGCCATTGATTTACACTTGTGTATTGATAATCAATGGCTAGAATTAGTTCATACGGTTTACTATCAAGGGGTTGTTCACAAATGAACCTAACCCTTAAATTGTATGTGTTACCAAATAAAAAGTGTATTTACAATAGTATTACATATAATTACTCAAAATTTATCTAATGTATCAAAAAAAAAAAAAATACAGTCATGATATATATTCTTACATAGACTGAATCATAAAATGAATGAAAAATGATATATGGAATTTTATTAAAAAAACAGAAATAATCTTACATTCAACACAATCTGAACGTAATAAGCATTATTCATTTAAGTAGTTTATTATTATTGTTACTAGAGGGTTTCCCGCACACTTCGTTGTGGGTCTTTGGTCATTATCAGTCTGATTCATTACAATACCAGTACTATATCAGCACTCAGCATAGCAATCGTTTCCAATCGACACATTTTTAAATGATTGAAAACCCATAAAAACGAATACCCATATCGGTATCGTTATTCTTTGGTCGGTATCGGTCCATTACGATAGCGGTATCGTAAAAACACTCGATATAGCTTACGATACTAAAATACTTTATGGCAAATATTACTTTATGTTTAATGAATTTTATACCACCACGTCGAGAATTCTAAAAACGAATACGGTACCGTTACCGATATTGTTTGTCGGTATATGTTCAGTTTGTGGCGATAAATAAATCAACTATATATGACTCATTCGAATATCGATGTTCTTTGGTCGTTATATGTTTGGTTTGTGATGATAAATAAAATCAACTATATATGACCCGTTTGAATACCACTGTCGTTTGGTCGGAATATATTCGGTTGTGATGATAAAAAAATCAACTATATATCACTTGTTTGAGTAGAACTTTTATCGAATTTTACGTAATAATAGGCAGATGATGACGTTAATAATAAAAAACTATACCGATATTATATGGAACCGATACCGATATTGCTCAAACAGTATCAACAATAATAAAAAAAGAAAATCATTAAAAAGTTAAAATTAAAGAAATATGTTTAAGCTTAAAAGTAAATATAATAATAATCTACTGTAATATTGAAATGATAAAAATATGAAAAAAAGAATCTATATAATATATTAAAGGGTAGGAGTTGGCTACAAAGCCAACTTTTTCTACAAAGTGTAGGTCCTGTAGGAAGCCATATTTTTGTGATATGTGGCAAGTAGTTATTTTAACCAAAAGGGCATGATGGTAATTTGATAATTAATTTAATTATGAATGTGTTATCTCCTTATACTAACTAATGAGATTTTTAAGGAAACTGAATATCTATTTGATTTCACGTGGATGGTTATCAATTATAATAACTAGTTTTTTTACGTCGCGCGTTGCGGCGAAACCGAGCAAATGTTAATGTAAAACAATCGTGATTTGAAAATAAAGCATGTTGTTTAGAAAGCCAAACAACCAAACCATTAGAACAATTTGGTTTATCATCATCCGTTTTTAATACCAAATAAATAAAATTATCTTGAATACAGATTCGTTTTTAACAAAACTTATAACGGAATGTAAGGGAAAAAATCAAACACAACTACGTACTTAAGTTTTTAGAAAACAAAACAGTTATAAACGTAAATTGTTAAAGAAGCATCAAATTAAATTAATCGATAAATTAATATATGTTCTAAAAAAGAAAAAAAACAATTATTAAAAAATGGTAAAGGAAATATATGATTTTAAAAAAGAAAAAAAAATTATGTTATTAAAAGTATATTAAATAAAAAATAATAAAAAGCTATATATTATTATAAAAATAAAGTTACTATTTATCGTCCTTTACCAACAATATATATAATATGTTCGCTGCAACATTGTGTTTTATCAGTAACTAGTTCGGCACATTGTGTTTTATCAATAAAACACACTAAAACATACTCAATAAGATCAAAATAATTGTGACAACACTAAAACACACCAAAGACATCTTTCAAACACATAAAGAACACATCAATGCTGCAACTAGGTTACAAAAAGCCTTATCAATGTACATAAAAACACTACTATGAACGCATCTAATATCTAGCATCAAGTGTAGTAAAACACAATACTGTCAGTTTTTGGGCTTTTCACATTGTATTATATCAATTTTCACAATTAAACACACTCTTAACAAATAAAACACACCAGTGTCAGAAATACAGAATAAAAAACACAGTGTTTTAAATACACAATATAAAACACACTAGGTTCGGATCTGTGAAGGGTTATGGTATTATAGTTATTTCCTTATTTAAAACACGATAGTTTTTTAGGAGAGAAGGTAGAGAGCGAGAGAAAGAGAAACTCGCAAGAAATATGGGGAACTTATGGTACGGTAGTTATTTCCTTATTTAAAACAAGTTAAATGACACATTTGCCTCCAATCAATTAAATTAGCATATTTTTAAGACACACATATTACTAAAATACCACCAAGATGATCTCAACCATCAAACACACTCATTCAATGATAAGATCACTTACTACACTTTGTAAGAAAAACACACTTTGTTGAGGAACCTCACTCATATATTATATATATTATTATAAAAATAAAATTACTATTAAGAAACGATATATATTGTTATAGAAATTAAAATACCATTATAAACTATAATTTTGCAACATGTTTATGCATATCCATGTTGTACCCTTTGCATAAATGGTGTTTTACGCAGTAGGCATATGTACTTTAGGTTTTTTTGTTTGTAACTTTTGCTGCTAAAGACAGGTGTCCTCTAATGTGTACGTGTCCCAAACCATACATATCTTATTTCTTCTCCTCCTGGTTATACGCCACAATTCCACCACCACAATCAGATGGCAAAGAAACCGGTGGCGAAGTCGCGAAGAAACCGACGTGGATACCTGGTTGTTTAATTTCACTTCTCTTGCTGATACTTGTGATAACCCACCAAGAAACCAGGTTTAGGTTTGCTCTTCTAAGTTCGAAATTCACCTTTAGATGCTTAGCAATTAGGGTTTTGATGCTAATGTCGATGGTTTTTTTGAGGTGATGTTGTATCATTTTTGTAGTGTTTGTTGTTGATGTTTATTTTCTCAAACAATATTTAAACTTTGTCGCACATGATATTTGGGCATCTTGCCGCCTCCGACGATGGCCGTTAGGGTTTCGGCAAAATTCTGGTCAATCCCCAAATGTCTGACTTCACTACAGGTAGTTTCAACTCAGTGTTCTAACATATGTGTTTCATTTATGGGTTTCGTTTTGTTAAGTTCATCTCATTTAGCAAAAACAATACATATACTGAGAGAAAAAGAAGAAGGTTAGGCGATGCTTTTTGTTTAGTTAATCAGGAAATCCTTTTACATCTTATTTTAAATGCGTATATGTATCTTCCGAAATGATGATCCAACTTCTAGATTTTTTAGTATAGTATATGTGATTTTCAAAAGAATCAAGTTAATTATGTGCAGTTGGAGCTTAATCTGATGAATCCAGTTTGAGGTAGTTGTTATTAGTAATTAACGCTAAATTCCTTTATGTGCAGTTAGGGCTTTACTCAATTTTGACATTGAGTGAATGAGTTTCTTCCATTTGGGTAAAATGTGGTAGGTTAAAAAGTAGGAAATATTGTATTATTTGTTTGAATTTGGGGTGCATGTTGTTGATTTGGTAGCTATTATAAGTAATAATAAAGACCTATTTTGATAAATTAACTTTTTGTTAGTTGTTGATTGTTTGTTCGTAAGAGATGTTAGGTACTTTTAGAAGCCGCCCTTCGAGCGACCAAGTCGGGGAATTCCAACGGTGGTTTTGAGTTCCCGGACAAGCTTGGTTCATCTGACGAAGAGACACGGAAAATCGGGAAAAGGTTATCCGCTTCGGTATCAATTTGTTCAACTTTATATATAAAACCTAGCTTCCGCATTGCGTAGGTAGGTATGTTTTAACTCATTACTAGGTGGACACCCGTCTGATGGACGTGTTGTTGTCTACGTTTATATGTAAAATATGATGTGAAATTATTTAATGAATTCACATTCGCATTATACTTAAGAATACATTAAACTTGTCGACTGATTAAGTTTAGACACAAGAGAAGCATAACGAACCCACAAAATTATTTAATGCCACTTCTTGTATGCAAAGAAGTCCTATATGCACCACACTCTCTATGTCCTTTTTCATGTCGTCGTAACTGTGATTCTGTAACATCAAGTTCTTGTCGAAAAGCTCATCCACCGACCCTTGCTTAAAATGCTTCCACCCCTATTTCAATGCAAATTTTCAGCCATAATCAGTCAGTTCAATATAAATATATTATATGAAAATATAAGTGTGTAACGGGCCATTCATATAGATGAAATCATACTTACCAATGAAACCAAATTGTGAGTATAATCTGATGTTTGTGGTCCTCTATTTGGCATTCCAGTAACCACCTCAAGAATTAGCACACCAAAGCTATATACATCCACTTTTTCAGTTAACTGACCATGGCCTACATATTCTGGAGCCATATATCCTCTGCAATATATTAAAACAAATGACTGTTACAAAAAGATATATACAAATAATTTATTGTAGGATTATTAAGGTAGCCAATGAAATGATGTATACAATGTTCCTGCAATCCCGGTGCTTATATGATTTTTATCTTGTTGAAAAGACCTGGCTAGTCCAAAATCAGCAATCTTAGCGCAAAGCCTCGAATCGAGTAGGATATTAGCAGCTTTTATGTCCCTATGAATGATCCTTGTTTTACTGTTTTCATGAACGTAAACCAAACCTTCTGCTATCCCGATAATTATATTAAATCTTTTCGCCCAGTTTAGTTTCTTGCCTTTAACTGGATCTACACAAGTTGAGAAGATATATATAAAAAATTCATTGAATAACTGATATTTTTTGGAGAATTTTAAGAAGTTATAGTGCCTACCAAAAATGAAATGATTAAGGCTCCCGTTTGGTATATACTCATAAATGAGAGCACTTTCGAGTCCTAAATAACTGAATCCTACAAGTTAAAAAGATACACTGGCTATTGACTGTTTTTCGTAAGATTTCCGCCAATGAAAACGTGTCAAGTGTCCACCTTCTGCACTAAGTGTCGCATACAACTTCTGTTTTCATGCGCTTGACACGTTTTCACGGGCTTAAATCTTATAAAAAATGGTCCATAACTATTTTTAGTTAGTTTTCCTTAATTAATATACATACAAATACATAAAAACAAGTTAAGAGTAATCACAAGAACTTACCTTTAGAGCGTCAAATTCCTTTTTATAACCTCTAAACCAGATTCAAAGCATCATAGTTCAAATTAAATCATAAAATCATATCACTGTCAACTAAAAATTTCCAACAAAAAACAGAGAAAGATTACGAACTTACACAACTGTTTTTTCTGACAAGCTCTTTTAAGTCGTCCCATTCTTCTGGATCTGCATAAACGAATAGAAAAGCACAAAATTTCAGAAACAAATACCCGATTTACCCATGTTTTCCTAAATCGTGTTGGAGAATAACAATTATGATCCCTCCAATGCATCATTTGATGAAACTCTTCATGTTTATGGTCCTACAATAAGAGGCATTTCATCCAGCAGCTTTCAGACACAATTGAAATCTAATACAGACAACCACGTGGTCTAATTGGTCTTCTTCGTCCATGTATTGAACTCCCCACCTCACGTTTCTTCTCATGACGGATAAAACTGCACCAATTTCAGAATTTACGATAAATGCTGAAGAAATTCTAAGAGGCCTGCACAAAGCGTCTTTAGCTACTTGAGCGATAGTAGATTCGTGGCTGGGGCACCCCATATTTTTAAGAATTTAATGAGAAATGATGTCAATGAAGCATATAGGGTTTACATCCAACCCTCTACAGCAAAGAAGCAAATTCAGTCTTGGGTGATAATAGATTAATAACCACCTTCAGGATAAGATATGCACAATTAGAAAAAAAATTATTACATGTGAACAACTGAAAATGGAAATGAGCAGAGAATTATTTAGGGAAACAAACTTGCATATAACTTATACATACAAGAGCTTTTAAAGATGAATTATGAATTTGTGATGTAATGTTTGTAAAATACTAATTTGCAGTAGAATATAAATGAACCTTGGTTTAGTTAAGTGTGTGGCGCTCCGAGGCATTTTGGTGCCAAAGGCCAAAAGCCGAGGCATGCGTCTATGTACAACCAAATCTCTCGTCTATTTTACATATAAACCTATTTTACATAATAGTTTATAATAGTTTTTTTCTCATAACAGCTTATAATAGTTTTTTTTCTCAAAAAAAAATCCAATTTAAGATAACACATTTTATAATAGATATTTATATATACCCAGGGGTGAACTAGTTCCATTAAAAACAGTGGGAAAGAAGAGCATGTAGCGACGTAATCGAAGAGTCAGATTTTAATTCGCGTTCCACAAGTCTAATTACTGGTCTGAGTCAACCTTTTTGTTTTCGGTACGCGTATCGTAGCGTTCCGGAACGCCGAATTACTCAAGCGGAAACACGTTTTCATATGATTTGCAACAAATTCAGTGACAATCGGGTACGACCAATTTTTCCGATCTAGATCGTGAACCCGTAGCGTTCGGTTCGATTCTGTACCCAATTCCGGTACGGGCAATTTGGTTCGTGATACATGGGAGGGTTTTGTGAATCCTGTGACTATGGACTATGGATTGAAATGGGTCAGGTCGGGTTAGCTGACACACTTTTTGTCCAATTCTTTATGTTTATATAAATAATCAGTGTGTCAAGTATCAAGTACGATTACAAAATTGATACTATCTAAAATGATTCGATGATTTATAGAAAAAAAAAGGAGTTAGGAGTTTATGGATTAAGAATATGCACTTTATCCATACAAAATGCCTATTTTTAAGTAAACACTTCTTACCTAAGAAATTGCCCTTTGTGGCTTTGTCTAGATGATTATGTGACCAGATGAGTACCTGATACGTGGTCGAAAACCGGTGATCGTTTATGCTTAAGTTGATGTTTTTACGTAGCTTTTAATCTTGAATAGCCTACTTTTAATGGGATTTGTGTTTTACAGGTCTAAAAGAGTTTAAGGAGCTAATCGTGAGCTAAACGGAGCACCGGGACGGGATCAAGAAATGAAAAACAGAAAACAAGTTGGTGTTAACTATGAAGATTGGATGTGTTGTAGGGAATGTTAATGGATTTAAAATGAATATATTGTAAGATGGCATGATAGAGGGCTGAATTACGAGTACGTGGGTGAAAACGGTGAGTAAAACAGAGTTATAACGAAGAAGTTATGAAGAAAACAGTTTCGGACGAAACTGGCAAAACTAGCCAGCGTCGGCGACGCCCAAAAGGGCAGTCGGCGACGCCCTCTGGATTGTTCCGTCGGCCAAAAACCTCTGTAAACAGCTAATTAAGTCGTCGGGAGAAACTGAGACTTCCAGGGGCCGTCGGGGACGCCCTAAATGGCCGTCGGGGACGCCCCTTACTTTCTTGCATCGCGAAAATTATGTTTCTTTTGAATGGGGACGAGTTATAACACCATTATTGACCAAGAAATGGGAGTTACACAATCTTTTGAGTTTGAATTGAGTGCTTGGAGCCTAATATCATCACCACTTCACCTCTAATCCATTCCATCATCCTTTATCATTCGATTTCACCATCCAATTCATATCCTAACCCTCATTAATCCATCAATCATTCGATTTATTCATCATCACCATCTCACCCAAACCCTAATCATCATTTCCTCCATATCCGAGCTTCAAGATAACAATGTTCAAGTTCTTATCATCTGGTGATCAAGTCAATTCGATCATGAGCGGCTAACTTCTTGGAGGTTTCACCCCGGTGTAGGTTTTTGTAAGTTCTTAGGGTTTGAACATTGTATTTGAGATTCGATTTGTGACAAGTTGTGATTTGATTTTGAAACTTATGATAATTGTCTTGCATTTGTATTGTATTCGTGAATTGTCGAATGAAGATTAAATTTGACTTTGCGAAATGTTTATGTGCAATTATGCCTTGTCTAGGTTAGAGTTTACATGTTCTTGGTAACGAAGTGCATTGCGGTCCGTCATTCGCGATGTTGATAGCTCTTGGAACCTAAGCCTTGTAACACTAAATTCGTTAATAACTTTTGCAATTGAATTGAATCTAAAACGTGTACAACCCAAAGACTTCAATTACCAAACTGGGTGTGAACCTTGTTATTCCATCTTATTTTATCATCAAGTTTTCTTGAAATTGTTTAAGTTCTAGTAGTAATTAGTCCAATCCACTTTGTTAATATAATCTAATATCTTTTCAATCAAACAAAAATACATAAAAACAAGATAGCAAGCTTCATAATTGTGATATCTTTTGAGAATTCATCCAAATCCATTCGCAAACCACATACTCTTCGTGGTTCGACCCCTTGCTACCACTAGCTATTTGTTAAGGGTAAATAGGGCTTATAAATATTATCTTTGACCGGAGCGCGACACTCCGATCAAATTTTGGCGCCGTTGCCGGGGAGTGCGTGCGCTTTGTGTTGGGATATTGTTTGAATTTACGTGATTAACTGTTTAAATTGCATAGTTTCTTTTCTTGTACTTTGTGTTTTTCTTTGTTACGTGGGGTGTGCTACTTGTGCAAGTTACAGGTAGTGTATGCATACGCAGAACTCCGGGAGGAATTCACCGTTGGTGTAAGAACCGGAAATCGAAAGAATAGCAAGAAGAAACTTAGCAAGCCGGTTAGAAGCAACTCTTGCTTCTAATAAAACCACTCAAACACCACAATTCACACTAACCATTGAAACCGATTCAATGGCGAACCAAAATTCAAACCAAAACCAAAACCTCAACCAAAACCAAAATCCGAACCAATTCCAATACCGAAGCAACTTCAATCCCGCCCAAAATGTTCAACCTATACCTCAAGAGCAACCGGGTGGTAATAACAACTCTAGACCACCCACACCACCTTTTCGAACCCAAAATCCCAACAACACCCAAAGAACACCCCAACAACAAAACCTTCACCGACAAAATTCCTTACCCATTCACCTCGATGACCGGAATGTCAATTCTGACCATAGAGGCAATCGAGATCGTGGCAATCCAACGAATGAAGACCCGTTCTTTAACATAGATGATTTGAGAAACGTTATCCCCGACGATGAGCCGTTTAGTGTTCCCGGTTACCAATCGCTGGATCATGTGAGTGTTCATACAGAAAATTCGGATGATGAGGGATATTACGATGATCGGGTTGATGATGAAGATTGGGGGTATGTGAAAAGGGGTAATTGTCACGCCCCAGCCCCGGTTTTATCCGGTTAGGAGCCGCGGGACAGGAACCCGTGGTATTTATTAAACGATTCGACAACGGAAGATTTAACAGGATCTTTTAAAACTTAAAAATGCCCGATTATTTTATTTCATAATTCGAGATAAACCCCGTAATTTACAATAGAGGAATTTTACTAGGAAATTCCCTGATTTGTAAAACATGTTTATTCATTTTAACTGAGCCACCTCTTCAATTTTGCTAGTGCTCCGTAGCACGTTTTCCTTGATTTACAGCAGGTCGCCTGAAACATGTTTTTAAAAATATTTTGTCAGCGGGGAAATACTGGTGAGTCACTCATTTTGATAAAATGACACATAGTTATAAATTACAGCATAAGAGCGATTACAATGGCTTCTATCTTATTTTTATCTGGCGCCATGTCACCTGGTGACGATGGTCATACCACTATTGGGTCATTCCCTAAGTAGTGATGAATATCACGGTTAGGATTTATTAGCCTAACTGTGAGAAATTAGTAATGTGCACAATACCCCACTAGCCAGTGATTAAGATAACCACGACTTAATCCCTGTAATTATAACATTTGAAAATGGAGTATTGTAAAATACTTTTGATAAAAAGAGAATGACTCACATTGCAGATTTATACGGGCAGAGTTTAGCCTACTGATTAGCCTTGTAACCTAATTTAAATAACAATGCACACGAACTAGGTCAGTAACTAATACAACATTTACGATAACTCACGAGATAAAGACCCTCACGACGAATGACAAAGTGCAATACTTAAACATCCATCGAATTCACGATGAATGACAAAGTATAACCCTAATTTGAGCAGCACTTAAACATTCATCGGATAGTTTCAATCGATCGGACATTGAATCATAGCAGCGATCGAGTTAATACCCTGTATCGTAGCAGCGCCTCGCTATTTTAAAAGTAAATTCGACTTTTGAGCAGCCAAACTTCATTTTTGAGTTTTGGTTTCGACACCAGAGGACTGCTCATGATCCAACCTATTTATAGCAGAAATTTGGGTCTCAAGCGGCCGCGTGAGCCCACCCTTGATCTTTACGCGGCCCGCATGGCCACCTAGTCTACGTGTAGGCTTGATGGGTCACGAGTAGGTGTGCCAGGTGGACAACGCGTGGCCCGGATGCTTATCCGGTCAAATCTTAAGTTGACGCGGCCCGCGTAAGGGTCCGTTTATCCTTTACACGGCCCGCCTGAAGACCAAAAATCTTGTTTTCTTGATTTTTCTTGTGAATTAGGGTTTCAGGGGTCCAGTTTTCCACTTGCGGGTCAATTTGGGACATTTTTGAGAGTCCTTATATTCTCCCCACCTTTATTTAAAATCTCGTCATCGAGATTTATAGAAATAAGTGAGGATACTTTCGTTTCATCTCTGATTCCAGTTCCCAAGTGTATTCGGGTCCTCTTTTTGAATCCCACTTAACTTTGACTAGCACTAGTCGCTTGTGTTTGAGAAACTTGATCTTCCTGTCTTCTACTTGTAATAGTTTCTCAACAAATTTTAACTTTTCATTTACCTCTACATCTTGAAGAGGTACCACCAAGGATTCGTTAGATAGACATTTCTTGAGATTGGATACATGAAATACATCATGTACTCCAGCTAACTCCTCTGGTAGTTGTAAGCGATAAGCGACTGGTCCTATACGTTGGATCACTGGAAATGGTCCTACGTATCTTGGACTCAACTTTCCTTTCTTACCGAACCGAACTACTCCTTTCCAAGGAGAAACTTTTAAGAGAACCTTGTCTCCGATTTGAAATTCTAACGGCTTACGCCTATTGTCTGCATAACTCTTCTGGCGATCTCGAGCCATCTTGAGTCTTTCCTTGATTTGAGTAATTTTATCAGTAGTTTCTTGCACTATTTCAGGACCTGATAATTGACTTTCTCCTATTTCTGCCCAACATACTGGAGTTCTACACCTACATCCGTACAGTGCTTCGAATGGGGCAGCTTCGATGCTTGAGTGATAACTATTATTATAGGATAATTCAATTAAAGGTAGGTGGTCATCCCAATTTCCACCAAAATCTATCACACATGCCCTAAGCATGTCTTCCAGGGTTTGGATCGTCCTTTCACTCTGTCCGTCTGTTTGAGGATGATATGCAGTACTTAGATTTAGTTGAGTTCCCATAGCTTCTTGGAAACTTATCCAGAAGTGGGAAGTGAAACGACTATCCCTATCCGATACAATGGAGAGTGGGACTCCATGTAAGGATACTACTTCATTTACATACAACTTGGCTAACCTTTCCATGCTAAAGGTTTCTTTCATGGGTAGAAAGTGAGCTGATTTGGTTAACCGATCCACAATTACCCAAATCGCATCATTACCTTTTCTGGTTTTGGGCAACTTAGTAACAAAATCCATTGTTATGAGCTCCCATTTCCATACAGGCATTTCTAATTGTTGTAGTAGACCTGAAGGTTTCTGGTGTTCTGCCTTAACTTGTGAACAAGTTAGACACTTAGAAACATATCTAGCTATGTCCTTTTTCATTCCTATCCACCAGAAATTATTTCTTAAATCTTGGTACATTTTATTGTTACCAGGATGCATGGTATACCTAGATTTATGGGCTTCCTCTAAAATCTTATTTATTAACTCTCCTTGCTTAGGTACCCAAATTCTTTTCTCGTGAAATCTCCAAATTCCATCACTTCCTTGTTCCAATTCTTTTATTCGTCCTTTCATTCCTTCAGCATCATCCTTGATTGCTGTTTCTTGAATGTTTTTCAGTTGTTCCATTAAATCTAATTGTAGATTTAATCTAAGAGCACGAACTCGTCGTTGCTTCTCATGATATTTACGACTTAAAGCATTAGCAACTACGTTTGCTTTTCCTTCGTGATATTGAATATCACAGTCGTAGTCACTTAGGATTTCCATCCACCTTCTTTGTCTCATGTTTAATTCTTTTTGCCCAAATATGTATTTTAAGCTCTTATGATCTGTATAGACAGTAAACTTACTTCCATACAAATAGTGTCTCCAAATCTTAAGGGTAAAAATTATGGCTCCTAACTCTAAGTCATGAGTTGTATAGTTTTCTTCGTGCTTTTTCAACTGTCTTGATGCATATGCAATTACCTTCTTGCGTTGCTTAAGCACACATCCTAATCCTAGTTTTGAAGCATCGCAGTATACTTTAAAATCCTTTGTTCCTTCTGGCAAGGCCAGAATTGGTGCGTTTGTTAACTTTTGTTTTAAAATCTTAAAAGCTTCTTCTTGTCTAGGTCCCCATTCAAACTTAACTGCTTTACAGGTTAGCTTTATTAATGGTACTGCTATCTTGGAAAAATCCTTAATAAACCGTCTATAGTATCCGGCTAACCCTATAAAACTTCTAACTTCCATCGCTGATTGCGGAACCTTCCATTTGGTGATCGCTTCTATCTTAGCAGGATCTACGTGAATTCCTTCGTGATTCACAGTGTATCCTAAAAATTGCACTTCTTGCAACCAAAATTCACACTTCGATAATTTGGCGTAAAGCTTCTCTTTTCTTAACAAAGTTAAGAGTGCATGCAGGTGCTGACAATGCTCCTCCTGGCTTTTGGAATAAATAAGTATATCGTCGATGAAGACAATTACGAATTTATCCAAGTACGGTTTACAGATTCTATTCATCATGTCCATAAATGTTGCGGGAGCATTTGTTAGTCCAAAGGGCATGACTGTAAACTCGTAATGACCCTACCTAGTTCTGAAAGCAGTTTTAGGTATGTCTTCTTCTTGTACTTTCAATTGATGATATCCAGAGCGTAAGTATATCTTAGAAAAGTATCTAGCTCCTTGCAATTGATCAAAGAGATCATCAATTCTAGGTAATGGGTATCGATTCTTAATTGTAACTTTATTTAATTCCCTGTAATCGATACACATTCTCATTGAACCATCTTTCTTTTTCACAAACAATACTGGAGCTCCCCATGGGGATGAACTATGTTGTATGAATCCTTTGCTTAACAATTCATCTAATTGCTTTTTCAATTCTAGCATTTCGGTGGGTGCTAACCGATAAGGTGCCTTGGCTATCGGTGTAGTTCCAGGAATTAGATGAATTCTAAATTCTACTTCCCTATCAGGTGGTAATCCAGGTAGTTCTTCTAGGAATACCTCTGGGTATTCCGATACTACTGGAATTTCTTTGAGTTCCTTACCTTTCGTGTTAATGATTACTGAAATCATATACACCATTTCTTGTTTTCTTGAATAACTGGCCAATTTCATTACTGAAATGAATTTCATTGGCTTACGTGGCTTATCTCCTGTAATCACCACTAATTCTCCTGAGGGTGTATGAATTTCTACGGAATTCTTATCACAAAGAAGTCGAGCATGGTTGGCTACTAACCAATCCATTCCTAATACCACATCGAATTCGGCTAACTTCATAGGTAACAGGTTTGCAGAAAATTTATGACCTAAGAATTCTATCTTTTCTTCTCGCAAAACCTTACCTAGGTTAACAGAATTTCCATCTGTCGTTTCTACCGTGAAAATCTGCCTAAGATTGGTTAATGGTAAATTAAGAGCTTGGCAGAATGAAGTATTTATAAAACTTTGGTTTGCACCAGAGTCAAATAATACTTTTGCATAAACGTCGTGAACTAGGAACGTACCAGCTATCACGTCAGGAATTAGTTCTGCTTCCTGAGTAGTCAACTGGAAGGCTCTTGCATTTTTCTTGGTAGCTCCTTCTGCTGGTTTGGCTTTGTTATCAGCTGGTCTAACCAATTTTGGGCAGTCTGGCCTAAAGTGTCCAGCTTTTCCACAGTTGTAGCAAACTGTTTCTTCTTCCTGCAATCTTCTTCTTGACGCCCCGGGATTTTGCAGAAATTGCAATACCCTTTACATTTTCCAAAATGTTTCCTTTTACAGGCATTGCAAAATGGAACAGTGGAAGATTGCCCGGTTCCCTTTCTCTTGAAATTGCTACGATTACCCACACGGAATCCTTGGGTAATCTTTTGGGCCACTTCCTTTTTTCGGGTTTCTTCTCTTGTGCGTACCAGTCCGTCAGTTAGGGTGTTGGCTAATTCCACAGCATCGTCAATAGTGCGTGGTCTCGCAGCTTTGAAGATATCTCGAATTTCGCCAATCAATCCCCAAATATAGCGGGAAATAAGCACAGGCTCTGGCGAAGCCAGTGTTGGTACCACTCTCGCATACTCGAAGAATGTCGAAGTATACCCTCGACAGTTTACATCCACCATCCGGTGATTCAGGAACTTATTTTCCATTTGTTCCTTTCATATTTGGGACAGAATTTTCTTTCTACTAGCTGCTTAAATTCTTCCCAACTCATGGCATAAGCCATATTTCTTCCTTTGGCTTGAAGTACCGTATTCCACCATTCTAGCGCCCCTTCTTTAAAAAGATGCGACGTGTACATGACCTTGTCTTCCTCGCCATATTTACTTATCATAATTACTGCTTCGGTTTTCTCCAACCAACGCAGCGCCTCAGTCGCCCCTTCATTGCCTGCAAAGTCAGCTGGTTTACAGGCAAGAAATTCCTTGTAAGTGCAACCAGGTGTTGCAGCTTTCATTTTCTAAAGGAGCGGAGTTTGCATTCCATCATTGTTGTTATTAGTATGGTTGCCGCCTCCATTTACACTATTACTGAAATTGTCACCGTGTGTGCGTTTGCTAGGAATAATTTGTTGAGGTCCAACCGGATTTCGAGCAGCAGCAAGTATTGCTGGAATAACATTGGTTATTCCCTGAGCAACGATATTCTCGATATCTTGCCTATTCAGAAATTGATCTTCATTGTTATGCTCAGATTGATTAACTTCATTAACTGGTTCATTAGCGTGTGCCATCTGGTAATTAATTTATATAAGTAATTAGTATGAAGTAATTAATAACCAAACATAACAAAATAATTACACATAATTAGATAAACAAATATAGCCAAAATTATCGATCTTTCGACGTTTGATATTATATATATATATATATATATATTAGGCATCCGTACAAACTGGTTATCTTACAAAGTTTTATTTTTAAGTTATTACACATAATTATATTTTATTATTATTATTATTATTATTATTATTATTATTATTATTATTATTATTATTATTATTATACAACCACAGCTTCACAACCACACTATCTCCTGTCAGCTGGCACTTTAGAAGCGACGTTCCCTCTCGTCGTACTTCCAGGAGATTTGTTCTCCCACTTCCCGAATCCTATTCCCCGCATTTATCAGCTCTTCGCCAAAATGGCGGAGTTCAGCTAAGTTTTCATTACTCATTAGTGGGTTTGGTATAGGTTCTGGGTCGAACTGAGGGAAAAAGGTATAAGGATTATTTAGGAGGTTTTGAAACTGCCAGTCGTTGGTCCACCATTCGTCCATTTCTTCTAGAGGTTGAGTATGGATCAGAGGGTCTAGGATGGCTGGTTCCAAGTTTACTAAAAGTTGGGTTTCAGCAGGATATGGGAAGAGGTTTTCATTGATAGGCCTAAGGATATCACAATTTGCCAGTATGCGATCTAGTTCCTCCTGCAGTGGAAATTCCTCGGCTTGCTTAGAACTTTCCCCAATTTCTATTTCTACTTGTCCAAAACTTTCCCCAATCTCGATCCCTTTTCCTTTATCCACGGGATTTTCTATCTTGGGAACTCTCCTAGTCGCTGGTTTCCTTCTGCGCACACGCCTCCAACCTACAAATCTTCTTTTTTCTGTGGCTTTGATTTCTCTGGAGGTGGAGCTTGGAATTCCATAGGTTCCTCAACATCGGCCAAGTAACCAGTAAAGTCTCTGGAAACTTCCACTTTCACAGGATAGAGATTGAGATTCTGAAGGGCTTCAGATAACTCATTCATGCTGTTTAGCAAATATGAGGAAATATAAAATTCTAGGTTAAAAATTTGTAACTTAAATTTTCACATAAGCACAAAAATGGCAATCAGAAGTTTATTATTAATTAAATATATAATAAACCATTTTATTGAAACAAAATATTTATTTATAGTACAACTAAAATATTAAAGTTTCTGGTTTATGGATAATATAGGTGCTAATACTGGGTCGGGGTGTTGGCAGTTTAAAGGTTAACATTTACTGCTACAGTGGCTAACATGTAGAGATTTTCCCATTGTTCATCTAACTCGTCTTCCCATGGTGGGTTATCACCTATTCCCTGAGTCTCTTAAATTATCACTTTTTTTGTTTGTAACTTCCTCATTTTCTCTTGACTTTTTCTAATAATCAAACTTCTTTTATTTGGGGTAAGTGGTTTCTCATACAGTGCCTTACGAACAAATATTCCCTCCTCAGTATCTGCTGAGTATCTTGAGGAGTTTGATTGGGATGAAGTTCCCTTATCTTTCGGTAAACTATCTAATTTAAGATAGATATCCGACATTCTTTGCTTACCTATACTGTAACTAACAAGTAGTCAGTTAATAAAGCACATATTCACAAGACGATAATCAGGAAAATTAAGTATTTTAAATACTTAATAGGCTTAAATCAGTGGCTCTGATACCACATTTTCCTGTCACGGCCCCAGCCCCAGTTTTATCCGGTCAGGAGCCGCGGGACAGGAACCCGTGGTATTTATTAAATGATGCGACAGCGGAAGATTTAACAGGATCTTTTAAAACTTAAAAATGCCCGATTATTTTATTTCATAATTCGGGATAAACCCCGTAATTTACAATAAAGGAATTTTACTAGGAAATTCCCTGATTTGTAAAACATGTGTATAAGTTTATTCATTTTAACTGAGCCACCTCTTCAAGTTTGCTAGTGCTCCGTAGCACGTTTTCCTTGATTTACAGCAGGTCGCCTGAAACATGTTTTTAAAAATATTTTGTCAGCGGGGAAATGCTGGTGAGTCACTCATTTTGATAAAACGACACATAGTTATAAATTACAGCATAAGAGCGATTACAATGGCTTCTATCTTATTTTTATCTGGCGCCGTGTCACCTGGTGACGATGGTCATACCACTATTGGGTCCTTCCCTAAGTAGTGATGATTATCACAGTTATGATTTATTAGCCTAACTGTGAGAAATTAGTAATGTGCACAATACCCCACTAGCCAGTGATTAAGATAACCACAACTTAATCCCTATAATTATAACATTTGAAAATGGAGTATTATAAAATACTTTTGATAAAAAGAGAATGACTCACATTGCAGATTTATACGGGCATAGTTTAGCCTATTGATTAGCCTTGTAACCAAATTTAAATAACAATGCACACGAACTAGGTCAGTAACTAATACATCATTTACGATAACTCACGAGATAAAAACACTCACGACGAATGACAAAGTGCAATACTTAAACATCCATCGAATTCACGATGAATGACAAAGTATAACCCTAATTTGAGCAGCACTTAAACATTCATCGGATAGTTTCAATCGATCGGACATTGAATCGTAGCAGCGATCGAGTTAATACCCTGTATCGTAGCAGCGCCTCGCTATTTTAAAAGTAAATTCGACTTTTGAGCAGCCAAACTTCGTTTTTGAGTTTTGGTTTCGACACCAGAGGACTGCTCATGATCCAACCTATTTATAGCAGGAATTTGGGTCTCACGCGGCCCGCGTGGCCACCTAGTCTATGTGTAGGCTTGATGGGTCACGAGTAGGTGTGCCAGGTGGACAACGCGTGGCCCGGATGCTTATCCGGTCAAATCTTAAGTTGACACGGCCCGCGTAAGGGTCCGCTTATCCTTTATGCGGCCCGCCTGAAGACCAAAAATCTTGTTTTCTTGATTTTTCATGTGGATTAGGGTTTCAGGGGTCCGGTTTTCCACTTACGGGTCAATTTGGGACATTTTTGAGAGTCCTTATAGTAATGTCTATAATGATAGAGGTTTTGAAGATGATGAGTTTGGCTACCAAAACGCCAACTTTGTGGGGAACGATGATTACGGGTACGGGAATATGAGAAATGACGGTTACGAAAACAACCGCCAACCACGAAACAACAACCAAAGGAACCGGAATGATGGGTTTTACAACAACAATAACAACAGCAATGCTAACCCTAACCGGATTCCTCGTTTCGTGGGAGGAGGTAATCAAAGAGGTAATCAAGGTGGAAACCGAAGAGGTAAAAGGGGAGGTGAAAGAAGGGATAATCGAAGGCTGGTGGATCAAGAAGTTAACGGTCCGCATCGTCATCAACAACCTCCACGGGGAGTAAATGACCGTTTTAGACCGGTGGTTACTGATAATGACTCTCCAATAGTGTGTGAAAGAAGGATGTTCGATTGCAAGCCTCACTACATCAATATACTTCCCCATTTCAATGGGAGGTCTAATGATGAACCGTACACTCATTTGGCGGAGTTTTCCTCCATTTGTAGCACTATCGGGGGGGGGGGGCATAATTTTGCATTGGAGGAGGTCAAGCTTCGATTATTTCAGTTTTCGCTAAAAGATAAAGCGAAGCAATGGTTTCTTACACTTTCGGTGAATAGTATTCGGACATGGGGTGAGATGCAACAAGTTTTTCTTGATGAATACTATTCGATGGCGAAGACCGATGAAGCTAGAGACGAAATTAGATCTTTCTGCCAATTATCAAGCGAACCGTTGCATGAAGCGTTCACCCGATACAAGGAACTAATTCGGAAGTGCCCACATCATCAAATTGAAAAGTGGGAGTTGGTAAAATGTTTTGTGTGAGGGTTGGATGATGAGACATGGAACCACCTTTAATCGATGAGTAATGGAACTTTGTTGAGTAATCACGAGGACGATGATTGGGAGTTCCTCGAGAGGATGAGCAAAAGGTCAAAGGCGAAAGAATCGGCCGACCGAGCCAAAAAGCACTCTACCTCATGGTCTTGGCCTGATCACGATGCGAGTTCTAAGGATCAGATTGAAACGTTGGAGGGGGAGTTGGCGCGCATGAAGAAAAAAGAAGTGGGTGCGGTGCAATACACCGTATGTGAAGAATGCGGCGACATCGGTCACTGGACCGAGAATTGTCAAGCCACTGTGGATGTGAATCAAGTGTATGGAGACCGGAGGCAATACGATATGAACTCCAACACTTACCACCCCGGATTGAGGAACCATCCTAACTTTAGGTATGGTAATGCCTCCAACCAAATGAACCCGAATTTCCAATTGGGAAATCAAGGTGGGTATTCGCACCAAACTCGCCAAGGAGGTAACCAAGGGGGTTACCAACGGAATAACAATCAAGGCGGTGATGACTCGATAAATTCTAAATTTGATGCCCTCATGAATGCTATGAGTGCCCTTACTAATTCACATCAAGCCCTTACTAATTCACATCAAGAGATCAAAACCGAAATGAAGAAAGAGTTTGAAGTAAGAGATAAATCCCATAAGGCGCTGGAGAAGCAAGTGGGGCAACTTGCACAAGAGATGGCTCAGATTCGTGGAAGCGGAGGAGGATTTCCAAGTGACACTACAATGAACCCGAAGCATCAAGGTTCTAGCACAAGCAACGTGAGGAATGCACGCGTTAGCGCGGTAAGTATTCTTTCAAATGATGAAGTTTGTAGTGTTGAAAGCATTCCACCACCACAATTCGTTGATGGTGTATTGGAAGATCTAAGTGATGAGCCAGAAAATGAAAATAAACAAGAAACGACTTCACAAAGTACAATTGAAAATGTAACTAAAAATGCTTTTTGTGAAAATTGTTTAAATCAACTTAACCCACTTAATACATCGAAAAGTGAAGAACGGTGCCCACCAAAGGACGAGGGGTGGGAAAAATTTAAACAAGCTAAAATTAATTTGCCGTTACTTGATGACATTAAAAAGGTTTCGGCTCATGTGGAATGCTTGAAAGAGTTGAGCATTGAAAAACGGCACAATAAATTACCCGAGCCGATTGATTTGGTATAACATGTTAGTGTTATTTTATCAAGTGCACTTCCCCAAAAAGCTCAAGATCCAGGAGATCCTCTTATTCCAATTCAAATTGGAACATTCAAAATTGAGAGGGCGCTCCTCGATCTTGGAGCTTGTGTGAGCATTTTATCCGGGAGTTTGTATGACCAATACGATTTTGGTCCATTAGAAAAATTTGATACTCCCGTGGTATTGGCCGATCAGACTCCCACGCATCCAAGGGGGATGGTGGAAGATGTGATTGTTAAGGTGGATGATTGCTACTACCCAGTTGACTTTTTAGTAGTAGACTATGTTGGGTGTGTTGAGGACACCCAACCGATAGTTATACTGGGTAGACCATTCCTGGCAACTGCTAATGCCATAATAAATTGTGCAACAGGAACTGTAAGCATGAAATTTGGTGACCGGGAATTAAATTTAAATGTTTCTCCAAATTTCACTAACCCGCTCGGTGAGGATAAATGTCCTAAAAAGGACATGAATCCAAACAAAAAGGTATGTGCTATGGTTAGTAGGTTTGGAGAAACAAAGAAGAAGACGGTCAAGAAAAAGAAGGCGAAGAGGTCACCTCTAGAAAAGAAGAAGGAAGAGGAGGTGAGGAAGTTTGGACCATTTGGCAACAAATGATATGAATCACCGGTGGGTGATTTCGAGGAGTTTGTAGGCGGCAAGCACGCCATTCGACCACCGTGAGGTGGTAAGTTAATTGTTGTTGTATATTTTCTTTCACAATTTGTTTTAGTTTTTCTTCGTAGTTTTGTTGTTGTTGTTGCATAATTTTGTTCTCTCGTTTTAGTAGTTAAATGAACGTTGTGGGTGTGTTCCCTATATAACCCTCACGAGACCTCTCGTCCTCTCAAGTTATTGGGGGGTTTAAAAGGGCTTGTTGCATAAGCTAAATGCAACCGTGATTCCTACGAAAGTGAGTTAGGATTGTTGTTGTTGTAAATTTATTTTCCACAAAAATCAAGGTAATTTAACGCGTGATTTGGTAAACTTTCATAAAAATGGTAGAAATAAGAACCTAACAAATTTCAATGGTTGTGAGAAGCATGCTTCTACACAAGGGTTAAGATTTGTAGGTATAACATGTTCACGGGGACAACCATTTGTATGAAGAGAAGAAGAAGACAGAAGCATCTAGCGACAAAAATCAGGTGCATGTGTTTCCTTTTTACCTTGATTCTTAGATTAGTAATAAGTGGAGTGTAATTGTATATTATTTTTCCGGGGTGGAATTTTTGGGAAGTTAGCCATGTCACATCCCTTGTGCGTTTTAAAACTCTAGTTCTTACACATTGAGGACAATGTGTACCTCAAGTTTGGGGATGGGGGAGTAGTAAAAGTTTTCGATTTTGACCGGTTCATTTAAACACTACACATTGAGGACAATGTTTACCTCAAGTGTGGGGATGGGGGAAATTTTCAAAAAATTTTCAAAAATGCCTTGTTTCGAAAGCGATCTTAAAGCACTAGTAACTAAGTCAACGAGGGATGTCACAACCTATTTGGTCTTTTGTCATAGTCAAGTTCAAATTAATAACATGACGGGTATTTAGCGGGTGGTTATTTGGGAATAATCCGCTTAAGAAACTAGCATTTTATGCATGTCACATATCATACCCTTTACATATGTGAGATTTTGAGCCACTTTTACATTAGATAGCACATGCTTATGTTTCTTTGTTTGAGTGGGCCATTAGTCATGTATTGTAGAACTTGCAACTTTTGATACGTTTAAGACCATAGACCGAATACAAGCATGAGAATGATTAAGGCATTAGGTAAACCTTTTCCATTTTACACCATTTTTATATCCTTACCCAAAAATTTATCCCCTAGTAGCAAATTTTGAGCCTAATCCTTTCGTTTGACCACCCTATAGCCCATAACCTTAAACCTTTTTCTTTTAAAACCGTGTGATGGAAATTCGATTATAGGAGTCGAGTTTGTATAGTTGTATTTGATTGATTAAAAAAAAGAGAGAGAAAAATTAGAAAATGTTGCGGAAAAGAATAGAAAATCATTGAGAAAAGAACAAAAATATGTGATTCTAGTTGTTGAATAAAAGGCGAAAATCATTGCTTCAAAGTTGATCTTTATAGTTTAGTTTTGTTTAGAGTAGTCGTTTGTAATAAAAATCGAATTGTTCATCACCTTAGCCACTTTAAATATCCTATTTCCTACCCTTAGCCTAGCCCCGTTACAACCCTTACAAAGACCTTATGACTTGTGCTTAGTATTCGTCTTCGGTGGTGGAGAATGATTGAGTTGCAAGCCTATGCGGGTACGTGTTCTAATCGGTTTTGAGTGATTACTTTTTGAAAGTGCTAATACATCATGAAAATTAGCCAACTTGTAAACCGAGGGGAGTGAACATCGTGAGGGATATGCATGAAATGTGCGTTTCACGGGCGGGTTAATATTGGATAACCACTTTTACATGATTAATCATTTATTGCTAAATATGTGAAAATTGTAAAAAGTTTGAACTTGGGCATGACAATTGACCTTAACCTTAGTCTCGGGAATGGGGAGTGTATTTCTCGTTCGACCCACGTGAAAGTGAAAAACAGATTTGCTTGAGGGCAAGCAAACGACAAGTGTGGGGATGTGATACGTGGTCGAAAACCGGTGATCGTTTATCCTTAAGTTGATGTTTTTACGTAGCTTTTAATCTTGAATAGCCTACTTCTAATGGGATTTGTGTTTTACAGGTCTAAAAGAGTTTAAGGAGCTAATCGGGAGCTAAACGGAGCACCGGGACGCGAATCGGGTCAACCGGGATCAAGAAATGAAAAACAGAAAACAAGTTGGTGTTAACCATGAAGATTGGATGTGTTGTAGGGAATGTTAATGGATTTAAAATGAATATATTGTAAGATGGCATGATAGAGGGCTGAATTACGAGTACGTGGGCGAAAACGGTGAGTAAAACGGAGTTATAACGAAGAAGTTATGAAGAAAACAGTTTCGGACGAAACTGGCAAAACTAGCCAGAGTCGGCGACGCCCAAAAGGTCCGTCGGCGACGCCCTCTGGATTGTTCCGTCGGCCAAAAACCTCTGTAAACAGCTAATTAAGTCATCGGGCGAAACTGAGACTTCCAGGGGTCGTCGGGGACGCCCTAAATGGCCGTCGGGGACACCCCTTACTTTCTTGCATCGCGAAAATTATGTTTCTTTTGAATGGGGACGAGTTATAACACCATTATTGACCAAGAAATGGGAGTTACACTATCTTTTGAGTTTGAATTGAGTGCTTGGAGCCTAATATCATCACCACTTCACCTCTAATCCATTCCATCATCCTTTATCATCCGATTTCACCATCCAATTCATATCCTAACCCTCATTAATCCATCAATCTTTCGATTCATTCATCATCACCATCTCACCCAAACCCTAATCATCATTTCCTCCATATCCAAGCTTCAAGATAACAATGTTCAAGTTCTCATCATCCGGTGATCAAGTCAATTCGATCATGAGCGGCGAACTTCTTGGAAGTTTCACCCCGGTGTAGGTTTTTGTAAGTTCTTAGGGTTTGAACATTGTATTTGAGATTCGATTTGTGACAAGTTATGATTTGATTTTGAAACTTATGATAATTGTCTTGCATTTGTATTGTATTCGTGAATTGTCGAATGAAGATTAAATTTGACTTTGCAAAATGTTTATGTGCAATTATGTCTTATCTGGGTTAGTGTTTACATGTTCTTGGTAACGAAGTGCATTGCGGTCTGTCATTCGCGACGTTGATAGCTCTTGGCACCTAAGCCTTGTAACACTAAATTCGTTAGTCACTTTTGCAATTGAATTGAATCTAAAATGTGTACAACCCTAAGACTTCAATTACCAAACCGGGTGTGAACCTTGTTATTCCATCTTATTTTATCATCAAGTTTTCTTGCAATTGTTTAAGTTCTAGTAGTAATTAGTCCAATCCACTTTGTTAATTTAATCTAATATCTTTTCAATCAAACAAAAATACACAAAAACAAGATAGCAAGCTTCATAATTGTGATATCTTTTGAGAATTCATCCAAATCCATTCGCAAACCACATACTCTTCGTGGTTCGACCCATTGCTACCACTAGCTATTTGTTAAGGGTAAATAGGGCTTATAAATATTATCTTTGACCGGAGCGCGACACTCCGATTAGTACCTGTCACGACTTCTGTATCAACAGCTCCAACTCCACACAGTTTTTTTGACAATAACAATAGAACCATCTATGGCTCTGGTAACCACCTTAGAATGACACCATTCTGTAGACAAAATAAAGATAGTCAGGAGTAGTTCATCTCAATACAACTTGTTGTGAATTAGGCATTGTTGTAATCAATTTTTATATATATTCATATAGTAAGAAATCAAATACCTAATTTAAAAAAAAAAAAAAAAAAGAAATCATAAACCGCATATAATATCAAGTAAAAACCTAAAAAAAACTTGAAAATATCAAATTTAAACCAATCTTCCCTAAAAAGATTGAAAATTTAAATACCAATTTGAGGTTTACCCATGAATCGGATCTGACTTGAAATCGCCATCTTGTACAGATTAATTGCAGCTCTGTTTGGAATAACCCTTAACGTTGCAGATTTGCGAGGGTGCTTCTGTATTAAAACAAAATCAAATAGAAACACAAGCACAATCAGTATAAATCTAAGCCTACAAACACAAATTAGATTAAGAAACAATCAAACTAAAGTACAAGCAAAATCTAAGGACGAGTGTTGGTAGTCATCCTTTAACTGGTCGAAAGAATGAGCCAATACCTTTAACTGGCCTTTCTTGAAGCCTGCTATGCACACCTGCGTGCTAGCATGCCCAATGTCAACAAAGGCTACGTTTGGAATAACCCTTAACGTTGCAGATTTGCGAGGGTGCTTCTGTATTAAAACAAAATCAAATAGAAACACAAGCACAATCAGTATAAATCTAAGACTACAAACACAAATTAGATTAAGAAACAATCAAACTAAAGCACAAGCAAAATCTAAGGACGAGTGTTGGTAGTCATCCTTTAACTGGTCGAAAGAATGAGCCAATACCTTTAACTGGCCTTTCTTGAAGCCTGCTATGCACACCTGCATGCTAGCGTTCCTAATGTCGACAAAGGCTACGTTGATCTGTTCATTCTCGGGTAAATCCGCCTTGTAAATTCTGTACGCCAGAGCGGTTGCGGTTGTTTCATGCATCAACCGTAAAGGATGCAAGCCAGCTATAGTAGCTGCATCCATAACAGCTCTTCTTTGAAGACCAGTGAAATAAATAGGTATCCCAATGCAGCAATCGACAACCGTTGCATTCAAATTCTTCTCTGCTATCGTCTTCATATTCGAAAAAACCATTCCCATAACCTGAGTTGGGGTGAACGATCTTGTTTCCCCGAGATACCGTGCATTGATCAACGGGAAACCATCGGGTCCTTCGGTCACAAAAAAAGGCAACGATTTGAGATCCTGTTGCAACTCAGGGTCAGAGAACAGACGACCTATTAACCGCTTAATCTGGGAGATGGTATTCTTCGGATTCATCATACTGATTGCAGCACCAGCTGTTCCAAGAACCCGCTGTTTGTCATCGAAACACACGAGAGCAGGAGTCTCACGCTTTGACTCATCATTAAGAACGACGTCGATTCCTCTTTGTCTGGCAACTGCAACAACGCAACTCTCGTTCCCAAGATCAAATCCGACCACGCTCATCTTTGTTGAGTAATGTAACTTGTTAACTCAAATGAGTTTACCCTGTTCCAAAGAAATAAGCCTAAACATCAAATAAAACAAATACAGGTCACATACAAATACGACGCAAACCAAAGTCTCATATAAGGTATTAAGATATATCGTCAACGGTGTAATTATTCGTCTATTTAAATTGTTAACTACTCAACCAGAACCTTCCCAAGTTGACCATTCTTTCCAATGTTGAAAAAATCAAAATTAATCGGCAATTAATTGGTAATCGGTAGTTTACTGATTAAATTTCACCCAGTCGGACCTAAAATCGGTAATCAGTCAAATTCCTTGAACAGTTGAAGTAATTGAAAGATTATGTTTATTAATTCAATCCGAAAAATAATTTTACAGATTTATATATATTTTTTATAAAACTTGTGTATATATATATATATATATATAAATAAGTTCAAAAAATTACATATAAAATCCCAATTAATCGCCGCCTTTTACAACCACGATTATTTCAAAAGGATGAACAAACTCCAGAGAAAAATTTCTACATCATAAACTTAACACCTACCACTGCCTAGGACAAATGCAGTTCAAATGTGCAAAACTGAACAGAATCCACGCATTTTTCAGTTGATTCAATCTTAACATCACACTACTTCAAAACAACGATTCACAAAACACGTTTAAAACAAAACTTATTCACTTCCTACAAACTAACACAACATCACAAACACAATCAAACAACGAATGTGATTCAATCAATAACCCTAACTAACAGAGTAACAGATTCCACATCATAAACTTAACATCTACTACCGCACGACATACGCAGTTTAAATGTGCAAAACCGAACAGAATCGAAGCAAATTTTCTGGTTAATTCAAAACTAATATCAAACTACTTTGAAACAACGATGACGTCATATAAACAACCAAACAACAAATGCGATTCGATTATCCGATTCAATCAATAAGCCTAACTAACAGATCAAACACTCCAAATCAAATTCAAATCTCAATTTACACCACTACAACAAATGCTTAACCTAAAAACCTACTATATCTATATAGATTTGTAACAGCTGTAAACTACTAAACAACAATTCATCAGATCAAATCAAACACAGGTAACTAAACTGTAAGGTTGATTAAGAAACAATCAAACTAAAGCACAAGAAAAATCTAGGGTTTGAAGAGAAGGTAAAGAAGATACCAGAAAGGAAACCCTAAGAAGTTGATTTGGAATGGGAAGCGTTGAGCAGGTGATTGTGAAGTTGATATAAACAAATATCCTTCTTCTTCGATGTGAACAACTGCCATCTCTTTCTTGAAATCACCTACCACATATAATAGATCTCCATTGTTGATGATTATTGCCGTATCGATCTCCATTGTATCTTCTGGATATTTTTGAGGGAATATAGAAAGAGAAACTGATGAGTTTGCTTGGAGAAAATAGGTTTTGGGAATCAACTTAGGGTTAGGTTTTGGCCGCAGGTTTCAATAAAGAATGGTATTCATTTATTGTTTTTGGCGGTGAAAAAGAAGCTAAGAAATCAATGTACTCGATATCTGCAAAGTATTAATATGCTTTCAGTTGCAAGATCCATGGAAATGTGATTTAGACTCAAATTTAACGTTCTAACTAGTTTACTTTTTATATATCTGGTTGCTTGGTAGTTGAAGTTTACTGTAGTGGGATCACACTTTTTGTTTGCAGCCATGTCCAATGTTAGATCGATTTTGGCGGATTCTCATATTTCTTTTGGCAACAATGATTACAGAGGTATGTGTTTATTATGCTTTAACCTTCATCAAGGATGTTTTTTATCGTGCTTTAAGTTCTCATTTTTAATAGGACTGTTAACTCATGATTTTAAAGAAGGTAGCCACTATTTGTTATATACACGCCATTTTTTAAAGTTTAATAACCTTTGGAACAACATATTTTTATGTGCGACTTTTTAGTCCACAGATTTGTCAAAAGCCGAACCAAGACTGAATGCGTTTGTTGCAAAACGAGTTTATAAAGAAAATAAAAAATGTAATGTTTGACTTTTGTGGGTCAAAATTTACACAACGTTTGTTTAATCTAAATATATTTCATGAATTTGTTATTTATAGCTTTCATATAAGATTAGAGCTAACATATTGTTCGTAACCCAAGTTGTATCAGTATTAAATATGACCCAAGCCTGACCCGTTTCGACCTCCAAAGAATTTATTTTTAGACTGATCAATGACATGTATGCATAAGGTGTGAATTTCTGATGCTACATAAAAAATGGTTACGAACCTAACACGAAATTCACGGGTTTAGGCATAGTTATTAAAGGCACTAGGCGCACTTAAGGCGCGTAGGCCTCGCCTGGGGCCTAGGCGCAAAACGCAAAAAAAGCGAGGGCATGAGAAAAATAAAGCTCATAATGAAATTTTTTTAAAAATATATTATTTATTAGAGAAAGAATACTATTCTTCAAATAAAATAAACAAAGTCTATTATCTAACACTTTATATCATCTAATTAGTACCAAAATATTAGTATATTAGTGTAGAAAAGTAGTTTTCCTTGATTAAAAGTAGAAATTTGCCTAGAATCTTGTCGGAATTTAGCCGGAAACTCTCCGAATTCTAGGAATCTTGCCGGAATGTGCGCCTGAATAAATGGGTCAAAAACATTTAGTTTATCATTGGCTGAATCTCTTTGGTAACATCTTTAAGATATAATTATTTTTATTTTACATATGAAAGGACTCAAGGAAAAAAAAAGGTTATTAAAAATAATGTACCTCCATACTGAGATTGTTTTTGTATTCATATTTTCTACAGATATGCAAGGCACATACATAATTGCCATGTAAGATTTTTTTTTTTTTTTTTTATTTTGAAACTAGAACCCATTTTTATTTACTACATTATTGAAGTTTAAACACATACATAATGCATAGCTCTTAGATAGCATCATGATTACGTTAGTGGGATCAACTACACATCTACTTTTAACAGTTCAAAAAGATACATGTGCTTGTCGTTATGTATGTGACTGAATTTTTCGAACATCAGTGTCAATAAGACTAGATCTGATTTCTAATAAAATTTTTATGTCCCTTCTAATGAAGGCCTTGGTAACAACTTGATAAGGAAAATAAATCTATATTCTAGACCGAAGAGAAATTCATTTGGATTTTATAAAATCTCAACACTTCAACTAGATGGCAATTTGGTAACAATTATGGGAGGGTTGCTTTGTTTTTTACACATTAACTTACTTTCAGGTGAATCCACACACATCAGCTGAAGGTATGCGACTTCGGATATAAGCCGCATGCACAGTTTCAGGTTATATCCACAATTACAAGCGACTACGCTTTCTACACAGGTTACGAAGCTGAAAGTATGTCTATACTTTTGAGAATTATGTGTTTAGGGGGTGTTTGGTAACAGTTTTTACCTGGTGTTTGAGAGTAGCAAGACTCTTAGTATGCATATGAGATTGTGGAATGACACCATTAGACGGGGGGATTCAGATAGACCACATAGTAATGTCTGCGATGAATGCACAACATTAGATAAGGGGGTGTTAGGTAATTGGTATAATGCACAATACGAGTCTCTGATAAGCAAACAAGTACCAAAAATCCTAAAAGAGGCAAGTCGTAATGGAAAGAATGCGACTTTCTCGAATTGAATTCGTTTTTGTTGAGCCAGTTGAGATGCGACACTATGATTGAAGTTGTACAAGTCTTTTACGCTGTAATGTTGTTTTCATTATGAAACATGTTTGCATGTTGGTGTAATTTAAGTTTGTCGATACTTTAAGTTGTGTATTGTAGTGTGTTTCACATGGTTAATGTTTGATGTCATTTAATCTTCACCGACGCAACAGGTTCCATCTAGCGTTTGCGTATGCTGTGTCTAAATTTCTAAGCCCCCGGCCGCAACGCGACGAGAGTTCCATCTAGTTAAACATTATAAATAAACAAGTTTTAGCTTAATTGGTTGTACTCTTAGTTTTGAGTGATTTACAAAAAAAAAAAAAGAAAAAAGAAAAAAGAATTATGTGGTTCATTTACATTATTACTAAACCATTATCCTATATATTAATAATCCAATATTATTAATAGTACTTTTTATATTATAATAATATATACATTTTTTTCTTTACTTTTTAAGTTGGATAAACCTGGTGTCAACCGGCACTGGTATCGAAGATACTGGTACACTCCGGTTCGGTATCATTAGTGCATTTTTTATTATAATAATTTTTAAATTTGTATCACGGGTCGGGATAAGCTTGGTGTCAACCGGTACTGGTATCGAAAATACCGGTACGCTCCGATTCGGTATCGGTACATGAAGGTAAAACTGTCACCAGCCTGGTACAGAAAACGTCGAAAGTCGGTACCAAATTGATATAGAAAATCTTTTAGTTTGAGAAATTCGGTACTGCTACCCGGTACCATTTGCTCATCCCTGATCATGGCACTGTACAAACAACAACGGTATCGTACAACTTTTTTTTGTTGATTCTTCAACTTTTAATGATTTTTTTTTAGTTTTAAGGGTAGGGATGAGCTCGGTGCCAACCGACACTGAATTGACACTGGTACCGAAAATAACGGTTATGGTACAGGTATATGAAGGTAAAAACCGATAGCGAGCCAGTATGAGGAATGCCAAATGTTATTTCATTTTGTCGTAGTTCTTTATTTTTATTCTCTTAATGTAATAAAATCAAGTTATTGCCGACCTAACCTAAGAAGTCATTAGTTTTGACCGTTAAAATCCGTTTAATACATATTTAAATAAATATTCGTTGTAAAACCATATAAATATGTATACCTAGCTTGTTAACTAGTTTATACTATTTTTCAATTATATATATTAAATAAATTGTTCTTCTTATTGATGGTTGATAAACAATTTAACCAAAAAGCAACAACAGAATGAAAGAAGTTTGGGAAATATACAACTACCTACTCCACTATTGGCAAAAAAATATATTAATATTAGCTAAATGGGTGAAATATCAATCTATCTATCTAACAAATCAAATCAAAAAGAATCTATTGAACCAATATTATATGTCCAAAATGTATCTTATTCAACATATGAATACGAATACATACAAAAAATCATTGGACTCAACAATTAAAAGTAATTAAAAGGTTCTAATCCCACATGTTTTATTTTTTAAAGAGAGCATATGAGTTTTATAATCCTAGTATATATAATACTCTAATTATTCATTTCCAACACATAACGCAGCCTCGGATATATACTTTTTTTGTTCTACCTACATGCTACAACCCAATCCGAATAATTAATATGGTATTACATAATTTGTTTTATTCATCTATTTATCAAAAGTGTAATTCATGGATATATGGTTCAAGATTCTTATATATACACTCATATGTAAACATTCGATTGTACTTCTGGTTGTTGATTATTTGATTCAATACACACACTTTCTTTTTATTCTTAATCCCTACATGTGATTCGTATAGATGGACGATTTAATCGTAGATGATTGTTCTTGATATCCAACACGAACATGAGCAGGTAAAGATGATGAGCATGTCTATTTCTTTCGTGAAGAGGGATTTACAAATTTGGTTTATTACATTTTCAATAGAATGTGTATATTGGCAATTTTACAAGAAATTAACGCACTTTTTAATAGATGTTGGTGAAAATGATCAAAAGGTTGACGAGTGAGTAAACAGTTAGAAACATATAGGTAATTTCTCACAAGTTAGAATTAATATGAAATTTTGATTTACCCTATAAAACCCGTAAAATTTACTCTTAAATAAACAAAGAAAAATAAATAAATGTGAAATTATACTTGTGAAATCTTAGAAATTAACGCACTTTTTACTTTCACGAACAGTACCGGTGCGCCCCAAGGAGACACACTCGGCCTTATGAATCCTTTGTCAAGCAGGTCTTGAATCTGGGACATCAACTCTTGTAATTCCGACGGCGCGAGTCGGTACGGTGCTCTAGCTACGGGTTTTGCGCCCAGAATCAATTCGATTCCGAACTCTACTTCCCGTTCTGGCGGTATCTCCGGTAAATCCTCCGGAAACACATCTTCATAGTCCCGTACTACCGGTACATCTTCAATCTTCAGTGATTCTTTCTTGGGCCCATTTGCGTATATCATAAATGCCTTGCATCCTTGCTTCATAAGCTTGTGAGCTTTCAACATTGAGCATATTATGGGGTTACCTCCTTTTTCACCATAGATAGTAACGTGTTTCCCGCTCGGAGATGTTAGCTTTATATCCTTACGAAAACACACGACCTTTGCGTGGTGCTGAGATAGCCAATCCATCCCAACGACTACTTGAAATTCCCCAATTGATATCGGGATTAGGTCTATCAAGTATTCTTCATCATCGATGCTTAATTTGCAGCCTCGACAAATATCACAAACTATAAAACTTTTGTTGTCCCCTATTTCAACTTCTAAGGGTACAGATAATTTCGTCAATACAAATGAAGGATGTCGAATAAATCCATGCGAAATGAAGGATTTATTCGCACCCGTATCAAACAATACACGTGCTGGAATTGAGTTAATTGTGAATATACCTGAGACCACATCGGGTTCTGTTTTTGCTTCAGCCGCGGTAAGTTGGAAGGACCTAGCCTTCGCCTTAGGAGCTTCTGCTGAAGATTCTTTAACGTCTTTCTTTCCAACTAAGTCTGGGCATTCGGACTTTTTGTGGCCGGGTTGATAACATTTGTAGCAAACTGAGACTTTACCCAGGCATAGCGACGCCGTGTGCCCCGTCTTACTACATATGGGGCATGGTTTGTCTTTGAACCGACATTCTCCCTTGTGTCCTTTCCCGCACACTTTACAACTTGGCGACCCACCTTTAGCATCCACCTTCTTTCCCGATTCTCCAGTTCGAGCTTTCTTTGTAGGGCTTGGATTCACATCATGTGCCCTTCGCTCACCCCTTTCGACTTGTTTCTTCAACTCTGTTTCCCGTTCCCGAGCAACGTTTATGATTTCGGTAAGGGTCTCGTATTTTGAAGGAGTCATAAACTCCCTATATTCAGCGCTTAACATGTTATAGTAGTAGTATATTTTCTGTTCTTCATTCGTCACCAATTCACTACTAAACTTCATCTTATCCATAAACATCGCCGTAATCTTGTCTATGGTCTCGCCCTTGTGCCTAAGTTGCATGAACTCTTCCTTGATTTTATTAATGACCGCCTTGGGACTATGATGTTTAAGAAACGACGTCTTAAACTCCTCCCATGTCATGGCTCTCGCCGCTTCGGCTCCTATTTCATTCTTTTTATATATAAGACTTTATCCAAAATTATATTTATTTAATATACCATTAATCCAAAATTACAATTATTATATATAAGACTTTATCCAAAACTATATTTATTTAATATACTATTAATCCAAAATTATATTTATTCAACTCGTGTAATAAATGAAGTTTTTTAAATTTTTTATTATTTGGTATATAAATTACATTTATTCAACTCATACAATATACGGGGTTCTGAAAGATATAATATTTTTTTTATTATTTAACATATAAAATTACATGTATTCAACCCGTATAATGAATGAGTTTTTAATGATATATAGTTTATTTAGTATAAAAATTAGATTTTTTTACTATCATTAGTATTTTTATTATTTATCAAATATATCGATTACTTAAATTTATATATATAAGACTTTATCCAAAATTATATTTATTTAATATACTTTTAATCCAAAATTACATTTATTTAATATACTATTAATCTAAAATTACATTTATTCAACTCGTGTAATGCACATATAATTTTTAAAGATATCATTTTTAATTACATTTATTCAACCTATACAATACACGAGATTTTTAAAGATATAATATTTTTTATTATTTAATATATAAAATTACATTTATTAAACTCATGTAATAAATAAGGTTTTTTAAAGATATATTATCTTATTATTTAGTATGTAAAATTACATTTTTTTCAACCCGTATAACACTGTAACACCCGTCTTATTATTACTTGAATTTAATAATATTTCATACGATTTATATAAAAGGTGTCTAAATTAAAACATAGTTACCAAAACAAGGTTCCAAGTAATCAAAACTAGTCAACAAACGACTAGTTAAAACATTCATGACCTGATTAGCAAATTGTTTATGTTCAAAAGAAATAGAAACATTGTTTAACAAGGTTATGAAATCACGGAAGCTTCAAAAGTTGTGTTCGGTTCTTTAAAAACTTGCTTGACCGCCCTCCGTATTCTTGCAATACCTAGAAACTGAAATGTTTACAAAAAAACTAGTATTAGAGTTCTTAGAAATATTACATAATCGAAACTACGATCAAAACGGATTCAATTAGCTATAATATACAAAAATTTACAAAAATATCCGGGCTCTACCGTAACTTACGGTATCTACCGTAAGTTACGGTAGTCACTTGAAGATTCTGGTCTACCGTAAATCAGTAGTGGTTCACCGTAAGGCTTTTGGTTTCTACCGTAAGTTACGGTGGATACCGTAACTTACGGTAGCCACTGCAAGTATATGTTTTGACTGATTTGATTATAAAGCCCAAACCAAACTCTCGGATTTCTCATTCTTACAAACCAACATGTTAAATTCTCGTATTCTAATATGTCGTTTATCAACAATAACAAAAGACCAATTTACTATATCACGAAGCATTCGCCACACATTAATCGATTATTCGACCCGTTTGGCTCATCTACGGAATCCTCCATTATGATGACTACCAACAAGTTGTAACCAATCCTGGTTTTATTAATCAATATAGCGAACATTATCGCTTTAAATTAAGACAACCTTTATTCCACAATTCACTATACTTATGCAATTATCAAAGTTTACCCAATGTAACGAATCAAGTTACATACCTTTAGTGCACGCCCTTCAAACGCAAGTCGCCACCGGCTTGTCCGCTTGGAGCTCCGGTATCCTTTCCTATAGAGTTCAACCAAGACATGTTTAGAACTCTTTTCAATTCATAGTTCGCATATTTTGCCGAAACATCACAGTCATGCGATTTAACTCAAATTTCAGATTTAAGCCTTCTTTGAGGCATTTATGCGAACACTTTAAGGGCAGGAATTTACACTATATATTATCAAGTTCATAACTTGTCATATAGCCCTAAATTTTCATCAATCAACTACCTTACATGAACTTTAACCTCTAAAATTCTGAAATCATTTCACATATGTCAAATATTACTAGAACAACCACTATAATCCTAGTGTTTATCATTTTCTCACAAAACCCATGAATCACCTTCAATGTGTTCATGAAATTTTCAGAATTTAGGCATGATTTCACATGTTATTGTCTAGGTTTTACTCCTAGACACTATATCATCCCTATTCTATCTAGATAACAAACATGCAACATAAATTTTCGGATTTCCCAAATTCATGAGAATTTCAAACAGAAAATTAACATCAAATTTTACATACCTTACAACCCCCTTGCAATGGGGATCAATAATCTATGCTCGATTTTCGATTTTAACTTGTTTTGAGCCTTCAATTTGTGAGATTAGTGTAGTATTAGGGTTTTGAGAGTGGGGGTCGCCCTCCTCCTGTTCTGATCGATCCCAGCACCCTCACAAGGGGTGTTTGTGTTTATTAAAATGTTTTTATTAAAACTATTTTCAAGTTCAACACTTTTTGTCCCTCTAGTTTCCTTTTATTTTATTTCTATGTCTTTAACTACACATGAGTCATCATCTAACTAGGTTAGTGTCATTCCTAGTTAGTTTATTTTACTAATTTATTTGAAATCAAATTGCAAATTTAAGAGTTTATATTTTCGGGATGTTACAAATACACGGGGTTATAACCTAATAAATGTATACAGTAATGCTTCGTCTTGACAACAACTACAAACAAGCTCTCGTTACCTTTTTGTCACTTTAGAAACACAAAATTTTTAAATAATTTGTTTATTGGATGTATGTTTTACATATCTATCATATTTTGATTACGTTTTGTAACTTATGAGATAATTATCATAAACAGTCAACTTAGTACTGAACTAGAGTCCTAATTAATTTTCTCATGTTTTTTTTTAATTGAAACAGCTAGAATGTTGTATTTTTTTTTTTTTTGAAGGGTGACTTTCTATGTACAAGACCTTATCGGTCATCGGGTTCTTGTCAAAGACAATCCCCCGTCAGGCCATTGCGGACGCGATGTTCTATCGGGCCCCGGCCGCGAACGGAAACTGACCTTCGCCCGGAAACCATACTGCCCCCACACGGGTAAAGCCGCTGGGTGAAAACCGGGTTGCCCTCCGGATCGAACCATGCCTCGGTAGGAGCGATCCATCATAGGGACGTCCCCCAAATGTAGTGGGTGGGGATCGAACCCGGGTCTCCAAGGAAATCCAAAGCTCTTTCCACCACTCCACCACAAGTGGAGGATAATAGAATGTTGTATTTTGATATTGGTAATTATTGTTTACAATTATTATAAAGAAACTAAAGTAACCGATAAAAGATGCACATGTGACTAGCTAGAATGAAAAAAATACTATAATAATTATTAGAAGTAAAATATATTACAATATTAAAATAAGATTACTACCTTATTAAAAACTACCTATAAAAAATAGCTATTAGTTTGATCATGCCCATGGTATTATAGCCTAGTGGCATCTTGGTGGTCGGATAAGACTTTGGGACCATTAGGTACTGGGTTCGATTCTCACAAAGGGGGGTTTTTCCCAGATTTATTGGGTTTCCTCCTGAATTGGTGTATATGCATTATAGCCTAGTGGAGATGGATATGATCGGGTGGTTCTGCTGGTGGCACGATGATATTCCAGTAGTCCGTCAGTGATCCTAACTTGCCGTTCAAAAAAAAAAAAAAGTTTGATCATATGAATTTAATAATGGCAACTTGTAACGTTATTCCCATTACCTCCCAAATCAAAATTGGCAATTAATCCATACTTATAAAGTTGTTTAGATGGAGTACGTATGAGGGGTTCATTGTAGAATCAAGAATACGTTAGAAATGCAAAAACTGCATAATATACTTGTATCATTTGCTTTGAGCAGGGGCGGACACACGTTAAGCGGAACGGGGTCCTCGGACCCCAATCTTTTTATAAAAAGTAGTAGAAACGGTATATAAAATTTTCTATGGACCCCATAAAATAATTTAGTTGGACCCCATAGCAATGAGAGTGAGTCTGGTGCATTGGTAAAACTTCTTGTTTACATTCAAAAGGTCCCGGGTTCAATACCTGTTCTTTCGTTTTTTTGGGTTTTTTTTTAACTTGACTTTAAAATTGGGTATTTTAATAGCTGAATGTGTAGTAAATGAATTAAACTTGACTTTAAAATTGGGTATTTTAATAGCTAAATGTGTAGTAAATGAAACTTGTAGTTTAGTTGTGATATTGTTTTCTATTATGTTTCTCGACCCGACCCGAACAACGACCGATCCAAAAAATTTGAACACCGGAAAAATGGGACCCCAATGTCCAAAAATCATGGGTCCGCCACTGGCTTTGAGTGTGATATTGGATTGGTTGTAAAAGTGTTTTATAATCAAGACATTATGTACAAGTGTTTTATACGATTCTACACATAACATGGGGTCCGAAAAGAATTTCCCCCGGTATTCTATACTTTAAACTTTTTAATACGAAATTGTAATTTTAGACACTTAGGTTTTGGGTAAGTTGTATTCATAGCTTATTATGGTGTAAAGGAAAGGAATCCTAATTTCCGATTCTAGCTGCTATGGCCGTGATTTATTTACCGTCTAAAATTTTGAATTTCGCTTTTTCTGTTATTGGCAGTGTTATTTCTTTAAGACGAACAATGCTCCCTCTTGAATCGTAGGAAATGAGCATTTGATTGAAAGTCAACTAAGACACGGTGGAACGGATACAAGATGTTTCATGGCTTGAAGGTGAAACTAGCGTGGAAGCGAAAATACACTAGGATGAGGTGGCGGAGAAAATTTCGATCCCACTTAGTGATGAAGCACTCACCATCGATGAATAAACATAAAACAACAACGGTGAATAACTTAACAAGGATGATGATTCATCGAACGACAACAAAGACAATGATTCTACCAAACAACAACGAAGAATATTAAAGTAAACAAGCCAAGCACGAGCAAAAGCACGCTCGCTCGTGAATAGTCCTTGTTCAGCCTAAACCACCCCTAATTTTTAGTTATGCTTCCAATTTCTTTACCAACTGAAAAATTCGATTGCTGTACAATTTTGTTTTTTTTTTCTATTTGTAACTTCATCTCAATCATAATGGAGGCTTTCGGGTTCCCTAGATAGTCTTTTGATCGTGTGAATTACTTCAAATTAAAGTAATTTTGGTGGTACTCCAAAATCTTTAATCGGATAAGACAAAAGTTCACAAGAACGACTTTTGAATCATGTGAATCACTTTCAGATTAAAGTAATTTTGGTGATACTCCAAAATCTTTAATTAGATAAGACAAATGTTCACAAGAACGAGTGTTTTTTTGTGTGAATTTTGAGCTATGAATTCGATAGTCAAACCAGACCAAATGATATTTGTTTATATGATGTTGAACCATCAACGTTTTACTTGGTGGTGGTTATATAGTTGTGGGCATAACCGCATGCAGTTATTGTTAATGTGTATATCGTTGTTATTGCAGAATGATACAACGTACAGAATATATAAAGATGTGCCTACCTAACTTTCCTCCTATATACAAGGCAACTACCTAACTTTCCTCCTATATACATGGCAACTATATAAGCAATCTTTGAATGAGAATAATTACAGTCAGTGGCATATTCTTCGGCTGACTTTGACTGACAATATCTTCGGCTAATACTCCCCCTTAGCTGGACCGGGAGTGAAGACATACGGTCAAGCTAGAACGGAAATTTTCAAACAGTTGTCTTGAGAGGCCTTTAGTGAATATATCTGCGTATTGATAGGAGGCGGGCACATGAAGAACTCGAACTTGACCCATGCGAACCTTTTCACGGACAAAATGTATGTCAAGCTCCACGTGTTTAGTCCGTTGATGTTGAACTGGGTTGTCCGACAGATACACTGCTGAAATATTATCACAATAAACAATAGTAGCACGTGTTATGGGAATATGCAATTCTAATAATAAATTACGCAACCAGCTAGTTTCGGCAACAGCATTCGCAACACCTCTATATTCAGCCTCGGCACTTGATCGAGAGACAGTCTGTTGTCGTTTAGAGGACCAAGAAATCAGATTGTTGCCGAGGAAGACACAAAAACCGGATGTAGATCGGCGAGAATCTGGACAGCCGGCCCAGTCCGCGTCAGAGTAGGCAACAAGAGAAGATGGGGTGGATGGTGTTAGCCGTAAACCATAATCAAGTGTGCCTTTGATGTAGCGTAGGATGCGTTTCAAGAAAGCAAAGTGCGAGTCCCGTGGAGCATGCATGAATAGACAGACTTGTTGCACGGCCTAGGAGATGTCAGGGCGAGTAAATGTAAGATACTGGAGAGCCCCGGCTAGACTGCGATAGAGAGAACCATCGGGTAACAAATCGCCGTCTTCGGCACTTAATTTTGAAGCCGTGTCAACCGGTGTGTTACAGGGTTTACAATCGGTCATGTTCGCACGATGTAAAATATCCCGAGCATATTGTGACTGAGATAAAAATAGGCCTTGAGTGTCACGGCGTACGGATATTCCCAAAAAATGATGAAGTGCTCCGAGGTCGGACATTGCGAACTCTCGTGAGAGTTGTCCGATAATGTTTTTCAGCAGTGTATCGGAAGAAGCTGTTAAAATTATATCATCAACATAAAGTAACAAGTACGCGGTGTGACTTCCCTGTCGAAACACAAACAACGAACTGTCGCAAATGCTACCCTTGAACCCGCGAGAGGTGATAAAATTGGAGAACCGTTGGAACCATGCCCGAGGTGCCTGTTTGAGGCCATATAAAGATTTGCGTAACCGACAAACATGATTGGGTTTACTTGAGTCAGTAAAACCCGGTGGCTGAAACATGTAAACTGTCTCCTGTAGGTTACCATGTAAGAAAGCATTCTTGACGTCAAGTTGATGAATAGGCCAGTTGTTAGTAAGAGCAACAGATAGAACTGTGCGGATGGTAGCGGGTTTAACAACTGGGCTAAACGTGTCCTGATAGTCAATCCCAACAGTTTGTGATTTTCCATTAACAACAAGTCGGGCTTTGTACCGTTCTAGACTGCCATCCTGCTTAAATTTATGGCGGAATAGCCACATGCACCGAATAATGGGATGGACAGCGGGCCGGGGAACCAAATCCCAAGTATCATTATCAATTAGTGCTTTATATTCAGTTAGCATAGCCTGTTGCCAATGAGGGTCGGTTAGAGCTTTAAGGTGGGAGGTGGGGACGGGAGAGATATGTTCGGCTTTTGGTGCGGTTAGGGTATATTTAGGATTTGGTTTAAGTGTGCCATATTTCCCCCTAGTGGTCATGTGGTGTGAGTTTTGAGTTGGAGGTACCGGTGGTAGGGGAGGTGCGTGGGGAGTGGTGTCTGTGGGTTGGTTGGTTTGAGGTCCGGTTACGGGAGTGGAGTGGGTGATAGTGGATGGGCCAAGGCTTGCATGAGGGATCGTTGGTGGACTAGAGGGTTGGGGTGAGGTTATTGGGCCTGAATGAGTGGGTGGGCTGGTTGATTGGGTTGGGCCGGTGGTAGGAAAACGAAAGGTGGCAGTGGGTAATGTTTCATCATCTAAAAATGTGTAAGTGTTGGGTGAGGTGGTGTGAGGGAAGGGAAATGTGGACTCGTCAAAATCCACATGGCAGGAAATATGGACTTTACCAGTTGAAGGATCTAGACAACGATAACCACGAAAATTAGGTGGGTAGCCCAAGAAGATGCACCGGACAGACCGTGGGTTTAATTTATTTGATTCAGTGGCAGAAAAATTTGGGTAACAGGCACACCCGAAAACCCGAAGGTGATCGTATGTGGGGTGACAGAGGTACAAGGCAAAAGTGGGGGTGTTATAATTGAGGCGGGTGGTGGGGAGAATGTTGTGAAGGTAAGCGGCGGTGTGAAGAGCCTCAACCCAAAAGGTAGGAGGGAGGTGAGCATGGGTGAGGAGGGCGCGTATGATATCGTTGATACGGCGAATCATACGTTCCGAGCGCCCGTTTTGTTGCGAGGTTTGAGGACATGAGAAACGAAAAGTAAAACCGTTGGAGGATGCAAAATTGTGAAAAGCGTGGTTATCAAATTCTCCCCCTAAGTCACATTGAAAAGCTTTGATATTTTTGTGAAATTGTGTTTGGATGAATTTATGAAATTTAACAAAAGTGGGAAAAGTTTCGGACTTGAATTTTAACGGGTACACCCAAACGTAATTAGAAAAATTATCAACTAAAACCATATAATATTTATAAGCAGCATTACTGAGGACGGGTGAGGTCCATAAATCGCAATGAATTATATCAAATGGAGCATATGTAAAGGAATTGGAACCAACAAAAGAAAGCCGTTTACTGTTAGATAAATGGCAAGAGGCACAAAAACCAAATGATTGTTCATTACAAGGAATATGAAAAATGCTAGAAAGAAATTTTAAAACTTGTGTGCCAGGATGTCCAAGACGATCGTGCCACTTATTTGATTCAGCTACTAAAAGGACTTGACGAGGTGGGGTGAATGGGTAAAGGTCACCGGTGCTATCATGGCGTGAAAGAGGTTGTCCAGTCTTGAGATCCTTCAAAGTAAAACCATATGGGTCAAATTCAACAGATACAAGGTTATCCCGGGTAAATTTTCGGACAGAAATTAGGTCTTTTACAACTGAGGGGGCATAAAGGATATTATTTAAATGGTAAGTAGTGTTAGGTGTTTTGTGGTAGCCCTTACCCGATCCCAAAATTGGCAAAGATTGGCCATTACCAACTAAAATGTTAGCATTAACTGAATTTGATAAAAAGGATTCGATTTTACCTGGGTCCGCGGTGAGATGTGAAGAAGCACCCGTATCCATATTCCACATTGGCACTGGTGAGTTGATAGTTAAGGCGGATAAAGCGGTGCCAAGCTCGGTTGGTTGGAGAGGGTCCAATGGTGGGTTTGTTTGGTACTCGGGTGGGGCAGGAAAGGTGTAGGGTATGGTTGGATGGGTGAGGCCGTAGCCAGAGTGGTTCGGGGGTGGGTTGGCAGTCGGTTGAGTGTGTGTGTTGTGGGCTGGACGGGTCCAGGTGGGAGCCCATGGAGCCTGGGCCGGATGTGGGCAGGGTGGTGGAGCGGCCCACCAAGGATATGGGGCAGGTGATGGAGGGTAATTGGGTGGTGGGTTTTGGGTCTGGAAGTGTTGGTATGTTGGCTGAGTTTGAGAATATCGTTGTTATTGCAGAATGATACAACGTACAGAATATATAAAGATGTGCCTACCTAACTTTCCTCCTATATACAAGGCAACTACCTAACTTTCCTCCTATATACATGGCAACTATATAAGCAATCTTTGAATGAGAATAATAACAGTCAGTGGCATATTCTTCGGCTGATGTGTATATCGTTGTTATTGCAGAATGATACAACGTACAGAATATATAAAGATGTGCCTACCTAACTTTCCTCCTATATACAAGGCAACTACCTAACTTTCCTCCTATATACATGGCAACTATATAAGCAATCTTTGAATGAGAATAATAACAGTCAGTGGCATATTCTTCGGCTGACTTTGACTGACAATATCTTCGGCTAATAGTTATATCAGTAACTGAGGTTCAACATCATAGTTATGAACAATCATAGTTATGGGCATAACCGCTTTGTTGGTACCGAAGTTTAGAATAGCTACCGAGGTTCAAAGTTGCTATCGAGTGGCAACACGTTATCAACCTTCATTTTCATGTTATTTTCTTCTAGTACCTAAATATCTGATACTTTTTCAATAAAGCAACTTTAGTGTAACAGGGAATTTTTTTCATCACATGCGTCGCTCGACGTCTGGGACGATGATCCGTGACGACACCTTGGGCGTTACCCGCGAACCCTACCAAGGGGGCGTTGCCCGTTGATTCATGAAATTACAATAGTCTTGGACAAGCATGTATGCTACACCAATGTGTATTGTAGTTTCTCATTTGGTATTGAAGTAAATCCAATTACCCAAAACAGCTTGATAACACTAAAATCAAGCAACATATAATTATCTATACAAGTAACATGATCGCTCTCTATATCACTAAGAAGCATTGAACTCCGGTTTTATATACATGTGGTTAGTGGTGGATTCAAGATTTTTCCGTTAGCAATTAGTCAAGTCAAAACGGGTCATGTCATAATGCATTGGGTAAAAAAAAGTACATTAAAATGGTAGAAAAAAATCATTTAAATTGCTACCTAATTAAAAATTAGCGGAAAATGGAACCAAATCAAGTTGATGACTTGCTGCTTGATGTTCAATTCTTATTCGAACAATTAAACAGAGTTGTTACTCGTTGTTAGTTGCCAGAATATATGCATGTTTAGAACCAAGGAACAAATGTTCAGATTCAGTTTTTAACATTTTAATGTATGTTTTCTGCATTTAGAAATAGTCATGGCAAGAAGCACTTTTCAAATCCAATCTTTGGCAACAACATTCAACCTTTAATAATCATTTTAATATCTTGTGCAACATTCAGAAGAAGTTTTCAGCTAAGATTTAGATTGGATTTACAAAGTGGGGGCCCGATTTTTTTCCAATACAAAATTGACACTAATGGGCTATTGAGGGTTTTTTTTTTTTTTTTTTTTGAAAGTTAAACTTCATTAACAAAACAAGAGCGCTCGATCCCCAAGACGAACAAAAATTACATCACGTCACAATTACACCATTCTTCCCAAGTACATTTTGTATTACTATTCCTATTATTATACCACAAGTAACCATATGTTTTAACATCCAAAATAACCTCGTCAATCTTTGTCTTCTTATCGTTGAAAATACGATCATTACGAGCCTTCCAAATTATCCAACAACCAATAATCATCAAGCCGTGAACCATATTCCTTGTTGCCAAGTTGAGTCAGAGATTCTTGTACATACTCGTAAGGTCTTTTAAATCACATACGTAAAAAACTGGAAATCTACACCATTTCGCGATCGCTGGCCATAGCATAGTCGAGAATAAAAAAAAACCCTGTGAATATATGCTCTGCTGTCTTCACAAAAGATGCAAATGTTGTTTTCCACTTGAATGTTCCTCTTGATCAAAGCTTCCTCGTCAGTAATCTTTCAAGTCTAGCTCTCCACATAAAGATGTTGCATTTCTTAGGAATCCATTTACACCAATCAAAAAGAGCCGCCATATTTGTATATTCTGTCGATGAAATCCATGGTTTGACATTCGCCATTGTAAATTCGGAGCCGGTACCATGCCACAACCATGAATCTTTCTTAGAAGAAAGTTGCACAGTCGCAAGCAAATTAAAACAAACCGTCAATTCCATAGTTTCGTCTAAAGATGTCGGATCATGCCTCCATCGCCAAGCAAAACAACTGGCACCACCAACCTTCAACACTCGATCCGACACCTTACAATGTTTTTCGGTTTCTAATTGGTAAAGATTAGGAAAGCACACCTTTAGAGGTATATCACATATCCACGGATCCAACCAAAATCTTATCGTTTCACCATTTCCAATTTCAGCTCTAATTAACGAATTAAAACCCACTTCGGCCACTTTCAAAAAACGGCCCAACTTAACAATGTGAAACCAAGCACCTTTGAATCTTCCTTGGGATGGATAAAGATCCGAGTTACGAGCTGACAAGTGAATGGAGTCGATGACCTTCTTCCATAATGCATTATTTTCACATCTATATCGCCATAGCCATTTAACCAAAAGATAATGATTTGAACTTTCCAACCGATTAACTCCCAAACCTCCTTTATCTATCGGAACAGTCACTTTATCCCAACCCACCCAATGTAATTTTTTAACCGTATCACTACTTCCCCACAAGAACTTCTTCATTAACGCTTCTAAATCAGAAATAACCTTTTTCGGGGCTTTGTATAAGGAGAAGTAATAACAAGGTAAGCTTTCGAGAACTGACCTTATGAGAGTTAATCTTCCACCTATCGAAAGGACATGGGCTTTCCACCTTGATAAACGAGCCTAAAACACCTCCTTAACTGGTTGCCAACTAGAGACTCGATTCATGTTCGCACCCACCTTAATACCTAAATACACAAACGGAATACAACCCGCCTTACAACCTAAACCATCGGCCATCCTGTTAGTTACCACGTTAACCAATAAGTAGACTTGAATTCACTTCATCGTAATCCACGCTAACCAACTTCTTATAGCGCATGTATCTAAATAGTAATAAAAAATTCCAAGGAAATAACAAAAGATTCTAAGTAACGTCACATGTCATTTTCTCTTTTACCCTTATAATTTTACGTATATTTTACTTAAAGTTATATTTTGATCCTTATCCTAATTATTATTATTGTTATTTATGATATAAACGATTAAAAGAACTTGTCTTGACCCATTTATGGTCGGTTGGGCTGGACTTCAACAAGTGTTAACAACCAAATGGTTGTTTTAATTTGATTCTTTTTCTTTTTAAACAATCAATTTCACCTATATTATTATCTTTTTTTTAAGTTATAATATCAAACTTTTTTAAAAGATATAAAACCACACTTTTGTTCTAATTTATTTTAATACTAGCTTAAAATCCCGTGTTTTACACGGGTTGCGCAAATTTAATTTTATATAATAAGCAATATAGTTATATCTTTAAAATATCGTATCTTTAGAACAACTCGTGTATTACACGAGTTAAATAAATATAATGTAAACGATTAACACAAACAGTCATCAAGATATGTATTTAAATGATTAATTCGATGTACTATTTACTTATTAAAATTTTAATTTGTTTTTTATTTATTATTAGGTTAGAAACATGTGTATTACACGTAGGAGAACCAATGAAATATTAGAGGATTGTTAATTAAGCTGAAAAACTAAAAGAAATAATAAATAAGTAAGAGATATCCGTGAAGTTTGTGATTTAATATTATTTTCTTATTTTTGTATCCTATTAAATATTAAATAATAATATTAAAAACATAATTTAACTAAATCTAATTTAAATGAAAATAAAAATGTATATATTTGCCTGGTTCTACAAAGTAAAAAACTTCTATTTTCTATCGAGAAGGAGAAAATATAAATTATATATTATTATTATTATTGATAATTCCAAGTTTGATAAAAAGGTTATTATCAAAGTTTGATAAAAAAAAGATATTATTCTTATCTGAATTAAATTTAGTTAATTTATTGTTTAATAGGAAAAAGAAATTGAAAAAATAAGATAAGAAGGCACCAGAACTTGACACGTGTCAAAAAAAAGATTTTCATTTATTAGTATAGAAAGGTTATATATATCATTTTCACTCTAAAAACTTATCAAACTTCATAATATTAGAAAATAAATATCATAACAAATCCATTATATAATAAATATATTATTATAATTTTAGCCTATAATATACCACCTCCGCACAAATCTTATAAACAAAACAAAACTATTGGATTTATCACACGAAAAAATTAAATACTAATATAATTTATGAAACAACTGATATACCCATCAACAATACACATATTCAACCATATGATAAAGATATAATGTTGTTACATTTATTAATCATATTTGACATTTTTACAAGATTATAATGTGTATTTTCTCAACCCGTATGATAAAATTCATGAATAATGAATGTTTAGATTATAATATTATGACTTTTTAACCTTGCGAGAAAGATAATATAGAATTTTATGATTTACATTCTTTTCGATATCTGGCTTGTATGATACACATGATTGTAGCACCTATAAATTAATATAATAGTCAGTTTGTAACACGTATAAATTAATACAATAGTCAATTTATATTTTTATAGTTGACCACTTAACCGTGTAATACAGATATTTTTAAGTTAGTTCAATATAAAGAGCGAGGATTAAGCCGTTAAGGCATGATATGCCTTCAAAATTTCTCCTTCAATCATGAAGGAAATCGATAACTTGAATGGTCGCCTTGTACGTGGGTTGTTTTTTTTAGATTGTTGGTTTTATTCTTTAGTTTAATTTAATTAAGTTTAGAGTGTTGGTGATTTTTATCGAAATTTAATTTTTTGGTTATGTTTATTGGTTGATGTACGGGTAAACTATTATTTTATTTTATTTTTGTTTTTGAATGAAAAACACACTACTTCTAATCTACTCTTATTAACTATCAATACCTATGCATTGCAAGATTCAAACCCTTTACGTCTAGAATAGAAGACAGATACCTTATCACAACACCATGCCCTTGGGAACAGTAGAATATTAAATGATAGGTGATATGGTCTTTTTGTGATAAAAGGAGACTCCAACATGCTATTTGTGATGGAGGTGAAAATTGCATCATACAAGCTACAGTAGGACAACATCCAAACTATAATGAGATATTTTTACTATGTGACTGTTAAATATTCAAATTTATTTATCGTTCATTTGCTTAGGTTTAAAAAGCTAATTACTTTTATATTTTTATTTTTTTAATAGTAGAATATTACTTTTTTATTTAATTTTGTTAACGGGTGACTATATTTAATTATTTCCTTATTATTTGATCAGGGATTAATTATTTTCTTTAAGCTATTTTCGTTTTAAAAATAAAGAATATAAAATTTTATGCCATATATTTTATCATGCATGGGGGTCGGAATAATAGGTACAACCATAGTTCGGATGTAAAAGAGGTTATATCATGATAGATGGATCCCTCAATTGAAATTCCTGCTTCCATCATTATTGCAAACTTATTATAAGACAACATAGATGCTCGCTCTCCAACTTGAAGTAACCTTTGCAAACTTATTCTAAGACAACATAGATGCTCGCTCTCCAACTTGAAGTAACCTTTGAACTATTGAAATGCGTGACATGCGTACTATGGATCATATCGCAAAACATTGGCCAAAATAAACTTTTACTCGATCCTTGGTACTATTCAGCATTGCAACCCATTTGTCATCATGTCATATCGGATGAGTCATTGGATCCATCCCCCCCCCCCCCTCCCCAATAGTTTCCAAACTCATCTTTCCAAAATTGCTATTATTAAGAATATGACTTTGATTCTCATTCATTGGTATCAATGTGGATGTATAAATGCAAGCTTCTTGCTTAGTTGTAATTTAGCTCGTTATAAGGCTCGCTTAGTTGTTAACTGAAATAGTCTATGACTCGGTATTGATCGTCATATTTGGGATATTCAACCTATACATAGTCTCAGTATATACACTAAAAAGTGCATGGACATCATCTTCTTCTTTTTTTCATATTCCACAGCGAGGTGGTGGGCTGGGCCGGGCCCCTAGTAACGATATGCTTAACCCATCACACATTTAGCTCAAGCGGTAGCCCAGTTTGTTGCAGTAATCAACATATGTGGGTCTGTGGCCCATGAATAGAAATCAAACCCATTCTAATTTCTAAAGGCTTTAATAGACAAGCTAGTGGCCGACTGTAACCCTCTGATTACACTGTATTCAAAAGTAGGGCTGACAAATCGTGTCTTATCAGGTTTAACAGGTCTCTAACGACGCAAATAGCATAAGTATTAAACATGAATACAACTGGTTTAACTACTTTATATCTAATGTCTATAACATAGTTGCATGTTTTATGTACCTAAGAGAAGAAATGATGGACCGTAGCCTCCTAATTCTATTTATTTTTAAAAAAGTAAAAAAACCAAGTAGTGTACTTTTTCAGTAAACAAGTTTAATCATGTCTTATACAGATATCTGTTGCCAGCCCTATTCAAAAGTAACTTTTTATCTGCATGAACATGTTTTTACGAGTAAATTACTTTTTCACTATTTGTATTTTAGTAGTTTTAAACACTTAAGTTTAACATCAAAAAGTTTAACGCCTTGAGTGCCTAACCACTCTTTTTATAATGTTTTGAGTCCTTGTAGTGGTTTTAATCATTTGAGTCCAAAATCAAAAGTACAAGTGTTAAAAATTGGACTCAAAACATTATAAAATAAACGATTAAGGACTCAGGACATTAAACTTTTTGATTTTGGATTCAAGTGGTTAAAACCACTAAAATACAGGGACTTAAAAAGTAATTACTCTATTTTTATTTTGGGTGTACCTATTGGCACACCTATTTGCCTATCTACACACCTTAAAAGATGTTTTTTGTCCTTATATGCCAAAACGTGGCGTTTTGGTCCGGTTAACCTAACAAAGACTGACGGGTTTCTGACGGGTCTGTTGACCGGACCAAAACGCCGAACTTTGGCCGCGTTTTGGTCCTGTCAACCAGACAAAAGACTGACACCCGGTTTGGTTGACATGATCAAAACGCGGCCAAAGCTCGGCGTTTTAGTCCGGTCAACAGACCCGTCAGACACCCGTCAATCTTTGTCTGGTTAACTGGATCAAAACGTTGCGTTTTGGCTACAGTTCGACACTGCATGGTGTACACATAAGGACAAAAAACATCTTTTAGAGGTGACTATCTACACACCAAGTGTGTAGATAGTTTGGGCCTTTATTTTATATTGTTGTCACTATTAACTGATTTATAGAAATGCTACATATAAAACAAAAACTAATATATATATATAAACTGTATTTTTAGTTTTTACATAAACTAGTATCAAAACGTAAACGTTGTACGTAACGTACACCATGACAATCGATAAAAAAAGTCATAATATTAACCAAAATGATATCTATATGTATTTCGGTTTGTTGCATCTCAGCTCTGTACATCAAACGTAACGACGAAAAAATCTGAATTTAAATAAATCGTACACCACTAATATAACCATTCAAAAAACGAAGAATAACCCAAAACTCTGAAACATTTATTAATATTAAAAAATATCCTCATCATCAGTTATATATAAATACATTTACTTTCAATTAGGAAAAACAAATATTAACAAAAATGATAACAAATCAGAATTAAATCAAACTGCTTAAGCTATATTCATATCTGTTAATAAGCAAACTTATCTGTTAATAAGCAAACTGAAATGAATAGTTATTAGTGGTTAGGGCATTTCAGGTATTTAACACAAGACACGTGGGTCTCCTCATCCTCCACCGCTTCCCATCTTATTTTCTTCTCCCATATCAAGACATAGATTAGGGAGACGGAGAGAGGAGTAAGAGAGAGACAAAGATTAGACAGGTAGAGAGAGCTGAGCGACGGTGATGGAGGAACGGGCGATGGTCTCCGTCCGGCCACCGACCGGTGGTGATGGTCTGGTGGTTTTGACGCAGCAAACAACGGTGGAAGGCTGTGTTGCTTAAGGGTTCTGCTGTGACACTGTGACGACGGCGATAATAAACCTCCCTTTAGACTACTCCTTTCTTTGGCCAGATATGATCAGAAAGTTAGAGAGAGAACCGGGAAGATGAGAGAGAAAGACAAGAAGGAGAGGGAAGCGGCCGCTGCGTCAATGAAAATTTAATATAACTATGGAAAGAAACTATAATTTAAATATACCAAAATCACTTTAGGGATGAGATCGGTATCATACCAGTACCTTACCAAAAAATAGCAAAACTCAAAACAAGTGCAAGTATAAACCGAATGCCGTATCAATTTTGTCAGTACCATTATCATTGAAATTACCTAAGGATACCGAAAACATGAAAAACGAATATCGATATCCATACCGACGATATTTGGCCGTTATCAGTTTGATCCGTTAATATGAACCCATAAAAGCTTTTCATCACAACTTTTTCCTTTCCAGCTCAAAATTGAAACAGCAGGCTGTTGCTAATTTATCTATTTGATTCGTTTGAAAATTGAAACATGATAACTTTTGGAATAATAATAATAATAATAATAATAATAATAATAATAATAATAATATGACTTTATAAAAAGAACAAAAATTATTGGAATAATAATCATGATCACCGTTAATTTTATTCTTTTTTTGTTGCCAGACGTGCCCAATATACCCGGAATTCTCTCTGTTTCCAGCCTAAAAGTTAGACAACCAAATGACACCGTTGCAACAACGGTCTGGTCCCAATATTCCTTTCTATTTAAATCCCATATCACATTCATCATTCATCAATATACAGCAGTTTTGAATTCAAATTAACTTACAGGTTATATACTTGTATTAATCAGATACTGTGCAGAAATGGGCAGTTTCCAGAATCAAGTTAAGGAGAGAGCTGAAGAGCTTAAGAACATCTTCAAGAAAGGTGCAAAGATTGTTGGAGATTCATGTAAAAAAGGATGGCATAAAGTTAAGCACATTCGCAAGTGATTTTGGTTACTTTGTTGACACTGGTTTTATTTGATTATGTTTTGTTTGTTATGTTTTGTAACATTGTGTTTGTATGTTTGGAGTTGGAGTTTTGGAATGTATATTTACTTTAAAGATCGGATGTAACGAGAGTTTTGCGATTTGAAAACGAGTAAACATAATATAAAGCGACAATGGAATGTTGATCGGTTGAGGTTCGAGTGTCGTTGAATGAAAATTGGTCTACAAGTCTATGTGATGTGTTACAAACATGTTACATGTTATATTGTGGAGTGAAGCAATGTGTTGCATATGCAAATGATTGATTAATTTCCTGAAACAAATAAAATCAACAATGAACAATCATTGGGTTAGTAAAATGGATCTATAAATGTTTCAGGACAAGAAGATGAACAAATATATAAGTGATAATAATCGGGTGCTCAACTTAGAAACGAGGGAAACAGTCGTAGGGATGTAAATAAGCCAAACCGCTCGTGAGTTACTCGAGGTTGTGCTAAAAGCTAAATTCAAGCCGAGCTTAATTGAGCTTCCAACATTAAAAAAAAAAAAACTGGTTTTTGAAATGAGCCCAAGCTTCAAATATCGAGCTCCAGCCGGCTCGTGAGCCTAAACAAATTTAGTATTTATATGATTTTTAGTTAAATGGTTTACATCCCTAAAGAATAGCAACACGAGGCAAGGCCAAACCCGGTTTTTATACCCCACCCATAAGGTTGACCAATATGTTTCTTTGTAGGATTGACATATAAATCTAAAAAGCTCCGGTCCGTGGGGTGTCGAACTGTCAATTCAGTTATAAGTGCCGCCTGTAGCCACAGTAATATGCATAATTCATATCTGAGCTGAGTTCGAAATAAAAAAAAGTAAAAAAGTGGGAGTCCATTAGAATGAGCCAAGCTTTATTCGAGCCAAGGATGCACCGGCATGTGATCCTTCCACTGTTCAGATCAAGAGGTAGTCGCAGCTCTGTGAAGCCAGCTATGAATCAAGGGGCCCAAGCACATTTTCGCTTGAAACACTTGCTTCATTTGAAATGGGCGATGCCTTCATATAACTCGAACCGGCAAGTGCCCTCTCCTCTAGGAACCAAGGGGCCCAAGCCTCCACTTGGACCAATTGTTTCCAATCCAAACTTGGAACAGGCAAGCCAGATATTGCAGACACTTGACCCAACCAATCTGGGCTCATCCAAAGTCCATCCCACTTTAATGCCCTCACTTGAGTTACAAGCTCACGCTACCAAGCTCGGCGACAACCGAACACCATCTGTTGTTTATAAAGAAAATAAACATTTTACTCTCTTCCAATGTGGGATGTAACCAAAAGCCTACACCAGACAATTTTTGCAAGGAAATGTATAATCATCTACTGCTTTTTCCTTATATCATAGTTTATCCTTATGTTTATATTTTAAATTTCTACTACATGACTATTTCGATTTCAAAATATAATTTTGAAACCAGCAACGTTAAAGTTCAACTGTTCTTAACAAAATCCTTGAGTAATGCCCAAAAGATTTAGTAAAATGATGAACAGTTGCTAATATTGCTTTAAAAAGAATGTTAAAAAAAGTGAAGGAAAATATCCGAATGCTGATTGTGTTTGGTTTCTAGATAATCGTTATGATGGTGGGTACATTAAGTTTGGTTAGCCTGATAAGGCTCTTGAAATGCTTAAAAGAATAAAAGGAATATATACTTGGAAAGTGGAAACTCAAAAGGGGTACCTTTGGAAAATTTCATGGGTATGTATGCTTCTATTGGTAGAAAAGATGATGTTTATCGCATATGGAATCTACGCAACAGCTCATGGAGGAAAGCGTACAAACGCGGTTATTCTTGTATATATAAGTTATAAGTTATGCATAAGTGAAACTATTGGATTTTGAAAGTGCCGCATCCGCTGATTTTTCGTTCAAGCTCCGCCACTAACCTAATGAATAGGATTTGTGTAAGCATAGGGTCTTGATTTTCGACCATAATTTGGAACATCCAAATTTGATCCGAGCCGCTCTTGCTTGACTTAAATCATTAATTAAAAACGACAATGATGGCTCTTGCTTCACTCAAAGTGGACAGATACGAAGTGGTGTCGCTTGAAAAGATCTCAAAACCAAACAAGACACAAAATTAGACAACAAAGTAAGGAAAACCAAATCATGCTCAAAGATATGACATGCCACTTGTTGGACTTGTGGGATTAACCATATTTGTCATAGTCATGCCACCAAGACCAGACATAGCCACAGACATTGGTACATGATTAAGCTGTTAAGCTGGGACGGTACCGCTGGAACCCGGGGGCCTACATGGGATCGGCTTTATATTTAAACAGAAGTGTTGTATTCACTTTTGCAAACAAGGCAATGTACATTTTTCTTGTCGGGTATTGTTTTCTTGTGGTGAATCCATTTGGAAAAGCAAGGCCAGCAAAACATCATGTCACTACTGGATCATGATTCATGAATAGAGTCTACACAAATATTACAGTCACACCCACCTGAAAGGACCACTTTAGGATTTCCACTTGTTTAGAGAAGCATCATCTCTTTGCTAAAGTTGCTTTTGTGACTGTGAAAATCTGTTTACTTTAATTTAATTGGGTGCTCGCTAAGGTTGCATTTTTCCTTTAACACAGCTTTTTACACCGAAATACCACCTAACATTTACAAAGAATATTAACTCACATCATATTTATGTGAAGCAAAATCATACCACTAGACCGTGTGTTACATTTTTTGTTTCTTTTTTTTCTAGATTAAATTATCAATTTCATTTCACATAGAGGGCATGTTTGGCTTAGCTTATTTTCAACTTCTAGCAAAAGGACTTTTGGAAAAAATAAGTCAGAAATACCTACTTCTGGCTTTTTACAAAGGACTTTTGCCTTAAAAGGAAAGCCAAACACCCTCAAAAAAGGACTTTTGCCTCAAAAAAAGGACTTTTGCCTCAAAATAAGCTAAGCCAAACATGCACAGATTTAATAGTCTTTTTAACATCTGTATGTCAAAATAATGTTGTTATTTGGTTATTGGTATCAAATCCATAACTTCTAGAAAAAGGATAAATTTTGGAATATAAATATGCCGCACCAACTATCCTTATAACTTATTCTTTAATTAGTTGATCTTTAAGGTTCTAAAATATAACTTTCTAAAGACGAAGATTATTGGCTAAATGAAGAGTATAGATAAAAGGTGATTTTTTTGTTTTTGTTTTTGTGTTTAACTAGTATTGCGGTCCGCGCTTCGCTGCAGATTGTAGGAGGATGCTGACGAGGATGTATTTGTTACATGATATATTGGTGGGTTATTATAAACCATGCATACTTTAATATAAATGACGGTTAAAATAAGCAATTAACACGATTAGGTAAACATCTTTTAAGTTAAAAGTTAGCAAATAAAGTAATTAAAAAATAATTAAATTTGTTACCTGCTATATTGAATGGTTAATATTGATCATGCAGTCTTTAATCTAAACGACAACCACAATTAATTAAATATATCTAGAACTAAAACTTAGTTTTAATTATAATAAGTTAGATAAATAAAAGTAAAATATAAAAGAATTGAATTTATAAAAAATTAAAAGAATAATTATTATTAAACTTCAAGGGTTGTATGATAATTTTATTCAAGTTCGGAGGTCGAAACATAAATCGTTTGAGAAAAAGAGTTATTATTAAACTTTCATATGATAATTCTATTGAAGTGCAGGGTTATAAATGTAATCTTTTATAAAAAAAAATTATTAGCGTTCAAAGGTCGTTTAACAACTGTATTAAAACATTACTTAAATAATAAGAAAAAATAAAATAAAAATCTCAAAGTTAAATAATTATAAAATTAGTATGTTAAATATGAATGAAATAATAGTAGTAGGATTAAATACAAACCATATTTCGTATACAAACTGTAAGAACCATTTAAAAAGTGTCATGTGTCATCCAACCAATTATAAAGAAATGGTAAAATAATAACCTAAATAATATCAGTATTTTGAATTACCTATAATTATGCTAACCAACAATTAATTTTTTATTTAGATTTTTCTTTTGTTTTCATTGTGCTGATATAATTCTTTATAAAGAAAAGTGCTGATATTATTCACATATGTGCTAAATCAATTATCTTAATTAATTTTCATGTGCCAATATGATTCAATATATTGTTTTAGTATGTGCCAATTTAACTTTTTTTTAAGTGCTAGGATATGTTCTTACGGTATGTAGGATAAATATGGTTTGTACCGTAACAAACCCATGAAATAATAATCTGATTATATTATTATTCATTAATGAAAATAATGTAAATAATTAATTGTTATAAATCAAATAAGAAAAGGAAATATTGGATTTATTACAAGAGGAATGAAATAATAAAAATAATATATTGTTAAGAAATCAAATATGAAAAGGAAATATTGGGTTTATCACAAGAGGAATGAAATAATCACATTTTCTTACAAAGTGTAACGTGCAGAAAAAAAATGAACCCAATAAGGGGTTGCTAAACGTACCCCTTTCCTTGAATTTATTAAACGTACCCTCTCCCTAAAGTTTCAAATTAATACAACTTAAATCTTTTTGTTTTGTTTTCTTTTTTTTTTTTTATCAATTTGTAATCTTTTATTGTTAGTTTTTTTAAATGTTTTTTTTTTCTAAAATGTTTTGTTTTCACTTTACTATAAAACGTTTTTTTTTTTCTAAAAGTTATTTTATTTTTTTTAGGAAAGTGTTTTTTTAGAAATTCCAACACAAGTATTGCTATATTAACGAATCGACCCGATACCACCAGAAAAATATCGGTATCGGTAACAATATTAATTTATTTGGTTTTAGTTTCGATTTCAATGAATCGATACTGTATCAAACCTAACCGATACCGGCCAAACAATATTGTACTCGAGCTACATGTATTCATTTTTATGGTTTCCAATTTCGATAACTTATTTTCATTTGCTGTTAAACCCGGCCTTGTCGTGGTGTTGGCCCTTTATTTATGCACTGCACAACAGGTACTCGAGTGTAACACCCCGAATTTTGTATGACACATTATAATATTTTATCCGCAAAATTTTTAATGAAAAGAAATGGTAAACATAATTTTTACCATCATTAAGGTTTTATAAATATTAGTAAACCTAAAAGCCTTATGTATGCATGAATGTTTACTAGAGAATTAAGTAAATAAGAGGAAAGTGTTATGTTTTAAAAAGATGAGGGGGTTAAAATGAAAATGTAAGATTAAAAACACCTAACTCAAAAATGCCCAGTGATTTCCAAGTGGGTGTGTGTGATCGAGATTAGAGACCAGGAAGACCTTCCCCCTCATCAAACCCTAACATCATAAATGCATTAAATTGAGGAAGAAATTGAAGGCTAGTTGAATGCATGAACTAAGAATGGTGGTCACCTAAGCATATCCAACATCAAGTACGAAGAAAGATGAAGGCGCGAGTCACGTAAAGTCGCAAGCGTCACAAGATCACGGTAAGTTCTTGTGAACTTTATTTACTCTATATGTAGATTTATGAATGGTGGTATTTGGTACTATGGATTTATTGTAAATTTTCATTATGGATCATGATTGATTAGTTGCAAAGAGTTTATTTGAGAAATGTTCTAAAGATGAAGTTGTAGTAAATATGAAATGACCCGCTTTGTTGGTGCATAATGTCTATCGCCTGCGTTATCAGTCTATGTCGTGTCATGTATATGTAATAGGTTTGAAAACTGTCAAAGTTTATGTATTAGGCCAGTTCGCACGACCTGGAAGGTCAGGTCGCACGAGCTGGAGCTTGTTAGTTCGTGCGGACTGGGAGTGTTATCTCGTGCGAACTGGTAAACTTATAAATAGGTTAGTTGTGTTCTTCATTTGTAACATTCTGGAGAAATCTGTCACGAAGTGCTGTCCGATTCTCTCTGTACGAAAACGTTTATAATCAATGAAGAACATGCTTAAAGTGACTTTCTACTCTTCTACTCCTGTTCTAACACTGATGCAAGGTTTCTAGTCTGATTCCGCCTTTCTAGAAACTAGATCTGACTCTGATTGACTCGTTTGGACGATTCATCGATCCTACACACTTATGGGTTGGAATGATGAGTAGAATGGTTGTTGGAATGTTTAGAAATTGACTTGTTCATAACGGGTCAAATGATGTAAGTATGTTGATAAGTATGGTATGTAACGATTCATTGCGAATAGGTCAGAAAGTGGTATGTAGGATGTTTCCGAATGGATGTAAGGATGTTAATAAAGTAACATGTCATGTTAACGGGTCGAATAATGATAGGTAATTAAAGGATTCGAATTGTTTATGTATTACGAACTAACAAATGTTTTGTTGTTATGAATGATAGGTAAATCCCATGCTTGATTGCGGCGCGCTCGGACCGAACACACACACAATGTCGACTTTTATGCGCTTCTGGTTCAAGTTGCTTATTTTTGAATGGGTCAAAATATCATTTTGTGTAGAAAATGTTAAACTAGTAACTAGGATGATTGTAGTAGTTTGAAGTTTAAACTTTATTTTGAAAAGTTTGGATTTAATGTTTTGGTGAAATGTGTAAGGTTTAAAAATTAGCATATTTTGAATGTGTCGTGGAATGTATTTTGAATGATTTAGTTAAAAAGCAGGAAATCGTCTTCTTTACGAATGGGCCATGTCAAAATTTTTGTAAAATCGTATAAGAAATTTATGTTATTTATTGAATATCGAAAAGTGGGCGTTTATCGGGTAGCTTACAATTACCAAATCATGGTTATGCATTTTATACAAATTATTTTACTTTATGGTTTTCCCTTTTAGCAGTGAATTAGATGAGGCGTTCGAATTTTGTGTTTGAATATAAATTTAGGGATTTAGTATTGTTAAAACTTGAAGTTTAAGGCTAATGAAACTATTATCGAAAAGAAAGCCATTAACTTTTGAGTGTTTACTAATGTTTATATATATTTATTTTGATTTGATATCGTACTTTATGATGTTCCCGACTTTACCATACAGAAAATAATTTGAATCATTTTTCTTTCAAAATAACACCATTCATAAAAAAATTAAGGATTTTTATAAGGATGAAATCTGAAAACTTTTAAACTTATCTTTTAGGGAGGGAGGGAGGGAGTATGACAAGTAGCAAAGAGAGTTATATTTAGCCCACCCTAATAATAATCATATATCTATATATATTCTAAAGTTTAGTTATATGTTCTATTTTAAAACCAAAATTTATGGTTGTTTTAAATGCACCAACCTATAAAAATCCTATTAATTGCATTTAATTTACATTAAATAAATAAGAGATAAGATAAAAAAATAAAATAAAATAATTATATATCAATAATCATTAAAATTAATATCAATCAATAACACATTATCTATATACCTTTATTAAGCAAACTGAGTTTTTTATCCTTCTGGTAATTTTACCATCCGTATAAATTTTAATGCATTATGTACAAGAGATTCAAGCCATTTTAGAGGGGGCAATCTGAGACAAAGTCCAAACTTTTAAGACGCTTTTAGGGCATAATTGGTAATTCGGACCTACTATCTTCACCGTTTAATTAACTTGATGATTAAAACCTTTCATCAACCCACAATCAATCAATTTTGGCCGTTCAAAAAAAAAACCCACAATCAATCAATTCAGAGTAATTAAAACCCTTTCAACTTTCTTCCAAACGATTTCATTATTCTCCAGCAAAACTTGGTGAGTTGATGGCAGAACTGATGGGAAGGAAAAGAAAGTCAAAGAAGGTATCACATTTTCTGACAGTTATTTTCAAGCTTGTTTTCTATTGTCTTTCTATATGGAATAAATGCTGTAAGAAGGTATCACATTTTCTAAAGTTGTAAATTATGGCAGATTAAGAAAAGAGGCAGGAGGAAAGGATCAAAGAAGAAAATGAATCCAGAGATTACACAAAAATTAGGTGATGCTATTTTAAACAAGAATAGAACATAACCAGATCTACCCGCTCCTAGGTAAATGGATTGAATTTGCTTTCTTTGGTTTAAATTTTTTTCATGACAATATACATATCCTGTTTATGATATTATATATATTTTATTGTTCCAGGATATAATCACAAATCAAAGTATGTTCATTAGTTTTCTCTCTTGCGGATCATATAAGTGCCATACTTCAAAGAGTAGGTGGTAAGAAGCACAAAATGGGAGAGAATTAATGCAAACATGCCTTGGTTCATTATGGTTCTTATGAAGTTTTTGTCCCCAGAAACCAAATGGTAACATGTACAACTGATACACATGAAGTTTGTTTGGGCATGTTTTAAACATTTTTTTATTTACGATTTAGGGTTGAGGCCATGGTTGGCTCTCTTTTTGTTCAATTTTTTTATATTTTATTAATAGTTATTAATTAATGTGCTAACTGTTATGACATACATTATCTGGTTTCTATAATAAGATGTTTTAAATTAGATGATTTAGTAGGTTTTGTACGAAAGTATACTTGCAGAATGCCTGGTATTTTTTCTTTTAAGACTATGGGGTATGGGGCGGGGGTTGGGTACAAACGCCCAAGACACCACCCCGGGTGGGCTTGGGTTTCGGCGTAGCCCCTTGGGCGGGGGTTTCAGCCCGGGCGTTGGGCGGGGGTTGGGTACAAACGCCCAAGTCACCACCCCGGGTGGGCTTGGGTTTCGGCATGGCCCCTTGGGCGGGGGTTTCAGCCCGGGCGTTGGGCGGGGCTATCCACATGACATGACGGAACCTCATTGGCCAAGAGCACTAGCCCTTTGAAATTGGTTTTTTTTCCATGCCACCCCAATCACACCCCACCATACCCCTTTGAGATTGACTTTTGGTCTTGGGTGCCCCATATTCCACGTGTCGCACCATGCCCCCAATCCACGCCCCACCATACCCCACGGTCTAAGCCGTAAACTGTTAAAGATAAAAATTTAAATGCGTTTGAGGTTTTTCTGCCTCAACTTTTGCTTTAGCCAAAATTTTCAGACCCATTTTCGGCCTTTAATTAGTATTTTTTTTCCACTTTTTTGTCTGACAGGAACCGAAATGCCTGCAGGCTGCAAGAGTTCCTAAAATGTTGATGAAAAGGGGTCAAACAAGTGTCTCTTCACCCTTTCAAAGTGCAACTATATGTTTTTGAATTTCCAGAAAGAATTGAAATCGAGTCCCATTTTACCTCATCCCTTTTTCAGTCCCATGTAAATCACTTTTGTTGTGCCATGCTTATTTCATGTGTTGAACAATTTATCTCATGGGGTGTTCTTTAAAGTAGGCTTTTTTTTCAGAAACTCGACATGTCTATGTAATTCAATATAACCCGTGTCATACATGTGTCAATTCAGGGGACTTTCTTACGATCTTATTTATGACCTTATTTTGTTATATCAAGTGGGTACAAATACATGTAAATCATGACTAAAAACTGCAACTCTATTACCAGGCACACAATTTTTAAAATTTTATAAAAACTTGGTCAATGCCATAAATGTGTGGATGGATATATAATGTTTTCTTCTATTTCCACAACCTTTAGGCTAGAGGGTGTGGGATAACCCCACTTGGGGCTTTATAAGGACACCTCAGCGCCACGTAGTCGCCACGTCAGTCAGGGGGTTTTATAACGCCCCCCTTTAACTTGCAGGGTGTGGGATGGAGCCCCCTATTAAACAAAATTAAAAAAAAAAAGATTTCATTGGTTGACATTCAGTGGGCCCCACCTGAACAGCCTCTTCCTCCCGTTATCAGCTTGGCGAGCTCAACTATAGCGCCCCTCTTGAAGTGGTGGGTGTGGGTCGATGGCGCCGGCGGCGCTATAGAAGCTTAGCTGGCGGTGGTGGCGCCTCCCACACCCTCCGGCCTTATAAATAGTGTTATTTTTACATAAGTCGTTTTACATATGATGCATAAAATCTAGAAAACAAAAACTTTAAAAACATATGATGCATAAAATCTAGAAAACAAAAACTTAAAAAGCATGTTAGCTTCAAGTTGCGGTTTGCTTGATTGGTCTTTTGACCCGACTCAGAAAAAAAAAAACTTAGAATTGACCAAAATGTCCTTAGAAATATATGAGAGGTTTATGGCTTCTTAAATGTGTAATCAACATTTATGATGTTTTAAATGCAGTACTTAAAATAATATTGATTAAAATAATATCTATATCTATATACACTTAAAAATTTAGTTATAACAACTTTTTTACAACCTTCATTATGAGCCTCTTTAATACATCTGTGTCTTTTCGATCACTATTATTATTAATAATTGATCATTAAAAATACATAAATGAAAAAAAACAATTATTATGACAAGCCATAATGTAATTCTTCATAACATTAGCCTTTTAAAAACTAACGAAAACGAGTACCGAGTTGCATTTAATTTTAATTAATTGCATTTAATTTACATTAAATAAATAAGAGATAAGATAAAAAAATAAAATAAAAAAATTATATATCAATAATCATTAAAATTAATATCAATCAATAACACATTATACTAAATAATATATTATAGATAAAGGTAGATTAGTTTAAAGTTAACTTTGATCTTAATTTTTTTTAATAATTGGTTTAAAGATAATTATTCCAAACTTATGATTATTCTATAAAATGATCTTTGACAAGGTAACCATAAATTTAAATTTCGAAGTAACTAATATATTAAAAGTAGCTCAAATATAATTCGTAATAAAAACACAACAATATATTTTCAAAGAAAACATATAATAAAAAAATAGGTAAAGGGATCCAAATGATATTAAATATTAAGAACTTATCCATGATATTAGTAACAGAATTTAATAGATTAAGATAAAATTTAAACCGAAAGATCATAAGTATCATAAAAAATATCATTAAATTAAAGTTAAAAAGTAAAGAAAAGAATTATTATTATAATATTAAAATAATAAAAATATTTAAAAAACTATATATATTATTAAAATATTAAAATTACTATTTGTACCGATACCAAACAAGACCGTACCGGTATTTTCGATACCAGTACCGGTTGACACCAAGCTTATCCCACCCCGTGATACTAAAAAATCATTAAATTAAAGTTAAAAAGTAAAAAAAAAGGAATTATTATTATAATATTAAAATAATAAAAGTATTAAAATAACTATATATATATATTCTAATATATTATTAACAAGATTTTGGCTAAATTAATTAGATTATTATAAATAATAATAATAATTTACAAATAAAGCAACACAATTTGCAACAAAGCAATGCATGAAACACCATATTAACATATAGTACAGTACATTAATGTTAGAACCTAATGCAAATTAATAGTTACATTACTTTAATCATTTGTGTCAAAAATAATTCCACAAACCCTAGATCATCTGATAATAACAATAAGAAGAAAGCTCCGGCCGCACACAAATCTCCGGTATTCGACTGCGATTGCTTTGATTGTTACACGAACTACTGGTTCCGGTGGGACACGTCTGTTAACCGAGAGCTAATTCATCAAGTAATTGAAACATTTGAAGAAAACCTTACCAGTAGTGAACAGGTTAACTGCCGCGGCCGTAAACCTAACCAGAAGAAAGAGAAGGCGAGTCATCGGAGGTTCGCCGGAAAAGCTTTAAATCCTCCGCCAGAGGTTTCGGTTTCGCCTCCGTACGACGTCTCATTAGTTGAAGAATGTGCAAAGGAAGAACATGAGGTAGTGGAGGAGTCGCCGGAGACGGATGCAACGGCGAGAAGAGGACTTCCGGAAGTGAAAGGGTTGTTTAACTGGCGTTTGTGGGGACTTTGGAGTCCGTGATATTCATCCTTCGCCTCTCAATATATGCTCTCCAATCCATAATTAACTTCTCCCCAATTGAAGATCTTCATCGATTAGGCACACAACTCTCAGACATATATCTTCGATTGATCTCCTGCACAGGCTCGCCATCAGGCTCTCCATCAGTCGGCAACTCAATTGGAATTGTAATTAACTTCTCCCCAATTGAAGATCTTCATCGATTTGGCACACAATTCTCAGACATATATCTTCGATTGATCTCCTGCACAGGCTCTCCATCATTCGGCAACTTCAATTGGAATCAAAATGGGTCATTTACTTGCTCCTTTAATTACACATCATCCTCCGACTCTCCAGCAACCTTTAAGTGCAATATCTATATCTCTAAGATGAAGATAATGTATGGTAATGAAGATTTGGAGCAGCAAGAGGTAAAAACAGCCCGAATTTTTCCTTTTATAAATTCGATTCGTGAGTGTTAGTGTGTGTGTTTATATTGATTAGGGTTTCATCAAATGCAATGTGAGGGTTTCCAATCGGTGTTTATACAAATAATATTGAACCCAATTTTTATGTATGTGTATGCAGTGTGTAGTATGGGGTCTTGCTTACCTCATTCAAGGAATAACAATGAAAGACAGGGGTCATTGATTTCGAAAAACTCCGCCCCTTTGTTCGCCTTCTTCCTGATTTTAAGTTATGGTGAGTCAATTTCCTTTTTTCTGATTCTAATCAATTAAGAACTATACGTGATTAACCAACGAATTGTGGTAGATTTTATGTTTCTATTGCAGTATTTGGATTGAATTGACTGTTGCAATTTAATAATCGTCAGTTATAGTTCGTTTTTTGAATATAGAGAAACACTGACTTATTTAAGGTGCTTGATTTGGGTGAATAGTAGCAATATAAACTGCTATTGTAATTTGGTGTGATATTCAATTCAGTATCAGCAACCTAATCAAATTGTGCCTTAAACATAGAGTAAATGTGTTCACCAGCAAGGTAATAATATGTACTAATTTTCAATTATCAGTGACTTCTAATAAGGAAATATAGCTATTAGGTTATGTCAAGGTAAGCATAGTTTATAAAGAATATGTTGCAGAATAAAGTTAATACAGCATTTTAGTAATAAATAATAAACTGCTTTCTTATCTATAAAAGGGAACAAAACTTGCAATTTGACTTTTAGATGTCAAAACTGAATTTATATGTATATGTGTATGTAGTATAATATATATATTTAACATCTATTTTACACCATCTAAAACAATGAAAAAGAAAAAATAAAAATAAAAAATTTGAAAACTGTGACGTCTTTTGAAGAGGGTTGAGAAACCACACGTCCATAGATTTGAAGTTTTGTGAGACCACATGTGGTGGGGCGCAAAACTCTCTCTAAGCGTCTTAAAAACGCGGGGGGAAACTGTACCCTCGGGCGTTTTGGGCCTTTTTTGACTGGTAGTGCTACCACAAAGCGCCGAATGAGGAGTGGACTTTGGTCAAAATAACCATGGTCAAACGGCTAACTTTAAAAAAAACCGGTTTTTGTTTTAAAATCTATACTATATTCGCACTTTCGTACCGTGTCACACACTATCTATATCAGTCGTCGTTCCAGGAAAAAACAATAACTATTATGCATGTCGTGCATCGCACAGGTGTTCCCCCTAGTATGAAAGAAAAGAAAGGTATAGAATTCTATCCTTTACCACTAAATTCATATATTCATATAAACCAATAGAACAATACAACTATTCACGATTGATTTTGTTATTGTATACTAAAACTTTCTGAACTTGAGTTTAAAATAAAACAATCTCATAAAATAATAAATAGAAAAGTAAAAAAAAAAACTCATAGTCAGAAAAGGAAAGTTATATTTCAATAAACTAGTTGATTTTCCGCCCGCACGTTGCGGCGGGAACCTAATGTCTGCAAAACGCATGTCGGCAACGGCAAGCAGATACCGAATATCAAAACATAAATAAAAATGACGTGGTAACGATAGTCACTTCGTCCTAAAAAAGCGATTTTAAATAATCTAATATATAATAATAGGACCCACACGTCCTACACGTTGGAAATTCGGTTGTTTTCAGTTTAGTTATTACGGTGCTAACATGTTAAAATATGGATAAGCTCGGTACCGGTAACGACACCGAAAGTACCGATCCGGAAAATCATCGAAATTTGGTACCGGCACCAAAAATGCTCGGTACGATACGGTATGATATTTGACGGTAAAAATCAGTAAATACAGGTATGGTGCTAGATCGGTGTCGAACCGAAAGTAACGATTCTGAAAACGCCAAAAGGTTGGTACCAAATCGGTACCGAAAATGATTGGTATAGTAAATTTGGTACCGGTAGGATACCGGTTTGATTACAGGATTTGATATGATTTGTTCATCAATAATCTAAATATCAAAGTTAATTTTACATGCTACAATTCATGCATTATAGAAAAAGACAAAAAAAAAACAAAAAACAAAAAAAGTTGTGTATATAAAACCTCATTCAAACAAAATGCAGTTTACTTACAGTGTGTATGAAAAGTAATCTAAACGGTGCAATTACTTGCGTTACTACGTTGCTACAAGATTTGATGAGCTCGGTACCGGTTGGTACTGGTACGGTACCAGTATTTGAGGGTAAAAACCGGTGAATACCGGTGCCGAACCGATACCGAAAATGTCGAAAGTCGGTACCGAAAATATACCCAGTTTGGTAAATTTGATACCAGTACCGGTACCCGATACCATTTGCTCATCCCCTTGTTGATGTTACTATTCATTGGGTTGTGTATGAAAAGTAATCTAAATGGTGCAATTACTTGCGTTGCTACGTTGCTACAGGATTTGATGGGCTCGGTACCAACCGGTACCGAAAATACCGTTACCGAAAATCCCCAAAAGTGGGTACCGGTACCGAATATACCTGGCACTGTACGGCTCGGTACCGGTCGGTACTGATACGGTACCGGTATTTGAGGGTAAAAACCGGTGAATACCGGTGCCGAACTAATACCGAAAATGTCAAAAGTCAGTACCGAAAAATATACCCGGTTTGGTAAATTTGATACCGATACCCGGTACTATTTACTTATCCCTTGATAATGTTACTATTCATTGTCTTCAAATTTTAATATATAAATTTGAGGGTAAAAACCGGTGAATACCGGTGCCGAACTGATACCGAAAATGTCAAAAGTCAGTACCGAAAAATATACCCGGTTTGGTAAATTTGATACCGATACCCGGTACTATTTACTTATCCCTTGATAATGTTACTATTATATATAAACTAGTGAGATTCCTCCGCGCTTCGCGGCGGGAATCAGTCGGTATTAGTTTTGCTCGTCACAGTACTGGCATTTGCTATAGTATTATTCAAAAGAGAAAACATTGCATTAGTCGAAAACAATAAAAACGAATATCAGTACCAGTACTGATCTTGTTCAGTTGATATCAGTCATGTTCGTTTGCATTTTTTTTGTTTATTTTATTTAAACATTGCAATTTTTTTTAAACGGACGTTGTACCGCTGTTGTACTAAACTGAATTGAAACCGATTAAACAACATTTGTATCAATCGGTACCAAAATATAATTTTATTGTTAATACTTTTGATAAACTGACACCCTATCATTACGATACCATACCGAACTGAAACAAACAACACAGGTACTGGTACGCATGCAGTTTTGTAGTTTTTTGTTTGATAACGGATACTTTGATCGTATCTTAAAAGTAATATTAGAAAAAAATGACTAAAATCACTTAAAGAAATAAAACAATAAAATAATGAAAACTAAGGAAAAACAATATTGGAAAAAAAATATTGAAGTACTACTCATCGTGAGTTTCTATATAAATTTTATTGAAAACGGATATTGTGTCGTATCGTACTAAATTGAATCGAAACTGGTTTCACAACATATGTGTCGGTACCGATATTTATTTTTATTGTTTTTTCATATATCACTACTATACTGTAACGAACCGGACAATATCGGTACCGGTATGTATTCATTTTTATGGTTACTTGTTTGATAACGGATCTTGTGTTGCTAGCGTTGCGAACCAAAACCGAAACAAACCAAATAAACAACATCAATTGTGTACCGTATTTATTTTTATTGTTTTTTCTTTCGATAAACCGACAACGTATTGCTATCGTATCGTACCGGTCAACATGGGTACCGGTACTCATATTCATTTTTAGGGTTTCCGGTTTCGGAAGTTTTTCATTTATACAACTTCGTCTGCGACAATAAATGGATATCAGTACAAGTGCCGTGACAATTTGAACCGTCCGGTACTGTTCAAACAACATCGGTGTCGGTACCGGTGTCCATTTTGTCGATATAATACATGTGTTGATTTCTATAAAGTGCATGTATCGTATAAGTATTGTAACAAACCAAATGTCTATGGTAACACACATTCACAACACACCAGGAAATAACTTGGAATGTTAATATAAGAAATAAACATAGATGCGACTTTAGATTTTTTTAATAAAGTTAACGAAAACAAATTATTACTAAAAAATCAAATTGTCGATCCAATGTTCGCGGTAACGTACCGTCACAACGCACTCGCAAATAACTTGAAATGTTAAAATAAGAAATAAATATAATTATGAATTTAGATTTTTCTATAAAGTTAATAAACCCAAATTATTACTAAAAACAAATTGAATAACAACAAAATATTGTTAATAACAAAAAGAAAAAAAAAACAAATACTTAAAAAACCATCAGTTGCCTATTTGTTACTAAAAGCACTTATAAAAAGATTAATAATTAATATATAACTAAAAATAAAAAAACAAAAATCTAAAAATTATCATTCACTGTTCATCATGACTTTAAATTCATATAGATAATAATATAAATAAATAAATTTATATATTAATATCCTTAGTTTCAACTTTCAAAGAGAGTCGAAAGAAAAGTTCAAATGTTAAACGTACTACAAATTAGAAAAAAAAAAACTAAATAATATTAAATCAGTACCAAATAATGAATTTACATCCATACAACAATTATGAATAAAAAAAGCTAAATAATATTAAATCAGTACCAAATTATGAATTTACATCCATACAACAATATTTTAAAAAATACCTTTGGCCCAATCTCATATTCCCATCTTCTCACATTGAAAACAGGAACAAACTTCATCCACAAGAAATCACCAAAATAAAAATCAAAACCACTTTTAACACCATCTCATGAACATCTTCTTGTCATCGATGAGCAGTTACTAGCGTCTCTATAAACCTCAACCCATCAAACCTCGGCGCAAATTTCTCCGAGCAACAATCCGCCTTCTCCGACGATGATCCTCCGTTACGCTTCTTCTTCGATGCTCCATTATCCTATACACAAATCAAACTAATTAATTCCACCTTAATAAAACATTAAAACGAGTATCAGACCAAATTTGTTACAGACTAAAACCATTGCAAAATACAGGACAGTTCTACTAATCTGTTGTAGTTGTATAGACAACAGATGTAAAGTTTATAGACCAAATGGGGCCCATATCCACCAGACTAGTTTTTTAGGATAAGTTCTCCGAGCGTTAACAAAATTCAAAGTGTTAGAAGAAACAAAGTCGTGTTTGTTTAGTATTAATTAATTACCTGGTGAGGAGTTTGGTGGTTGGAACCGGAGGCAGTTATGGCGGTTGTAGCGGAAGCGGCAGCCATGGAAGCTGCAAATAAGCTCGGTTTCTTCATAGTAATGATCTCCAAGAATGCAGGTTTTGATTTGGGGTTGAGGAAATAAATTGGGAAAAATAAAAAGGGTTGGTGTTGGAAATTGAAGGTGCTACTTATTTATATACGGCGGGATAAAATAAAAATAGTGTTTTTTTTTTTTTTTTTTACGCGGCAAATAAAAGTCCGTCATTGTGGGACCTATGTTTATGAATACAAGTTGTATGATGAGAGGTGACTTTTACTAGACGAAATTAATTCTCAAACCCCACAAATTCATTAAAGATCATAATATGCACATAATATGTTAGTTTAATTATAACAAAATTTTAAAATATGTGTTGACTAATTTTAGTATTTTTAAAAGGTTTATCGTCACATCATAATGTTTATAATTTAATAAAATTGAATAATAGTAATTTGATTTCATACGGCTATACGTATATGATTAACCAAAAAGTATAAAAATTGATCTTTAATGGGTCTCATCTCTTTTCTCTCTCACTCCTGTCATGGGCTTGGCGAAGGTGCCCATGGTGCCTCTGTTAACGCATGAGACCCTACGTGTTGGTGTTTGGAGTGTGTTGGTGTTTGGAGCCCAAAAAGAGTGAGGTAGCGATGGGTTAAGTGTTAACGTCCACAATGTATAGTCTAAGACCTTTTTTAGCCGTATGTCTATTATATTACATAATATATAAGTCAAATGGGTTTGTTTGATAAACACATCAACGAGTATTTAAAAGGAAAGTGGTCTAGAGATATTTCATGTATATGTTATGTTATATGATAAGTTTAATAATGAAATAGACTTAAGAAATATTCCACGTGTAATTAATTGTAGTTGTTTTCTGTTATAAGTAACCCTCGTAGATATTTTAATTTGATGATGTAATTGGGAGTGGGACAATGGAGCATTTAATCAGGAAAGTATGAGAACCAAACGTTTAAAATGTGGCCCGAATGCTTTGGGTTAGCAAGTTGGACAAAGATAATGGTGGTACACGTGGATGGACAAGATGAGTCCACGTTTCATTTTACAGTTTCACAAGTTTGAAATGGGCCAAAGGTGCAACCAGGGACTCTAAAATCGTTATCTTCCAAGGCTCCCATTAACTTTCTAAGTTGACATCTCAACCGTTCGTTGTGAATAATACTGGTCAAAGTGTTGGACAAGACAAGGCAGAGAACATATGATTATTATTGGGTGTACCTATTGGCACACCCATTTGCCTATCTACAGACCTTAAAAGGTGTTTTTTGTCCTTATATGCACACCTTGCATTGTCGAACTGTGGCCAAAACGAGGCGTTTTGGTCCGGTTAACCAGAAAAAGACTGACGGGTTTCTGACGGGTCTGTTGACCGGACCAAAACGTCGAGCTTTGGCCGCGTTTTGGTCCTGTCAACCAGACAAAAGACTGATACCCGGTCTAGTTGCAGGACCAAAACGCGGCCAAAGCTCGGCGTTTTGGTCCGGTCAACAGACCCGTCAGTCTTTATCTGGTTAACCGGACCAAAACGCCACGTTTTGGCCACAGTTCGACACTGCAAGGTGTGCATATAAGGACAAAAATCACCTTTTTGGGGTGACTATCTACACACTTGGTGTGTATAGATAGTTTGGGCCTTATTTAAAGATAGGCAATATACTAATTTATTATTTATTTTTTAATTAATTTTTGTTACTAAGAGTTTTTCAATCTGTTATTTTCAACATATACAAAAAGAAGATAAGCGGTAACAGTGGTTGCCAATTATTGGTTGAATTGGGCAGCCAAGGTGCCAGGCAGAATATACAAAAAGAAGATGGGCGGTAACAGTGGTTGCCAATTATTGGTTGAATTGGGCAGCCAAGGTGCCAGGCAGAATATACAAAAAGAAGATGGGCGGTAACAGTGGTTGCCAATTATTGGTTGAATTGGGCGGCCAAGGTGCCAGGCGCTGCCTGGCACTTTCCTATTGGCCAAACAAATTTACACTTTTATTCCACTTTAAAATTATGATTTTGCCATCAGTTTAAAAATATGTTTTTGCCCCCACATAAAAATAAATTTACGTTTTTGCTCCCAGCTAAATATTTAAAGTTTCACTCGGTTCAAAATTACGATTGTGCCCCGTTTAAATTTACACTTTTGTAATTAGTTTTTTTCCCTTAAAATTACGATCTTGCCATCAGTTCAAAGTTATGTCTTTACCCCCACTTAAAAATAAATTAACGCTTTTGCTCCCAGCTAAAAATTTCAATTTTGTCATCGGATCAAAATTAGGATTTTGCCCCGTTTAAATTTACAGATTTGCCCTTAGGTTTTTTCTCACAACTACTTTACGATTTTGCCCTCAACTTAGATTTACATTTTCTCCATTGTTTTTGTTTATTTTCCTGGTTAACTTACAATTTTGCCCCCAATGTAAAATTACAGTCATGCCGTCAGCTGCCTGGCACTCCCCCATTGGTCCATTTAATTTACGATTTTATCCCTGAAATAAAATTATGATTTCGCTCTCAGTTAAAAATTACGTTTTTCCCATCGTTGTAGTTTTTTTTAGCAAAGAGTAAATTACAAGTTTTGTCCTTTATGTTTGTCCCAAATTTCAGGCGCTGTCCTTTATCTTTAAAATTGATGAGTTTTGTCCTTTAATGTTTCCAAATCTTGCACGTTATGTCCTTTAGGCCAAACCCAGTTAGATTTTTTCATTAATTATGGTCATGTGCTTCGCACATGAGGGCATTTTTGTCTTTTCATCTTTTCATGGACTATTGTGTTAATAAGTTATATGTAAGGGCTATTGTGTAACAATATCATTTTTATCCCCTCTCTCTCTCCAAACTTCATCTCCATATTCTGTTTCTCTGCATCCAGATCGTAGTTCATCAATCACCATGGAGCATGTCCGATGTGTTACATATGTCAAGAAGCTGAATGATATAACCAAACTCAGTGACCAAAGTGAAACAATGGTCCATTTAGGAGTTGAACAAGGAAGTAAGACTTATCGTTTGTTGAATCCCAAATCAAACAAGATAGTGATTGCCAGGTATGTGGTATTTGACTAAGTTAAGGAGTGGATCTGGGACCCAATTTCTCCTGTGTTTACAACAAATTGGGCCAGTGGGTCATTTTCTGTGGCTGAAAGAGAACTGGGTTCGACGTCACATTTATATATTGAAGACCCTAATACCCAATTCGAGCCCTAACTTACAAATCATGAAGAAAGTATTGAAGAACATCTTTAGAAACAAATCAATTACCAATTATTGCAATCAGGTCTGAGAATTCATCAGCTCCATTTGATGATATGCCTCCCCAAGGAAAATAATCTCCAGATTGGGGTTAGGGTTCCGGTGGGGGTGGTGATGCAGGAGACGATGGCGGTTTGATGGTGGTGGTAGTCTGGTAGAGAGAGAGAGAGAGAGTGGTTGTGGTGATTTGGGTGCGGTGGTGATGGTGGGTGCAGCGGTGGTCGATAGGTGGGGTGGTGTGGTGGAATTGATAGTGGTCGGTAAGTGTGGGGTGGGGTGGGGTGGGTGGTGTATGGTGCGAGAGAGACAGGGAGTATTAGAGAGTTAGAGAGAGAGAGTTTAGATAGAGAGAGAGAGAGTAGAGAATCAGATCATAATTTTACATATATAAATAAATAGTAATAACATTAATACTTTTTTTTATATTTTGTTTTAGTTTCTAAAATAATAATAATTAAATATATAGGTAAAAAGACAAAAATACCCTTTGGTGAGCAGAATTAACAAAAAAAATTAACTGGGTTTGCCTTAAAGGACATAACGTGCAAGATTTGGAAACATTAAGGGCATAACTCATCAATTTTAAAGATAAAGGACAACGCCTAAAATTTGGGACAAACATAAAGGACAAAACTTGTAATTTACTCTTTAGCAAAACTATAAAAGTTTTTTGTTTTCATTGGTTAACTCCATTTAATTTTTTCCCGTGTCAAGAAGCTGCCTAACACTCGCTCATTAGTCCTGAAAAATTACAGTTTTGCCCTGAGCCGAAAATTACGATCTTATCATCGTTTTAGTTTTTTTCCTAGCAAAATTATAGTAGTGTTTTTTTAATTGATTGAGAATTATTCGGCTATCGCCCTGCAACGCGGGCGGGGCAACTACTAGTTTTATATAATAACAAAACATGAAAGCTCTTAGGAACAGTTCAAGGTTTTAGGTATCTCATTACCGACATATGCCCTTCTTCCATCACACACCACTGAAAACATCCAACCCCAATTACAGGTTCTTAAATCGCGTCATCTCTTCAATCTACACTGCAACCCATTTCTTCTGTTGCGTTGTTCAGTGTGTATCATCATTCACATCTCTTCATACACATAGCTACCTGCTCGGATTCCAATCTTAGATCACAAATTATGACCGAAGAAGGCAAGATCAGAGGCGTCGTTTTTGCCGGCGACCCGTCCTATAATTACGGTACGTTTCAAGAGTTGCAAATCATACTCCACCACCTGTCACTTACCATCCTTTGTAGGGTTTCCGCAACCTACTCCGCCGCATATGGTTCAAATCAATTATGCACATGACTATAAAACCATTCCAGGTACCTGTTTATGTGCAATTAGTCTTATCTGATTTTATATTTTTATGTGTATTGTATTTTGGTTGTTTATTTTTTCTTTTGTGATAGGTTGTGGTATCAATCATCATGTAGTTGATAAATTGAGGATTAGGATAAGAATATGGATGGAAATTGTGAGGTGTTGATTTTAATCTGTTATGCAAGGTTAACTCTTTGAAGCATAGATTGTAAAGTAGATTTGGGGCTAATTATATATAATAACAAAAGATGAATGGTCTTGTGAACAGTAGGATAGATTTAAGTTGTTATTTACACTACTGCCACCGTCATGTATTATTCGAAAAAGAGACTGCGAGATAGAATTGGAGATGAATGGTCGTCCATGAAACTGACTTTTTCTTAACGATGAGGACTACCACCATAACGGTTGCGGATGAACGAAAGAGAACAATGTAGCATCGACTAGGTAGCTTATTTCTATATTTTTTCCGGTACTGTACACTTTGTTTGATGATTGTTTAAGAGAATCGAATTTCATGTGTATATAGAAACCACTGGATCTGATAATATATTGAAGTTCAATTTCTATGTCCATTTGTGATTGATGTCTATGCTCTATATTGAATCTGATCCCAAAATGAATTAATCACAATCATTGTTTGTTTGATGAATCTATATTTTGATTAATTTCTCCAAAAATCGTCGTTTTTTAGATGGTTACTTTAGTTTGGAGGGTTTAAGAAGCCTTTGCTTTCTGATGATCCTTAGCTATGGAATCCGGCCTTGGTATGTTCACCAAGGTATATCTTATCTTTTTCCTCCGGTGACCTAAAAAAAGGTATATTAATATATCAACATGGACTAAATTCCCAGTCCTAGCCAAGGAACTTATGCCACCTTAGATTCCTCGCATGAAATTTGAACATGTAATGAAAATACTGTCACAAGACTCTTACTTTATACAACTTTGTTAAAATTAAAAGGAAGAGGGAGAGATAGAAACGACATATTGAGAGTTAGAGACGAGAGAGAGTGAAAAGGGAGGGGCCGGCTATGGTTGTTCTGCAGCGGCAGCAACACCACCGTTCAGGCACGTGGTTTGTACATTCTAGCGGCACATGACGATGTGTAGTTTTTTTAGAGGCCTATTAATTAGTGCCTTGGGTTTTATGTTGAAATGTTCCTAAGATTTAATGCAATTCTTTGTGCTTAGGTCTTAGCGTGTTGACATATCTTATTAGGACATGATCAAACAATAAACCTTCATTACTGAAGTGGGTTGTTTCTTCCTAAATGCAAGTTCATTTTGACTTGCGTGCAGATTGTAAATACTTAGAACTGGTGAAGTTGAAGATTAAATTATGCATGTATATAAATGTGAGTGACTCTCTAGCACACACCTAATATCTAAGTAGGATTAAGTAGACACATAAGTTGTTCATTCCAAGTTTAAATATATAAAGTGTATATAATTTTTTATTATGAGAATACAAACTTACTAAGGGATTGATCTGTTGGATAATAGTAAAGGTTTTGTTACCAGATAGCTTGCATCGTTTCCCAGCATGGCATTACATACACATTGCAAAACCAACCCGCCGCGAAGCGTGGGTCCATTTACTAGTTTTACATATTTTATACATTGTAATCAAGTTGTGGAGTTAGAATTTTTTTGATATAATAATACCTTGGTTATAGAGGCGTTCTCGCAAAGTATGAATTGAATAAAAATAAAACACGAAGAGCATACGCATTGAAAATCTTAAAGGAATCTAGTTCCAATGGATCCGAATCTGAAACTTTCTAAGACCAAAAACGAGATGGAGTTTGAAGCTACCAACTACTGAAAACTGGTTAGATGTCTTCAGACTCGTTCCGATCTTGCCAATTCAGTCAGAACAGTGAGCCGTAACATGAAAACCATGCGACGACAATTAAACAAATAATTCGATATGTAAAGGGGACCATAAGCTATAGAATACGGTACTCGTGAAAAGCATCAAGCGAGTTATATCATATGTTAGTAGTCACAATAGTGATCAAGACGATAGTAGAAGTACTACGAGCTTTGTTTAAAAAAATTGTGGCTTACGCGTGCTTAGGCGCGACGCAAGGCACAACAAGGCTCAAGCCCACACGCTTTTGGTAGCATAAGGCATCCTTTTTTTCAAAAAAAGCACCAAACGCGTGACCTTTTGGCAAAAAATGACCATGAGGTGCGTGCCTCATGTGTTTCCCATATTTTTGTGCAACAAGTTGTTGTACTATGTAATTTCCATATTAAAACATATTTAAAGCTCGTTGTCTCTAAATATTGGGTAGATGATGCTAAAAACATATAGGACATACACACACACACTACGGCGGAACTAGAAGAAAAATTAAGGGGTATCCCAATTTTTATTTTTACCGTACAACGAAGATTTTTTTGTAACCTACTACATTTAGGTAGTGATGGAACCAGAGTCTTCAGTTCCAGTTAGGGGGTCGTAATACAACATACCAAATGATCATTGATTGAAGCAGAATACATGGCAACTAGGTCATCAACATGCCAAGTGATATGGCTTAGTGAGTTGATAAGTGAAAATCGGAAGAAAACCTCAAAAGGTAACATTGAAAGTAGATAATACATATGTTATCTCTTTGATATAGGATCCGTTTTTTTCACAACCGAAGCAAGCATATCAAATCCAAATTTCATTACACATGAGAAATTGAGAATGCACGGAAGGTGATGAATTAGAGATTGGACATATAAGTAGCAAAGAGCAATGGGCTGACATATTAACAAAAGCACTCAAGAAGATCAATTTTAAAAAGATGCGAGATTTACTCGATGTGAATAACATCCCTTACACGACTCAAAAATCATGGGGGAGGGGGTGAGTGTTAGCGACCTTTTAAGTCATGGCTTGGCGTGTAAACACAAGTTGGATTGGGTTAGCCAATTAACACATTTGGTTATCATTCTTCTTGAAAAGTTAAGGGTGTAAATGATTCAAGTTGTCGTTCGAGATACTCATAAATGACTAAATTCTCTAAACAAGCCTAACTTCAATGATCATGAACTTGAGCCTCACATAAAGCTCATTTGTTTAATGAGTTCTAGCTCAAAGTTTACATACAAAGACCTTTTAGACTAGTAAGCGATAGGAAATTAAGGCATTTGCAATGACGGTCTCCATGAACGCCCTCCCTCTCCCTCTCTCTCCACATGACCTTCACTTTTCACATACATCTCCCTCACTTTCCCTAGTTCGTCTCTACCTCTTTCATGTGTCATGGTCTTCCATAGCCACAAATATTAGCACCTTGCTCTCTTCGCGACCTAAGCGTCGTCCATGGACTACATCGTCACCTAACCGACGGGCCCACAAACATCTTTCACAAACCTTCATGACATATGGTCTAAGTAGTCCATACTTTAACCCAAGCACCCAACCCAATTAATCAATGGCCCACCCGCATGTGACTATGGTAGATCATCTAAGCAACCCGTATTTTTTTATTCTTCTTACGTTGTGTCTGGTTCTTGTTTGTATTTCTTGCTCCTAGCTTGTTTATTTTGTATTAATAGAGTTAATTGCCATTTTCATCCCTTTACTTTGTCAAATTATGCCAGTTCAGACCAAATTTCAAATTTGTACAAATTCCGCCCCTGACATTCTTAAAACATGGCAGTTCCGTCCAAAAAAAACATGAGTTAACTGTCATTTTCGTCCCTATGGTTTGTTCAATTATTCGATTCAACTTAATTTTTTGGATGGAACTTGCATGTTTTAGGAATGTCAGGGACGAAAATGATACGAAATTGAAATTTGGTCTGAACTGACATAATTGAACAAACCACAAGGACGAAAATAACAGTTAACTCGTATTAATATATTGCTGTCTTTCAAAAATAAATTATGCTTTTGCTTTGGGCCTCTAGAAAGTTAAGAATAAAATCATACAACTTGTCATGGGCTTGATCTTTTCATATCCAAAGGCCAATCCCAAAAGTCCCCTGTGCCGCATACACAATCGCAAAACATTACCTAACCTCCTAACAGAAGAAACCTCTTAAATCTTCCTCACAATTCACACAATTTCATTTTCATTTGTTCAATCAACGATTTCAGACCGCGGCTCGTGATTTGATCGGTTCGGTTCAGTGTTTAATCGGAAGGCAACACTCGTTCAAGGTATGTGCAGTGGTTATTCGATTTTCTGTTAACTTAATCGGTTTCAGTTAACTATGCTCGATTGCCAGATATTGTATGAATTTGTGAAACTTTTGGTTGATTTATTTTCTGTAAATTCACTATGCATTCTAAACTTCTTCTTAATTGTTCAATTTCAAATACACATCGAAACCCTAGTTAGGAATCCGTGAATATTCATGCCGATTTAGATGTCGTTTGAGTTGTATGTTGTCTTGTTTGATGGATTCACATTGGGATTTTGTAGTTTTGTACTACCCGAGTTGTTGGATACTTAGATTCTTGTTTTGGGAAACTGTAGTTTGTGGTATGATTGATTGAGGTTAATGTGGTTGTTGCTTTAAGCAAGTTTCTACAACTGTTCGAGTGTTGGTTTGACCCTATGTTGGTTAGTATGATGGGATCACATTAGGATCCTAAATTTGGTTTCTTTTTCACTTTGTTGTCGACATATGATTTTATTGCTTTCATGGCTGATTTCCCCCCCAACCCGAAGCGAGTTCTGTTTCTTGCCAGCTAGTTTCGCCAAGATTTCTGCTTTAGATTTTCTGATCTCTTCCTGCTGCACGTCTTTCCAGCTTAACATTTCGTGAACTTTTCCAAGATTCGAATACCAATCAGCTGCTCATCGGACGAGTTCGAACCCAAAAGTTCCATTGCAAATGACACCAAATCCATTTTCAACCCATCAAAGATGCTTCCGTTAACACATTTCGAGTACGCATCATAGAAAAACCTCCTAACTAAAACCACCCCAACCGGCCCGAGCTCGCATTCGTCATTAACGCGGTCCAGTATCTTCTTGCACATTACCTTCCATTCCCAGTAAGCTTTCTCCAAAAGAAACAACAATGCCTCTGCCAAAGCCAATGCCAATGCATAGAATATGGTCAACGCTGACTTTCTGTTTCTTTTATCAGTATCTCCTTTCTGTATCTCCCCATAGTTCTGTTTCACAAGCTTTATTAGCGACAGAACAACACAGGCGGTCGCTGATGCTAACTGCAGCCAGTAGAGAAGCCTGCTGATGTTCCTGGACAAGAACACCCATTGGCCGTATGGAAGAAGTGGGACGTCTGAGCTCGTCCATGTCCGAGTCAACGTCGTCATTTTCTTCCAGTTTCTCAGATGTGGACTCTCTTTAACTTTAACCGCTCCACTGGTCGGGCCGGCTCGGAATATGGCTTGGAATGCTACATGTGTCCGATTTGAGAAACTGCAAAGGAAAACAGACAACAATGAAACAACCTGTTTTATTATTCTGCATACTAATCTGCTTATATCTTTAACTGTTCAAATGTATTAAGCTAAAAGATTTAAATACAGTGAAACACGTCAAACAGGTCAGGCGCCCAAACAGACTGAGGAGCATCAAGAAAGTATTCAAGTGTAATAAAAGAGAAAGTTTAGATTGTTGCTGTAGCAATATACATTTTATAAACTACATAGCACACTGGTTATCAATAAATATAGTAGTAGACTCATCAAACAGAGATCGAAGGTACATCATAACATCAGGTATGTTATGCAGGAAAAGCGCAGATCGTTTTTTTTAATTTTTTTCTTTTTTTAAATTTTTTCTTTTTTTATCTTTTATAATATTTTTTTTTCATTTTTAATAATTTTTTTCAATTTTTATTATTATTGATTTATTCTCAACCCATCCTGACCCAAACCCATCCAGACCTTCATCTTTCTTTTACCCATCTTAACCCAAACCCATTATAACCCAAACCCATCCTGACCCAACAACCAATCCAATCCAACCCATCCATTTTGCCACCTCTAGTTTACGCTAACACTCACTTTAGGTCAAAACCGTTTCATTTTTAAGTTATTTAACTAACAAGTTTTGGATTTCATCAAGTTTAGCTTCGCATTTGGAAATTTGCTGTGTTGATCGATATCAGAAATAAAACCGAGTTCAAAATAAATCTAATACCTTTAAGTATAATATCAAAACGAAGTTTTAAAGGGGAATTGGCCTATAATAATCCCAACTAGACGTCATTGGCCATTGCCAGTCCCACCTTTGAATATTCCCCATGCTAGTCCGGTAGTCCCACATTTCACCTATTTTTCCTCCACCGATCCTCAGTTCAAAAAACTTAACGAAGTTAAGTTTTACATCAATAGACTCGCATCCTCGTTCTGATCAAAAGTCCTAAAACGTCAGCTTATAATTCAGAAAAAAACTTAACCCCGTTAAGTTTTTTTAACTGAGGACCGGTGGAGGAAAAATAGGTGAAAGGTGGGACTGACATGGGGGATATTCAAAGGTGGGACTGGCAATGGCCAATGAAGTCTAGTTGAGATTATTACAGGCCAATTCCCCAATTCCCCAATTTTAAATGTTGATACGAATGAAAGTGATCATTTACTTAGTATAAAATGACTTGTTTCCTGTTAACTTTTTTTTTTTCATTTCAGCTAAAATTTTCAAATTACTTGACACCTGCACCAATGGCGATTTCTTCGTTGGCTGCTGTCTCGGTATCCAAAACCCTAATGAAAACATCAACCTCCGTTCCAAGATTAACAATGTACAATCACCTCAACATAACCCACAACCATCTTAGATCAACGGTTCTCAAACCGAAACCCCCTCTGGCTTTCATCTTCAAAGCACACACACCAAAATCACTAACCTGCAACAGCTACCAACGGAACCAGATAAAATCTCTCTTTACAGGAATCGTTGAGGAAATGGGAGAAGTCAAGCAACTGGGTTACGACGAATCCGGCCAGTCATTTGACATGGTAATCCATTCCCCAACCGTCCTGCAAGACGTCAATCTCGGCGACAGCATAGCCGTTAACGGGACTTGCTTAACCGTCACAGAGTTCGACACCCAACGATTGGAGTTCAAAGTCGGGTTGGCCCCTGAGACTTTAAGAAAAACGTCGTTGATCGAATTGGAAAAGGGTTCGGTTGTTAATTTAGAGAGGGCGGTGAAACCGTCGACTCGAATGGGCGGGCATTTTGTGCAGGGGCATGTGGATGGAACAGGGGAGATTGTTTCGATGGAGCCGGAGGGGGATTCGTTATGGATTAAGGTGAAAACGTCGCCGGAGATTTTGAAGTTTATAGTGCCGAAAGGTTTTATTGCGGTGGATGGGACTAGTTTGACTGTGGTTAAAGTGTTTGATGAAGAGGAGTGTTTTAATTTCATGTTGGTTGAGTATACGCAGCAGAAAGTTGTGATTCCGTTGAAGAAAGTTGGGCAGAAGGTGAATTTGGAAGTGGATATATTGGGAAAGTATGTTGAGAGGCTTCTTAGCAGTGGATTTGTGGACAGTATCAAATCAAGATGACCGTATAATCATCTTGATATCGTTGTGATTTTAGTTGATCAAATTTGAGGTACTCTTTTTCAGTTTTTAGTTTTAATTTGAGCCAAAATATTTGTGTATTAAGCTATCTGCAATCTTGTGTTGATAATTATAAGTTTTTTTGTCTTGATTTTTGCTGTCAATCTGCCACATATTGTACTAAATTTGTACTTGACTAACTAACCTCATATCTTTGTTTCTGGCACCATAAACATCATAGTTTCTTCATAAGAATGTTGTATGAACGTGCCTTGTTTTCCAATGATTAGTATTACTGTTTTTGATTTCTCAAGTTGGGTTTGGAATATCATACTGGAAAATAGGTTCTTGAACTTTAGCCTGATCAGACTTCATTGTTTGCTTGTTTGACCTCGGTACTTATGTGTGGCGATATAGGTTTAAAAAGCATGAGGCGCTCCTAGAGCTTTAGGTCCTAAAAAGTCAAGGCGCGAGGTAAGAGCTTCACGTACTTGAAGCATAGCATTAACAAAAGATGCATCCGTCTCATTTGTTTTAAAATATAGTTTTTTTCATCAAGTAAACCATTTATAATCTCCTCATCCCTTCGGTTACTTTTCCATATCACCCTCCTACGTACCTTGAGTTTGACCAAGATGTGTATGAGGCTCCGCCTGAAGGCCCCTAGGTGAACACCACGTGTGCCTCTTAAGAAATTCTAAGAAAACAAGTAGGGACCTTTGGTCAAACGGGTTGGTTTCGGTTGGGCCAAATGAAAAACACCTTTTATCTAGTTTTTGAAGTATATGATACACATGTTACATTATAGCTGTTATAAGCTTTTGTTTATTAATTTATTTTGTTGCAAGTATATGAATACAATTCAGATTATCGACCCGTTTGATAAGTTATGTCGTTGTGGACCGAATGTCCGAACAAACGAACCGTCAAACCGACCTGAATATGAAAATGTCCGGTCCTATGAAATTGGAATATCTAAAAACAGTGAACCCACAGAAAACATTTCCTAGATCCGTGCCACTGACCGAATCACAAGCAGCCTTTATTAGTTGCATTTCTTATATCAATTCTATTTATATTCACAATACTTGTATATCTGAATGCATATATAATTGGCAATGCTCATGAACAATAGGGAGCCCACAATACTTGATGTCTGAGCATTTTATTTACAAGCGTGAAAAGTTTGAGCCGATAGGGAAGTAAGCAACCGGAATGGGTGCATTTTGTCTGCGCTTTCCCTTATCGTCATCAACTTTATGAGTTTTTATTGACGCACCAGTTCTTTCATTTTCATCGTCTATTACTTTGCTTGAACCTGAGAAACAACCAAAGAAACTTAATATAATCGCCATTTTTTTCACACAAACAGGACCCGATTCAAAGAAATTGAAAAAATGTTGAGAAAATTTAAGATTTTCGACTCTTGGGTTGAAAGAGTTTTCAATGTTACGATGCTAAATTTTTGTCGTATTTATATACAAAGCTCGATCAGCTTCTTGGAAATTTCAAGATACAACAGACTGCAGCTCCGAAAATCTAACCGAAGTCCATCCACCAATAAGACCCATGTTTTATCTCTTCTACAATCATGTTCATCAACTTGTTTTTCCTGTTGAATACCTTTTCGTTTCGATTTGACCAAATCCTCCAAAGGGTCTTCAAGAATACGGCCTGAACTACCTTGCTTTTCCTAGGGGACATAGGCTGACTTTTGCAGTGTTGCAGCATTTGGACAACAGAGTCGCAGGATACCGGCACTGGAGTTGCAGCCAAACAACAATCTGCTTTGTTTGATTGACGATTTGAGACTGCGGCTCGTGATTTGATGGGAAGACCCGGTTCGGTTCAGTTCGGCGTTTAATAGGAAGACGGCAATCGTTCAAGTTATGTGCCGTGGTTATTCGATTTTCTGTTAACTTATTAGTCGGTTCAGTCAACTATGCTCGATTGCCAGATTATGTGAATTTGTTGAACTGCATACTTATGCTAATTAGTTATTTAGGTCAAACATACCAAATTAATCAAGTTTAGGATAAATTCTTCTAATTCTAAGTAGTTGACTTCTCTTTTTTTTTTTTTTGAAAGAACTTCATTAAACAACACCCGAACCCGAAGACCGGGACAGGCACCAAACCAAACAAGCTACAAATTTACAAATTTACACCAATCCGACCAAGAGGTCACTATACCCTTACGTCTATGCTTATACCACAAGAATCCTAACGATCTAACATCGCTGAAAACACTATCAACCTTAACATCAACGTTCGAAAAAACCACTCTATTACGAGCAAGCCACAAACACCAAATGGAGATAAACAAAACACCTTGAACCGCATGCTTGATCCCGGAACTGATGTTCCTGTCTTTATGAAGATCCAGAAGGTCGAAGACAGAGAAGGCAAAGATGGGAGGCAGCCCACACCACCGAGAAACTTTCTGCCAGAGGATGACGGCCATGGCACAAGAAGTTACTACTCTTTGAATTTAGATACATGTTCCAACCTAATAATTTCAACATCCATTTGAAAAGTTACTACTAAAACACTAGTTGGTTAATATGACTAACAATTCACAGCTTTGACTTTACCCAAAAAAAAAAAAAGAAAAAAAAAAGACAGTTATAGTGTTCTCAATTCATGCCTTAGATTCCTTCATGATTCATGCCTAAGATCCCTTCATGATTCATGCCTTCGAAGTACCTATAATGCAAATACAACAAATGTCAAGGTGAATTAAGAATTTTGCAAGGCTGGGATTAATCTGAAAGAGCATATTATACCAGCAGATTCGGGCCCTAACAATGCTGAATGGAAGTGGAAGAGTAGAGGGCAAGGGGTTGACTTTTCGGTCAAACATGTGAGAAGTGACTTGGAGGTGAGTGTGCAGACCAATCCTCAAGGCCACCAATTCAAATGGAATTAACTTGTTGTCCCAAAGGTTAATCTTTTTGTGTGGAGGGCCATTAATGGTAATATTGCTACAGCTACGGCATTGGCGGCTAGAGGTGTACACGTTGGGGATGATCGATGCAGGGTTTGCGGATTAGCGAGTGAAACCGCCGACCACCTGCTGGCCTCGTGCGTTTTCGCCAAGGCTGTTTGGTGGCAGGTGTTCATCTGGCTGCAACTTCCAATACCGGCTGCGTTTGATTCTCTTAACCAACTGATTTTGCATTGTCTCGGCCTTGGTATTGAGAGGAAAAGAGAACAGGTTATTCATGCTATTTGCTTGATGACGGCTTGGTGTATATGGCTGAACCAGAACAATAAGGTTTTCAAAGGAAGGAACGGGTCAGTCAATATGGTGTCGGAAGAAGTCAAGGTCGGCACTTACTGGTGGGTGACAAGGACCAAAAGAACAGATATTACACTTGACTGCTGGAATAGGTTCAATGATGTATACTTTGGTTTAAATATATTTTCGGCTCTTGTCTGTGCCCTGGTTCTTTTGCTGTATGTTGACTTTTTAGCTTCTTGCTAAAGGTCTTTTTTGGGTTTGCATAAATTCTTGTTTGGCTGGCAAAAAAATGGTACCTATAATGCAAATACAACAAATATGTAATTTTTGTTTGTTTTTACTCATTAATCACAATCCCATAAATGCCCATTAATAATCTACACATCACCTCACTTAAATTAACTAGGTTTTACCCCCGCCGCGTTGCAGGCGGGGGCTTACAAACTAAGAACAATAGAAGTTCCCGTCGCGTTGCGAGGGTGTTCAGTTTCACATAAAAGACGTACTAATGTAAGTTTTCTTCTCAAGGAAACTAACTTTGCATCACAATGAGGACCACCAACATGTTCAACATCCATTATATCAGCATCACATGCTTCATCCAGGAAACAGAAGATATTAAAGTTAGTACAAAGACATATGCATAATGATTTAAAGATTCAAGTTTGCTACTTTGAATACAAACGGAACACGATGATTTAAAGAATCAAGTTTGCAACTTTTGAATACAAGAGTCAAGATAAATAACCATCTCCTGCCGTTTCTCCACCAAAAACCGCTCCACATCACCTCTTCAGGAGCCTACAATCACCAGAACAACCTCCATAACCGTCAAGGACATTCTCCGCTAAAAAATCCTTCCGAGATCTGTCAGATCCGGTTGAATTTCACGCTCCTCCGGTGCCGGATTTCTCACCGAAGTCTCCTCGTTGTACAACGTCCACCGGTTTGCTGGTGTTCACTTTTTATTTATTCAGCACACACAAAATACCAATTTATCAATATCAATTGGTTCTTTGATTCAAATATTTCATGGTATCAAAGTCATATTGCTCATGAGTTCGAATCATTCTGTTTGAATTCATTTTCTTTTTACAAATCAGGAAATGACCCTGAAGGCCTGAACTTTAATAACTGGAACAACAAATGCAGCAATGATCTGCAAGAATCAGGCACCGGCCTCAAGTTTTTAAAACCGGAACAAAATTCAAACAATCTAAAGATGACAACGCTACTGCCTTTGGTTTCTCATATGCTCGATATGCGACATTTCGTTTCAAACTACAAGTCGCTTCAAAGTTCAAATGGCTAGCATAAGAGGTCATGTTAGTCAAGTCTATTCATCATCTAACATATTTATTATTACTTAATTGTCATATTTCTATAAGTTTGTTTATTATTAATAATCTATGCAGTTAATGCGGTAAAATATCGGATTTTGGTCAAGGACCGATATTTGAGATATAGGTTATCTTGGTGAGATATCGGTAAATGTAATATAATGCAGAATTTATATTTATAGCAATTTAACAACAATAATTTAGTGATATATCGGTTATATCGGTCAATATCGCCGATAATATCGGTATTCTAACCGATATTTGACACTGATATTTTACCAGGGGACCGATATGACCGATACATCACCGATATTAACTGCATAGTTAATAATTCTATGACTCTAATTTCAATCTTAATATAGTTAGTTATTCATGTTTTATCATTGTAATTTCCCAATTCTCAGTATAAGTTGAAAACAATTCACTGTAATACTAAAGCAAACCCTAATTTAACAAAAACTTCATCAATAATCACTTTATAAACAACAATTAAACCTCCAATCAAACAAATCAAATCCGAACTTAAACCAACAAACACAAATTCGCACCAAAAAACACAACAAAATTCATCTGAAATGACATTAATAACCGATCTAAACAGCTAGGGCAGAAAACGACTGACCTGTGACTTGGAAGCTCCGGCGGTTGTTGCAGTATCGGCGGAGGCTGATAACGGAGGAGATAACATCTTCAACCATTTCCCGGAGTTTATTTAATGTCGCCGGAGATCAGGCCTGATACTCCACCAACAACCACCATACCAATCACCGGAACCACCGTCGTCTTCATTGCCGGTAACCCATATCATCACCGTCGTCAGCTATACCGGTGGCCGATGGAGTGTGGTCGAATTACTCTCTCTCTTGATTCTCTTTCTCCTGATCTCTCTCTATCTAGACTTGTGCGAGAAAATGGTTGGGGATTTTCTTATGACTGAGGATTGTTTTGGGGAAGAAGGAGACATTGGTGAACTACGGTGTAAATGAGTCAAATTTTTTTGAAAAGCACCCAAAGCCAAATGTACAAGTGTTATTGCATCAAAAAGTTGCTTCTTTACATGTGGTGGAGCGGTGGGTAGGCTGGTTTGCCTCGCAAGAGGCGCCGGTTCGATCCCCGTTTCCATCATATGTGAGGCACCAGGGTTTTACCCATGATGCCCGGGTTCGATCCCCACTTGAGGCGGTTTATTCCCCTCTGTGGCGGCTCTCAACTCGTCAAGCCCTACGATGGGCGAGGCACCTGTGGGGTTTTTCCTTTGGACGCCGGTCACACTCTGATGCCAGCTGGGGCACGGTTAAGACACTCACGTCTGGCCGGAGTGGGGCGACGGGCCTCCCCAATGAGGGGGGGTGTGGGGTGTCTCGCACCCAAAAAATTGTGACACCTTGCCGTTCAAAAAAAAAATGTGGCATCCAATAAATATATTTTAATAATCTCAACTATTTGTCGTTCACCACCAACAGTCTCAACTTAAAAAATAACTACTGGCAGTCCAACTTTTAACATATTAGCCTTCAATGGACTCTGACTAACAGAACCCTAACGTCGGTCGCCAGAAAATCGTTTTTGACCGGAAAACTCAAACCTTTTTGTAACCTTAGATTGGATATTTAGGAAACTCATTTTCGTAAAAGGCCAATTATTGAGGTTGTTGGAAAACTTCTTTTTGGCCAAAAAAACTCAACATTTTCAATCCAAACCTTTTTGTAACCCTTAGATCGGACCTTTAGGAACATTTTCCTAGTAAAAGTCCCAATTATTGAGGTTGCCGGAATACTCCTTTTAGGTCGGAAAACTCATTATTTTCGTTCCAAACTTCTTTGTAACCTTAGATCGGACCTTTAGGAACCTTTTTCCAGCCAAAACGTTTTTCCGGCGACTGCGACTAACGACTAACGTCGTTAGGGTTCCGTTAGTTAGGGTCAATTCGATGCCAATATGTTAATAGTTGGGACTAAAAGTGGTTATCTTTGAAGTTAGGATTGTTGACGGCAACAACGAATAAATGAGATTATTAAAATCCAATACTCTTTTGTATTAGATAAATAGTTGAATACCTTATTTAATCTAGAGTAAATTGCCAAAATCGTCCTTGAGGTTTGGGCATGTTTGTCATTTTCATCCAAAACAACTTTTTTTGTATAATATAGTCCTTCACTTTTGAGATTTTTTTGCCATTTTCATCCGAACATCTAATTTGTTTTTTTTTTCTATCAAACATTTGGATGAAAATGGCAAAAAATCCCAAATCTTAGGGACGATTTTGGCAAAAAAATCAGACGTTTGGATGAAAATGGCAAAAAATCCCCAAAGTGAAGGACTATATGGTACAAAAAAGTTGTTTTGGATGAAAATGACAAACATACCCAAACCTTAGGGACGATTTTGGCAATCTACTCTTTAATCTAATTAAGGTTGTCAAACGTTGTTAAAAATAAAACTAAGGTTGACAAACTAATTTATAACATTTGCATGAAGTTTTAACCATACAAATATTAACCTCTTAATATTAGGGTTGTAAATGAATCGAACGACCATGAACAAAACCTTGTTCGTGTTCGTTCATTAAGGAATAAGCTTGTTCATGAACTGTCATGAATGCTTATCGAACGAGATTTCTTGTTCGTGTTCGTTAATTAAGGAAATAAACGTGTTCATGAACTGTTCACGAACCTTAACCAAACGTAAATAAATTCAAACAGATGTTCATGAACATAAATGAACATAAATGAACACAAATAACGTTTATGAACACAAATGAATACACACGAACGTATATTGATTTTAGAATAAAATCTGCATTTTTCATCACGAAGATCACGATGAATCCATCAAAAACTAAACAAACACTTAACATAATTATCCGAACACGGTTGACATAATTATTAGAAACATGATTAATACAAAATTAAGAAGTTAACCACTTGGGGTGTCCCAGTGGCCACCGCACCCCGCAAACACCGTGGGGACTCAGGTTCGACTCCGGTCGTTAGCGTAACCAGCACCTGATGTCCACTCGGCTGGGGGACTCACCGCCAGGCAGCGTTGCGGGTCGCTAGCCTGGGGAGGAAGAACCCTCCCGCGGTCGGGGGTACCGTGCATCTACCCTTTTTTTTTTCAAAATTAAGAAGTTTGCCAAGCTTTAACCCAAACTGAAATTGAGGGATGTTGGGAGATGCATATAGTATACCTAGGGTTTTTAATTTTTAAAAACATAAAGCAATAAAACAAAAATACAACATATAAAAACCTTTAAATGAGCGGACACAAATAAACATAAACGTGCAAACATAAATGAACACATTACCGAATGTTCACGAACATAAACGAACGAACGTAACCTCTGTTCATGTTTGTTTGTTTAAGTTAACAAACAAAATTTCTTTTTGTTCGTTCATTTATTAAACAAACGAACATAAACGAACTTTCTGTTAAACAATTTACAAACTGTTCATTGAACGGTTCATTCACAGGCATACTTAAAATGACAAAAGAAGGAATGCCGAGCTAATTAACCTCTTAATTCTTTAGAGAATAATGCATGGGATAAGCCTGATACTTACTTTCAAGTATAATATCAGACTAAAATTTTAGATGTTACAAATAGTAATGAAAGTGATCATTTAGTCTTAGTATAAAATTACTTCTTACCAGTTGACTTTTCTATTACTATTTTTTTTTTTTTGACTGAGTGGGTTTATATTTATATAAACCCACAAAAAGAGGTTGGATCTGCCCCTCATTACCACGTTAATATATAATAATTAAAAGTAGGGATATTGGATTTAATAACCCTAAGTTTTACTATTTGGTCGATAACACTTCAAACTTATGAATTGTATCACGTCACTCCCAACTTTCAATTGTCTTTTGCTGATGTGGCATCTGGTGTGACAATTTTTGTTGACGTGGGGCATCATGTCATGGCACTTTTTGCTGATGTGGTATCGGGCGTGGCTTTTTTGACGTGTCATTTGATGTGACACTTGTTTAGTGACGTGACGTCTGACGCCAGCAGTTAGCTAACTGGGTTAGAGTTCAGTTAGTTTGGAAGTACTAGTGGAAAATAAGTTGAAAGTTGGAAGTGACAAGGTACAATTTTGTAAGTTGAGGGTTCTCTTAGTTTGGTAGTGTAAGTGACATGGTACAATTTGTAAGTTAAAGTGTTATTGAACAAATAATGAAACTTAAGTTTATCTAAATCCATTCTGTAACCGCATAGCAAACCATCGCATCTTTTCATGTTGCATGTTGCATGTTGAATGCATTTATAAAATATAAGGGATATGTTGAATGCATGAAAAGCCACACTGTTCTGAAAAGGCATGAACCATAAACATTTCTTCCCACCACTTTAGATATACCCTACTACATCCTACTACATAGTATACATACAAAAAAACTACACCTATTTCTTAATAAATTCCAGCAACTACCCTACCACATTTATAAATTCTAATTCCTATTCCTATCATATTATAAATGAATATTTCATATTATTATATATCATGATTGTATTCCATCTATGTGTATATATAATTCCATATTAGTAACCTCTACAAATCAAAAACAAATTACCAAATTCTTCATCCCTAAACTCACGTTTTTCCAAAGCAAATTACCAAATCCTTCATCCCTCAAATCACGTTTTCCAGCTTTCAATCGGCCTACGTCGATATCAAAGGTAACAATTATAAACTTTCTTCTATGTTTTTCTTTTGTACCATTCTTGAATCGCAATTCGGTTTATAATTCCGAATCAGTCGATTAAGTTATATGCCATTACCGTGTTTAAGGGCGAGGTTCATATAAAAATGACCTTTTCGTAGAAAGTATATAGGAATTGACATGTAGGTATCATGTTTTGGACTAACATAATATTTTGGCAAGAAAAACATCAAACATAACAATTTAAAACACAATGCAAAACACACTGCTTAACACTTAAAACACACTACTTAAATTTCTTGGCATGGTGTTTTAAGTTTTGAGCTTAGGATTCATTGCGTTGTGTTTTAAATTGTTATGTTTGATGTTTTTCTTATCCAAACAACCCAAAAAATCATGCCGAGGTCCAAAATATGATGTCTATATGTCAATTCCTATGCCTTCTCACGAAAATATCATTTTTACAGGAACCTAAGACCCATGTTTAATGCTATTAACTTTTTGAATATGTATATACCATTAACAGAGGGATATTGAGTTACTATATATCAAACATTTACTCTTCAACAAGGCAACTGGAAAATCCCCTATTTCACATTTAAATTGATAATCAACAGGAAGGACTTGAATATGTATATACCTTGGGTGTGTGAATATGTAGAACAATACTATATCATGAATAAGAAGGACTTGATTTATTGATTTATCAAAATCGACATGATCATTGACCAGAATCGATCAAGTTTGATCAAGCCGTGTATTATTTTCTATGCCTGATCTGTGAATTATTTTCTGGTGATTACTTCCAGTGAATGATGTTTTGAATGGAGGATCGGTGTAATGCTTTTAGATACAACTTTTAAGTCGACTAGTGTTTACGATGCCTGATCAGTGAATTATTTTCTAACGAATAATTCCGGTGAATGAAGTTTAGATGTAGGATCGTTGTTATTACACTAATAAACATAAATAAAAGTATGAAACAAAATCAAAGAAAAATAAATATTGATTTGAGCATAGACAGGTCAAACTGGATGAGTTCAGTGTTTTCAATCACCCCAAATCCCCAATGATTCCTTTACCCAAATCACAATCTCTACAATGGACAAAATGAACAACTGAGAAAATTTGGCAAAAATATTATAAGCCTAATAAAAGTCAGTTTCGACCCATTTCATTATACTTCAAATTTTACTTTACCCATATTTTAACTACATTATATTTTGATCCATATATTTTTAATCGTCCGCGTCCATCAGTTATGTATACCACATGTACAACACATACATTCTAACCTAACGTATAAAAAAACACCCACCAACGCCATTTAGAACAAGATCCTGCCGTCATCTCGTTAGAAATAAAAACAAATTCAAAATAAATCTAATACTTTTCAAGTATAATATCAAAAATGACATTTTGGATGTCACAAATATGAAGTTACTTGTTACCAGTTAACTTTTTTTTTTTCATTTCAGCCTAACTGCTTAAGTATTATTTTTGGTTATTTATTATTAAGTAACCTCTTAATACTTAAATTTTCAAATCTGATCGTCTTAAACTCTTAATGTACAATTTTGTTTTATTATGAATTCATAAGGAACAAGGCTACACCAATGGCGATGATTTCTTCCTATGCTGCTGTTTCAATCTCCAAAACCCTAATGAAAACATCAACCTCCATTCCAAGATTACCGATCCAGAACCACCTCAACGCAACCCACAACCACCTTAGATCAACCATTCTCAAACCTTCCATCTTCAGATCACACATACCAAAACCACTCACCTCTAACACCTACCAACAGAACCAGATAAAATCCCTCTTCACAGGAATAGTTGAAGAAATGGGAGAAGTCAAGCAACTTGGTTTCGACGCATCTGGTGAATCATTCGACATGGTAATTCATTCGCCAACCGTCCTCCAAGATGTCAATCTTGGCGACAGCATAGCTGTAAACGGCACTTGTTTAACAGTCACAGAATTTGACACCCAACGATTGGAATTCAAAGCCGGGTTGGCCCCAGAGACGTTGAGGAAAACGTCGTTGATCGAATTGGAAAAGGGTTCGGTTGTTAATCTGGAGAGGGCTGTGAAGCCCTCTACTCGAATGGGCGGGCATTTTGTGCAAGGGCATGTGGATGGAACAGGAGAGATTGTTTCGATGGAACCGGAGGGGGATTCGTTATGGATTAAGGTGAAAACTTCGCCGGAGGTTTTGAAATTTATAGTGCCGAAAGGATTTATTGCGGTGGATGGGACTAGCTTGACTGTGGTTAAAGTGTTTGATGAAGAGGAGTGTTTCAATTTCATGATGGTTGAGTATACTCAAAAGGAAGTTGTGATTCCATTGAAGAAAGTTGGGCAGAAGGTGAATTTGGAAGTGGATATATTGGGCAAGTATGTGGAGAAGCTTCTTAGCAATGGTTTTGTGGACACTATCAAAACAAGATGATGATGATCTTTGTGAGACATGTTGATCCCATTTGATGTACTCTTATCTTTTTTTCAGGTTTCTGCAATCTTGTATTGGAGACTTATTATATGCTTTGTTGGTTTGATTCTGAAAAAATAATAAATTAGAACGGCAACTCACATACTCTTTAATTCTACTACTAAACTACACACAATCGTCTTGTCTAGCAAACTATGTTGGATGCACACTCTACTTCTTAAGCTTCATTTGGTATATAGTTTTTTATAGTCTCTATTTACCATGTGACAGTATAGATGTTGCTTATGTTGCAACCAATCTCTTCTGTTTAATCCGCGTTGTAAACACAATAAGGTTGATCCACACTTCATTCATGGCATGATGTTATATATTCTCCTAATCGTCAGCCTGCTGATATATGCTTACCAAATGACTTTCTGCTCTTCAATCATGACAATTTTGTGGCTAATCGTTTGGATAGTAGTTCAAGTATTAAGCCAATCCAGAAAGCTATAGAAGGTGAACTGGTGGTGGCAGGGTGGTCCTCTTGGCTTGCTGAGGTGGCTGGTGAAGCTATCAAGATTATAATAGTTAGGCCCATTTCTTTTTTTTTGGCTAAAATTTGTTAGTTGCCCATTGAACTTTTTTTTGTAGGTAGAGCAACTCCATAGAATTTTAAAGCTTTGAGGTTCACTATCTGACACTCATTGGATCAAATCAAGATTACCACATTCAAGAGTGTTCAAACAGGTCCAGCCTTATAAAAGACGCTTTGTAGAAGCCTCTAAAGATTTGCCTCCAGCTACTAGTGGGCTTATAGAGACACTACTTGCATTATTATGGTAAGTCATCAATTTCTTTTCTTTCTGGGTGAGTTTGGTTCCATTGGTCAGTTGAAAAGGGTAAATAATGCTAAAAAGAGCAGCTAGTTGGGTTGGGACCAGGTATAACACATTTACAAACTCATTTGTGGGCTAATTAGGGACTGGCTTCAAGGCTCCAAGCATTGTCTCATGTGGGTCTGTTGGAAAACTAAATGGGCTGGTTTAAAGCTGGCAAAAGCTTTGGCTTACTGGGCAGCATGTTCCTTTCTACAAGATTGGGCATGGGCCCAGCCCATGTTTTTATTGGAATTTTAAAAACTTTTCAGAGAAATTGACAGTTTCACCCCCGCACTTTAAAGAATTGTTTATTTCTTTTTGTTTTTGTTTAATTTTATTAACATTTAAAATACTATTGACGCTGACCATGTTGGTATCAAAACAGCAATCATCCCAGGACCACGATTTAGATGAAGACATACCGTGTGGACAGGGCTGGCCCTGAGAATTCATGTACCCTGTTCGAGCTCGAAAAAACGTGCCCTTAGACATTAACGAAATTGGGTATTGGGCTCATTAAAGGTTTAAACCTAATGACAATGGGCTAATAACTAATCTAAACCATAAAAAAAGTTTTGTAAGTGGGCCAATGTTGGTGTTTGTATCAGTATACCCTATTAATTTATTTATTTTTTACATTTACATATTGGATTTTTTTTAAAATAACGTGCCCCTAAAAGTATCGGGCCCTGACCGATGGTCCTTCCCTCCCACCCTAAGGGCCGACCATGCGTGTGGACATGATTCACGATATTCATCACACATGATGCACCAATACGTGTTGATCTTTGAACGAATGAAAGAGTAACAAACAATGATACTAACCGAAACAACTTGATCAGAACTTGCACTTGATTATAAATGACTTGAATGTTATGTGCGTAATACAAGAACTGAAAGACTCAAAACCCTATTTAAACTTCTTGAAGCGTTGCTTCTATGGGATTTGTCGATTCACACATATCGATTCCATGATAACCATATGGCAGTTATCTCCAAACGATGCCTCACTTCAAACATAGCTTAATTGCACCTGTAATGTTCGACCCATACTATAACACATGGCATTCGGCCCAAACTGAAAATAAAACTAAGTTAAATGTTTTGACCCAATAACTAATAAACATAAATAAATAAGTTAAGCCCAAGACCGTTTGAGATTAATATCTTCATTCTCCCCCTTGAGAGAAAACGGTCTTCGAGCCTATGCTTGCTAACCTTCCTCGTCATCGGTGACTTCCACAATTATCACCAAGTCCGGTCCTCCTCGCTTTCTTCAACCTTCACTTGTACACCTTCATGCGCTTTGCTTTGTGCTCCTTCTTTAATGTTGCTGCCATGCTTTTCTTGATCCTTAATCTTGTTCCTCATCATTTGAAGATACCAATCTAGAAGATAATGTAGGAGATCTTAGTATTATTGCATCATCACAATAGAAACCAGTTTGAAGTGCAACCACTTCCCATGCACTCTCTTCATTTACCTTAGTGAAACCTCCTAGATCATTGACAACCCGATACAAAGTAATCAAATTCACATACTTTCCATTTAGCAATGTTGGTGGCATCTCATCTTCTTTGCAAATGCCCAAGTAACACGGAACGAACCACCTTAAAAGTTCTTCAAAGTCTACGTTGAAGAACAATTCATAAACCATGAGTTCTTTGTGCATCTTAACCAATTCCATAAAATCTTAACACCCTTTGAGAACCATTCCATCTTCTACAACATCTTCTTCCTTGGCATAGTTCCATGCCCGTTCATGAATGACTTCTTGTGACTCATTCGGACTCTCTTCTAGACCTTGCAAATACAACATAAGGCCTATTTTCTTTCTTCGAGTATACGACTTCATCCTTTTTGGTGCTCGACATGCCTTCACCAAAGTTATTCTTCTTCTTTTGCCTTTCCTTTTCAAACTCCTTCTCATAAAACTCTTCTACATACTCTTGCAATTTTTCTTTTTCACTTTGTTAACAAATTCTTGCTTCCAAGTTTTCATAAAACTTGTTCAAGTTCTTTTGTTTGAGATCTTCTTCCGACTGATCTTCAAATATGTCTACCCCTTCAGACCTATCCCCAAACATCTTCTTGAGTGTGCATGTCTCACTTGATGTGGTGACTTCAATTCCTTGAAATAGTAATTGTTCCAAAGTCAAAACGTTTCGTTTCATGCTTGGAACATAACTAACGAAAGGAATTGTTTTAGACTTGCCGTCTACCGCTATTTTCACTTCTCTAATACCATAAATGATGTGTGAAAAGTGTATATATTAATTAAATTCAACAAGTTTTAAAAATTGGAAAAACCCGTAAATCACACACTACCGGCAAGTGTACCGGTCATAAGTAGTAAAACAAGTAAGTCCGAGTATCGAACCGTGACACAATCTAGCGACTCTTGATACTAAACCTCTATCGACTCCTAGCCTAATAATTTGGTTTTGTTTTGAGAATAAAATATTTTTAAACAAAAAAAAAAAACAATTTAAATAAGCAGACGACCAAACAGCAGCAAGCGCAAACAACTAGAGACTGGACTGAAACTCAAGTATGAGAAAAATAGGTTACCTAGGCAAGAATCCCTAGACTCATGAATAAAATCCTAACCTTGGTTTCAAATGAAGACTCTGGCCACCTCCTTGGTTCTGAACAAAACTCAACTCCTCCTTAGATCCTACCGGGCAATCTATCGTCTCATGCCCACCTCTACACACCTCACACGTAGAACTAATCTTAACCTGAATGTCCTTGACCATCGTTGTTAAGGAGTCAACCTGGGCGGCTAAAGGTACGCTAGAATCTACCGTATGAATACCTTTAGGGGCAGCAGTAAACCCCCCAAAGCTTGGCTCGGTGTAAGTACTGGTGGCTAGATCCTCCATCATCTAAAGACACTCAGCAGCTGTCTTGGTCATCATCATGTTGCCTCCTGCTGTGGAGTCAAGCAGTCTCTTAGTCACTTCAGAAACTCCGTTATAGAATTTCTCCACGACTCTCCACTCCTCAAGGCCATGGTGTGGGCACTTGTTCAGCAGCTCCTTAAACCTATCCCAAGTCTCGTAGAAAGACTCCCCCGGCTGCTCAGTGAATGGGTAGATGAGATTTCTAAGACGAGCGGTTTTCGCAGGTGGGAAGTATTTCTGTAAGAATTTAGACTGAAGATCATTCCAAGTGGTGATGGTTCCCTGTGGGAGGGAGTCTAACCAGATAGCAGCCATATCAGTGAGTGAGAATGGAAACAAACGAAGATAAATGGCTTCCTCAGTGACGCCCGTGAGGCAGAAAGTACTGCAGACCCTACCAAATCTAGTCAGATGAGCATGCGGGTCCTCGTCTCGCAAACTGTAACACCCCGTGTTTTCACAAGTCAAAGTCAAAGTCAAGGTCGAAGTCAACGACCGATGATGCGAATTTGATTTATAGAAATTTCTTTATTTTGATTGTATTATGTGGAGTAAGTGTTGTTAATGAAAATAACCGACGTATGTTAATCGCTATCTAATCGACTTACGGCTGTGAATTATAGGAAGTAACAATGCGATAAAGTTAATCAACTGATAATCAAGCTATGCTAATCAAATCGACAACTAATCGCAACTCGAGCTACGTATTTTAATTATTGTTATACGTGTGTGTGCCTTACGTGTTATCTGTGCATGTTTATTTATGTTGTGTTGTGGTAATCAATCGAAACGCAATCGAAACTCGAAATCGAACTCGAACTCGAATCACAATCGACCTATGAGCTAGGTATAGTAGTTGGGACTAAAAGTAATTTGAATAGGAAACTCCAAAATATCGCATCGATCGCAATCGTAATCGGAACGACAAAAATCGTCGCGTCAAACATTCGAACCAAATGCCATCCGGCCGGATAGCCATCCGACCGGATAGCCACAATACCACAGGCCAGGCGCCATCCGACCGGAATGTCATCCGACCGGATAAGTCATCCGAGCGGTGTGCCATCCAATCGGACAGCCCTTTCCTCTTTTGGAATCCTATAAATACCCCTGTCATTGTCATTCTTTCCACTTTTGGAAACCCTCTGTCCAAACAGCTCGTGCTCCCCACCTTTTCTTCGATTTCTCTCGATCAAGGTAAGATCTCTCCCTAATTCTTGTACTTTCTTGATCTACACGCACTCCTACACCCTTCTACCTTTTAAATCTTAACATTTAACCGTGAAATCACTAGATTTCGGGTGTTCTAGGATGACGTCATCATGCGTTCTTCAAAGAACTTCATGTTTTGACTTCAATCCACCAAGAACAACTGAGATCTAACCGATTCCCACCTGATTACACAAGGATATTGTAAAGATCTCGACACAAGAGTGGTGAAAAAGGATTGAAATATGGTTTCTAACTTTCTTTCAACTCTTTTGCACTCAATGTACTCAAAGCCGATAGGATCCGACCCTGATCTAGTCTTCTACTCAATCGTAGTGTTGTACTAGCCCAAGATCTGGATTCTACCCACGAGACTACCGATTTCGGGTTAATCAAGAACAACCGTCTCGAGCCGGTAACTGGCCGAACTAGGGTGATTCCTGGTCGGGTTGGACAACTGGGTCAAACTGGGGGTTCTGTTGGTTAACACGTTGTCAAAACGACTCGACATAACGACAAACCATCAAAACGACCAAGTGTAAGACGAACGGAACAACCGGAACAGAATGCTGTCCTACCGGACTGTTGTCCGATCGGATAGGTCATCCGAACGGATCACACTTGGGTCCCACCTTTAAACAACCATATCTGAAGTTTGAGTATCGAACGAATTGCAATCCGATCGGACGACCATCTGACTGGATTACTCTTCGGATCATGAGATACTAAGACTTTAAAGACTTAAACAATTTTCAACATGTTCATTAACAAGGTTGCCACCTGATCAGATGGACATCCGATCGAGTGACACTTCTGCTGTGAACTTGTCTTCACAAGTATTCTCACCACTAAGTTGACGTCCGACCGGACCACTGTCCGACTGGATGACCATCCGAACGGATTGTCATCCGCACGACTAACCATCGGATCGACCGACTGAATGAATAGAGATACTTCAATGCTTTCAAAATGCTACAACGAAAACTTCAAAAGCCAAGCCATCCTACACAAACACATTCTTCTTATAGGAAGAAACAATCCACTCGAATCGTCATCTGACCGGACAAGCTGTCTGACCGGATGACCATCCGAACGGATTGCTCTCCGCACGGATTGCTGTCCGATCGGATTACCATCCGATCGAACCACTATCCGACTCTCTCACACCTTATACCGTTTTACGCGTCACTTATCATTATGCTATCGAATCTATTCAGGCTAACCTTACTCGCTAAGCGCTCCCTTGAATCCATTAACCGCTGTGAGTATACTCGATCCCTTTTCGCTTTACGCACTTTTGGGTGTTACATACGTTACGAATATTCAAACTACAACAATCACACTACTCAATACTATTTGAACGCTAACCGTTAATGCATGTTATACGTGGCTTATGAATGCTTGTTTGTTATGTTTACACATGGAATGCTGTCTACCTGCCTTAGCAACGATAGTACTATAGTTTGGACTCAGCACCCGTTAACACGGGGGTTGTTAAGGACAATCACTTGCATGGATTACGGTGGTAATCATGTATTGCGAACTGCCTCGGGCAGTCAACCCGCAGTCATTGGTATCGATGGATCTATGTCGATAACTAACGTGCTTCATTTCACAATGTGTACGTGCTGGTTATGCGTAAATGAATTCGAACTCTATATGCTATTATAAAACTTGTATGCTCACCTTTACATTTTATGTATTGACTTTATTTTAACGTATGTGACAGGTGCTTAGGACGCACACTTGGTAGGAATTTGAAGCTTGAATAAAGCTTTAGAGCCCAACAAGTAGTTGTCTGTAGTGGTCAAACTAAGGGTCTCTAGAAGCAGATAAACAATTGCTGACTATTTAAAATCTGAGTTGTCAGAACAGAATATTTGCCTGGATTTTGCCTGTAATAATTATTTTACTATTTGAGATACGGTATGGGACGTGTTATTTAAATTGAATAGTATTGATAATTGTTATGGAAACTTCTGGACAATCTGTTTCGCTCAGTGCCATGCCCCGATGTTTCCGCCATCGGTTGGGGTGTGACAGATTGGTGTCAGAGCCATAACTATAGGGAATTAGGCAAGACTCGACCTAGTCCGGGTCGAAGTCTTAGAAACCTAGACTATAGTTAGGAACCAACAAACCGACTTGAGTACATCCAGTAGGGAATATGTACGAGCTTACTCCTCATACTACACTTTCACTACACTCAAGTTTTCAACTATAAAAGGGCGATAAAGTCGAGATTAGGTGTGAAAACCGCAAACTCCCGACTAAATTGCTTAATCAATGTTGTTTTATCAACTTATCAATGGTTTCTTCATTTCTTTTCAATAACGAACGCTTGTTCAGCGGGGGAAATTATACCAAATCAGGGGTGAAACCCATATTTTGATGAATAATCTCCTCCATTTTATAAAAAACAGGGACGAAGTTGTTAAGCCAGGGGTGAAACCCTAACCTTGACGACTTGTTTCGCACATTTTACAAAACTCTCACCAAGGTCTCGACGGACTCCAATGACCTGAAGTCTTGATATGACTAACGGAATGTGTGCCAAACGCCCAAGAATCGGGGCAAAAGCACAGTTCTGAAGGTCACATGAATGACAAGTCCCTGTGAATAGTTGAACCACCTTGGTTAGTCAAAGTCTACTAGCCGCAGACAATCTATCTCTCGATTTTTATGTGTTTCGAATCTGAGCCCGCTACTGCTGAGTCTGATAATTCGACAACTTTATGTGTTTTATGTGCATTTCCCTGTTTATGAGTTTAATTTTGGAAGAATTAATCGATTCGTGCCTTCACTTCGATCGACGCAACCGACTCGCACTGCATTACTATCCCAAAACGTTAACAAATCATTGAATTATGGGCGACTTTATATACTCCGATATACACTTATACTACGCTATTCTCGAACGATCGCAGGCTTTGAATAATAGGTTTCTGTTTTCTGACTGCCTCTAGTGATTAAATGCGTATGTGTTTCCTTGCTTTTGTGCCCTACATGCTTAGGAGTTATGTGATTTTGTGCTCTACGTGCTTATGTGTGTATGCGATTTTGTGCTCTATGTGTTATGTGTTTACGTGAATATGCGTGTTCCTGAGCTTTAGTAAGTAGTAGACGTGTAAGGTGAGATTCGAATACAATGTGTTGAGTCCTGTGACGATGTCTATTGCAGACAATGTCATCTGGATCCCGTCACACACTTTCTCGTCAAGAAAAGAGGGACAAACGCCTTGCAGTCATCATCGCTAAAACTGTGGCAAAGGCCATGAGTGATGTTTACGAGAATGCCAGCAAATCATCTGGGGAGTCGAGGACCGAAGCTCCTAAAGCTACCACCAAGTCCTTCAATTTCAAGCAATTCAAGTCGTGTAGGCCAAAGGAATTCACTGGCGAGGGAGGTCCTACTGCACTATTCCAATGGTTTGATTCCATTGAGGTTACTCTACGACAGAGTGGTTGCCCTGATGACCTCCGAACTCTGAATGCTACCAGTGTTTTCCAGTCCCGTGCACTAGACTGGTGGACGGCCGAGAGGAACAAGCGAGGGAACGATGCAGCCTACGGACTGTCGTGGGACGAGCTCAAGGAAGTCATGCTAGAGGAATTATGCCCTCCTCATGAACGTCAAAAACTAGAGGATGAATTCTGGCACATACATCAGCATGAAGGTGACAATGCTTCTCTCATTGCTCGTTTCAAACAGCTCAGCATCATTTGTCCCGATCAAGTCAAGACTCCGGAGATCACAATCAAGAAGTACATCCGAACTTTGCCCGACTGCGTCGCAGATTTCGTGCAAGCGGCTAAGACTAAGACGATCGAAGAAACATACCTACTGGCCGCCGAAATCAACGACAAGAGGGTCAAGGCTGGTGTCTGGGATAAAACTCCGAAGCACCAGCATCAAGTTACTACCGCCACACCAACTGCTGAACCCACCTCATCGAGCAACAAGAGGAAGAACAAGAGAAAGTATAGCTCCAGCAACAAGAGCTGTGCGATCACTGTTGCAACGATTCAAGCTGTACCAGCCCAACAACGTCAAGTAGCGGCGCCTGTGGCTAATGCACCGCCTGCAAAGCATGCATACACTGGGCCACACCCGCTCTGCCCTACTTGTACCTACCACCACCCGACTTCTATTGCTTGCCGTTTTTGTGCTCATTGCAATATATACGACCATCTTACTACCAACTGCCATATTCGACAAGCTCCTACTCATCAAGCTCTACTCACCGCCCCACAGAGTCAACAAGCTCCTCCGGCACCCGCGGTCAAAGCCAAAGCCTGCTTCGCATGTGGCGACCCGAACCATTTCTCCAACATGTGCCCAAACAGGGTCGTGAAACAAGAGCCTCAGCAACAGCAGCCTCAGCAGCAACAACAGCAGCAGCAACATCAACATGCCGCACGCGCCAGAACTTTCAACATCAACGTGCGTCAAGCCCAGGCCGACAATAACGTGGTCAATGGTTCGTTCCTTGTGAATGGTATTTATGCTTCATGTTTGTTTGATACTGGAGCCGATAATTGCTTTGTGTCGTTCGAATTTGAGAAACTCCTTAGTCGTAAACGCTCCCAACTCTCCTCGACGTTCGATGTTGAAGTCGCTACCAGAAGAACCGTTGCCGTCAATTCTGTTCTTCGTGATTGTACTCTTGAGCTCAACAATCACATCTTCCCAATCGACCTTATTCCGATGCAACTCGGAAGCTTTGACGTCATAGTAGGCATGGACTTTCTTCGAGAAAACCATGCTGAAGTTGTGTGCTTTGACAAGATGATTCGATTCTCGCTCGCGAATGGTGACTTATTATGTGTTTACGGTGATACTACTTCAAAAGGTCTCAAGCTCATGTCATGTGTCTAAGCTAGCAAGTATCTCCGCAAGGAATACAAGGCTTTCTTGGCTAACATTGTAGTAGCGGAGAAGGAAAAAGAGAGAGAAGAAGGAAGTGAAAGACGTTCTTGTGGTTCGAGAATTTCCTAATGTTTTTCCAGAGGATCTTCCCAGACTACCGCCTAGTCATGATATCGACTTTCGTATCGACCTCATTCCTGGAGCCAATCCTGTTGCCAAAGCTCCCTACCGACTCGCGCCGTCTGAAATGCGCGAACTCTCAAACCAACTCCAGGAATTACTTGAGAAAGGTTTCATTCGCCCGAGCACCTCTCCTTGGGGTGCGCCAGTCCTTTTTGTTGAAAAGAAGGACGGGTCGTTCAGCATGTGCATCGACTACCGGGAATTGAATAAATTAACCATCAAGATCCGTTATCCCTTACCTCGCGTCGACGATTTGTTTGATCAACTACAAGGTGCTACGTGTTGCTCAAAGATCGATCTACGTTCAGGATATCACCAGCTACGTATACAAGAGGAGGATATACCCAAAACCGCTTTTTGCACCCGATACGGCCACTACGAATTTGTTGTCATGCCTTTTGGTTTAACCAACGCACCAGCGGTTTTCATGGATCTGATGAATCGCGTGTGTAAACCGTACCTCGACCGTTTCGTCATCGTATTCATCGACGATGTCTTGATCTATTCCAAATCGAAAGCCGAACACGCGCAACATCTACGTTTGGTTCTCGAGTTACTCCAGGGGAACCAACTCTATGCCAAGTTCTCCAAGTGCGAATTCTGGTTGGAGGAAGTTCAGTTTCTGGGTCACATTATTAATAGTCAAGGTATTCACGTCGATCCTGCGAAAATTGAAGCTGCTAAGAGTTGGGTTACGCCTAAGAACCCGTCTGAAGTCCGCTCTTTTCTCGGACTAGCGGGCTATTATCGACGATTTATCCAGGGATTTTCAAAGATCGCTGTGCCTCTTACCTCTCTCACGCATAAAGACAAGCCTTTTTTTTGGAAAACTGAACAAGAGTCTGCCTTTCGAACCCTTAAGCGCATGCTTTGCAATGCTCCTGTTCTCACACTACCCGACGGAAACAACGATTTCATTGTCTACTGTGATGCTTCCAACCTTGGTCTTGGTTGCGTTCTCATGCAACGGGACAAGGTCATAGCTTACGCATCTCGTCAGCTCAAAATCCACGAGAAGAACTATACAACCCATGATCTCGAGCTAGGCGCAGTTGTTTTTGCATTAAAGATTTGGCGACACTACCTGTATGGTACTAAGTGTACGATCTTCACCGATCATAGGAGCCTGCAACATATCTTTAATCAGAAGGAACTTAATATGCGTCAACGTCGATGGGTAGAACTTCTCAACGATTACGACTGTGAGATCCGTTATCACCCAGGCAAGGCGAATGTTGTTGCCGACGTACTTAGCAGTCGGAGCTATCTGCTTAGCACTCGTAATGTTCAAGCCCAACACGATCTCGAAACCCTCATCCGCGAAGCCCAACATGCGTGTTTTAACGAACGCACCCTGAAGAAAGAAAAAATCTACCACGATGGAGCCCAGCTTGTGAGCAAATCGAATGGGATATTCCACTTTCTGGACCGAATTTGGATTCCTAAACGAACCAATTTGCGACAGATCTTGATGGATGAAGCCCACAAATCCCGGTATTCTATTCATCCCGGTGCCGACAAAATGTACCAGGATCTTCCCTACAAGTACTGGTGGCCCGACATGAAAAGGGATATTGCTCTCTACGTTGGAAAATGCCTAACTTGTGCTAGAGTCAAGGCTGAACATCAAAGACCCTCTGGCTTACTCGAACAACCACCAATTCCCATGTGGAAGTGGGAAAGTATAGCTATGGACTTTATAACCAAGCTACCGCACACGTCATCAGGTCACGACAGCATTTGGGTTGTGGTCGACCGTTTGACTAAATCAACTCACTTTTTGCCAATACGGGAAGACTACAAGGTAGAATGATTAGCCCGAATCTACACCGATGAGATCATTTGTAATCATGGGACGCCCCGTGACATCATCTCTGATCGTGATGCTCGGTTTACCTTGCGACTGTGGGAAACGTTTCAAACTGCACTCGGTACGTCGCTCAATCTAAGTACCGCTTTCCACCCTCAAACCGACGGTCAGACTGAAAGAACGATTCGTACTCTTGAAGACATGCTCCGTTCGTGTGTCATAGACTTCGGTGGTAATTGGGATAAATACATGCCGTTAGTCGAATTCTTGTATAACAACAGCTATCATTCTAGCATCCAAATGGCACCATTCGAGGCTTTAAACGGAAGAAGATGTCGATCGCCTATTGTGTGGCACGAGATTGGTCATTCGTAATTAACCGGTCCTGAGCTATTACAAGAAATGACAGACATAATTTTCCAAATAAGAGACAACCTGGTAAAAGCTCGGAATCGACAGAAAAGTTATGCCGATAAACGACGCAAGCCCCTTGAATTAGACGTTGGTGACTACGTACTCCTAAAGGTATCACCTTGGAAGGGTGTGGTCCGATTCGGCAAGAAAGGAAAGCTCGCGCCTCGATATGTCGGACCTTTTAAGATTCTGGAAAGGATCGGAAAAGTTGCCTACAGACTCGAACTACCGGAGGAACTTAGTAACGTCCACCCGACTTTCCACATGTCAAACCTCCGAAAGTGCCTAGCCGACCACGACTTACACGTTTCTCTCGACGATCTGCAAGTGAATGAAACATTACACTTCGTGGAAAAGCCTGTCGAAATCATGGATCGCCAAACCAAGCAACTCAGACGCTCTCGCATTCCTATCGTGAAAGTCCGATGGGAAGGCAAACGAGGCGCAGAGTTCACTTGGGAACTCGAAAGCGAAGTACCCGCAGTTGTTTAAAGAGAAAGTCTAGAAAGAGAAAGTTCTCAAACGTGATTCACGGCGTTGTACAGCTTCCAGCCTAATTTCGGGACGAAATTCCCTAAACAAGGGGAGGCTGTAACACCCCGTGTTTTCACAAGTCAAAGTCAAAGTCAAGGTCGAAGTCAATGACCGATGATGCGAATTTGATTTATAGAAATTTCTTTATTTTGATTGTATTATGTGGAGTAAGTGTTGTTAATGACAATAACCGACGTATGTTAATCGCTATATAATCGACTTATGACTGTGAATTATAGGAAGTAACAATGCGATAAAGTTAATCAACTGATAATCAAGCTATGCTAATCAAATCGACAACTAATCGCAACTCGAGCTACGTATTTTAATTATTGTTATACGTGTGTGTGTGCCTTACGTGTTATCTGTGCATGTTTATTTATGTTGTGTTGTGGTAATCAATCGAAACGCAATCAAAACTCGAAATCGAACTCGAACTCGAATCACAATCGACCTATGAGCTAGGTATAGTAGTTGGGACTAAAAGTAATTTGAATAGGAAACTCCATCGTATCGCATCGATCGCAATCATAATCGGAACGACAAAAATCGTCGCGTCAAACATTCGAACCAAGTGCCATCCGACAGGATAGCCACAATACCATAGGCCAGGCGCCATCCGACTGGAATGTCATCCGACCGGATAAGTCATCCGAGCCGTGTGCCATCCGATCGGACAACCCTTTCCTCTTTTGGAATCCTATAAATACCCCTGTCATTGTCATTCTTTCCACTTTTGGAAACCCTCTGTCTGAACAGCTCGTGCTCCCCACCTTTTCTTTGATTTCTCTCAATCAAGGTAAGATCTCGCCCTAATTCTTGTACTTTCTTGATCTACACGCACTCCTACACCCTTCTACCTTTTAAATCTTAACATTTAACCGTGAAATCACTAGATTTCGGGTGTTCTAGGATGACGTCATCATGCGTTCTTTAAAGAACTTCATGTTTTGACTTCAATCCACCAAGAACAACTGAGATCTAACCGATTCCCACCCGATTACACAAGGATCTTGTAAAGATCTCGACACAAGAGTGGTGAAGAAGGATTGAAAGATGGTTTCTAACTTTCTTTCAACTCTTTTGCACTCAATGTACTCAAAGCCGATAGGATCCGACCCTGATCTAGTCTTCTACTCAATCGTAGTGTTGTACTAGCCCAAGATCTGGATTCTACCCACGAGACTACCGATTTCGGGTTAATCAAGAACAACCGTCTCGAGCCGGTAACTGGCCGAACTAGGGTGATTCCTGGTCGGGTTGGACAACTGGGTCAAACTGGGGGTTCTGTTGGTTAACACGTTGTCAAAACGACTCGACATAACGACAAACCATCAAAACGACCAAGTGTAAGACGAACGGAACAACCGGAACGGAATGCTGTCCGACCGGACTGTTGTCCGATCGGATAGGTCATCCGAACGGATTGTCATCCGAACGGATCACACTTGGGTCCCACCTTTAAACAACCATATCTGAAGTTTGAGTATCGAACGAATTGCAATCCGATCGGACGACCATCTGACTGGATTACTCTTCGGATCATGAGATACTAAGGCTTTAAAGACTTAAACAATTTTCAACATGTTCATTAACAAGGTTGCCACCCGATCGGATGGACATCCGATCGAGTGATACTTCTGCTGTGAACTTGTCTTCACAAGTATTCTCACCACTAAGTTGCCGTCCGACCGGACCACTGTCCGACCGGATAACCATCCGAACGGATTGTCATCCGCACGACTAACCATCCGACCGACCGACCGAATGAATAGAGATACTTCAATGCTTTCAAAATGCTACAGCGAAAACTTCAGAAGCCAAGCCATCCTACACAAACACATTCATCTTATAGGAAGAAACAATCCACTCGAATCGTCATCCGACCGGACAAGCTGTCCGACCGGATGACCATCCGAACGGATTGCTATCCGCACGGATTGCTGTCCGATCGGATTACCATCCGATCGAACCACTATCCGACTCTCTCACACCTTATACCGTTTTACGCGTCACTTATCGTTATGCTATCGAATCTATTCAGGCTAACCTTACTCGCTAAGCGCTCCCTTCAATCCATTAACCGCTGTGAGTATACTCGATCCCTTTTCGCTTTACGCACTTTTGGGTGTTACATACGTTACGAATATTCAAACTACAACAATCACACTACTCAATACTATTTGAACGCTAACCATTAATGCATGTTATTCGTGGCTTATGAATGCTTGTTTGTTATGTTTACACATGGAATGCTATCTACCAGCCCTAGCAACGATAGTACTATAGTTTGGACTCAGCACCCGTTCACACGGGGGTTGTTAAGGACAATCACTTGCATGGATTACGGTGGTAATCATTTATTGCGAACTGCCTCGGGCAGTCAACCCGCAGTCATTGGTATCGATGGATCTATGTCGATAACTAACGTGCTTCATTTCACTATGTGTACGTGCTGGTTATGCGTAAATGAATTCGAACTCTATATGCTATTATAAAACTTGTATGCTCACCTTTACATTTTATGTATTGACTTTATTTTAACGTATGTGACAGGTGCTTAGGACGCACACTTGGTAAGAATTTGAAGCTTGAATAAAGCTTTAGAGCCCAACAAGTAGTTGTCTGTAGTGGTCAAACTAAGGGTCTCTAGAAGCAGATAAACAATTGCTGACTATTTAAAATCTGAGTTGTCGGAACAGAATATTTACCGGGATTTTGCCTGTAATAATTATTTTACTGTTTGAGATACTGTATGGGACGTGTTATTTAAATTGAATAGTATTGATAATTGTTATGGAAACTTCTGGACAATCTGTTTCGCTCAGTGCCATGCCCCGATGTTTCCGCCATCGGTTGGGGTGTGACACAAACCATGGAACTGGACCGAATAGGTAATGGTGTTGATCAAGGTGGGTGGGATGGTCCAGTTGTTTGCCTCTATAGAGGGAAGGGTGATGCTCGAGCGAACAGTGGTGGGAGCAACACTAATGTAATCAGCAACAGTCCTACGATCAGCCATAACTACTTCGGGTTCTAGATTGAATTCTACTTTTGGAACCTTAAACTTAAGCTGACGTAGGCGACGGTGGAATTCGGATTCGGGCTCAGAGAATGGTGAAGTATCAGGTGGGCCTGAGGAACGTTTGTGCATACACTGAAAGCAAGTAGAACGACAGGAATCACAAACAAGCAAGCAAAACAATTAGGCACACAGAACTAGCAAGTATCCTAAGAAAGCAAACAACTATTTTTTTTTTGGTTTTTATTTTTTTTTTTGGTTTTTATTTTTTTTATTTTTATTGATTATTTTTTTAACTAAGAAATAACAAAAACAACTAATCTATGAAAGCAGTAAAATTGCTAAATCCCTGACTCGGATCGTCCTCAAAAGCGCACTGTGTCCCTGGCAACGGCGCCAAAAACTTGATGTGTGAAAAGTGTATATATTAATTAAATTCAACAAGTTTTAAAAATTGGAAAAACCCGTAAACCACACACTACCGGCAAGTGTACCGGTCATAAGTAGTAAAACAAGTAAGTCCGAGTATCGAACCATGGACACAATCTAGCGACTCTTGATACTAAACCTCTATCGACTCCTAGCCTAATAATTTGGTTTTGTTTTGAGAATAAAATTTTTTTAAACAAAAAAAACAATTTAAATAAGTAGACGCCCAAACAGCAGCAAGCGCAAACAACTAGAGACTGGACTGAAACTCAAGTATGAGAAAAATAGGCTACCTAGGCAAGAATCCCTAGACTCATGAATAAAATTCTAACCTTGGTTTCAAATGAAGACTCTGCCTAACCCGATAAACCCCTAGAAGGTAAACCGAACCTGACAGTATGACAAGTGATGAAGTGCTAAAATGGACTGACTCGAGTTATCGACCACCAAGTCCCACAACTATCAGGTATTAAGTAATTTATTTACTAAAACACTCAAATTATGAAGCAGAAATAACTAAGAACACCGAGATCCTAGGAAACTCTAGACGCGAATAAGCAGATGAACCCGAGTTATCGGCCACCCAAACTAACAAAGAACGCCTACCTAATAACCTAGCAATTCTAGATTAGATTTCTCACCTCTAGAAAAGATTGCACGTTTTAATTAATCGATTTTAATAATTATTAAACTTGAATTAGATTTCTCACTTTCAAGGACTAGACTGAAAGATTACAACCTAGACTGACTCCTGGCTCTAAAGTATATTTCTAAGTATTTAGAGCAGTGGAACAAACAAATATATTATCAAACTAATCAAAACCAACACACAAATATTTAGACTCGAGTTCAAAAATTACAACATTTAAATTATCACATTCATTTAAAACCAAAATTATCCATTCAAACAAATCGTCTAGTTCATCAACCTTAAGCAACCATAAAAAGTTTAGCTACTCATAATCAAGAACGAAACAAAACTAAATTTAAAACGAAGGAGTTCAACAACCATGTCTAAATATTCAAGTTCGAATGAAACAAATGATAAATAAACAAAAACCTTTCTCTTTTGATTTCTTGCGATTGCGATCTCCTTCTGCCGTCAACCTTCTTTTCTTTCTTGATTGCTTGCGCCCCTTTTTTTTCTTTTTCTGCCGTATATCTTGCACAGTAGGTCTCCTCTATGCTTCTGTCGTCTATATATATTCCCCACTCACGTAGGGTTTTTTTTTCACACATTCCCTTCTCTTCGACTTGGCTACATGTTGCCTAATTTAATTTGGGCTGGCCTCATGATGTGTAGCCCAAGACAAACTAAAAAAAAATCAGTATTTAAAACTTGATCAACATCGATCATCCAAGAGCAGAAGCATGATTGATGAAGAATTAAATTCAAGTTTGAGCCTTATGTCACTTTTAATCCCCCAAAATTCATGACATATTTTTAAACAACTTTCTTTTAATTGCAATTTATCCCTTCGAGTTTCAGCTTCATTTAATATTTCCTGATTCTTCACACATTAATAACTAAGAACACCGAGACCCTAGCGTTTAAGCTCATTTTTCATTCCTTTTCACACCGGGACCTGTAATAATAATAAATAATAAAATATATGTCTAAATAATACAAAAATGACTCTAAACTATTAAAATAAAATACAAAATACACAGGTAAATGACGGTGTTTTTCAACACATCAATAAACAAACGAAAAATCTTTTCCTTTTTCGTTTGTAAGCACACTAAAGTGACGTTTAAATACTTTAAACAAATACCTGTTTATCTTATTGAAAACACTTATGGGGATAATTGGGATGCAATATGGGTTATAGTGTAACAACTCCAAAAATACCCTATGAGGACCCCTGATCAAAACCCTGGACTTGTACGGCGTAACCCAGCACGAAAAACGAAGAAATCTATAACAGGACACTTAGGAGCGTCGCGGGGGATACCGCTGTTTCTTCTACGACACGCGGGGGAGTACCAGGACACGTGGCACCTGAGCGTGACATGTGGCAAGCCTATATGCAATATGAGGTTGACCTAGCGCTACCCGAGGTCTGCTGCAACACGCGGGGGAGTCCCCACTCCTTCCGCGACACGCCTGGGAAGCCCAGGTGGGGTATATAAAGGCAGGCGTGGACTGAAGTTTCTACACATGTTCGATCAAATTTCACGAACCTATACTCTCTCGTTCTGATTTTCTCTTCCCGATGTCCCTAAACTATGAAACTATGCTCCGTAGTAAGTGTATGTAACCCTAATCACTGGTACGACACCCTGTCCGATCGATCTGAAACCCATCAACGGATGTCAAAGTGCTGCCTGAATAAGGCTATACTTTGTTAAGTATGTTGGGGTTTTGATCTCGTGATTATCGTTAAAGTTTGAATTGGGTTAATGCACTAATATGTGTTGCATTGTGTTTTTATTAGGAACCTAGGCTTAACACCAGGAAGCTATAATCGGAAACCCTAAATCTACAATGTGAGTCATTCTCTTTTTCTCCCAACATTGTGAGTCATTCTCTTTTTATCAAATGTTTTGCAAAACCCTAAATATTTTTTCAGTTATACTTGCAGTGATTAAGTCTTTGTATTCTGAAATTACTGCCAGTATGTGGGGTTTTTTATACACTACTAGTCCAGCGTCATTAGTTGAAAGAATGAGCAACAGTGATATGACCACAATCACTGTAACTGCCAACATGACAAATACTGATTTGAGTAATTAATATATATAAACAATTGTAAAAACCCTTATTGATGTAAATTATAACAATGTGTCTTTTTTATAAATTTTAATGAACTCACCAGTTTTTTTTCACTGATAAAATGTTTTAAACACGTTTTAGGTAGCTTACTGTGAAAGTAAAAGAAGCATGCTGTGAAGCACTGAAGGCTTAAATAAAGTGGCTATGTTACCAGAATAAAGAAAAGAAATTGTGTTTTATTAATTAGGGTTTTTATCCCTATAAGAACCTTTGTTTGTAATATGGGTTTTATCCCAGTTGATTAACATTAAACTTTGGTGTTACAAACTCTGAATTTTTCCTACCTACGGTCCTGATAATAATTTTCCGATGCGAATTTAATAAACACCGGTACCACTTGACTGTTCACGACTCCCGTCCAGGGTATGGTCAGGGGTTGTGAAAGAAGGTGGTATCAAACCCACAGGTTTAAGCCATTTAGGTGTTATTTTAATACATAAACTTAAACATTAATGTTATTAAATTAATATAAAATAACCTATGTGTTATTTCTATGAAAATAAATTTAAGTATATGATTTTTATATTATTTTTAACAATTTTTTTAGTCCACAGTATGAGTGACGAAAACATATCTGAAGCATTCCAAAACATTTCTGATTTAGAAATGGACAAAGGGACATCCGGAACGAAATCAGGGTACGATGCGGATAAAGATGAATCTTTCATTTTCCAAGCCCAGCCAACTGAACCCCAACCCCTAAGAAACGAGGTTGGTTCAATAAGGGAAAAAGAGAAGATAAAAAAGAAAAAAAAAAAGAAGAAGAAAACCAAGTAGCCACTATAACCCTAGTGGAAGGTTCAACCCAAATCCCTGTTACCAAACCTTTGTGGGAAGAACTAAACAACAGGTTAGCTAATTGTGAGCTATTCCAACCTATAAACAATGAGATAAAGTTAAACTTACCAGCAAACCCCGAACCAATACTACCTTTTAACATAGATCAATTATTAGAACCGATACCTCTCTATCCAGAACCTATCCCGATGAATCCTCAACCAATATCCGTTTTTAATCCAGAAGAAATCCCGAGGATCCTGCACCTGCACAAGATCCTATGGAACAGTGGTGGACGAATGACTGGCAATTCCAAAACCTCATGCAAGACCCTTATCTCCAGCAACCACAATTCCCACCATACATACCAAATGCCTATCCAACAATGAACCCAGAGAACATGGCAGAACTAAGGCAATATGGAGAAGAATTAATGTCAGTAGGAAACCAGATCTGTGCGATAGGAGAAAACCTCATCTGGAAATATGACGAGAGAGAGTTTCACTTCCAGAAAGACAAGACCAGACCTATATAATATATATAATATATATGTATGTATTTTCCTTATATTTTATAATATATATATATAGGGTTGAGTTCATTTTAGAACTCTAAATAACTACAGAACTTTCAGAACTCCTAATAAACAATCATTTTATATATAAGTTTTTGTATTTAGGATCTTTTTATCATCTACTATATGTATTTCTTTGATTACATACATGTTATAAAGTAGTTTACATATATTTAATTGCCAAAATTATATATATGTGTCATAACTAATTACATATATGTAAAAAAAACTAGCTTACATATGTGTAATTATAAAATTACATATAAAAAAAAGATAAAATTACTCTTAACATGTATGTAATTGTAAAAATACACATAATAAATGATAAAGTTATCCTAAACATAAAAATATATAAATAAAATATTGTTTATTAGGAGTTCTGCGAGTTCTGTAAATATTTATGGTTCTGAAATAATCCTGGCCCTATATATATATATATATATAGGAGAAGGATCCGTTTAGGAACCACTCTTTATTGCGAGAACCGCGAGAACCAATGTGAACACAACCAAAAATACCTAAAAATAGCTAAAAAAACACACATTTTTCTATAAAAAAATCGCTACTTTTAGTAGCAAAAAAAAGTGTTTTTTTGATTTTTTTTTTAGGTTTTTGGGGGTTTAGTTTTTAGTATTTTAGCTTAGGAGGGGGGGGGGGTGGGGTTTAGGTTTGGGGGGGGGGGGTGTGGGAGGGGGGTTTTAGTTTTTTTTTTGGGGGGGGGGGGGTTAGGTTTTTTTTTTTTTTGGGGGGGGGGGGGGTGGGGGGTTTAGGTTTTTGGGGGGGGGGGGGGGTGGGGGTTAGGTTTTTTTTAAGCTATTTTTGGTTGTGTTCACATTGGTTCTCGCGGTTCTCGCAATAAATGGGTGGTTTCTAACGGATCATTCTCCTATATATATATCGACGCATACTAACATTTAAAATACTGACATGTATAATTATGGTTTGTATTTATTAATGATGCAATATATAAAAAGAGTAGAACGTCGCAATGTTCGACGATTTTGATAAAATGTGTTTTGAATATTTGTTTTATTTTAATTATTCTGTGATATTATGCCTGATAATGTTTGCAATTCAGATGTCGAATGAAGTAATCAAGAAATTCACGCTAGTAACAATAACGGATATAGTAGCCCAAGGAATAGCCGATGCCATACCTCTAATTATGAAGCTATTAAATATCCTATGCCTATAAACGATAATACTATTATAGGCAGTAAGCGTACTCATCATACTGAACTTAGCCACAGCTTCAATGGAGACAATGGCATTCTTGTCAAAGCTCCATTTCCCAAACGAAAGAAGACCATCGCCTATGGTTGTTCTTATAAAGAGTTCTTGTCCTGTAAACCAACTGAATTCTCCGGTAATGAAGGAGCAATTGCGACATTGCGCTGGTTAGATAAAACCGAAGTTATTTTAAAAATTAGTAAGTGTACTGAAGAGGATAAGTAATGTATGCTTCTAATCTTTTCAAGATGAAGCATTAGAATGGTGGAATACCATTCTTCAATCAAAAGGTAGTGACATTGCCTATGCTACGGAGTGGAATGAATTTAAAGAAACGACTGAAAGAAAATCCTGTCCTCCCTCATGCAAAGGAACAGATGGCCAATAAGTTTTTAAACCATAAAATGATTGTGTAAATTGTCACGAATTTACTACCAAATTCTTTGAATATGCAAGGATTGTACCCGCCCTGGCTTCACCAGAATCGGTATTAATTTCCCGTTATATTTGGGGTTTAGTTAGCGAAATCAGAGACATGGTCAAGGCAGTCAGACCACAAACTATTAAAGAAGCATTTGTATATTAACCCTCGAAAACACCCCTAAACGCTCTAATTATACCACGTATACGCTAAATTACACCCGTATAACCTTAATTTTTAAAAAATCAAATAAAATAAAGAAAATAGTGTGCTCGCGGGCCACGACCCTCCTGGTCTTGCGAGTCGCGGGGCCGACCCGAGTGTCATCTGGGCGAACCCTCAGGCTGCCACGTGTCCAGGTTGTGTGTGGAGATATACACTTGTGACTAACCAAAGCTAAGCCCTAGTCTAGTCCCTCGCGGGTCGCGAAGGAACCAAAAGTGGGGCGCGAGAGACCCTGTATTCAGCCCTATAAAAGGGGGCCGTTGTCCCTCCGTTTCAAATCGCTCAAATTTTCTCTCTCTCTTCCCCTATAGGGCGAAAATAATCGAGTATAATACCCCTAAAACACGAAGTTCTGTCTCGTTGTAAGTATTTTTAACCCCTGATCACTGATTCGTCACCCTACCAGATTGATCTAGACTCCGAAATGTATGTCGAGGCTCTGCCTGACTAAGTTCGTTGGAGTTCTATCTCGTGTTGTATGGCTAATGTGATTTTGGTTATCTTACTAACACGAGTGCATTGGTTTATTTTTAATAGATTATAATCAGGAACACCCCTAGGAAGCTATAGAAACACCTAGGTCTACAAAGTGAGTCATTTTCTTTTTCTACCAAACTGTTTACAAAACCTCAAATGTTTTAAATTATACTTACAGTGATTGAGTCTATGTATTCTACAATTGCTGCCGGTATGTGGGGTTTTGTATACATTACTTGTAATCCGTTACTATTGGACGACGAATTAGCCAATGAGTAACATGACCACAGTCATGAACTATGAACATGACAAATACTTAAGGAGTATATTGGTAGATATAAACATTGTAATCGCTCTCAATACTGTAAAGTTATAAAAGCTTGTTTTTGATTAAACTGAGATGCACTCGCCAGTATTTCTTGCTGATAAAACCTTTTTAAAAAGCGTTTCAGGTAACTTAATGTGAGGCTAATAGAAGCCAGCAGGGGAGCACTGAAGGCTTAAAGAAGTGGCTGTAAAAGTTACCCAAATTAAAATGAGATTTTATTTTTCAATAATTAGGGTTTATCCTTATCAACGTATTATCCATGAAACTTGGGTTTTATATCATTTATTTATTATAAAAGTTTGGTGTTTTGAAACTCTAAAACTATTTTCTAACTACGATCCTGATGTTTAAATTCCACTGCAAATCAATAAACACCGATACCACTTGACTGTCTCGCGGCGCCCGCTCCTTGGGTAGGGGTCGGGGGTTGCGACAGAATGTAGTATCAGAGCCACATCCACTGGTTTAAGCCATTTAGGTGTTCTGTTAATACCTAAATTTTAACCAATTGTGTTAGGAAATAACTTATGTGATTCTGTGTAAATATGTATATTATTATTTTTGTGTTATTTGACAATTTGTTAGTTTACAGTATGAGTGAGCAAGGTACATCTGACGCTTACCGTCAATTACCTAGTTCCCCAAAAAATGAAGGAACCTCATACTAGCCAACCTCAGGATACTCTGCTGATTCTGAGGAAGGAATCTCTATCTTTAAGGCACAATCCGAGGAACCACCCCCCCTAAAAAGAGAGGCTGTAAAGAAGCACATGAAAGGAGGAAAAGAATGAAAAAACTCCAACAACAGCGAGCGATAGTGTAACGCCCCAAAATCCAAATGTTATATATTCACAATATGTTCTTATGTGTTATATTATGAAATAAATAACTAGGCTATTTAACCTAGTTAAGAGCATGGTAAAAACTATTAAAAGAGAAAAGTAGTGACAAATATGTTATAGAGGAAAACTTGAGGGGTTAAAGTGGATAAGATGAAAGTTGATTTACTAATTAAAAGATCAACACACACACACAAACACACACGAAGGGTGTGTTCGTGAAGCTTCAGGAGCTCTCAAGAGCTCCAAACCCTAACCAAGAAAGATCATCAAATTGAAGGGTGAATCAAGGCGTAAATTCATAAACGAACATGAATTAATGATCACCTACGCGAGGGGATCATGAGGTATGTCTCGAAAGTTAGATTGATGAACTTGTAGGAAGTGGGTTATGTTCTAAATCGTGAAATTGTATGAAATTGAGTTTGGGTATGTGTTAGAATCATCATATAGAAGTTGTGTTAGGTGCAATTTTGATTGTATCGATGAGTTGGGATAAAACCCACTTAGAAATTGTAGGAAGATGAAGTTTAGTGAAGATTTATGATGAACTATGTAATGTTGATGTTAGAGTACTGTTATAGAAAGTAGTTAGATAGATAATTTGATATAAAACATATGATGCTTGGTTATGATAATGATTTGTGAAAGATTATGTTAATGCATGGATGAACTAGGAAGAATGTGCTTTAATTAGTTGTACAATATGCACTAAATGGTGTACGCACACCAAGTGTATGATGAAATGTCTAAGTGAAGTTAAGATGTGAGATTGTATGAAATAGCTTGATATATATATGATTGAGATTAGGTAATGATGTAATTAGTAGTATAATAACGTGAAGAAGGTGCTTTAGATGGAACTTATACAAGAATTCGGGTTGAATGTATGTCTTGGTCAAGACTATGCATTAAGGACTTGTACATTGTGTTTAATATCACTAGGTGATCATGTGGTTGTAAGCATATTTGCATTGTGAGTAAGAAATGTATATAGTGTCATTGATATAGCATAAATGATGATACGGATACATGAGGATAAGCCGAAAGTTTGTATGATGAACTGTTGACTTTTGAAGGCCAACTATGCATTAGAAGCATGATTTGGTTTGTTGTCGTAAATGTAGGATTATAGGAAGTTGTATGGTACATGTTATGTTAATATGTGTTATTGTGATTACATGATGAATTTCATGAGTTTTAAAGGATATGCATTTGATTATATGTCATATGCTTGTTAGTTGTGACTAAAGAAAGTCAAATGTGAAATATACGATTGATATGATCGTTAACATGTACAATTGTGTATGTTAATGTGAATGTAATTTGGTGACATGAAAGTATAGGAATCATGTCGAGAGGGACTCAAGCATGAAAGGCTAACGGGTCAAGAAGTGGCGAGGAAACGGATATGAACACGGATGCATGAGGTAAGTGATTTCCGTAATCACTTCTTAGTTGTTTATGTAAAGTTATGTGCGACTTAATTAATTATGATAATTGAGGTCAAATAGGAATGAGTTGTATGAAATCGATGAATTTTTCTAAGTAAATCAAATGGGTCAAGATGAGGTTTTATTGCATATCGGAAAGGTTGCATAAGTAACGACTTCGGTATGATAACCGGGTAATGGGTAAAATTGTATGTAAGCATGCTAACCAAGTAACGGTGACGCGAGAGGTTAAACGGGTAAACGGTTTAAAAGTTATGCGAGTTTTAGTGCGTTCGAACGACGAAAACAACACAACAGGAAAATTGATTTTTGAGAGGCCGTAGCCGACGCCCATATTGGTAGTTGCCGACGCCCCTGGAAAGTCAGTTTTTGCTGATGGGTTATTTTGCTGCCTACGGAGGTTTTTGGCTACGGGTAAATGCAAAGGCCGTCGCCGACGCCCTCCCCATGTTCAAAAAGCTGAAAAAATGTTGTATAAGTTGATTTATGGGCCGTGGGCTTCGGTAGGTTAACCGTGGACTACGGCGGGTCTCCCAAACATGATTTTGATCGTTCCTTTGATGATTATGGGTTATAAATCTAATTCGAAGACCCACATAATTAATGTATGGTTATGTAAGAGGTATGTGAGAACTTGTACGTGTATATATGGTTAGGTACATCTATAGACATGTATATATATATGTATGTATGAAGGTGCGTCTGAGTGTATGTATGTACGTGAAGATGTAGGAAGGTATGTACGTATGTATGTATGTATGTAAGAATGTATGTATGCATAATTTAGATACATTGAGTATTAACGTTATTAATGGTGCGCCTTGAGAATGAAACGCAATGCAGGTACATGATTGAAGCCTCACCGGGGAATAGATACACATATGAAATGCTTAAAGTTAGAAAGATAACGGAATGGGAAGTTTACATAAGTGAATCTGGTTTATACATAATGTGCACTAATATTATGAATGTATGTGGTGAGTGCAGGTTATACTAATCATGGACTATCATTACGAGGATTAGCGATCGAAGACCGAGTCACAAGATAGATTGTACGGGAATGTTGGAGTATGTAGTTTGGTAAATACAAGTGATGCTTTTATTTTGTAAAAGAGTTAATTCAAAATGAACTTTCAAGTATGTAAAGAGACTTATAATGAAAAGAAATTTTATGGTATGAATTTCCGCTGCAACTTTTGTCAAATACGTGTCAGGGCCTTACAAGTTGGTATCAGAGCCAAGGTTTGAGTGAAATCAAGTATGAGGGAATAAATACTTGAACTCAAACCTGTGTGCTCTTGTGTCCAGAAACCCGTACAATCTGAGACTCGATCAAGATCTAAGGGTAGAAGTAAAGGTAAGTATGTGCTTAAGAATGTATTTGAAGAAAACTAACAGTATGATATGTGTAAGGTAGACATAATTACATGGAATGGATGATCCATGAATGCGGTCTAGGACCGGCACCAAGGCACGTAATAAGACAAATTGGCCCCATGTACGTAAATTTAACGTGTGGGCATATGAAGAGGTATAATTAAGTAAGTGAAAGAAAATTTTAAATGAAATATATTAAAGACATGACAATGAAGTTTTGAAAATGTTACACGTGCCGAAACTTAATTCTTCGGACATAAGGTGGCGATTACACGAAGACACGAAACTAGTATGTGGATTGTGTACCTGCCCAGTACACAAGAAACGTATGGCGTTCGTGAGACCGTGATAATTGTTACAGGTATGTCCGTTAGAATTAGGTAGTTGGTAGACGTGAGGGTAAAGAGTAATGTACGACCTTCAGGAATGAAAATATGAATGATATGTTAGAATCCGCGAGACGGATTCGAAGCATGAAAGGAATGAAGTATGAATGACCTGTTTGAATCCGCGAGACGGATTCAAGGAATGAAAGGCATGAATGGAATGTGGAATCCGTAAAACGGATTCAAGGAAATGAAATGCAGAAATGATATGTCCGAATCCGCGAGACGGACTCAACACATGTAAAGAATGAAGGATGTGAATGATATGTTTGAGTCCGTGAGATGGATTCAAAGCGTAGAAGGAAGAAAATGTGTGAATGGTATGTTTGAAGCCGCTAGGCGGATTCGAAACATAGAAATAATGAAAGGTATGGATATTAAGTTTGAATCCGCGGGACGGATTTAAGATATAAAAAGGATGGAATTAGTCCACATCAGAATCTGACGATGGTTTGACCATGGTTGCGCCAGACGAGTCATATGAGTAAATGTAAAGTAACTAAATGAAAGAATGATATAATGAAAGTCCTTGCAATTAAGCATGAATGGAAAGAAGTACAAACGTATGCCTCAATAAATGTATGATAATTAAGAAATGTCAGTTTGGCCTTGAAAAGTCAAACATGGAAGGTTGATGAAATAATGAACTGGAATGAAAGAATTGCGTGTGAGGAATGAAATGCTTAACACGTTATGGCGTGTATGTAAGAAATTGTATAAGAATTATAGGTGAGTAAACACCTAATAAAATGAATGTTTGAATGAAATGTGCTAATTGCTAAATTTGTGGATGATAATGTTAGAACCCTTGATATGATGAAACCAATCAAATTGGTGGAAGGATGCGTACGAGTGAAGGCACATTACACGTGTAAATGGAATCTAGCCTAGTACGGCTAGTACTTGTGAAGAGTGCGGATCGATCTCGGTTACTGATCATCGATTGCTGATATGAGATGAGGTTAGTAAAAGGTCTAACTTATGTTGGATAAGCACGAATTGGTAGATTGAAAATGACCTGTGAAGGGAATGTTTGATTTCTAATAGTTAACACAAGAAGGAAAACTATGTTATTAAGAAGGAAATCTTAGGGGTTTAAGTGTAGGTTTCGAGTATTGGTTAAATTCTCGTATAATGAATTTGCATGACACGTATACTTATGCGAATTAATTAATGCATGAAATGAGAGTAATAGTGATGGAGAATGAATAATGTGAATTGAAGGTGAAGTGAGGATATGTATGGTACAAACAACTATGGAAAATGTAGAATGATGTTAACCTGGGAGCTAAGTAAATATGTATGATCATGAAATAGTACTTCGTTACAATAACAAAACAATAATTAAATGTCATGTAATATATGTGTAGAATGTAATCTTAAAGGATGAGAAAAAGGTATTTGATCTGTTATGAATGGATCATATGAAAGTAAGCATTACTATAAGTTTGGATGAATATGTATATTGACCTGTTACTAACGGGTCGGGGAAATAAGAATGTTAGGTGAAAGTATGCCATGGAAAGTATACACTTGCTAAGAAGTTAGTTGTATGAATAAATATGAATTGAGATAAGATAATTACTTATAATTATGATGTGACTATGAAGTCAAACATATATGTGTATGTGTAAATAGAAGAGAGAAAGGTTTCGGGGACGAAACCTTATTTAAGGGGGGTAGACTTGTAACGCCCCAAAATCCAAATGTTATATATTCACAATATGTTCTTATGTGTTATATTATGAAATAAATAACTAGGCTATTTAACCTAGTTAAGAGCATGGTAAAAACTATTAAAAGAGAAAAGTAGTGCCAAATATGTTATAGAGGCAAACTTGAGGGGTTAAAGTGGATAAGATGAAAGTTGATTTACTAATTAAAAGATCAACACACACACACACAAACACACACGAAGGGTGTGTTCGTGAAGCTTCAGGAGCTCTCAAGAGCTCCAAACCCTAACCAAGAAAGATCATCAAATGGAAGGGTGAATCAAGGCGTAAATTCATAAACGAACATGAATTAATGATCACCTACGCGAGGGGATCATGAGGTATGTCTCGAAAGTTAGATTGATGAACTTGTAGGAAGTGGGTTATGTTCTAAATCGTGAAATTGTATGAAATTGAGTTTGGGTATGTGTTAGAATCATCATATAGAAGTTGTGTTAGGTGCAATTTTGATTGTATCAATGAGTTGGGATAAAACCCACTTAGAAATTGTAGGAAGATGAAGTTTAGTGAAGATTTATGATGAACTATGTAATGTTGATGTTAGAGTAGTGTTACAGAAAGTAGTTAGATGGATAATTTGATATAAAACATATGATTCTTGGTTATGATAATGATTTGTGAAAGATTATGTTAATGCATGGATGAACCAGGAAGAATGTGCTTTAATTAGTTGTACAATATGCACTAAATGGTGTACGCACACCAAGTGTTTGATGAAATGTCTAAGTGAAGTTAAGATGTGAGATTGTATGAAATAGTGTAACACCCTTGTTATTATTTCACATTTATCGTATAATTTAAATCCATAATCACGTAATAATGGTCACAATTATACTGAAAATACGGGTTTGTTAAAAAAACTTTTACAATTTAAAGTAATACAACATAATATGATTTAATTCGTCGTTTTAGAATAACGACGAAACAACGTTGCGAAAGCTTTGTTTAATGTGTGTTCGGTTCTTGCTCGACGCTCGATCTTCATCCGGGAACACTTGGTATATTTTCCTGTGATCAAAACCAACCTAAAAGTTAGTTTTGATGCTTAAACAATAGGTTAAACAAGTTCTAAACAACAACCCATGAAATAAACGAAAAATTTCCAGTTTTGTAGTCTGTCGCGGGCCGAGACAGACTTAATGACATCTTACGCGGGCCGCGACGTATCGCTGCGTGTCGCGACACGTTTCAGTTCATCCGTCGCCTGTCGCGAGGGAATGCTATTTCCAGCAGGTCCAGATTCTGTATCTGCATATCAGCCAGTTCCGAATTTTCTAAAAATCCAACTTTAAACTAACATAACTTTTTACTCGGTTGTCCGTTTTACGCGATTCTTTTTCCTACGCGTCCGTAATTTAATTCTCCATCTAATGGAGTTAAATCCCAACGTCCGACATAATAAAATTTCAGACTTTTAACTCTTCTGCTTATTACCCCTTTTTACCAACTTTTGACCCGTTCATGATTTCATCTAACAACTTGTTTGCGGTCTTTGTTTCTTTTGTAAACATATCATTATGATTATTTCCTATTGTACAAAGCTCAAATTGCAGGTTATTACACATTCTAAACCCGCTTATGCTCAAGTGCTTATTTTGACCCGTTAAGGACATTTACGTCCTTTTAAGCCTTATTTCGCTCATTTCTTTTATGCCTCATAATCCCACCCGTTCATTTTGATTAGTTTTTCCACCACAACTATAAATGTGGTGGGTTTAATGTAATAGACTATCTATTCCGAGTTTTACCCCTCAAATATGCTATTTTGCGACAATACGCATTTTAAGGCATTTAACCCTTGATAGTTTATGTCTACTATTTTCATACGCGTCTAAAGATTACAAAATCATAATATAAGTTTCTAAACAACCTTTATGGGTTGTTTGCCCAATTTACCCTTCAAGGGCATTTGAGTCAACATTAGCCCCTCATTTATTACGAAGGGCTTTCGCTACATATATGGCCATAAAGTATATTATTCACAACTATATTTACACGTACCTGGCTCGGGTCAACTTATTGACCCGTTTCGATACCTTGCCTCTATAATATGCTAATTCGTGGCATTTTAATCCATAAACCATTATTATCCTGTAAGCATAAGACTTACACATACTTATTAGTCGTCATTTATCAAATGGCACTACAAGTCACCCTTTGACCCGTTTGGTCTAAACGACCAAACATTTTGCATTTGAATTTAGAATGGTATATATATATACATATATATACCATCTCGTTATTTAATCCAATTCGGCTTACGCCGTAGGGTGTCTTATAACTTTTACTTATATTTGTCGGCACACGACTAAATTACCATTTACCCATGTTTACCCTTCATCATGGTTTTTACCAAATTTTGCGTATGTCCCGACTCGTATCAATTGCGTCGGAAATCCATATTTCCCAATATTGTTTTTATCGAACTTAAAACTTTTAGAATAACTAAATATTCTACAAAAGGTGTAAGTTTCACTTACCTTACATCCAAATTACGCTTTTCTTTTCTCACTTGCTTCAATCGACCCGCTTCCACCCCAAGCTTCACCTAGCTTGTTAAGCGCCTAGTTTCATTCATCATTCACAAGGTTGTTAGATTAGTCATTCTAAATCATGACTTTCACACCTTATGAATCTTTAACTACTTTCTTATTGAACTAAATCATAATTTATGAGTTTAATTCTTATGTCAAGACCCACTTCAAATCAAGTATGAACTCTTAACAATTTTCCCCTTTTTGTTCAAGTAGTTCATTTATACAAGTTAGTATGGTGTTTATAAACACCAATACAACATCAATTTCATTAAATCATCTAAAACCCGTTTTTCAAGTCATGTATGATCAACACTCAAACTTGGAAATTGTTCAAGTATCTTGCATTAACTATCAACTATGATGATTTCTAGCATAAACATGTCATCATCTTCACTACAAAATCAAAACCCACTTAACACATAGTAGGGTAATTATCAAATCCCTAGTTTTGACAACAATTCATCAAATTTTCTACTAGGGTTTGTTTCTAAACTAAGATATAATCACAACAACACTCATAGATTCAACATTCATTCCAGAATTTCGATTTTGATTGTTCATCATAATCTCAAAGTATCACCAAATCGTAAAATTCGACATACCTTGTAATCCTCATGACTAGGTGATCATGAATTCGTGTTCATGCATCTGATTTGAGCTAGTTCTGCCCTTCAATTTGGTGAGATTGAGATGAGTTAGGGTTTGAGCCCCTGGCTCTTCTCCTGATCGATTTCACACACACACACACACACTAGTGTGTGTAGTGTTTTAATTAAATAAAATCAAGTTTTAATTCCTCCTCTTTTAGCCCTCTAGTTTGTAACCTTATAATATGGGTTATTACCCAAGTTTCCTTCTTTATTTTAAGGCATGTATTTAACTAGGTTATTATTCCTAGTTACTTGGTAGGTCCGGGGAAGTTATGACCCGTTTTATTTTTAAGCCCCGTTAATTCAGGCCTTTCGTAACTTTATTTTCTCAAGCATTTATTCCCCCTTTTTGATTAATATTAGGTTTATTTATTTAAGTCCTAATATTTACCGGGTTAAATTTTACCACTAACGACATTTTACCCGTCCATCACTATTAACGAGGTTTGATTACTAAACCCATTTTCGGGGTGTTACAAGTCTACCCCCTTAAAGAGGTTTCGTCCTCGAAACCTTTTATGATATAATTCATTGAGTTTAAACTCAATGTATTTGAGCCGAGAAATCATTTAAACATTACTTATACTTTTATCCAATAGTTAGTATTACCAGAAAAGTATGGTAACATCTTTTTGGTTACTAATTGTCTACATAACTCATATGACATAGTGCAACTTGAAATAACGTAATCTCGTTATTTCCACTAGTTTAGTTAACTTAACGATATCCGTTGCTTTCATATAATATCGAATTCTTTATGAATCCATTACTTTGACCCGTTTAAAGGTCTTTAGTGAAATATTTCACTTTTAGCAATAATTTCTTTTGTTTTCAGATTTATTTATTCGGTTCAGTTATACCGAATCCACCGCTTACAAGCAAACCATTTTTTTATTGATTTGAATTACTGGCCTTAACTGGTCTCACTAACTAGACTTATTAGTCCCGTTATTTTTTACCGCTCGCTTGGTTATAATGTGATTTTACTCCACATTACATTTCCTAGCCGTGATCGTGTCACATCATGTTTAGTTTGTATCAACCTTTCATTTTCGAAAATATCACTTTTCGAATATATCTCCTTGCACCTATCAGTGTCAAGACTTGAACCTTTCATGCTTACTATTCAAATTCCTATCAGAATTCATATTTATAAAAACGTTATTTCTTACTAAAATCGAAGTTTTAGTTTTTAGGATCTTTTCTTTAACTTTTGTCAATTATCCATTCCATGATATTGACAGTCCATAATTTATTCTTTTCCGTTCTCATTTTACGCGGGAATCATAACCAGTTCCCTTGCTTTACACTATTGACCCGTAGGTTCTTTCACTTAGCCTCATAGGCTATTTCTTTAGATTTTTCACCTTTTTAAGGTGAGACATTAACAACTCGTTTCCTTCTATTTATGACCCGAGGGTCTTTTTGGTCCCGTAGACCTTAACACTGTGTTTAATCCCGTAGGTTATGATGATCATGTAGATCATCTTTTATTCATGTCTATATTCAAATGTATATATACATAAATAGCTTCAAAGCATCACTTATTATGTTTGGAATCGTTTATTTTCGCTCTTGAACTTCAATTGACCTTGACCGTAGTCTAAGTCTTCATTTGTTTACTTCCGGATTAATCTTCCGACTTTATGACTTCTGACGTTATTCATGCGTCAGTTTGTTCTACACTTACCGTTTCCCGGTTCATACTTATACTTCTTTACAACCCATTACCCGGGTTCTTTTATCTTAACGTTTTTAACGCCCATAACCCTTTACATATGTTTATTAATATTTCACGCTTTTATTTATTCAGTTCGCGCTTACTTACATTAGCAAGCGTCATTATTTATTTAATTCGTTTGACTTGTTCGTGTGAAATTTCATCAATTGTGAACGTCAAATTTCATTCTTTGTTCGACCCGTTCGACTTTAAATTAGCCGAACAAAATTTATTAACATTTCTATTTACAGTATCTCATCATCTTTTAGTCGTGACTCGAAACCCGAGTCTTTTGACTTTCCATCCGCGTTCCCGTTTATCGGTTTACGCTTGTGTTTAAATCCTTACCCATCAACCGGGTGTTTTACCGAAGTCGTTATTATTGCAACCCTTACGGTATGCATTATGACTTCGTTTCGCTTTTATATTCCTACTTTATTCTGAAATTTGGTGTTTTACAAAATCGGCCCGTTAAGAGTCATATTTGCATTCTTCCGGGTTCGAGTGTAAACACACCCCTCCCAATTGCATACCTTAATACTTTTACATTAATCTTTGTCCCTTCACTCGGGCTCATCATCCTAATGTAATACGCTTCCGTCACCCGGCTGTGCGTTTACATTATTATCAAATATTTTGCTCATTTGATTCATTTGAGTACTTTTAAGTTAGTCTCATTCACCCCGCCCTTACTACATCGGATGTAAACGTGTCCGCCATAAGAAGTTCATGGTATCATATGCCACTACTTACTTGGCCAGAGTAAGCGATTAACACATGACACACATTACCTTTTTATAGTTTTCACATCACGCCCTATGTAAGTAACGCCTCTATTTGTTTCTCTTGGAAACAATATCCTGAATACATTTTCTATTCGGGTTTTTTTTTTCCAAGTTTTTTAATCTACATATGCAACTTTCAATTTCTACTTATTTGTTGCATATTGCTATTTGTGCGATTATTTAAAATGTGCACCTGGTAATGTTTGCCCCGACGGGCGTTCCTTGCCATTAACCATGTTCGCGGTCGTTACGCGATTTAGTTCTCGGTGAGCATGCTCCTCTTGTCATACTTCGGACCGTTCCATCATCATATCCATAATTCGTTTGACTCTCGTCGTCTTCAAACACGAGTGTCCTTCAATTAAAACATTCCCTAAAGTTAGTAACGTCAACTTCAACAATCGCCTGTAATATAATACAAGGCTTTTTCTGCTATACGCGTCAACGCGCGTATTTTCGTCAACTATATCAATCATTTTAATTGGAGTAAGGTGTATCACACGATAGCCCTATGTGTTGTTTACAACACTTTAACATGCTAAACCATTAGAATACATGTACTTACAGGATTTGTGATCAAGCCTCGAACCGAACACCAATCTTTATTAAGAGCATAAGGTTTAAGTCCAAGCATAGTTTTCCCACCATACTTGAATCTCTTAAACCAAGGCTCTGATACCAACTTGTAACACCCTTGTTATTATTTCACGTTTATCATATAATTTAAATCCATAATCACGTAATAATGGTCACAATTATACTGAAAATACGGGTTTGTTAAAAAAACTTTTACAATTTAAAGTAATACAACATAATATGATTTAATTCGTCGTTTTAGAATAACGACGAAACAACGTTGCGGAAGCTTTGTTTAATGTGTGTTCGGTTCTTGCTCGACGCTAGATCTTTATCCGGGAACACTTGGTATACTTTCCTGTGATCAAAACCAACCTAAAAGTTAGTTTTGATGCTTAAACAATAGGTTAAACAAGTTCTAAACAACAACCCATGAAATAAACGAAAAATTTCCAGTTTTGTAGTCTGTCGTGGGCCGCGACAGACTTAATGACATCTTACGCGGGCCGCGACGTATCGCCGCGTGTCGCGACACATTTCAGTTCATCCGTCGCGTGTCGCGAGGGAATGCTATTTCCAGCAGGTCCAGATTCTGTATCTGCATATCAGCCAGCTCCGAATTTTCTAAAAATCCAACTTTAAACTAACATAACTTTTTACTCGGTTGTCCGTTTTACGCGATTCTTTTTCCTACGCGTCCGTAATTTAATTCTCCATCTAATGGAGTTAAATTCCAACGTCCGACATAATAAAATTTCAGACTTTTAACTCTTCGGCTTATTACCCCTTTTTACCAACTTTTGACCCGTTCATGATTTCATCTAACAACTTGTTTGCGGTCTTTGTTTCTTTTGTAAACATATCATTATGATTATTTCCTATTGTACAAAGCTCAAATTGCAGGTTATTACACATTCTAAACCCGCTTATGCTCAAGTGCTTATTTTGACCCGTTAAGGACATTTACGTCCTTTTAAGCCTTATTTCGCTCATTTCTTTTATGCCTCATAATCCCACCCGTTCATTTTGATTAGTTTTTCCACCACAACTATAAATGTGGTGGGTTTAATGTAATAGACTATCTATTCCGAGTTTTACCCCTCAAATATGCTATTTTGCGACAATACGCATTTTAAGGCATTTAACCCTTGATAGTTTATGTCTACTATTTTCATACGCGTCTAAAGATTACAAAATCATAATATAAGTTTCTAAACAACCTTTATGGGTTGTTTGCCCAATTTACCCTTCAAGGGCATTTTAGTCAACATTAGCCCCTCATTTATTACGAAGGGCTTTCGCTACATATATGGCCATAAAGTATATTATTCACAACTATATTTACACGTACCTGGCTCGGGTCAACTTATTGACCCGTTTCGATACCTTGCCTCTATAATATGCTAATTCGTGGCATTTTAATCCATAAACCATTATTATCCTGTAAGCATAAGACTTACACATACTTATTAGTCGTCATTTGTTAAATGGCACTACAAGTCACCCTTTGACCCGTTTGGTCTAAACGACCAAACATTTTGCATTTGAATTTAGAATGGTATATATATACATATATATACCATCTCGTTATTTAACCCAATTCGGCTTACGCCGTAGGGTGTCTTATAACTTTTACTTATATTTGTCGGCACACGACTAAATTACCATTTACCCATGTTTACCCTTCATCATGGTTTTTACCAAATTTTGCGTATGTCCCGACTCGTATCAATTGCGTCGGAAATCCATATTTCCCAATATTGTTTTTATCGAACTTAAAACTTTTAGAATAACTAAATATTCTACAAAAGGTGTAAGTTTCACTTACCTTACATCCAAATTACGCTTTTCTTTTCTCACTTGCTTCAATCGACCCGCTTCCACCCCAAGCTTCACCTAGCTTGTTAAGCGCCTAGTTTCATTCATCATTCACAAGGTTGTTAGATTAGTCATTCTAAATCATGACTTTCACACCTTATGAATCTTTAACTACTTTCTTATTGAACTAAATCATAATTTATGAGTTTAATTCTTATGTCAAGACCCACTTCAAATCAAGTATGAACTCTTAACAATTTTCCCCTTTTTGTTCAAGTAGTTCATTTATACAAGTTAGTATGGTGTTTATAAACACCAATACAACATCAATTTCATTAAATCATCTAAAACCCGTTTTTCAAGTCATGTATGATCAACACTCAAACTTGGAAATTGTTCAAGTATCTTGCATTAACTATCAACTATGATGATTTCTAGCATAAACATGTCATCATCTTCACTACAAAATCAAAACCCACTTAACACATAGTAGGGTAATTATCAAATCCCTAGTTTTGACAACAATTCATCAAATTTTCTACTAGGGTTTGTTTCTAAACTAAGATATAATCACAACAACACTCATAGATTCAACATTCATTCCAGAATTTCAATTTTGATTGTTCATCATAATCTCAAGGTATCACCAAATCGTAAAATTCGACATACCTTGTAATCCTCATGACTAGGTGATCATGAATTCGTGTTCATGCATCTGATTTGAGCTAGTTCTGCCCTTCAATTTGGTGAGATTGAGATGAGTTAGGGTTTGAGCCCCTGGCTCTTCTCCTGATCGATTTCACACACACACACACACACTAGTGTGTGTAGTGTTTTAATTAAATAAAATCAAGTTTTAATTCCTCCTCTTTTAGCCCCACTAGTTTGTAACCTTATAATATGGGTTATTACCCAAGTTTCCTTCTTTATTTTAAGGCATGTATTTAACTAGGTTATTATTCCTAGTTACTTGGTAGGTCCGGGGAAGTTATGACCCGTTTTATTTTTAAGTCCCGTTAATTCAGGCCTTTCGTAACTTTATTTTCTCAAGCATTTATTCCCCCTTTTTGATTAATATTAGGTTTATTTATTTAAGTCCTAATATTTACCGGGTTAAATTTTACCACTAACGGCATTTTACCCGTCCATCACTATTAACGACGTTTGATTACTAAACCCGTTTTCAGGGTGTTACAAATAGCTTGATATATATATATATATGATTGAGATTAGGTAATGATGTAATTAGTAGTATAATAACGTGAAGAAGGTGCTTTAGATGGAACTTATACAAGAATTCGGGTTGAATGTATGTCTTGGTCAAGACTATGCATTAAGGACTTGTACGCTGTGTTTAATATCACTAGGTGATCATGTGGTTGTAAGCATATTTGCATTGTGAGTAAGAAATGTATATAGTGTCATTGATATAGCATAAATGATGATATAGATACATGAGGATAAGCCGAAAGTTTGTATGATGAACTGTTGACTTTTGAAGGTCAACTATGCATAAGAAGCATGATTTGGTTTGTTGTCGTAAAGGTAGGATTATAGGAAGTTGTATGGTACATGTTATGTTAATATGCGTTATTGTGATTACATGATGAATTTCATGAGTTTGAAAGGATATGAATTTGATTATATGTCATATGCTTGTTAGTTGTGACTAAAGAAAGTCAAATGTGAAATATGCGATTGATATGATCGTTAACATGTACAATTGTGTATGCTAATGTGAATGTAATTTGGTGACATGAAAGTATAGGAATCATGTCGAGAGGGACTCAAGCATGAAAGGCTAACGGGTCAAGAAATGGCGAGGAAACGGATATGAACACGGATGCATGAGGTAAGTGATTTCCGTAATCACTTCTTAGTTGTTTATGTAAAGTTATGTGCGACTTAATTAATTATGATAATTGAGGTCAAATAGGAATGAGTTGTATGAAATCGATGAATTTTTCTAAGTAAATCAAATGGGTCAAGATGAGGTTTTATTGCATACCGGAAAGGTTGCATAAGTAACGACTTCGGTATGATAACCGGGTAATGGGTAAAATTGTATGTAAGCATGCTAACCAAGTAACGGAGACGCGGGTTAACGGGCAAGAGGTTCGGTAGGAAATTATGAGTAAATGAATAAACAATGTCATAGATGGAAATTGTACTATTTAATGTTCAATTACGTAAAAATGAATGAATTTAACGAATACCGGGTATCGGGTGCGTAAACCCCAAGTACGACACTCCGGATAGTGTAAAAGTATTATGGTCATAAGGTTCATGTAAGTTTTGGGTTAAAAGGAATGAGTTATTTGATAAAAACATGAACGGGTCGAATAAATCGTAAATGAATAATAAGCCGATAGCGCGTAAGTTAAGAATTTCCTTAATCCAGATATGGGATTTCAAGTTTACATGATAGAATGTTAATTTACAATCATGTAGGAAGAAACGGGAGGTTAAACGGGTAAACGGTTTAAAAGTTATGCGAGTTTTAGTGCGTTCGAACGACGAAAACAACACAGCAGGAAAACTCATTTTTGAGAGGCCGTAGCCGACGCCCATATTGGTCGTCGCCGACGCCCCCTGGAAACTCAGTTTTTGCTGACTGGGTATTTTGCTGCCTACGGAGGTTTTTGGCTACGGGTAAATGCAAGGGCCATCGCCGACGCCCTCCCCATGTTTAAAAAGTTGAAAAATGTTGTCTAAGTTAATTTATGGGTCGTGGGCTTCGGTAGGTTAACCGTGGACTACGGCGGGTCTCCCAAACATGATTTTGATCGTTCCTTTGATGATTATGGGTTATAAATCTAATTCGAAGACCCACATAATTAATGTATGGTTATGTAAGAGGTATGTGAGAACTTGTACGTGTATATATGGTTAGGTACATCTGTAGACGTGTATATATATATGTATGTATGAAGGTGCGTCTGAGTGTATATATGTACGTGAAGATGTAGGAAGGTATGTACGTATGTAGGTATGTATGTATGTATGTATGTAAGAATGTATGTATGCATAATTTAGATACATTGAGTATTAACGTTATTAATGGTGCGCCTTGAGAATGAAATGCAATGCAGGTACATGATTGAAGCCTCACCGGGGAATAGATACACAGAAGAAATGCTTAAAGTTAGAAAGATAACGGAATGGGAAGTTTTCATAAGTGAATCTGTTTTATACATAATGTGCACTAATATTATGAATGTATGTGGTGAGTGCAGGTTATACTAATCACGGACTATCATTACGAGGATTAGCGATCGAAGACCGAGTCACAAGATAGATTGTACGAGAATGTTGGAGTATGTAGTTTGGTATATACAAGTGATGCTTTTATTTTGTAAAAGAGTTAATTCAAAATGAACTTTCAAGTATGTAAAGAGACTTATAATGAAAAGAAATTTTATGGTACGAATTTCCGCTGCAACTTTTGTCAAATACGTGTCAGGGTCTTACAGATAGCAAAAGCAAATAGAGAAATGAATGCCCAAACCCAGGAAACTAATAGACCATTATGGGAGGAGGAGCATGGTAGGCAATTAGCTGATTACCACATGTTAGCAAATACAACGGCATACCTTAATCTAAACCAAATAGCTGAACCACAACTTCTACCCTTATTCCCCAACCAACCAATGGAACTATAACAAAACCAGGAGAACCAATTCCCAATCCCAGCATTTGATCCCAATAAGATCCCTAGAATTCTTGCACCTAACCCTATAGCGCAGTATACCGACCTGAACCCTTTAGACCCATGGTGGAACGACGACAGGGCAATTTAGGATATACTAAACAACCCATACCCTTACGGAGAACGTATACCACTTTACCCTGACCCAATACTTGCACCACTAGCATCCATGAGTCAAGAAAATATGGAGGAACTTCGCTCATATGGTGAAGAGTTAGTTGAAGAAGGAAACAGGATCCATCAGATAGGAGAAAAACTCGTCTGGAAGTATGACGAGCATGAGATGCAGTTCTAGACAAGCCAGCACATGATATATATATATATATAGAGAGAGAGAGAACGGTTAACATACAAAAACCCTTATCATACTTCACGTACGCGACAATACTGACCATCAGATCAACTTATCACGCACGGATAAGTAATCACGCACGGATAAGTAATCACGCAAGTATCAATTATCACGCATGGGCATCAAATTAACGTGCGTGATTTGTACATGTTTGCGTAATAATACACAAAAAATGCTCCCATGCGTGATTAGGTTTCCAATTATAATGTGCGTGATTTTCAAATGCACTTGCGTAATTTGGTCGCGTACGTTTTGTAGGTTAAGCCGTAATGTACATTATACTTTCTCTCTCTCTCTCTCTCTCTATATATATATATATATATATATATATATGTATGTGTATTAAAGACTATTAAAGAAGCAGAAAATAATAATTCTGTAATCGGAAGTAAACGTCAAACCATTGAACCAAGTCACAGCGTGAATGGAAATCACGGACCCCTGATCCAAGTTCAAATTCCAAAAAAAAAAAAAAGAACCATATCATATGGTTGTTCTTATAAAGAATTCTTGGCCTGTAAACCAATAGAATTCTCAGGCAATGAAGGAGCTATTTCAGCCTTGCGCTGGATAGAAAAGACAAAAGCTATTATAAAAATAAGTAAATGTGCAGATGAATATAAAATCATGTTTGCTTCTAATCTTTTTAAGAATGCAGTGGTGGAATACCATTCTCCAATCTAGAGGAAGTGACAGAGTTTATAATATGGAATGGACCAACTTTAAGGAGATAGTTGAAAGGAAATTATGTCCTCCTCATGAAAAGGAACATATTGCTAATAAGTTCCAAAATCATAAAATATTCCTGAATAAAACAGTGTAATTTGAACGGTTATCTTTTCATCTAATTATCTTGATTCGATCGACTTGAGTTGTTTGAGATATGTAAGACCCTAACACGTATTTGACAAAAGTCGCAGTGGAAATTCGTGCCATAAAATTTCTTTCATTACAAACGTCTTAGCTTACTTGAAAGTGCTTTTTAAAATAACTCTTTTACGAAGCATAAGCATAACTTCTGTTTGCTAAGGTACATAATCAATTATTCCCGTACAATCTATCTTGTGACCCGGTCTTTGATCTCTATTCCTCGTGATAATCGTCCGTGATTTGTACAACCTGCACTCACCACATTCATTCATAACATTAGCACACATTATATATATACAAGATTCATATATGTACACTTCCCATTCAATTATATATCTATCTTTAAGCATTACATCCACATATCCATTCCCTGGTGAGTCTTCAATAAAGTACATGCATTAATGTTCATTCTCCAGGCACACTATTAATAACGTTAATCCTCAACGTATCGAAATCATGCATACATACACACTTACATTCATACATACACATCTACATACTTACATGCATTCATACATCTCTACATACACGCATACATACATACATACGTATCTTCATATATACGTAAACACACATCTACATACGTCCCTACGTCTCTACATACATGCATACTCACATACGTACCTTTATATATACATAAATACACATCTACATACGTACATACCCATATTTACACATTCAAGATCTTACCTAACCCTTATATACTCATACATACCTTTATGCTTTCATACATAGACATCCACTTACATACATACCTCCCCATATCTTCACGTACATACATACCCTCAGACGTACCTTAATACATACATATATATATACATCTACAGATGTACATAACCATATATACACATACAAGCTCTCACATACCTCTTACATAATCATACATTAATTATGTGGGTCTTAGACGTAGATTTATAACCCATAATCATCAAAGGAACGATCAGAATCATGTTTGGGAGGCCTGCCGTAGTCCACGGTTAACATACCAAAGCCCACGACCCATAAATCAACTTAGATAACAATTTTCAGCTTTTGGGACATGGGGAGGGCGTCGGCGACGTCCCTAAGGCCGTCGGCGACGGCACTTGGTTTATCGCGTCTCTAAAACATCGTGTAGACAGGTAAATAGCGCGTCGGAAGAAAACTGACTTTCTAGACCCCGTCGTTGACGCCCTCTAGATTTTGCCTTTTTCTGCAGGTTCGTTTCGTCGTCCGTACGCACTAAAACGCGCATAACTTTTGAACCGTTTACCCGTTTAACCTCCCATTTCTTCCTACATGATCGTAATTTGACATTCTATCATGTGAACTTGAAATCCCATATCCGGATTAAGGAAATTCTTAACTTACGCACTATCGGCTTATTATTCATTTACGATTATTCGACCCGTTCATGTTTTCATCAAACATCTCATTCGTTTTAGCGCAAAACTTACATGAACCTTATAACCATAATACTTTTACATTATCCGGAGTTTCGTACTTGGGGTTTACACACCCGATACCCGGTATGCGTTAAACTCATTCATTTATTTGATTTTACGCAATCAACTTAGTTAATCCAAGTTCCACTCACGAACTTGGTTACCCATTAATCCTAACTTACTACCGAGTCTTTTATTGATTAATCCGCGTTACCATTTCTCGGTTAGCGTACGTGTGTGCCATTCTAATCATTACCCGGTTATAATACCGTAGCCATTTCATACACTTTATTCCGTTATAACTACAAAACTTCATTTTTTACCCGTTCGGTCTACTTAGCGAAAATAATAGATTTCATCCCACCAAAACCATACTTAACGTCAGACATTATGCTTAATTATCTATAACGCTACCTTACTTAAACAACTAAAAAGTGATTCCGGAAATCACTTACCTTATGCGACCATGCTCGTATCCGCTTCCTTGCTTCTTCTTGACCCGTTAACCTTCCGTGCTTAATTACGTCTCGACATGATTCCTATACTTTCATGTCATCGAAATTACATTCTTATTAGCATACACGATTATACATGTTAACGATCATATAAATCGCATATTTCACATTTGACCTTCATCGGTCACTTTTAACAAGCATAAGACATATAACCAAATTCGTATCCTTACTAACTCATGTAAGTCATCATGTCATCGCATTAAACACGTATCAATATAACATGTACCATACTGTAGGATCGTTGTGCGACCTGAATGAGTCGTTCAGAAGAGTTGTTTATCCGAATTAAAGGCGGAATCAATGAAACGGACGCTCGATACAATTATAATGTCTCTTGTATTGATTTAATAGTGTTACAGCACCTGGAGACAATTCGGCAGCACTTCGTTACCGAATAACAAGACCTAATTTCGTTTCAAATGACAAACCATGCTCCCTATTTATAGACTTGGTGATTCCGTTTGAAATGACCAAAGGCACTTTCAAGCGGAATTAACTAAGTTAATTTCGTATGAAATGGTACGACCAGATTGATCCAGAAGAAATGGAGCTCATAGACATTCGCTGGTGTTTAGCAAGTTGCATTCGCAGAGCTCAGAGATACATGGAGATTACCGGGAAGCAATCATTAGGTGGTCTGTCAACAAAGCTTGGATTCGAAAAATCCAAAGTGATTTGCTTCAGATGTAAACAAAAAGGTCATTTCAAAAGAGAATGTAGAAATTCTGAAGTTGCTGAAACAGAGAAACCTTTCAATGATGATTATTATCGAAAGGCGATTTACCACCGTAGCAGAGAAGAGCCAAAAATGATCGAAGATAAACCCAGAGAGAAATCTAGAGCTTGTGCTGTAATCCATCATGATGAAGGATTTGATTGGAGTCAGATTCTTCCAGAAGAAGATCGTTTGGAAAATATAGTTACAGCTCATGGTAGAAAAACATCAAAAGGTCAACATTATGTTTTTGTTGCTGAAATCAAAGAGGAAAACAAAGAAGAAAATGTTATAGCTGAAGTCAAGGAGAAAACCAAAGAAGAGATTCTGAGTGAGAAAACATACAGAGAAAGAAACATTGTTTTGAACAGAATGGATGAAATGCAAGAAGAGTATGAGAGTGCTGTCATCAATAAGAGATGGGATAAGAAGAGAGAGTGCTATGTCAACAGAGAAGGTGAACCTGTTGTTCCGAAGAAAGACATAATTTTTGAAGATGTTCTTCTCATAATTCCTCAATCTGCCGAATACTATAGGAATGTATTAAAAGATGACACATATGCAAAAATGCATGAAAATGAAATAAGATATGTCATGACATCGTGTTTGAGGAAGAGGGATGAAGAGAGAATGACGAAGAATGTTGAAGAAATGGTAAACAATCTGAAGAAAGCTGCTGAAGAGGTTAAAGCTAAAGCTGTTGAAGTTGAGGTTGTGAAGAAAGTCGAAGTTGTTAAAGAGGAAGATTTGAAGGTTGCTGAGAAAGAAATGATTGAAGAAAAAGTTGAGGTGAATGAAGAGGTTGAGAAAGCTGTTACTGAAGAACAGCAGGTTGTAGAAGCTGAGAAGAAGGTTGAAAGTTTGGCTGAAGTAAAGAATGAGATTTTAGAGGTTGCTGGTGATGCTAGTGATGTAGTTGGTGTTGAAGAAAAACAAAAGAATGATGCTGATGAGACAGAGACTGCAACATACACCGAAGTGCCAACTGAGGTAATTTCTGATTCTGAAACTCAAACCAAAATCGTTGAACAGTGCAAGAAATGCATGGAAATGTGCAGTGCTTGTACTGAAAAAGATGAAAAATTCAGAACAAGAGATCTTGAATTTACTAAAATTGAAGAGGTTTTCAAAAGTAAATACAAAGAAATGTTAGAAAATGAAAAAGTTTTGAAAGATAATGATGAAAAACTTTTAGAAAAATGTGAACAGTTAGAAAAAGAAAATGAAGTTTTGAAAGCAAATGTTTTGAAAATGACAGAAGATTGTGATAAAAAAAAATGTTTGTCAAGAAATGAAAAAGGAATATGATTCAATAAAATTGGCATATCACATTACAAAAGAATCATATGAAAAAGTGAAAAGTGAAATGAAATTTGTTCAATCAAGATTGAATTACTGTTCTGAAACAACTAAGGAGTATAAGCGAAATTATGAAATAAAGCAACAAGTTGTTAATTCTTACATTGAAGATGTTGCTAAACTTAAGCGTCAGATTGCTGATTTAGAACAGGATAATAACAAGTTAAAAAGTTATCACGCGTTATCATATGTGCTTGAACGTATTTTCAATATAAAACCGAGAGATGGTGAGTCTGAGCAAAACAAGAAAGGCATTGGCTCAGAGTTTCATCAAGTTCCACCACCGGAAAAGTTTGCATTTTATGATGATGAAAAGGTCGGAAAAGCTTTCAACATGGTAGATCAATTTCCAGATAACATTGACATAACATATTCCAAATCTGATGATTCTAGTGATTCAGAGGTGGTAGGTAAGGTCGTTGAAAGTGTGTTGAAAGAAGAGTCAGTTGAAACAGGTAAATCTGAATCACAGGATGAAAATGAAGGTAATTTTCATGATGGATATCTGAAAAACACAAAGTTTGAGAAAAATCTGGATGATGATTCAAAAGGATTGGTTTATACCATGATTGGATCGGACAAATTATTCTTAGATGTTGTATTCCCAATTCAGAATGTGATTTCAGAAAAGGTTGATAAAGTTTTCAAAATGGTTGAGATTGAAAAGTCTGAGATTCCGAAGTTTGCTGGAAAAGGTCACAAAACTTTTTATAACAAACTTGGTTACAAAAAGAAGAACATGAAGGCTGGGTTGGGTTATAAGAAGAAACAAGGTTGGAAACGAAATGAAATGCCAAATTATCAGGCAAAAATGAACTTTGTTCAAGGAACAAGTTTAGAAGAAGAAGAAAAACATGTTTATCAATTTAGACAACAGTCTAATGAAGATTTCTATGCTCAAAAGAAAAAGCAACAATCACAGGTCAAAGATGTTTCAAAACGAACATGTTTCAAATGTGATCAAATAGGACATCTTGCTCGCAAGTGTCAAAATCTGAAAGCTGTTGATGTTGAGTCGAAAAAGAAGTCTGATATTGTTGAGAAACGGAAATCTGAGGATGTGAAACAAAGGTCAATCAAATTTGATTTAAAACAAACTTGGAGGTACAACACAAACAAGTTTGTTTCGAACCAAACTTGGAAATCAAACCCGAATAGGTTCGATTCAAGACAGACCTGGAATTCTCACACACCCAGATTCAGAACAATTCAAAGTTGGAAAACAACTGTTGATACAACGAAACCAAATGAGTTTTGGAAACCAAAAGTTGTTGTTCAAAATGAAAATGTTCAAAAAGAGTCGCACTTTTACAAACGAGGTACTCCAAAAGGTCAAACATGGAGTGTTAAGAAACAAATGACTTTGGTAAATGATAAAAAAGTTGAAGTCAAAGTTGAAAAATTTTTGATGAAAAAGATTTTCCTAAACTGCATGATACATATTGTGTAGAAATGCCTAAGGTTCAACATACCTGGGCTAAATTGTTCAAGTAATCAAGTAGTCTGAATGTGCAGGTGCTCAAGAAATCTGAAGACTGTGAGAATGGAAATCGGAGTAGCCTGGCACGGGAAGAGGAAGAGGCTACTGGATCCTGTGTTGGTTGAAACAGGGAGTTTGTTTGTTTTCTGTACATAAATAAACAATGTTTCAAAAACCCTAAAAATTGAAAAATTTAAATTTTTTTTAATTTTGTCAAATATTCATAAAAAATCAAAAATTTGTTACTTGAATATGCCGAAACCCTCACGGCGGAACAAACATGATTAATTTCACAAGATTGAAAAACGGTTTTCAAGCTGTAAAATATCAATGTGTTGTAAATCATGGGGGTAATTGCTGCTTTACATGTTATATTTTCTGCATATCAGTGCATGAGAAGCAGAAAATGGATGGCGAGATGAAGCTATCAGTATTGTTTGTCAAATTTTCTTTAAATGGTTTTGAATTTTAGGGTGAGTATTATTGTTAGAAAATACAAAAACATTTGAAAATTTGAAAAAGCCAAAAACATGATAAAATTCAAAAATTGAGTTTTTGCGTAAAAAGAGGAAATGATAGTACATCAGTAAACAGTTACAGTATGCTAAAGAAATGTAATGACTAAATAGCGTTAAACGGTCTCACTGATGATATGCCGATAGGTTTTTATACATTTAGTAAACTTTTTCGGGATATAAACCTAAATTCAAACTTGCTTGTTTCGTGGGGAACACTACTTGGATATATAGGTAACCCCTGAAATCTTGTTTGAAGGACCCCTCTTTCTGAGATACTAGGTCTTTATGCTTAGTGATATCTGGGGTATTATCCCGGGACTTCTGATTTTGCGGAAGCAATGGCCTAGTCCCCGTATAATACTTTCTGCATGCTTGAAATATAGCTCGCCCTCAGCATAAAAAATGATGAAACATTGCAAAATGCTAATCATGTGTTGTTGAAGACAAGATTCTCTAAAGGGAACACACCAAAAGTCGAACCGTCATCTCTCTGCTGAACGAAAGTTCTGACCTGAGCTCTCACGGCCTTCGCAATTTAACCCCTTACAGATATCATCTAGGTATACTCACCTGTAAGACTGAATATTGGGATCTGGATACGGGAGTATATTCAAGAGGTGGGACACATGAATGGGTTTTAGTTCTTAATACATCTAATTCGTATCCTGAATCAGTTGAAATGTGTGTGAAAATTTAAGTGGATCGGTATATCGACAATCTAAGTGAATTGTTTAATTCTTAATGTGTAACTAAGCTCAACGGTACTTGTGACTTGTCAGAAACTGATATGATCCTCTGACGTAAACTCAAACAAAAATATTGCATGTAAATATGTTTGTGAATATTTCTTTACTGCTTTATGTTTCAGAAAAATACAAAAAGATTTTTATTCTACTTTATTTTCGACAACCGATGTCTGAGTGCTGAGTTTCAAAATCTAAGTATGCTGATTGTGTTTCTGAAAATAAAACAAGTTCATTAATTTGAGACTTGAGTTTTTAACAAAATTCAAAACAGTTTGTGATATCTCCAAGGTCATTAGGTTGGACTTGGATGATTAACTGTGAGGGAGTTGGATACTTATATTGTTAAAATCTTTGAAAAAGAGCCAGATTCTGATTCTGTACGCTGAAACTGCCAAATCCTGAAATGTGTTAAAAAGTGTTAGTTTAAAAAGTTTGAAAGAGCCAGGTCATAATTCCTGGATATTTGAAAGCTTGAAATGTTGTTACTTATAAATGTCTGAGTGATTGCAGATGAGATTCCAGACTACGATCCCGACAGCAGAGTCTAAGGGGGAGTCTAAAGACGAGCTCAAAGCAAGAGGGAGCTTGTAACCAGAAAGCAAGGTGTCGATCCCTAAAGCACGGAAGCTTGACGAAAGGGGGAGCCTGAAGAAGCTGTTAATGTTAGAGCCAGAGATAGATTTTAGTACAACATTCAAAGATAGAAGCTGATCAAAGAAGAAAGATTGATGAATGCTTACAGTGTTAGACAATTTGGAAAGAGCATGAAGACTGATCAAGACTGAAGATGTGTCATGATAAAGACTCGACACTAAAGACTTCGTCAATATCCAAGGGGGAGTCTGTTAATGCACTATGTCTATTATCTTCGTCTTGTATCGAGTCATGTAATAGGATAGGATAATCAGTGCTCGAGTTGCTAGAAACTGATTTTAGTGTGTTTAATGGTAATGTCGTTTGAAACAGCCAAGGACCATTTCAAACGAAATTAACTTAGTTAATTCCGCTTGAAAGTGCCTTTGGCTGTTTCAAACGAAATTACCATTAAACACACTAAAATCAGTTTCTAGCAACTCGAGCACTGATTATCCTATCCTATTACATGACTCGATACAAGACGAAGTCAATAGATATAGTGCATTAACACATACGACTTCCTATAATCATACCCTTACGACAACACTCAAATCATGTTCCTTATGCGTAGTTGACTTTCAAAAGTCAACAATTCATCCTATGAACTTTCGGCTTATTCTTATGTATTCGTATCATCATAATAGGCTATACGGACGGTTCTATATACATTTCATCCTACACTTAGTGTGCATACAACTTCCTAGGCAGAGTGTATAATCAATTCATGCATATACTTCTAGTCTCATACATAATTCATCAAATCCTCCTTCTAATCAACATGAATCATTCATACCTAAATATCAAACATATTAGCATCACATTTATTTCGATTCCTTTAACAAGAATCCATCATACTTATCATGATACATCAATATTAATCAAGAATTGGACATGGGTGATCATTCAAGTCATCATCCTCCCCATACCAAGTGGGTTTTACCTCTAAACATCAAATTAATCCAAACCATGCATAATCCATGTTCTATATGATGATTATAACACATATACATGATCAATTTCATACCAATTCGCGGATTGGAACATAACCCACTTCATACAAGTTCATCAATCTAAGTTTCAAGACATACCGCATGATCCCATTGTCTAGGTGATCACTAATTCATGTTCCTTAATAGATTTGAGCCTCGATTCAACCTTCAATTTGGAGCTTCTTTAAGAATTAGGGTTTACACCCCTTTGTTCTTCTCCAGAGCATTCCACGCACACACACATGATGTGTGTGTGTTGTGTGTTATGTTTTTGTTTTATAAAACACGAGTTTCTCATGTTTACAATTTAGCCCCTCGTGTCCGCCACTTAAATATAATTGGCACAACTTTCGTCATTTAATACTTTTGACCATACCCTTAACTAGGATAAATAGCCTAGTTATTTATTTCATGACATGTCCTATAGGAACATACGACAAATATAAACATTCGGGTTTTGGGGCGTTACAAGTCTACCCCCTTAAATGAGGTTTCGTCCCCGAAACCTTTCTTATCTTTACTAGATTAGTTCTAGTAAATCGATCCCTCCGAAAAGTTTTCTCCAACCCGGAAATGCCCGTGACTTCTTTTTAACAAGTTCATACTTTCCATACCATGCTTTCACATTACATCCTCATTTCCTTGACCCGTTCATAACATGTCAATATACATACTTCTTCAAACTTGTATTGATGCGTACGTTCGTATGATCCGTTTATAGCGGGTCTAATACCCTCATCTCATCTCTTAAGATTACTTTCCGTACATACACTGTATAACGTCAAATTCTTTTTTTTGTTATCGCAACAAAGTTACTATTTCATAGTCTCACTGTTGGTGCACACATCTGTCGACTTCGTCTTATATCGAGTCTGGGTTGCGTTGCGGATCTAATCAAGCATCATGTCATCATATTGAATGATGACATCATATTAGTGACATCATCATGCTACATCATGTGGAATATAATATGCATGCACAAATCAGATTTCATGCATTTTGTTTGTTAGTTCGCTTGAATGGTCCAAATTAGGTGATGTTCGCTTGAAAGTCAATGTTGTATGTTCGCTTGAACTAGGCATGTTTGTTTCAAGCGAACAAGGAGTACTATATATAGGGTTGTTGTCATTTCATTTGTAACGATTTCCAGATTTGATACCGAGGTGCTGCCGGTTTTTCCTTTGATTGTAAACATCGTAAAATCAATATACAAGAGGATTAAAGTGTGAATCAAGCTGTTTTCACGTCCGTTTCTCTGTTTCCGCCTCTGAAACGGATTTGAGCTCTTTCGAACGACTCGTTTGGGTCATAATCCGATCCTACAATTGGATAATCACAACTTTATTTTGAAAGATAATCACAACTGATCATTTTATTTGAGATGTATTAAATATCAATTGATTCATCAATTTGTGTCAGCCCATGTGATAGCTCTCGGCCCTACAGGATAGTGTCGGACACATTGTAAAAATTGGCGGGCCCTATCATATTTGTTTGTTTATTGATAAGAGTCGGCCCATTTGTGTAAAGAAATCCCGGCCCAATCAACATTCAAAGAAAGAATTCGGCCCAAATCACTCTAAGGCCTATATGAATCCATTTCATTCCAATCGGGTCCATTCATTCAGTGTCTTCACTCGAACAACTTTGGAACAAGTTCGCAAATCTTCGACACGAGTCTTAGATTGATTTCATCAACACACATTTTTACGTGTTCAGTACGTTTAAACTGATTTTGTGTTCGTTTGTCATTCAGGTATTTCCTGAAGTATCATCTGATTATTGAATCATGGCTGAGGAATTCTACAATGCTCATCAGAAAAGAATCCTGATTTTTCCAGATCTTGGAAGCGATGTGGATACCGATGATGAGGAAGAACATCTCAACAGAGCTAGAAAAGGCATTGATCCTACTAGTTTTAATTTGTTTTTTGCAGATAAAATGGAGATGCTGAATCAGAAGAAGATTGCAAGATTGAAGAAAGAGTTGGAAGCAGCAAGAAGGCTAGCTGATGAAAAGACAAAGACAGAAGTTGGGGAAGCAAATGTTGATCCAGTAACTGAGAAAGTAATAGAGAAAATCGTTGAAGTGGAGAAAGTTGTGGAGAAGATTGTTGAGGTTGAAAAAATAGTCGAAGTTGAAAAACTGGTCGAAGTAGAGAAACTCATTGAGGTAGAAAAAGTCGTTGAAGTTGAAAAGATTGTCGAGGTTGAAAAGATAGTTGAAAAAATGGTTGAAGTTGAAAAACCATGTTTGAAGTGTTCAGTTTCTTGCAAAGATTGTACTGAGAAGGATACAAAGATTGCTGAGTTAGAAAAAATTACAGAAGATTTATTGTCTGATGTGAAGTACATTAAAGAGTCTTATGATGTACTAAACAGAACAGTTGATAGTTTGAAGAAGACAAATTCAGATACCGAAAAAGCAATGGATAAAATGAGTGCAACATTAATGACAAAGCAGAGCGTCATCAATGAGTATATTGAAGACTGTGCTAAATTGAAGAAAGAAGTAGAACTTGAGAAGATTAAGAGTGAAAGGATTAAACGATTACTGTTGAGTTATACTACTTGTGATTACTTGATTGATCGTGTTTATCCTACTGTTGCAGGTCTGGAAGCATTCATGGATAAAAAGACTGAAGATACTGATACTGGTAAGAAACCAAGTGTCAAGTATAACAGATGTCCGCCTCCGATCCATGAAACTTATTCTCCAAGGAATCCTAACGAGGAGCGTCTAAAAAAGGCTGTCAACATCAAGTTAAAGTCTGAAATCATTGATGAATTACCAAACAATATTGATGTTACATTCACAGCGTCTGACACTGATCATGAGTCTGAGTTATTAAAGAAAGTTGTCGATCAGGTGTTGGATATGGATGAGGAGTCAAAACTGGAGTCTAAGTTTGAAAGTTCGAGTTCATCAGAAAAGAGTCCGAGTTCACCGGTTAACAGGGTTTACAATAGAGAATTCCTGTTATCAAAATCTAATTTGAATGACGGGTCAATCAAAGTGGCTTATACTTTGTATGATTCAGACAAATTATATTCTGATGAGGAATTTCCAATAAGAAGTGTCAAAACTGAAATGATCAAACAGGTTTTCAAATGAACAGAAATTAAGATTTCTGAAATAAAAGATTTAAATCTTCATGAAAAACCTAAAAAGTACACTTCAAGAGTTCAACAAAGATTGAACAAGAAAAAGGGTTACGGTTCTGGTTATGGTTTTCAAAAGAAATCAAACCATAATGGTAATCTCAAAAAGAAAGGTCTTGGTTTCAATTCTTCAGAAAATTATAAAAATCAGAAAACTTATAAACCAAAAACAAAATTTGTTTCAGGAGGAAGTTCAGAGGATAAACAGAAGAAACCGTACTGGAAGCAGTCGAATCAAGAGTTTCTTGCTGAAGTAAAGAAGAACGTGAGAAAGTTTGCTTCAAGAGTTGACAGAAGAACCTGTTTCAAATGCCAAGAAGTTGGACACATAGCTTGGAATTGTCCCAAGACCAACTACCAAAAACAGGGAGTTTCTTCTAATTTTGTTTTGAGAAAGACTTGTGTTGATAAGAAAGAACAACCCGTAAAAAATGTTAAAAAGTTTGAAAATTCTACTTATGAGGAAGGAGAAAGTTCAAAACGGTTTTACAAAAGAAGAGGTGATTTGAGTAAACAAAAGTGGGTGGTTAAATCTGAGGGTAATTCTGACAATGAATCTGATTCCATAAAATCAGAGGAGTTATGTGTTGGGAAAAAGATTGATAATTCCGTTCCTGAGTTGAACGGGGAAAACTTTCCCTCATTGACAAAAGATTATTTGAAATCAAAAGGTAGGGTTGAGATTTCAGATCAATTCTTTGCTGATAAGAAAGAATTTGATGCTGAAAAGGTGTTTAATGGAAATGTTAAACATATTTTTGGAAAGATGGTTGCAGGAAAAGTGAAAGGTGCTAAAGAATTTACAAATCAAAGTGCTGGTGGGACAGATGTGTTCCAGAATCTCCCAAGGATGGTCAGGCTTGGGGGAAAATTTTTCCAAACTAAAAATTCCTGACTTGCCGGAGCTCCCAGGTTGGTAAGAGTGGAGCAGGTATCGGCATCTTTCTTAGCATATGATCCTACAAGTGGTAAAGTTGGTAAAGTACAGGTGGTATATTTAAATTGTTATATTTTGTTGTGCAAGTGGTTATGATTGATAAGTAAACCAGTAAGTGGTTGAAAGAAGTTTTCATTGACAATGTGGTTAATCAAGGTCCTTAAGTTGAACTTGATTGGACCATTATTACAAGTGGTTAACAAATATATGGGGTTCATTACATTGAGAAGAGGAACTTATCCCCTAACCTACAAATGGTTTGAAAATCAACAAAACTAATTTTCCGGAAAAACCATTTGATTAAAACAAACTTAAGTGTTTTGAGATCACAATGGGAAAATAGTTTGTTGTAAGGGGGAGTTCTGATTGTTTATGCCGAGTGGATGGCGATTTGAAGTGATTTGATATTGGTTGTCACTTTATTGTATAGTTTGTTTTCAAATTTCCTAAAATGTGTTTGCATTTTAGGGGGAGTAAAAATTTTCAGAAAATCCAAAAACATTTGAAAATTTGAAAAAGCCAAAAACATGATAAAACCTACTGGCAAAAAGACAAAAACAGTAAAAATGAAAATGAGTTTTTGTTGTATAAAAGAGGAAATGATAGTACATCAGTGGACTATCACAGCATGCTAAAGAATTGGAAAGTCAAATGTGATAAACGATTTCACTGTGGATGTGTGAGTAGGTTTTTGCACATTTAGTAGATTGTGACGAGATATAAACCTAAATTCAAACTTGCTTAATTCGTGGGTAACATCTCTCGGATATATGGGTAACCCCCGAAATCTTGTTTGAAGGACCCTTTTTCTGATATACTAGGTCTTTATACTCAGTGATATCTGGGGTATTATTCCGGGACTTCTGCTGAATGGAAGTTCTGACCTAGTCCTCGAATAATACTTTCTGCAATGCTTGAAACATAGCATCACCCTCAGCATATATGATAAGACAATAAAATTGCTTAGCAATGCTGTTGTAAAAAAGATCCTCTAAAGGGGACACACCCAAAAGTTGAGTCATGATCTCTCTGCTGAACGGTAGTTCTGACCTGGGCTCTCATGATTCTTCATAATTTATTTCCCTTACAGATATCATTTGTGTTATAATTACCTGTAAGACTGAATATTGGGATCTGGATACGGGAGTATATTCTGAGGTGGGACACGCGATTAAGTTTAAGTATCTAAGACATTAAAATCATATCTCGAAACAGTTGAACTTTGTGTGAAAATTTAAGTGGATCAGTATACTGACAATCTAAGTGAATCGTTTAGAACTTAAAATGATTAAAGCTTAATGGTGTTGGTGATTTGTCTCAAAAACTGATATGATCCTCTTACGCAAACTCACAAAAATATTGTATGTAAATATTTCTTCACTGCATTTCATTTCGTTTATATCAAAAATCCAAAAAGATTTTCGGTGTGTTTTAGCATAAATTTTGAAAAATTCAAAAAGATTTTAGACAACTGATGTTGAAAAGCTGAATTTCAAAATTCCAAGTTCTGAACATGACGAACAGGTTTGGGAAAGTGTGTTTGAAGAGGTGTAAAATGAAAATGATATATATTCAAGTGGTTCATCAGAAATTTACATGATAAATCTTTTTGTTCAGGGTTGTGTCTTCAAGTGATTAGCAAAGTTTCTAAATTTGTTATATCTTATCTTTTATGAAACTTATGTTTTGGGTAGAGAATATGCAGGTGAGTCAGGTTACGATACCTGAACCTGTGAAAGTCAGACTACGATCCCCGCACAAGTTGAGGAGAGTCTGTTAGAGAAAGAGAGTCTGAAGATGCAAGAGCTAGGAGCCAGAGATCCTGAAAGAGAATTGGAGATAGGATAGAGCCAGATAGAGATCCTGAAGGAAGCCCAAAGACTGATAAAGACTGAAGATTGAAAAAGACTCGACACTTAACACTCATCAACATCTGAGGGGGAGTCTGTTGGTGCACACATCTGTCGACTTCGTCTTATATCGAGTCTGGGTTGCGTTGCGGATCTAATCAAGCATCATGTCATCATATTGAATGATGACATCATATTAGTGACATCATCATGCTACATCATGTGGAATATAATATGCATGCACAAATCAGATTTCATGCATTTTGTTTGTTAGTTCGCTTGAATGGTCCAAATTAGGTGATGTTCGCTTGAAAGTCAATGTTGTATGTTCGCTTGAACAGTTAGCTTGAACTAGGCATGTTTGTTTCAAGCGAACAAGGAGTACTATATATAGGGTTGTTGTCATTTCATTTGTAACGATTTCCAAATTTGATACCGAGGTGCTGCCGGTTTTTCCTTTGATTGTAAACATTGTAAAATCAATATACAAGAGGATTAAAGTGTGAATCAAGCTGTTTTCACGTCCGTTTCTCTGTTTCCGCCTCTGAAACGGATTTGAGCTCTTCCGAATGACTCGTTTGGGTCATAATCCGATCCTACACTCACATACATGCTTGACTCCAAAGTCGTACATCATTCTACGTTTTCTACAGTTACTTGTACCATGCATACCATTATGTTACTTTCAAACCATCTTTTTCATTTCACCTTACAATTACTCTTACTTCATGCATTATTTAATTTACATAAGTAAGTGTATCATGCCAGTTCATCATACGAGAGTTTAATCATTACCCAAAATTTTCACTCAAAACTTTTGCGATTTACCCTTTTCTTCTTATGTTGACTGTTAAAAGTCAAACATCACATACCATACCATACCTATCCTATCCTTCACTTCATAGGTCGCTTTCTAATCTTCTAATTCGTACCTATTCAGCATAAGTTGAACATTTTACTGACCTCGGTTTCATTTCATAACTCAACGATCCGTAAACCAGATCGATCCGCCTCTTCACGAGTACTAACCGTACCCGACCATGTTTCATTCATCCTTGTAATGAGCTTCCGCTCATGCACATTTCATTCAAACATTTATTTTACTAGGTGATTACTCACCCATAATTCTTCTACAACTTCCTACGTACATGCTATAACACATTCCATGCTTCATTCCTTACATACAATTCTTTTACTCTGGTTACTTATTTCATCAACCTTTGCGGTTTGACTTTTCAAGTCCGACTGACATTTCTTACTTATCATAGATGCATCGAGGTACACGTTCGTACTTCTTTCCATTCATGCTTACTTGCAAAGACATTCATTACATTATTTCGGTACTCATGACCAAGCTTACCCTTCTCATTCATACTTAAATTATTGTCCGGGTCGAAGCCCGCCCTACATTATGACTCCTACGAGTCGATTACTAACACATCTAACACATAACGGGTTCAAAACTTCTTTCTTTCATTTTAAAACTTAGGTTTGCGTACCCATTACGATCATTCTTTTGTTCATTTACTTTACATTTACTCATAGGACTCGTTTGACATAACTACGGTCAGCTATTGACACAATTCTGATGTGGGTAAATTTTATCCCTTAAATGTTTTAAATCCGTCCCGCAGATTCAAATGTAACATCCATACCTTTTATTACTTCTATATTTTGAATCTGTCTAGCGGTTTCTAACCTACCATTTATACATTTTCTTCCTTCTATGATTTGAATCCGTCTCGCAGATTCAAACATATCATTCCTGCATTTCATTCCTTGAATCCGTCTTGCGGATTCAAACATTCCATTCATGCCTTTCATTCCTTGAATCCGTCTCACAGATTCAAAAATTCCATTCATATCTTTCATTCCTTACATGTGTTGAATCCGTCTTGCGGATTTCAAACACGTCATTCTTACCCTGCCGATCCGTACTTACTTACGGATACAACATCATTCATCCTTATCATTTCTTCTTTTTCATTCTTGTATAATACTCTCAATTTCCTGAGAGTCTTACTACTCATTTTACCCGCACGCCTCACCTGCTACCCAATTCTCCCGGACATACCTGCGATAATTACCACGGCCTCATGAACGTCATATGCTTCTTGCTTACTGGCCAGGTGCGCAATCCACATACTAGTTTCGTGCCTTCATGTAATCATCGCCTTATGTCCGAAAAAAAAGTTTTCAGTCTCGTGCAACATCCTTAAAACTTTACCGAGGCAACATCGTTATTTTTCATTTAGTATTTACCCTCTCAAGGAGATTTCTTACTTTTTCTTTTTAACACTGGTACCCATACATATTAACATTGTGTACCTGGGTCCATTTGTCTATTTGCATCTTTGTCTGCCTTAGTACTCATCCTAAACTGCATTCACAGGTCATCCTCTTCAAACACTTATGCTTACCTTGCACATAACGTACCGTTAGTTTCTTCATATGCATACTTAAGTGCTTACTTACATTCGCTTTTACCTTTGGGATCTTGACCGAGTCTTAGATTGTATGGGTTTCTTATCATAAGAGCACATAGGTCTGAGTTCAAGCACTTACCTTATCGTAGTTGATTTCCCTCAAACCAGGGCTTTGATACCAACTTGTAAGACCCTAACACGTATCTGACAAAAGTCACAGCGGAAATTCGTGCCATAAAATTTCTTTCATTACAAACGTCTTAGCTTACTTGAAAGTCCTTTTTAAAATAACTCTTTTACGAAACATAAGCATAACTTCTGTTTGCTAAGGTACATAATCAATTATTCCCGTACAATCTATCTTGTGACCCGGTCTTCGATCTCTATTCCTCGTGATAATCGTCCGTGATTTGTACAACCTGCACTCACCACATTCATTCACAACATTAGCACACATTATATATATACAAGATTCATATATGTACACTTCCCATTCAATTATATATCTATCTTTAAGCATTACATCCACATATCCATTCTCTGGTGAGTCTTCAATAAAGTACCTGCATTAATGTTCATTCTCCAGGCACACTATTAATAACGTTAATCCTCAACGTATCGAAATCATGCATACATACACACTTACATTCATACATACACATCTACATACTTACATGCATTCATACATCTCTACATACACGCATACATACATACGTATCCTCATATATACGTAAACACACATCTACATATGTCCCTACGTCTCTACATACATGCATACTCACATACGTACCTTTATATATACATAAATACACATCTATATACGTACATACCCATATTTACACATTCAAGATCTTACCTAACCCTTATATACTCATACATACCTTTATGCTTTCATACGTAGACATCCACATACATACATACCTCCCCATATCTTCACGTACATACATACACTCAGACGTACCTTCATACATACATATATATATATATATATACATCTACAGATGTACATACCCATATATACACTTACAAGCTCTCACATACCTCTTACATAATCATACATTAATTATGTGGGTCTTAGACGTAGATTTATAACCCATAATCATCAAAGGAACGATCAGAATCAAGTTTGGGAGGCCCGCCGTAGTCCACGGTTAACATACCGAAGCCCACGACCCATAAATCAACTTAGATAACAATTTTCAGCTTTTGGGACATGGGGAGGGCGTCGGCGACGGCCCTTGGTTTATCGCGTCGCTAAAACATCGCGTAGACAGGTAAATAGCGCGTCGGAAGAAAACTGACTTTCTAGACCCCGTCGGCGACGCCCCTAAGGCCGTCGGCGACGCCCTCTAGATTTTACCTTTTTCTGCAGGTTCGTTTCGTTGTCCGTACGCACTAAAACGCGCATAACTTTTGAACCGTTTACCCGTTTAACCTCCCGTTTCTTCCTACATGATCGTAATTTGACATTCTATCATGTGAACTTGAAATCCCATATCTGGATTAAGGAAATTCTTAACTTACGCGCTATCGGCTTATTATTCATTTACGATTATTCGACCCGTTCATGTTTTCATCAAACATCTCATTCGTTTTAGCCCAAAACTTACATGAACCTTATAACCATAATACTTTTACATTATCCGGAGTTTTGTACTTGGGGTTTACGCACCTGATACCCGGTATGCGTTAAACTCATTCATTTATTCAATTTTACGCAATCAACTTAGTTAATCCAAGTTCCACTCACGAACTTGGTTACCCATTAATCCTAACTTACTACCGAGTCTTTTATTGATTAATCCGCATCACCATTTCTCGGTTAGCGTACGTGTGTGCCATTCTAATCATTACCCGGTTATAATACCGTAGCCATTTCATACACTTTATTCCGTTATAACTACAAAACTTCATTTTTGACCCGTTCGGTCTACTTAGCGAAAATAATAGATTTCATCCCACCAAAACCATACTTAACGTCAGACATCATGCTTAATTATCTATAACGCTACCTTACTTAAACAACTAAAAAGTGATTCCGGAAATCACTTACCTTATGCGACCATGCTCGTATCCGCTTCCTTGCTTCTTCTTGACCCGTTAACCTTCCGTGCTTAATTCCGTCTCGACATTATTGCTATACTTTCATGTCATCGAAATTACATTCTTGTTAGCATACACGATTATACATGTTAACGATCATATAAATCGCATATTTCACATTTGACCTTCATCGGTCACTTTTAACAAGCATAAGACATATAACCAAATTCGTATCCTTACTAACTCATGTAAGTCATCATGTCATCGCATTAAACATGTATCAATATAACATGTACCATACGACTTCCTATAATCATACCCTTACGACAACACTCAAATCATGTTCCTTATGCGTAGTTGACTTTCAAAAGTCAACAATTCATCCTATGAACTTTCGGCTTATTCTTATGTATTCGTATCGTCATAATAGGCTATACGGACGGTTCTATGTACATTTCATCCTACACTTAGTGTGCATACATGTGACAACTCGAGTTTTCAAGGTCTCAATTCGACTTAACCATGTACTTAATTTCGAAGTGTGTTTTATGTATATGTTTAGTGTGCATTATATAAGTGTGTATGTGATTTATATATTCTGTGTGATAATGATGTGATGTGTATAATTAATAAAACTAGAATTCTTGCCAATCACCCCTTCACGAAATCACCCACTCACGAAAACACTTTGTGTGTTTTCGTCCAACATGAGGCCACCGAAAACAACACATGGGCTTCGGCCCAGTAACGATTAATTAAGGGATTGGTTTTATCTCGTGTACGCAATCGATAACTGAGAAAACCCTAACCACCTCTCAATTTCTCTCTCGCTACCCTTTGAACCCGACGGCAGCCTGTTTTCATTCGAAACCAGATTTCTCTTGTTTAAATCGTTCTTAGCCGTTAGTGGTTTACTTGTTTAAAGTTTGTTTTCATTTCTGAATGTATGGCTATATTATGAGCATGATCTTGACTAAGATACAAACGATGATTATAATGCATGTGTGATGTCTTGAAAATACAATCAATCGGATAAGGATCCTTCATGATTGTCGGCTATTGATCTCATACTTACATGTGAGTTTGTCAGTAACATGTGATGTGCCATATGTGTTTGCAACTTTAAATATGATACTTAGGTTGTGATTCATAATGGGTGGTGATGTAATATAGCTCTCGGTCCAATAGAATTGTGGTAGGTTGGTGTTTGGTCAAATAGCAACATGAAATCAATCTGCACTTGTCGGCCATGGTTGATTATTTTAATGATGATTTTATGAATAGATCTAATGAGTCTAGACCACTGATCATATTAGTTGATGATTGAATGATGTTATGATAAAGTGATAATTGCAAATTGATTGTTTTGTAACCTGTTATGGTGGAACGATTGCTTGTGGAAGCCGTAGAAACTGTTAAGGATAATTAGGGTTTCTGTGTTGTGTTGTAACTGTTGACGATGAAATCCTAGACGAAAACACAACAGACAGACGAAAACACAAGTGTTTTCGTCAAGCTTTGAGTCCGACGAAAACCAAGGGTTTTCGTCAAACGAGATTTCGCCACTTTAGGGTTTTCGATCAAATGGGTTTTCGCCAGGATAGGTGATTTCGTCATGTGTTTTCGTGTATATTCTGGCACCTTAAATCTGTTAGTTTATTTACTCTGTGAGTTTATTAACTTGGTTAAGTTTATTAACGTTGTTAATCTTAACAACTCTGTTAAACAATATAACTCTGTTAGTGTATTATTCCTGTTAAGTACACTAAGTTCGTTTAGTCTGTTAACTTGTCAAGTATGTTAATAAATAGCCATGTTAGTTGTGAAGGACATTTATATGAAACATGAACTGCACGACTTTGATTAATTGCTTATGTGATACGTGCTGATTGTTTAAGCACACTCTGTGACATAAATTGCATGTGAAACTTTATGAACTTAAACTGATTGTATATACGTGCGTACTATAGGTCGTGACTGATTATTTGTGAGCGTGTATTTCTTTAGCATACCGAGCAAACCAAGGTGAGTTCACACTCTAGCCAAGGCATGGGATTCCCAAGGGTTGGGAATGGGTTAAAGAACTGAACAATAACTACAAACTTGCGTATTCCCCATACAACAGGATACGTACTACCATAAGACCATCAACTCTATCATTTGAAGTCCCTCATTTGTCGACTTAATCGCCGAGGCCTATGGCGAGAGGGTCATTAGTAGATAGCGCTATTAGGTTTAACAAACCTCACACCGTGCCAGTCGGATGGGCGTGTACTAATGGACTATGGGCAAAAGGTCAATGCTGATAGACATTGACTTAGGGCACCTCTTACATTTTCGTAGCAGTCGATACGCGTGGTCTAGTAATACATGGGAAGCCCCCACTAATCTTCGCAAACATGTCTGGGAGACCGCGATACTAAATAACACGATACATGGGTTACAAACGAACATACGATTTACAAAACGAATGCTATAACTAAACAACCCACTGTGAACTCGCTCAACTTTGTTGTTGATTCGTTGCTACATGCCTTGCAGGTCGTTAGGTACTCTTGGAGCTTGCACAGGGAGGCGCAGTCGTTGTGGGACATGGTAGTGTGTGCCATGTTAAAACATTACTTTATTTCGTACTTAATACTTACATTGGGTTTTTACAATTATGCTTCCGCTAAACACTTAACTATGCTTTGGTTTTGAACACCTTTCATATTGTTTGGTTGAATTATATTTACTACATACATTGTTCAATATGATTGGTGGCTTGATCCTGGTCATGTCACGCCTCCAAGCGGTGATACTCCGCGTGTGGATTTTGGGGGTGTGACAATACAACTTCCTAAGCACAGTGTACAATCAATTCATGCATATACTTCTAGTCTCATACATAATTCATCAAATCCTCCTTCTAATCAACATGAATCATTCATACCTAAACATCAAACATATTAGCATCACATTTATTTCGATTCCTTTAACAAGAATCCATCATACGTATCATGATACATCAATATTAATCAAGAATTGGACATGGGTGATCATTCAAGTCATCCTCCTCCCCATACCAAGTGGGTTTCACCTCTAAACATCAAATTAATCCAAACCATGCATAATCCATGTTCTATATGATGATTATAACACATATACATGATCAATTTCATACCAATTCGCGGATTGGAACATAACCCACTTCATACAAGTTCATCAATCTAAGTTTCAAGACATACCTCACGATCCCATTATCTAGGTGATCACTAATTCATGTTCCTTAATAGATTTGAGCCTCGATTCAACCTTCAATTTGGAGCTTTTTTAAGAATTAGGGTTTACACCCCTTTGTTCTTCTCCAGAGCATTCCACGCACACACACATGATGTGTGTGTGTTGTGTGTTATGTTTTTGTTTTATAAAACATGAGTTTCTCATGCTTACAATTTAGCCCCTCGTGTTCGCCACTTAAATATAATTGGCACAACTTTCGTCATTTAATACTTTTGACCATACCCTTAACTAGGTTAAATAGCCTAGTTATTTGTTTCATGACATGTCCTATAGGAACATACGGCAAATATAAACATTCGGGTTTTGGGGCGTTATAAGTTAGTGATAACTTATCGACCCATTAATAAATAATGGGTCGAAATGGCCTCTTCGAAGTCTCAGACCATTATTTCTTAAATCTTATCATCTTACGGGTATCAGGTTTTTTTGCAGCTGTTGATCCGTGATTTGAACAAGCATTATTACTCGATAGCCATTAATTACATGAAGAATTAGTCTTGTAGTGGCCTTCAGGAAGTCATAATGATAATGTTGTGGTTCTCTCAATTTATGGTCTTGTTATAAAAAAAACTGCAATAATGTTGGGGTTCTCTCAATTTATGGTCTTGTTATAAAAAAAAATACAATTCCTCATGTGAATCAAACATTCCTTCTCAAGGTATCAATCACTCATGTATCCATCCCAGATGTTGGTCTTGTAAATAATAAGTTTTATCTTCAACCATCATGTAACGCCTTGCTTTTATAACTTCCCGCAATTAGAAAGGTTATCGTATATTTCTATTTTCAGGGAACTGGTAATCGTATTTCTTTTCGTATCATTGCAATCCAAGACTTCGATCGTAATAAAATTAATTATTTCATACGAATTATACTCTGTTTATTTTATTTAATTTTTTACATACTTAAACAGTTAATCCTTATATACATTTGTTACGTACTCATACCCTTTTAACACATGCATAACTTACGATCAATACGTGATTCTAGATACCCTACACGTGCAAACACTTGATTTTGCGTTCACAATACACAACCTATACTCCATTTTATACAAACTTATTTAATTTCATGTTTTAAACATTAATATATATGATTAATAAATTAATTAATCATATATTATTATAATCAATCATTAATATTAAGTATTATACATTATAATATCAACCAAAGGTTGAAAAAGAATATATATATATATATATATATATATATAATAAGCTAATCCTCGTAGAACACATACAGCCACCATTCTTGATTTATGCCCATATTCATTCTAACTAACATGACATACATTCCACTTTGTTATATTACAAAGTTATTTACATATTTTCCTATTTTACATAAGTTGCAACAATTAAATGTCAAAAAACCAAAAAATGGCAGCCAAGATGTGATCGCAGATCACCTATTTTTAGCCTCAATTGTTTTGTTTTTAATAGCCATCTTCCAACCAACTTGCATTTAAATACCCAACCAACTTAAACCCTAATCCTTCCCCTATATATACCCACTTATATCCAGCCCCTTTTCCACTTTACAAACCTCTTAATCACTCCAAAATCACCCTCTAATCACTCTAAAAATTCCCAGCTTTGAGCATAAAGTTTAAGTAATTCAAAGTGAGTTCTAGCTCACTTTTTCAACTCTTTTCTTCTTATTTCTTCTTCTAAAACACTTGGATAACCTCTAGGAAGGTTTTCGCAAGTTTGCTTGGGCAAACTAAGGTGAAACCTCACCATTTTTGAGGTCCAAAGTCCATATAAAATTCCGCTCATTTTTTTAAGTTTATATTTTGATAGAAAACTTGGTGGAATCTTGTTCCCACCAAGCTCACAACTTAGTCTATGGTTGTGGGTTTGTGTTTAGGGGATTTCCATCAAAGTTTTGGGTTCAAACACCCCTTTTATATTTGTTTATACATAACAAATCAATGATGAAAACAAGCACAAGACATCATCTTTTATATGATGAACTTGTGACTTGTGAAGTGTGAACAAATGGAAGCTTTGGCTTTCCAAACTAAGTTCCACTCCTTCATTTGAGCATTTTATAACTTGTTAGATTAGATTTCTTTATTGTTATTCATGACCCTCCCATCATCTTCATGATGGTGTGTGTAGTGGTGAATCTTATAATGAGGTTTTCTAACCTCCATGCTTGACATACATGATGTTATATGACAATACTTGATTGGACTTAGTTTTAGGGTGTATTATTACTATATAAACTATACATAATTATATAAAAACATGGCTGAGTTAGTGGTGTTTGTAAAAGGTGAGAAATCAACCTCATGATGTTTGAGGTTTGGGAGTATTCTATTTATATGGAGATTGTACAATAATCTCTCCTTTGATTAAGGAGAGTCAATGACAAATACAAGGTAATGAGATAATTACGAGGTAACATATTAAATACAAATAAATTACAATTATTTCCTAATACCCCCTTCAATCGAAATGGTGGCGGTCCAAGACGAAGCATCTTGCGAAATTCAACAAACTGCGCATGCGGGAGACTCTTGGTGAAAATGTCAGCCACCTGAAGATTGGTTGGAACAAACTTGGTATAAAGTTTGCCAGAGTTGACTAACTCACGAATAAAATGATAGTCCAGGTCAATGTGCTTAGCACATTTGTGTGAGACGGGATTTTGCATCATAAACAAGGCACTCTTGTTATCACATAACAATGTAGAACGATCCGGTGGTAAAGCATGCAATTCTCGTAAGAGATGAGTTAGCCATACTAGTTCAGCAGCGGTGTTTGCCATGGCAGGATATTCGGATTCACAACTAGATCTGGAGACAGTAGGTTGCTTCTTAGCACTCCAGGATACAAGATTACCTCCCAAAAAAATGGAATAGCCATATGTGGAGCGTCGCGTATCAAGACAACGTGCCCAGTCAGCATCAGAGTAGCCAATGATAGATGGTTGAGTGGAACGACTGTAAGTGAGCCCGAAGGATAGTGTGCCTTTGACATAATGTAATAGTCGTTTCACAGCTCGAACAATGGTCAACCGTGGGACTATGAAGAAACTGAGAGAGGTGATTCATTGCATAAGATAAGTCCGGTCGGGTAATAGTCATGTATTGTAAGGCACCGACAAAGGCGCGATATAGAGTGGGATCCGAATGAGGCACACCAGCAACGGTGAAGGACTCATGGGGTAAAAGAGGAGTGTCAACAGGTTTAGAGTCATACATATTTGCCCTAAGAAGGATATCCTTAGCATACTTAGCTTGTGTAAGGAAGAGACCAGTAGTAGTGTTAATGACCTCTAAACCCAAGAAATAGTTTAGATCCCCAAGATCTTTAATGGCAAACTCGTCGTGCAGACGAGAAACAAAGGTGCGAATGATGCTTTCATCATTGCCTGTAAGAATAAGATCGTCCACATAGACCAGAAGATACATGATATGAGAGTCTCTTCGTAGAACGGAGAGAGATGTATCTGCACGACTGCAAGTGAATCCATATGATAAAAGGAACGTGCTCAATCATTGAAACCAAGCACGGGGAGCCTGCTTGAGTCCGTAAAGGGCCTTGGATAGTTTGCAAACATGGTGTGGATATTGAGTGTTTGCAAAACCAGGCGGTTGCTCCATGAAGACTGTTTCATTCAAATTCCCATTTAGAAATGCATTTTTAACATCAAGCTGATGCAATTTCCAGTTGTTTAGAACAGCAAGTGATAAGACAATTCGGACAGTAGATGCCTTAACGACGGGACTAAACGTATGAGAATAATCTAATCCTGGAATTTGAGTAAAACCTTGAGCTACTAATCGGGCTTTGTAGCGCTCAATGGACCCATCAGCGTGGTACTTGACGCGAAACACCCATTTGGAGCCGACAACATTCGTGGATGTAGGTCGTGGAACTAGTGTCCACGTATTGTTTTGTTTTAAAGCTTCAATTTCGTCCACCATGGCTGCCATCCATTTCGGGTCTTTGGATGCCGATTTGAAACCTCTTGGTTCGACAACTGATGATAAAGCAACATGTAGAGCATGCGATTTTAAAGGAGCAAAATCTGCTTGATGCTTGGGCTTAAAAATTCTGGCCTTTGCTTGTGTTGTCATGGGATGAAAGTTAGAGGTGGAGGTGTCTGGTACGGTGGAGGTGGAGTTGTTTGGTGGAGAAGTAGGCGAGGAAGGTTGGAAGTGGGCTGTTGTTGGGCCGAGGTTTGGTGGGTCGGTTGGGTAAATAATCGGGTTGGTTTGTGGGTTTGTTGGTGGGTCAGGTGGTGCGTGTGGTGATGGGTGCGTTTGGTGTGGGTTTGTTGGTGGGCCGAGATTTGTTGGGTCGGTTGGGTGAATAATCGGGTTGGTTTGTGGGTTTGTTGGTGGGTCAGGTGGTGCGTTTGGTGGGGTTATTGGTGTAGTTGGTGATGGGTCGCAAAGTGGGCAGGGCACATTTGGGCCGGGGTTTGTATATGGGCTAGGAGGACTCATTGAAGCGAGCATGACGAGAGATAAAGATCCGATTGGTAGACGGATCCAGGCAACGAAAGCCCTTATAAGAACGACTGTATCCAATAAAAATACATGGGAGGATCCTTGGTTCAAACTTATGCTTAGCATAGTCTCGTAGGTAAGGAAATACTTGACATCCATAGACCCGAAAATTAGAATAATTAGGCACCTGTCCGAATAAAACCTCAATAGGAGATTTATTGTCGAGTAGAGGTGATGGCACTCGATTAATAATGTAGGTAGCCGAAGTAAAGGCGTCTACCCAATATTGAGCTGGAACATGAGCATTAAACAACAAGACAAGACCTGTTTCAACAATATGACGATGTTTCCTTTCTGCACGCCCATTTTGTTTGGGCGTGTATGGACAAGAATACCTATGAAAAGTTCCATTTTCTTCAAAAATTTGTTGAACTGTATGATTCACAAATTCAGTGCCACCATCACTCTGAAAGGTCTTTATTTTTCTCGAGCATTGATTTTAAACAAGTTTGATAAATGCGGATAAAACCGCGTAAAAACCTGTTTTTGTTTTGAGTGGATAAAACCACGTAAACCGGGAAAAATCATCAATATAAATAACATAGTAGCGAAAACCATCTGTAGAAGTAATAGGTGATGGACCCCACAAGTCACAATGAATCAAATCCAAAGGAAAAGAAGCACGTTTTTCATTCAAACTGAAAGGTAAACGATGACCTTTTGCAAGTTGGCACGAAGTGCAAATATCTGGTTTAGGTAATAAAGAGGTAACAGACAAAACACCACACTTATTCAAAATGGAAATAACATCAAAAGAAATATGCCCCAAACGAGCATGCCAAAGTTCATAAGATGCTTTATTCAAAACATTAGAAACAAAAGCTTGTGGTCCATTCTTGAGCACATAGAGTCCATCAATGCATGTCCCACGAGCAAGAACCTGTTTAGTTTTCCGATCCTGAATATCGAAGTAGTGTTGAGAAAACAATACATCAACTGGGTGTTCTACAGTTAACTTGCTAATGGATAATAACTTTTTAGTGGGATGTGGGACAACAAGTACATTATTGAGATGAATATTTTTGCACAGTTTATAGGTTCCTGTGTGAGTGATGGGAAGTTGTTTTCCATTGCCAAAAATAACTTTAGCATTACCTTTGTATGGAGCCGAATGATGAAGGCACTCCGTGGCTGGAGCCATGTGATCAGAGGCGATCGAATCGCCTGTCCATTCTGGAGAATCATTTGTAACATGGCACTTAGCATGGAAAGCCTTGGCTAAGGATTCATCCGAAGTTGGTGCTTGACTAGCAAAGGTATGCAGGTTTGGACAGGCAGAGGCATAATGGCCGTTTGTACGGCATAGTTGACAATGAGGAAGGCGACGCGTGTTGCCACGGCCCCTGCCAGAAGAGCCTCTGGAAGAAATACTACGAGCTGAACCACGACCTCGATTTGGCGTTGAAGAGTCACGCCGTTGTTGAGCGTGAAACGCAGCAGGAGGTGTGGTAGTACCATGAATGGACTGAAGAAATAATTCGTGACTTTCTGCCTGAACAACAAGATCACGAAATGAAGGGGCTGGTTTTGTGGCATGGATGGCTGTAGAGAAGACCTCATAGGAGGGGCCAAGACCACAGAGGAACCAATGTAGTTTATCAATGTCAGCAACGGGATGCCCAATGGCAGTAAGCTGTTCACAGAGAAGACGAAAGCGACGTGAAAAAACCGTAACAGAGGACGTACCTTTGGTGAGTTTCCTGAGAGAATCCCGAAGAGATTGAACACGTTCAACATATCTGTCTAGCACTGGATAAACCGAGAACCTCCGCTGCGGCTTCTTCGGTTAAGGCGGAGAGAATTAGAAGAGAAGCTTTACGGTCAGCCTAGACCCAGGAAGTATATTGCCGGTTCGTAATCTCTTTTTCTTCAGAGACGATGGTTTTCGACGGCTGAGAAGTGGAGCCGTCAATATGATGCGAGAGGGTATGAAGGCCGATAAGAAGGGTCATATGGTTGCGCCAAACCAGATAATTATCGGCTGAAAGCTTGATTGGAGATAGATGAGAAACAGAGGTGGTGTTTGAGAAGGAATCAGAAGCCATGGAGATGTGGCGGTGCTGAAGCAATTAGGGGAAAAAGAAGATTAGGTCACAGGAACGAGACAAAAAAAAAAAAGAAAGGAGTGAGGGGTTTTTGTCAGTAGGCTGATACCATGTAAAAGGTGAGAAATCAACCTCATGATGTTTGAGGTTTGGGAGTATTCTATTTATACAGAGATTGTACAATAATCTCTCCTTTGATTAAGGAGAGTCAATGACAAATACAAGGTAATGAGATAATTACGAGGTAACATATTAAATACAAATAAATTACAATTATTTCCTAATAGTGTTAATCAAACCATGATTAGCCATCATAAACCTAAACTATCATATCAAAGACTCTAGAGTTCTTGTTATGATTCCAATGGGCAATTTGGGACCCATGAAACCACTAGTTATGGTTTCATAAGCAAACTCTTAAGGCTTAGATATTACATTCATGTATACATATTTTTACTACTTTAATTTCTAAATTCCGAATCTTACCACCCCCTACACATCACGTAACCCCACCATCAAATCCTCACTCACAAGCAAACTCGTTACTCTTGAATAATCGGAAAGCATATGCAATTTTGTGTCACATCCCGATATTTCCACATATTACCGGTGGGCCCGGTGGGGAGTATCATGACGTAGTTGATATCATCATAGTCAAACAACACAAATTCAAATGCACAGCGGAAGCAAAAGATAGATTCATTTCAACTGAATAAATTGTAATATTAAGTATCACAAAATAGTTGAAACAGATCCACAGGCGGATCGAAAGAAAAAGGAAATTTTTCAACAGACTTTAACATCTAGAGCTTGGGAGACTTGATTATTGATGCCTGGAGTAGCCAGCCTATTACGTATAGTACCTGCACTTAGCCTTTTTGGAAAATACGTCAGTTTACACTGGTAAATACAACTTAACTGACTCATTTTGAAAATGTTTTAGAAAATTGATTTGAATGCGCTTAGGCATAAATATCTTTTATAACTTGGGACAATTATTTAAAAATAATCTTGTATACAGTTTTACTTATTTGTCGTCCATTAGGGCCGGTTGGTAGGGCCGGTCTTGATTAACTGACACACCACAGGTATAATACCCACAAGGTTGATTCCTTTAAGTGGGCTACCAGTTTTTACATATGCAACTGTCAGGTGTACACCTACACCCGTGCTTAGGTCGTGGCCATTTCTTTGAATGATGCCAAGGATATCCGGGACATGGTCATTTAACCCCCAAAGGCCATACACCAAATAATACATAATAAAACGAGTTATGTAAATACATCAATCACAATCCGATTTAAATGATTACATACCTGACCAAGCGGTATTATTATAATACCGTATCCCAAGCCCGTATAGGGAAAATAAGTTAAGAGTATTTACCTGAGCTAAATATAAATTCAATCCCAGCCGTATATCAATTCAGCAAGTACAGATAGCTTTTACTGGGATCCTAATCTGGAACGAAGGTTTTTATAAACCTATTAGAATCTTAACGGGTCTTTAATTAAGCTTAGACTTAGACCGGTTACTTTTCAAAAGGAAGATACGGTTCAAACGCATGATAAAGCGAAGACCGGTTTAGAATGTGGTTTTGACCCGACAAGCTTGTATGCTTGTTTAATATGGGTAACTTAAACACATTCTAGATTTTGAGATGAAAACGATATGGTTTGACCCGTTTCGGCTAAATTATGCAAACTAGTTACATAAGCCGACCCGAACGCGAAAAGTGCGTAACGGGTAACCATATGAGTCATATACAAGTTTCCTAAGTTAATATGCCTTAAATATGTTGTGACATCAGTAAGATATATTCTATTATTCCCAAAACGGATTTAAACTCAAATTACGCCCCGTAGGGGTATTTTGGTCATTTTAAAGGTTATAAAAGAGTTTAAATATAATTCTGAGTTTTGGGTCTGATGTAATCAGTAAAAATACTTAATCTACTAAGTTATATCAGTAGGGTACTACCTATATGTGAAATTTATCATTTCTAACCATACTATGCACCGAAGGAGCATTTTGGTAATTTCACTTAAGGTTTAAAGGTCAAATCTGGAAATCTGAGCTTAAAACTTTTGCTTACTGCTAAAGTATAAAAAATTTACTTAAAACATTAGTAGGTATCAAGTCTTATATATCTAAAATGGTTTTAATACATACTATGCGCTTAAAACGCGTAAAAAGGCGATTTTAAGCGATTTTCGGGTTTTACAAGGAAAGCTGATATTTTTTATTATTCCAGAAGGCTTAAAATATTCTATTTATCATATTGGATCAGTAGAAAAAGGTTTGGTATCAAAAGGATTGGTAAAACTCACTTTATAGCCTAAAAGGGCAAAACCGACAATTACCGGATCAAGCTTAGAACTCTATGTTATGCTTAGCCTAAAAATAAATAAAAATCTCCAAAAATCCCAAAATATTATTTTTTATCAGTAGGTAAAAAGTTTGGCATAAAAAATCGGGTTTAGATAGGCTATACGCTAATTACACCGTTTAATTACTAAAAAGCTTTCTAATTACGCTAATGAGCATAACTCTTAATCTAGACCTCAAACTGATGTCAAATTTTAGGTACAAGTTTATAAATCAGTAAATAAGGTTTCTATTCTTTTACATTTTCAAAATTCATGTTTTAAGGTCATATGGGCATAATAGTCAACATTTAGGCTTTTAACGGAAATATGCATATGAATCGGATAACTAATGAACCAAGTCGTATAACCACAAAGGGTTATACGTATATGAATCCTGGTCCTAAATAAGCTCTAAGGCATTTCTAAACTATGCTCTAATAGGTCAGAACTGAAAGTCAAAGCAAAAGTCTACTTTTGCGACTTTCGGTTCCGAACCGAGCTTAAACTGAAAATTGTCGAGTTGAACATGTTTAGACATGTTCTTACATTAATTACCAAGTTATATTAATGAAAAAACAGGTTTCATAGCTTCTACATTGCTAATTATGCATTAATTTGAAAATAAGCTTTCTGTTGACTTTTTAAGATTAACTTTGACTCGATAATTGACCTAGTTAGAGTGGGAATCAGAGGGTGCCATTTTAAGGGTTTATTGCCCACATAATTACCAACTCATAGGTACTTTCAATTTGAAATTTGACTGGACAAATTAAGATTAATGACGAAGTCAAATCTTAAGTACGACGGTTTGACTTTACGTTAATTAACTAAGCAAAACTGAATTAAGGAAGGTTAAGGACACTTACAATAGTCCTAAGTACGACTAATGACCCTTGGAATTGTCCTTGAGCAGAAGTTGAGTTGTGAATGATTGCAAATGGGTGTGCTCAATGTTGCAACATTGGAGCTTCTTATATAGTGAAATTTGATCACCAAGATCATGACATGCAAGCCTATAAGTGTTATGGGATCATTACAGGTGTCCCTAGTCCATAATAAACCATCAAACAAGCCCCTGGTATAAAAAACAAGCTCCATAAGTCGGTTAAACTTGCTGAACAGGCAGCTGTGCAATTTTTCTGATGCTGGGAGGCTCAGGCGGCCCGCGTAAGACTTCAGACTAGTCTTACACGCCCCGTGTCAAGGGTGGCTCCGGTTAACAAGTTTTCCTTAATTGCAATTTCGGTCCCTCGTCCTTCCAAACGTGGTTTTAACTTCAAATTTTGCACTTTTGGCCCTCTAACTTGACTTTTAAGGGCTCCAAGGTATAAACAAACATCATTAAGTCATCGGTTAACTTTATGATCACCCGTACAACTTTTAATTTCAACGTTGACGCTTTTAACCCCTCATATACGAATATTGTCATAACTTTCTCATACTTTAACGAAACCTTGTGAAATTTTTATCACTTATTCTCGTGAGTATAATTAATCATTACAAAGCTTCGGGTTTGCTAAAAGGTCACTCAGAGGTATACTTTAAACATGTTGACACTTTTAACCCCTGTAGTTTGTAATTTCTCACTTTCTTTCACAATTAGCTTCGTATGATCCATGATTCATCCGTTTAAGGGTATAAACATCGTGTAGGGTTATTGAAATATATATTTATCCATTGTTGACACTTTGAACCCTTTTATTCACATACTTTCCTTGTTTTGTCAACTTTAGTCCCTCTAAAGCAATTCTTTCACACGTTCAAAGCTTATGACACGTGTCAATACATTATTGGACATGGATTTTTGAGGTGTTACATTTTGTGAGTATACTCGAATCCCCCTTTTTACATTTACCACTTTTTGGGGTGTAACATGTTTACTTACCAAAACTTACACATGAACATTTTATTTAAATGCACAAACATTCCTATAACATGCTTGTATACGTGATTGCTTGATACTTTAAACTTGGGTTAATAACATCTTGTGTTAGACTTATCATTAACTTCTTACGAGCCTATCCGTGACATATATAGCGCTATAGGATTAACGCACCGCCTGTAGACTTGTGGTCATGTCATGAGCATATTGCGTTTCATCATTGGTTTGATATGTTAGACACATGCCGAATTTAGGGTGTTGCTAAATGCACTCCCATTTTCTTTAATTTTACTGGTTGCACTCCCCCCTAAAGTTTGTAAATAAATACAATCAACCCTTGTATTTTCTAATTTTTGAAAATTTGTATTAGGAAATATCCCTATTTTTTCTAGGGGTTTATCTAGTTGCCATAGTTTGAATATTTGGGTATATACGTACAATTCTATGGAAGAAAAAAAATTGCACTGATTGAAAGACGGAGATTAAGAGAGAGCTTGAAGAAACAATTTTTTTCAACCCTGATTTTCATCATAGTTGTTCTTGGTATGTATTCTAACTAAAAGTCTTCATCATCTTTTCAAAAATTTCATCAAAAGATTTGGTACTCTAACAAAAAGATTTCGTACTGTATGAAAGATTTCATCAAAAACTTCACATGAACATATGTTGGGGTAACCGCTATAGAAGTCCAATAGGGTCACTACCCTCTCTAAAGTGAAAGCTAACACTTTTTTTAAAGGGATTGACTTGATCTCTTATCCCTGCTTCTCTGTACAATTGCTAGTTGTGCAACATCAAGATATAAAATAAGTTATGACTGAAAATCAAAACTACCAGTGATGAGCATCATCAAACCACCACTTAAGGTTGCTATGCCCTACGTTAGGGCACAAACAAGGAATCCTTACCTGTCACGGCCCCCGACCCGGTTTGACCCGTTTCAGGAGCCGCGGGACAGAAATCCCGTGGTATTTAATTAACAGCGGAAGTTTCTTCAGGATCTTTTTAAAACTGAAATATTTCCCGATTATTTTATTTCACAATTCGGGATAAAACCCGATAATTTACAATACTGAGATTTCACGAAGAAATCTTTTATTTTCAAAACATATTTCTTTATTTTATACTGAGCCACTTTCTAAAGCTGATAGTGCTTCACGGCACTTTTCCTGGATCACAACAGATCACCTGAAACATGTTTGAAAAAGGTTTTGTCAGCGGGAAATACTGAGTGAATCATTCATTTTACTAAAACGACACGTTTGTTATAATTTACAGTATTAAGAGCGATTACAATGTCTCTATCTTTTAAATTAACTGATCCAGTTGTCACTTGACCGGACTTGTGACTGTGGACATATCACTTGTTGGGTCCGTTCACCCACAAGTGATAAATAATTAGTAGCTATGTGCACATCCCCCCACATACTGGCAGTAATTTCAGATTACATAGACTTAATCCCTGTAATTATAATCTTTGAAAATAAACATGCTTTTATAAAGTAATTTAATAAAAAGAGAATGACTCACATTGCAGATTTAACAGAGCTTATTCTACTGATTAGCCTTGATAACCTAGTTTAAATAATCAAGCACGCAAACTAGGTTAGTAACTTAATACAGCATTTACGACAACTCACGAGAGTACAACCTTCACAACGAATGACAAATTGCGATACTTAAACATCCATCGATTTAACGAAGAATGACAAAGCATAAACCCTAATGTGGGCAGCACTTAAACATCCATTGGATAGTTTAATCGATCGGACATTGAATCGTAGAAGCGATCTTATTATTACCCTGAATTGTGGCAGCACTTCGTGATCAGTGTGTGTTATGGAACTCTTTTGAGTATAACTCAGCGTACAATTTGAAATTGAACGTCGAACGAACACTCAATTGCATGAAACAGACAATCCTATTTATACTTGAAAAGTTGTTCCCCCGCGTGTCGCGGGAGATGTCGTGACTCCTGTCGCGACTCGCCTGGGGTGACGACCTAGCCTAGAGTAGCCTTGTCACTAGTATAGGCCTGCTGAGTTGATAGTTCGTTAATTCTCGTTGTTGACAGCACATTTTTAAAGATAATCGTTAGTTAGGGTTTACCCCCCTTGAGTTTTAGGGGCCCTAATCCTGATTCCAAATGTTCTGAAAATTTTAGGGATTATACAGAATCACTTGGGTTTCTCAATTAGGGTTTCCTAATTAGATAATTAAAATAATAAATAGTACTTTTTGATGAGAGTTGTTACATTCTCCCCACCTTAATAAAAATCTCGTCCTCGAGATTTACTGGAATAAGTGAAGATATTTTCGCTTCATTTCTGATTCCAGCTCCCAAGTGTATTCAGCTCCTCTCTTTGAATCCCATTTGACTTTGACTAAAACTAGTCATTTATGTTTGAGAAACTTGATCTTTCGATCCTCTATTTGAAGAGGTTTCTCAACAAATTTCAGCTTTTCGTTTACCTCTATATCTCGAAGTGGTACTACCAGTGATTCATCTGATAAGCATTTCTTGAGATTGGATACATGAAATACATCATGTACTCCTGCTAATTCTTCTGGTAGTTGTAAACGATAAGCAACTGGTCCTATACGTTGGATCACTGAAAATGGTCCTACGTACCTTGGACTTAGCTTTCCTTTCTTCCCGAATCTAACTACTCCTTTCCAAGGAGAAACTTTCAATAGTACTTTGTCTCCAACTTGGAATTCTAACGGCTTGCATCTATTGTCTGCATAACTTTTCTGGCGATCTCGAGCCGTCTTCAGCCTTTCCTTGATTTGAGTAATCTTATCAGTCGTTTCTTGCACTATTTCAGGACCTGATAATTGACTTTCTCATATTTCTGCCCAACAGACTGGAGTTCTGCACTTTCTTCCATATAGTGCTTCAAATGGGGCAGTTTCAATACTTGAATGATAGCTATTGTTATAGGAGAATTCAATTAATGGTAAATGATCATCCCAACTTCCACCAAAATCTATTACACATGCTCAGAGCATGTCTTCTAGAGTTTGGATTGTCCTTTCACTTTGTCCGTCTGTTTGTGGATGATATGCAGTGCTCAGATTTAATCGAGTTCCCATAGCTTGCTGGAAACTTTTCCAGAAATGGGAAGTAAAACGACTATCTCTATCCGAAACAATGGAGAGTGGAACTCCATGTAAGGATACAACTTCATCTACATACAATTTAGCTAGTCTTTCCATGCTAAAGGTTTCTTTCATTGGTAAAAAGTGAGCTGATTTGGTTAATCGATCCACAATTACCCAAATCGCATCATTACCTTTTCTGGTTTTGGGTAACTTGGTAACAAAATCCATTGTTATAAGTTCCCATTTCCATACTGGCATTTCTAATTGTTGTAGTAACCCTGAAGGTTTCTGATGTTCTGCCTTAACTTGCGAACAAGTAAGACATTTAGAAACATATAGTGCTATATCCTTTTTCATGCCTATCCACCAAAAGTTCTTCCTTAAATCTTGGTACATCTTATTGTTTCCTGGGTGCATAGTATACCTAGATTTATGAGCTTCTTCTAAAATCTTAGGTCTTAAGTCTCCCTGCTTAGGTACCCAAATTCTACTTTTGTGGAATCTCCAAATTCCATCTGCTCCTTGTTCTAATTCCTTGATTCATCCTTTCATTCCTTCAGCATCATCCTTGATTGCTGTAGTTTGAACATTCTTCAATTGTTCCATTAAATCTATTTGTAGATTTAATCTGAGAGCACGAACTCGTCGTTGTTTCTCATAATACTTACGACTTAAGGCATCTGCAACTACATTTGCCTTTCCTTCGTGATACTGAATATCACAGTCGTAGTCACTTAGGATTTCCATCCATCTTCTTTGTCTCATGTTTAACTCTTTTTGCCCAAATATATATCTTAGACTTTTGTGGTCTGTGTAGACAGTAAATTTACTTCCGTAAAGATAATGTCTCCAAATCTTAAGGGCAAAAATTACGGCTCCTAATTCTAAATCATGAGTCGTATAGTTTTCTTCGTGCTTTTTCAATTGCCTTGAAGCATATGCAATCACCTTTTTGCGTTGCATAAGCACACATCCATATCCTAGTTTTGAAGCATCACAATATACTTCAAAATCTTCAGTTCCTTCTGGTAAGGCTAAGATTGGTGCATTTGTTAATTTCTGCTTCAATATTCTAAAGGCTTCTTCTTGCTTAGGTCCCCATTCAAACTTAATAGCTTTACAGGTTAACTTAGTTAATGGTACAGCTATCTTGGAAAAATCCTTAATAAACCGTCTATAATACCCAGCTAAACCTATAAAACTTCTTATTTCCATTGCTGTTTGTGGAACCTTCCACTTGGTAATTGCCTCTATCTTAGCAGGATCCACGTGAATACCTTCGTGATTCACCATGTGTCCTAAGAATTGCACTTCCTTTAACCAAAATTCACATTTCGAGAATTTAGTATAAAGCTTTTCTTTTCTTAACAAAGTTAAGAGTGCATGAAGGTGCTCACAATGCTCTGTCTGACTTTTGGAATAAATAAGTATATCGTCTATGAAGACAATTACAAATTTATCCAAATATGGTTTACAGATCCTATTCATCATGTCCATGAATGCAGCAGGTGCATTTGTTAACCCAAAGGGCATGACTGTAAACTCATAATGATCATACCTAGTTCTGAAAGCAGATTTAGGTATGTCTTCTTCTTGTACCTTCAATTGATGATATCCGGAGCGTAAATCTATCTTAGAGAAATATCTAGCTCCCTGAAGTTGATCAAATAGATCATCAATCCTAGGTAATGGGTATCGATTCTTAATTGTAACCTTATTTAATTCTCTATAATCGATACACATTCTCATTGAACCATCCTTTTTCTTTACAAACAACACTGGCGCTCCCCAAGGGGATGAGCTAGGTTGTATGAATCCTTTACTTAGTAATTCATCTAATTGCTTTTTCAGTTCTAACATTTCTGTGGGTGCTAACCGATAAGGTGCCTTGGCTATCGGTGTAGTTCCTGGAATTAGATGAATCCTAAATTCTACTTCCCTATCTGGAGGTAATCCCGGTAAATCTTCTGGGAATACATCCGAATACTCTGAAACTACTGGAATCTCTTTAAGTTCTTTACCCTTAGTGCTAATGATTACCGAAATCATATACACTATTCCTTGTTTTCGTTCATAATTAGCAACTTTCATTACTGATATGAACTTCATAGGCTTACGTGGTTTGTCTCCTGTGATCCTAATTATTTCTCCGGTGGGTGATTGAATTTCTATGGAATTCTGATCACAAAGGATTCGAGCATGGTTGGCTACTAACCAATCCATTCCTAATACAACATCAAATTCAGCTAAATTCATCGGCAATAGTTTTGCAGAGAATTTATGTCCTAAAAGTTCTATGTTTTCTTCTTGCAAAACTTTATCTATTTTAACTGAATTTCCGTCTGCTGTCTCAACTGTAAAAATCTGCCTAATATTGGTTAAAGGTAAATTAAGAGCTTGACAGAATGAAGTATTTATAAAACTTTGGTTTGCACCAGAGTCAAATAATACTTTTGCGTATACGTTGTGAACTAAGAACGTACCCGCTATCACATCTGGGATGAGTTCTGCTTCTTGAGTGGTCAGCTGAAATGCCCTGGCATTCTTCTTAGTAGTTCCGTCGGTCGCCTTGGTTTTGTTATCTGCTGGTTTGATCACTTTAGGACATTCTGTTTTGAAATGTCCTGCCTCTCCACAATTGTAACAAATTATGGATTTCTTCCTGCAATTTTCTTCACGATGCCCTACAGTTTTGCAAAAATTGCAATATACTTTGCATTTTCCAAAATGTTTCTTTTTGCAATGTTGACAGAATGGCAAAGTTGAAGATTGCCCTGTTCCTCTTTTCTTGAAGCTGTTATTATTACCCATACGAAATCCTTGGGTAATTTTCTGAGCCAATTCTTTCTTTCTATCTTCATCTCTTGTGCGCACCAGTTCATCAGTTAGGGTGTTAGCTAATTCCACAGCATCGTCAATAGTGCGAGGTCTCGCAGCTTTAACAATATTGCGGATTTCACTAATCAGTCCCCAAATGTAGCGAGAAATGAGTACCGGTTCTGGTGAAGCCAGTGTTGGTACCACTCTAGCATATTCAAAGAATGTCGAATTATAACCGCGACAATCTACACCCATCATCTTATGATTTAGGAACTTATTAGTCATTTGTTCCTTTTCATACTCGGGACATAATTTCCTTTCTACTAAACCCTTAAATCCTTCCCAAGTCATAGCATAAGCTATTATCCTTCCTTTTGATTGTAACACAGTGTTCCACCATTCAAGTGCTCCTTCCTTGAAGAGATTTGATGCGTACATGACCTGATCATCTTTAGCACATTTACTTATTGCAATGACTGCTTCGGTTTTCTCTAACCAACGCAGTGATGCAGTTGCTCCTTCATTGCCTGCAAATTCAGTGGGTTTACAAGCAAGAAATTCCTTAAAAGTGCAACCAGGCGTTGCAGTTTTCATTTTCTTAGGAAATGGAGCTTGATGTGGTTCTGTATTATGATTGACATTATCATTTCCTCCGTTTACACTATTACTGAAGTTATCTTCAGTAATACGTTTACTTGGAACAATTGGTTGCGGTTCGATTGGATTCTTTATAGCAGCAACGAATGCTGGAATAGCCTTGGCTATCCCTTGAGCAACAATATTTTCGATATCTTGTCTAGTCATATATTGATCTCCTGGATGTTGCTCTGACTGATTAACCTCATTTACTGGTTCATTACCAATGTTTGACATCTGATAATAAATTTTATGTAAATAATTAGTATAAATACAAATATAATAAAACAGTTTGCACATAATCACATTAACATGTATAATCAAAATTATCGATTTCACAAGTTTCATTTTTATATATTATATTATGCCTCGTACACACGATTATCATACAACGTTTTATTGTTAAGTTATTTACACATACTGGTTATTATGTTTATTTATTAACACATATTCCTGCAAACTTCCATTATCTGGTTAGCTAATTTCTTAAAAACGACGCTCCCTTTCGTCATATTTCCAAGTAACTCTTTCTCCCACATCCCTAATCTGATTTCCTGCATCAATCAACTCTTCGCCCCAAAGGCGAAGTTCAGTAAGATTCTCCGGGCTCATGGTTGGGTATATTGGAGGTTCTGGGTCAACTTGTGGGAAAAATGTATCAGGGTTGTTTAAAAGATTTTGGTATTGCCAATCAGTTGTCCACCATTCATCTAATTCTACTGGTAAGGGTTGAGGTTGGACAATAGGATCTGGAATAGCAGGTTCCAGATTGATTGGGATTGGAGCTTCTAGGGGTAACTGAAAAGATCTTCTTCAGTAAATATAAGGTTTGGATTAGCTGCTTCAAGGTTTCCATCGGCAGGTCCGATGAGATCACTCATTACTAATTTATGATCTAACACTTCCCAGGGAGTCATTTTCTGTTTCTGTCTACAACTCTCTCCGACTTCTCTTTCTGGTTGCTTAAAAATCTTCTCAGTTTCTATCTCTATTTGATTAATATTTTCCTCCATTTCTACCCCTTCTCCTTTGTCTTTTGGTTCTTCAGGTTTGGTAACCTTTCTTGTTGCTGGCTTTTTCCTACGTACACGCCTCCAGCCCACAAATCTGTTTCTTTTCTTGGGTTTAGGTTTTGCCGGTGGTTTGGATTGAAATTCCATGGGTTCTTCTTTATCAGCGAAGTAACCGGTGAATTCCTTGGAAACTTCTATCTTAACGGGATAGAGGTTAAGATTTTCTAAACCTTCCGATATCTCATTCATGCTGTTTAGCATATATGCAAAATACATACCAATTGTTAAAACAACATTTTATAGATAACTCGTAAATTTTATTGCATACACAAAACAACTAACAAGTAAATTATACTACGATTTACTGTAACTTATTTATTTACTAAATAAGGTTTCTGGAAATAAAAGTGCTAAAACTTTTGAGTATTTAGAGATTTGCATTTTCTGCTACTGTGGCTAGCATATAAAGATTTGCCCATTTCTCATCTAATTTGTCCTCCCAAGGTGATTTATTGATTAAATCCTGGGTTTCTTGTTTAACTTTCTTCTCTCGGTTTTTCCTTATTTCCTCCTGACTTTTCCTAATAATCAAACTTCTTTTATTAGGAGAAAGTGGTTCCTCGTAATGTGCCTTACGGACAAATATTCCTTCTTCAGGAATTACATAAGGTTTTGTTTGAGATGAACTTCCCTTCTCGTGGGATGACCTATCTAGTTTAAGATAGATGTTTGACAGCTTTTGTTTACCCATACTGTAATTAACAAATAATCAGTTAATAAACACAGAATCACATAATTGGTAATCAGTAAAATTAAGTATTGCTAAATACTTAATTGGCTTAAATCAGTGGCTCTGATACCACCTTATTTCTGTCACGGCCCCCGACCCGGTTTGACCCGTTTCAGGAGCCGCGGGACAGAAATCCCGTGGTATTTAATTAACAGCGGAAGTTTCTTCAGGATCTTTTTAAAACTGAAATATTTCCCGATTATTTTATTTCACAATTCGGGATAAAACCCGATAATTTACAATACTGAGATTTCACGAAGAAATCTTTTATTTTCAAAACATATTTCTTTATTTTATACTGAGCCACTTTCTTAAGCTGATAATGCTTCACGGCACTTTTCCTGGATCACAACAGATCACCTGAAACATGTTTGAAAAAGGTTTTGTCAGCGGGAAATACTGAGTGAATCATTCATTTTTACTAAAACGACACGTTTGTTATAATTTACAGTATTAAGAGCGATTACAATGTCTCTATCTTTTAAATTAACTGATCCAGTTGTCACTTGACCGGACTTGTGACTGTGGACATATCACTTGTTGGGTCCGTTCACCCACAAGTGATAAATAATTAGTAGCTATGTGCACATCCGCCCACATACTGGCGGTAATTTCAGATTACATAGACTTAATCCCTGTAATTATAATCTTTGAAAATAAACATGCTTTTATAAAGTAATTTAATAAAAAGAGAATGACTCACATTGCAGATTTAACAGAGCTTATTCTACTGATTAGCCTTGATAACCTAGTTTAAATAATCAAGCACACAAACTAGGTTAGTAACTTAATACAGCATTTACGACAACTCACGAGATTACAACCTTCACAACGAATGACAAAGTACGATACTTAAACATCCATCGATTTAACGACGCATGACAAAGCATAAACCCTAATGTGGGCAGCACTTAAACATCCAGTGGATAGTTTAATCGATCGGACATTGAATCGTAGCAGCGATCGAGTTATTACCCTGAATTGTGGCAGCACTTCGTGATCAGTGTGTGTTTTGGAACTGTTTTGAGTATAACTCAGCGTACAATTCGAAATTGAACGTCGAACGAACACTCAATTGCATGAAACAGACAATCCTATTTATACTTGAAAAGTTGTTCCCCCGCGTGTCGCGGGAGATGTCGTGACTCCTGTCGCGACTCGCCTGGGGTGACGACCTAGCCTAGAGTAGCCTTGTCACTAGTATAGGCCTGCTGAGTTGATAGTTCGTTAATTCTCGTTGTTGACATCACATTTTTAAAGATAATCGTTAGTTAGGGTTTACCCCCTTGAGTTTTAGGGGCCCTAATCCTGATTCCAAATGTTCTGAAAATTTTAGGGATTATACAGAATCACTTGGGTTTCTCAATTAGGGTTTCCTAATTAGATAATTAAAATAATAAATAGTACTTTTTGATGAGAGTTGTTACATTACCTTGATCAGCAACGTTGAACATGCATTGAACATTTACTTAAAGAACATCTAAAATTCATGAAAATTTGCTAAAAAAAACGACCAAAAGATTCCCATTTAAATGTTGAAACGAAACTATGTCCAGCAAAAGTATGATCAACTGCTAGCTATAGGTGTAAGAAAATAGAAAAGGGATTGAACAAAGAACATAAGGATTTATTTTCAAACAATAGAAAATACAAGGGTGGAATTTAAAAAATTATAAAACTCATATTTTTGGAAATGGAGGTATAAACAGTAAAAGTGGAGGTGCATTGAGCCACACCCCGAATTTAATGTTTATCTTGTATCACATGCTTGCTATGAGGAACTGTTTAATCATCTTTTTATGCTATGTACGTATCAAACTTGTATACTCGTCTTTGCTTTTGCATCGAACTTTATTTTAAACATGTTACATGTTGAGGATGATGATTGCTATGAAATGAAGTAGTGACGATGCTTAGATACACATATAGACGTGCTAGGTTTAATATGTTGTATCAAATTTTGTTATTGTTATGTTTTGAACATGTTGTTATTTGAATTTATGTAATGTTTGACGATTTGATATTTATGAAATGAAAAACGGTTTATTTAAATATTGTCACAAATAGAGTTATGAAGTCTCTTGCAATCTTTTTCGTCCCGCTCCGATGATTCCGCCATTGGTTGGGGTGTGACACATCAATGGATATCTCCCAGCGTTTGGTTTCAATATTGAACGGGTATGGTCCCAAATCCTGCGCCGGCAATATGAGTTAATCTCAGGCTGCGCGCGAGACCATATCCAAAAGTAAACCAAAGTGTTGGCTTCCTCGACCTTGCGCCGACTGCAAGGGTGTGTCCCCAGCCGCGCGCAAGGTCAGGACCAAGATAGAATCAATTCTGACACCTAGTTCCTTTGACAAAAGACCTAGCTTCTTTGACCTTGTGTCGACTACTCAGAGTTACCCCAGGTCGCGCGGGGACAAGAAGCGCAGGGTAACGTCGGACGGTATAGAAGGTACGAGTGGCAGAGCAGTGGACCAATAGGCGCTCAACAGGTTGTATTCCCTTGTGCTGCATGATGAGCAATCGTGCAGGAGACAAAAAGTACACAAGGACACATACGTGGCACCAATCAGCTTGCGCCGACCACTGCTCCATGATCTCCACTTAACTGCTAATGACAGACCAAACAACAAGAACAGTTGTCAGGACACATGGTTCCATTCAACATGCGTCAACTACCCTCTCGCCTGGGATCACTAACGGTCGTGGCAGAGGAGGCATAATGGATATTCCTTGTTGTCGATATCAGGCCCAAGGCCCATCTCCTTCCCAAATCACCTCGGCTATAAATAGAGAACTTCACCTCCAGGTTTAAGGATCGCTTTCTTGCTCTTTCACTTCGTACACACGCTTTTATCCTCAAAGCAAGTTCTAATTCTCACACCAGAGGGTGGTTACAAGGAGAACCCCCTATTCTCCTCCTTGTAACGAGCTTCACGGTGTGTTGATTGTTTTGCAGGATCGACGTAGCTGTTTATCGAGTTCAGAAGAAGATTAACTCTATTTGGACGAGACACTCACCATAAGCTAAGCCTCGAATTAACTTGATGTTTCTTCAAATATCCTTGGTAAATAACAAGTTTTTCTTATCTCTAAGTAGGCAGGGGCGTAACTTAGTTGATACCCGGGGGTGCCCCCCCCCCCCCCCCCCAATGTTTCGGTTAAAAGTGTAAAATTTCTGATTTTCGTCCAAAAATTTTAAAATTATAAAGGATCGCCCCCCAATTCTTTTGCCTAAATATTTATATAATATATAAATTGGGTGTCATGACTTTCCGCCCCCTCCCCCTCCCGGAACTTTTGGTCAAGCTTCGCCACTGTAAGTAGGTGTTCTACCTTGATACTAAGAATGTCATTTATATATATTATGAAAACCTTAATGAAAGACCGAAGATTTGTGTTTGTATGAAAAACTTATGTCATTATGATACTTGAAAATACTCGTTCACCAGACAGACAGGTATAAAACTAGTTCTTCAATATTTTGGGGGCGTATCCATCATGATGATGGGTAATTTTTTGTTGTTATCTTGTCGCTACTTCATGAAAGCTCGTGAACCATGTGAACGGATCATGATAAAAAAAAAGCAAACACTATACTTTTATTTAAATTGTAAACCAATCAAAGTTTAGTACCTTATCCTATTAAAAAAGTAACTAATGTCCATCATTCATAGCTATCACAATTACGTGGCTAATCATAATTTTATTAGACTATGGGGTGTGGGGTGTGGGCAGCGCTTTGGGTTCAATGCTGGCCGCTTCATCCCGGGCAAGCGTTTTGCATGATGTTGCCTCTTTGGGGTGAGGATTGAGCCTGACGCGGGGCGGGTGGGTGACATGGCTGGTTTAGTTGGTTAGTTCGATCTAGCCGTTGGGTGTAGCCTTTGCAAAACCAAAAAAAATCCACATGGCTGGCCACGCCACACCACACCCCTAGTTTTTGAGTATTACCTTGTAAATCTCACCCTCATCACGTGTCGAACAATTCTCTCAACCCAAGCCCCTCCACAACCCCATTGTCTTACATATTTATTAGGTGCTCCACCAGCACAAAAGGTTGACAAAATAAAGTAAAAGGGGGGATTCTATGAAAAATAAAGGGGGATTCTATGAAAGATCAAACATATATTTAAATACGTGCATTTATCAACACGTGAAAGAAAGGGTAGAGTTGTAAATGATTGTGAAGTTCATATATTAATTAGATAATAGCATTCACATTAGAGCTCTCAAATGAATCTTTGTATAATATACAAACATTTGATAAAAACAATAGTTACTATATAATACGAATTTAGGACATTAATGTTAGTCTCTAGATATTCAAATCATTTTTTTCATATATCATATATTTACAATTTGTTTACAGTTTCTTACTTTTATAAATAAACCAACATATGAGAACAAGGATAAAATAACATTCTTAATGAACAAACACAATTATGAAAATCCGTTTGCATATATGTTCATGTCCTTTTGTTTATCCTAGTAAATAATTAACAAACGAACTTGGCAAATTAAAGAGAGTCAATATAGGTTTTAATGGGAACTTGGCAAAAGTTTGATCTTGAGACTTCACATTAAAGAACTTGGCAAATGTTTGATCTTTAGCCTTCACATTAAAGAATGATCCTATAACTTTAACGCAAATGATCTCCTAAATTATTTAGAATTTAATTGATTCACATTAATTTGTACATAATCTTCTCTTTCCTATATGTATTGTTTTATAGGGACTTAGAGAAGCAGTTAAAGAAGTTATGTGTTATGGTAAGGTACAAAAAAATATGCTAGACATACATAAAGAGACATGTTCAATACAGAACTAATATTAAGTAGAAACCATAGAGGCGGCAGGCGTGTTTAACTCAGAACTAATATTAAGTAGAAACCATAGAGGCGTGTTTAACACAGAACTAATATTAAGTAGAAACCATAGAGGCGTGTTTAACACATAACAAATATTAAGTAGAAACCATAATAAGCACTTGTGCGCTTTAGGAGATGCTACTGGCTCTTCAAGAGGTGTTTCAAGCAGTGAAAGGTTTAGCATACCTGCAATACCTAGTACATGTGCCCTTTATCTTCTAGTATTAACCAGTCCTATAAGTCAACTGATTGATGCATCTCTCTCTCATTGAATCATGTAACAATCTTGGTCAAACGTATTGATAATTTATCAAACACAGTTAAATTTCTTGGAGATGTATTAAGAATGAGTTGGAAGGACAAAAGTATTGAATTATGAACATGTATTACAGGGCTGGTGTTCAGGGCCTCCAGTGAATGCATGAGATAAAAACTTCTAGTGAAGTCTCAATTGACCCTCCGGCGGGTCGCCCCATAGAAAAAAAATCAAAGACCACCACGTGTGCGCAGGGGCAGACCTAGTTTGTTAATAGGGGTAGCCCCTGCTACCAATTGACCCTCCGGCGGTAGTGTAAATTTTGGAAAAATTGACGTTTTTTCGATTTCGTTGCCTTTTTTTTTGAAACGTTGCCCCAATACGGATTTTCTAGATCCGCCACTACATTTGCGGGCCAAGTTATTAGATGCTTTTACCCGAGCTACTAATAAATGTAATTTTGAAAAAAAAAAAAAAAAAACTATACAAACTAATGATTTTGAACGATAAAACTACCAAAATCTTAATAGAATCATAAAACTGCCAAAATGGTAAAACGTTAAAACCAAACTAAACCGGTAGTTAGCGGTTTGGCCAATTCTTTCGTCAAAATTGGCTTGACCAGACACCTCTAAGTTGTCCGCAACTAATTAGTAGAAAATACCTTTTTAGTCATACCTATGTTAATTAGCTGAGGTGATAATTTTACACAAATCTCAACTATATATTGTAGATTAAATGAAAAATAACATGTGATAATTAACATTAACATAATTAATGAAATAAAATCTGATTCTGAGGTCCACTTAAAAGAAAAAAAACGTCATAAGAGTGATGTAAGAGAGGTGACGTAGCTTTGCTCCTATTTCCTCTTCGCTCTTGCTTTCCCTTTCAAACCTTAAAAGAAAACATAGATATGCCAATGTGTCTATATATATGTGTGTTCACACACATGTATGATATCATATTTTGTAGGTTTTAAAGTTGCATGATCATATATTCTTCATAGTTAATCAAGCCATTTTGTTTAAATTAAGTGAGGTTGTTACTTGTTAACATGTCTGCCTTGAGATTACAGAAACCAGAAAGGAAGATTATAGAGAAGAACAGAAGGAACCAGATGAAGTTTCTCTACTCGCGTCTCTTCTCTCTCATTCCTCCTCATAGCACATCCAAGGTTTAACTGTCATCTTGTTTTTCAGTTACATTTATCTAAACACAACTAATATGCGCGCGAATGAATATTATTTGATCTTTTTGTAACTTTATATTATTTGATCTATGTGTTCAGGGAGGTGACCAAGTGGCGAATCAAGTGGATAGAGCTATAAACTACATTCAAACCCTGAAAACCAACTTGGAGGTGAACAAAAACAAGAAGGATAGGTTGTTGTTATTGTTGAGTAAGAAAAGATCACACGAAGACACGGAAATGATCAACAGTGTGTGCATACCGCTCGATATTCAGATCCATGAAATGACTCATGATCATGATGCTGTTTTGGTAACCGGGTTGAAAACGTATTCCACATTTTGTAATGTTGTTCAGTTTCTTGATCAATATAGCACAGAGGTGACACTTGCAAATTTTTCTAATAGTGGTCATTCAACCTTTCACATCTGCCAAAAGAAGGTAATAAAATCATGTATTCTTGCTCTTTATATATGTATGGTTGTTTTTTTCTTCCTAAAACATGTTATATTAATTTGCTATTTGGTTATATAGATAGATGCTGATGATATTTGTAAGAGGCTCAAGGATTCAGTTGAAAACATGAAGGAGTTTGGGGATAATACACATGCATCGTTTCGCAATGAAGTTGACTTAGATTTAAGTGTGTGGGACTTTGATCTCCTGTATTAGAGGTGGTGTTGTATATATTTTCTTTTAATTCGCGAGAACTCGTTATATAAAAGTTTAAGATGTTGCACATGAATATCATATAATTCAAATCATACATCATATAAGTTATAACAATCGTACGAAATGATGTAGCAGATGTTAAATCTAGAATCACGACGCCACATGTCAGGATGACTTAGACTAGAAGTCACCAGATGACATACAGAAAATAGCAAAATATAACAATAAAAGATAGTAAGCGAAACAAGTACCGACAGCTGACAAATTTTATCAACTAATACTACATATTGATGCATCGGTAGCGTACTTGGGCACATTAATGGGTTTGAGGTTCAACTATAGTTAGACCATGTGTGGTGGAGCTTGAAGTTCAAGCCTTTTTCTTGGGCATTATCCGACATGTGGAAACCTAGTCAGCAAAGGGGCAGTATAAGGTTTGAAGTTAAAAAGGGGTATAATGTTCCATAATGCCCCAACAATGATTACTCAATTATTATATTTTTTAAATAATAAAACAAATAATATTATTATAAATGAGTTAGAAATTTCTTATTGGATATCACAAAGTTAAGGAGGCGTCATTGAGGAAACGCCCAACCCATTTTTTGAAAGAAAACGCCCGAAAGGGGGGAGGGGGAGGCCTGGGGCGTTTTGGGGCCAAAAAAACGCTCAATTCACTTACCACTACGGGTGGTCTTACCTAAATCGCTAGGGTAGCCACGATCCACGTATTGGATCGTGGTGTACCCAATCGCCAATCGCTAGCGATCCAAAACGTCATGGTACGACGATCCAATTCAATCAGGTGCGACGCTCCGATTCGATCAGGTACGACGCTCCAACTTCATCTGGTACGTCGCTCCAATTCCATCTGGTCGTTAGCCCTTTCATCATCTGCACACCTGGTCACCTGCATCCATGGCCGGCCCTAGGCGTGGGCAGGGAGGACCACCAGCCAGGGCTCGATATTTCGAAGGGCACGTTTTTTATGAAAAAAACCCGATGTTATACCCTATTAAAAAATATTTAACATATACATATAGAGTACACGAACTCTCATGACCGCCCTGCATCACACAAAAAGGTGGTGAGAATTATATATAATACCCAAATAAAGAAAACCTGTCTCACTAGTCTTTTTTTAATTTCATTTAAATGTTATTTTAAATGGGAATTTTTTTTTGAAACAATTACAAAAAATCACACACTAAATAAGAAAAAAAAAATGAGTAAGAGATCATACTTACGTAATAGTAATATAAGAAATGTAAAAAAGTAAAACCGTAACACATAACCTTAATCTTGTAAATAACTATTCTCATCATGCATTAAGTTGTATATGTATTCATTTCACACATGCAAAATGTATACAGAGGTATTGATTTATTTTATTTGAGTTAATTACTGTTTTCGTCCCTTTGCTTTGTTAAAAATCAATATTTCAGTCCATTAGTTTAAAAATTGCGATTTCAGTCCCAGTGATTTCACTTTTGTAACCATTTCAGTCCACCTCCATTAACCTCATCCATTTATTCTGTTAAGTACACGTGAATTGACCATAATGCCCTTATTAATAAAAGACAAAAAGATATCTAAATGAGTTAATTACTGTTTTCGTCCCTGTGGTTTGTCAAAAATCACTATTTCAGTCCATTAGTTTAAAAATTGCGATTTCAGTCCTTGTGGTTTCACTTTTGTACCCATTTCAGTCCAGTCTCCTGACACCGTCTATTTTACCGTTAAGTTTTTAATAAAATACCTAAATTACCCTTGTGTTAATGAAATAAAAAAACCATGGAAATTTAAAAGATTGTATTCTAGGACCCACTTGTTAAAACACAACCCCACACTACCCCGGAGAAGATGACTTGAAACTTTTGCCGGAAATGAGAGCAGGGATGGAGTGGGGTGGGGTGGGGTTGTGTTTTAACAAGTGGGTCCTAGAATACAATCTTTTAAATTTCTATAGTTTTTTATTTAATTAACACAAGGATAATTTAGGTATTTCATTAAGAACTTAACGGTAAAATAGACGGTGTTAGGAGACTGGACTGAAATGGTTACGAAAGTGAAACCACATGGACTGAAATAGTGATTTTTGACAAATCACATGGACGAAAACAATAACTAACTCATTTAGATATCTTTTTGTTTTTTATTAATAAGGGCATTATGGTCAATTCACGTGTACTTAACAGAATAAATGGATGGGGTTAACAGAGGTGGACTGAAATTGTTACGAAAGTGAAACCACAGGGACTGAAATCGCAATTTTTAAACTAATGGACTGAAATAGTGATTTTTGACAAACCACAGGGACGAAAATAGTAATTAACTCGTTTATTTTGATAAGGATGTCACGTCATCATTAGGTGTGACAACAACTTTAGTTTTGATATTTTATGTGTAATAATGCAAAGAAAAACATTAAACTAGTAACGAATCATTTCAACTATTTTATTTAACCTGTTTATCAAAAAAAAAAAAAAAGAGTTAAATGCCATATTAGTCCCTATGGTTTTAGTCATTTTGCCAGTTTAGTCCAAAGGTTTCATTTTTAACCTGTGGATCCAAAAAGGTTTCACCGTTGCCATTTTAGTCAACTGGGTTAACTTCATCCATTTTTTCTGTTAACCATAAGGGCAATTTGGTCATTTTATATGTAATTATGTTAACTAGAAAGGCAATTCGGTCAAACAAAATGACCGAATCGCCCTTCTCGTTAATAGAAATAATGGATGAAGTTAACCTAGTGGACTAAAATGGCAACAGTGAAACCTTTTTGGACCCACAGGTTAAAAATGAAACCTTTGAACTAAACTGGCAAAATAACCCAAACCACAGGGACTAAAATGGCATTTAACTCAAAAAAAAAATAGGAACTTGGATAAAGGAGCTCTTGAGTGGGGCCTTTAATCTTGAGTGGGGCCTTAATCTTTCTTGTGTGGGACCCATTCACCATTTCTTTTCTAACCCTTACTTGCCTAGTAGCATATATTGGATGGTCTATAATCACGCTTCCCGTCACATCATCCACGTAGCGTTTTAGGGTATAGGGTGTGGTGCGGCAAAGGAAATAGCAAAGTGGTTTGTTGCGCGGCAACACTGCCGCCAACCCCTTTGCCGTGTCGGTTTGGTTAGTCACGCGATGACATATTGCCGCTCGGGAACATGAGAGAGAGGGTAGTGTGAGAGAGAGAGGGTAGTGTGGGGTGGGGTCCATTCCAATCTCAACCAATCACACATAACTATTTCAGTCCATGTGGTTTGTCAAAAATTACTATTTCAGTCCATTAGTTTAAAAATTGCTATTTCAGTCCCCGTGGTTTCATTTTCGTAACTATTTCAGTCCACCTTCGTTAACCCCATCTAATTATTCTGTTAGTTTTATATGAAATGACCATAATGCCCCTGTTATTAAAGTTAAAATTCAAATAAATAAAGGGCTAAATTGTCAAACCAAGAAAGTAAGGGACTAAATTGTTAAAATGTTGTTTAATCACCATACTTTATCTCTCTCTCTCTTTGCAGAACCACACAAAAAAACCACCATTACACCACCACACTACACCACTGCCACCACCGGACCATACAACCCCCACCACCAAACCAAACCCGTTACCACCCACCTCTGCCACACACCACCACCATCTCGTCACACAACTGTAAACAAGATGGGAAAGGGGTTTAGTCGAGAGAATCTAAACGGAGAAGGACCATATTTTCATTTGGCCACTGAGGAGATTCCGGTAGTTGCGTTATGACGGAGGTTGACCAGAAAAACGATCGGGCAGCGGCAGCCATCTTGACGGTGGTTTTTGTTATGCGGTGGAGAGTGAAGGTGCTTAAACCCTAGAGTTAATTACCTTCACGAAAAACGTAATTAGATGGGGTTAACGGAGGTGGACTGAAATAATTATGAAAATGAAACCACATGGACTGAAATAGCAATTTTTAAACTAATGGACTGAAATAGTGATTTTTGACAAACTACATGGATGAAAAACGTAATTAACTCTTCATTTTTTGTTCATTAGTTTTCACATGGCGTGTTGTTGGATCGCGGAAGACATCACTTTGACTATGGGTTTGGTGCATGTCGCCGAGCAAGGGTAGCTTCCAGATTCTCTTTCATTTTTAGCGCGGTTTTGACACGATTTCATCAACAAGTGGGTGAAAACTATCGTAATGTGCATCAAATAACATCAATGGTTTTGACGATTCAAACAATGTGGGTGAAATTTGAGAGGCTCTTTAATAATGTGTTGAACGACAAAGAGGTTTAACTAAAAAAGAAACGATTGACGCGGCCCGTGTCGAGTTCCAATGCCTTCCCAACAATAGTTTCGTCATGTTTCGGCTTGGAGAATTTTGAGAGGTCGTGACCAGTAGAATTAAGTCGGCTTTTAATTAAGTAACTTTTTAAGTATTATTTTTAATTAAGTTGGTTTATATTTTTTTTTAATTCTAGTTTAGTGGTATTTTTTTATATTTTATCTTAAATATTTTTTAAAGTAATTTTATTTTAAAGTCATAATGTTTATAATTTAAAATAAATCTAACTCTTATAAAATTAGTTATTGAGTAGTGATGAAAATGTTTTATTTCACATCGTGCAAATTAACGATAAAGTCACTCGCTTATATGGCGTGATCCCGCACCATGTAGCCTTAGACCATGTGTAGTGGTTAAACAAAATAATGCCCCCACCATGGGGCATTATTCGACACGTGGCAGTCCAGTCAGCATGGGGCATTATTCCAAAGGTGGCGTAGTGGGGCATTATTCCAATAACGCCCCTTCCAATTATTAAACAATTATTTTTTATTAAGAGGAGGTTAAAAAAGAAAGGAAACTACAAGTGCACCCCTCCCATTGGCTAGTCAACAAGCTTGCATGGTTCCTTGAGCGTTGTTTTAAAAACGTTGAACTAAATTTTTTTCAAAAATAATGCCAAATAACGCCTGCCGTAATGGGGGGGGGGGGGGGGTTTCGGGGCGTTTTTTTTTAATATTTTTTTAAAAAATACAGCCCCACTACGGGTGGTCTTAAAGGAGGCTTTAAAGGGGGCTTTATTACACACCATGCAAGTTAGCAAAAAAAAAAACCTCCCACTTACGTGGCGTTAATTTGGCGTGTTAAAGCCTCTAGGGGCTTTATCTCACACCATGCAACCTTAGGTTGGGGTGTGTAGGATAAAGCTTCTAAGGGCTTTAAAGCGCCATATCAACGTCACGTAGACAAGAGGCCCACACCCCTTTAATGCCCCTCTTTGGCTGAGAGGGACATATGTTGGGGGCGACATCCAGCTGATGTGACTGGGGCGCCACACAGCTAAGGTAGCTGGGGGGAGTTACCCTACACCGTCCAGTCTTATAAGGCTATGAGTGTTGTTCCCATTCTCCCCGTCATCCCTAATCTCATTCGTCACTTAAACGTTATGTCACATTTCTTTTCCCCTTCCCCTCCAGCTCATTAATGTTCCCCTTCACTTCTTCTATTTCATATTAACTTTTTTAACATTTCATTAAATTAAATTTTCTTAAACTAAAAGATTAAATTGTCGTTTTAGTCCTTGAGGTTTGACCTAAAATACCACTTTAGTCCAAATGTTTTTTTTCTGCCATTTTAGTTTAATTTTTTTTTTCTACCATTTTAGTTCAAATATTTTTTTCTACTATTTTAATCCTTGCCTTTTGTCATTTTTTACCATTTTCATCCAACCCTTTAACTCCATTAAAAAAAGTCAGTTAACCTAGGGGCATTTTGGTCAAACCACATTTTTCTTTCTTTTTTTGCAGGTGCGATGGTATGGGGATGGTGGTGTGTTGATTTACAGTGAAGATGATGGCGGTGGTGTTGGTTGATGACGTGGGTGGGGGAAAAGTGGCCAGTGGTGGTGGAAATGGTGGGTGGTGATGGTGGTGGGGTGGGTGGGTGGTGACGGTGCAAGCTTGTGGTGGCGATGATAGAAGGTTGTGATGGGAAGGGTGGTGGTGGACGAAAATGGCAAACAATGACAAAAGTCAGGGGCTAAATTTTGTTATTGTTATGTTTTGAACATGTTGTTATTTGAATTTATGTAATGTTTGACGATTTGATATTTATGAAATGAAAAACGGTTTATTTAAATATTGTCACAAATAGAGTTATGAAGTCTCTTGCAATCTTTTTCGTCCCGCTCCGATGATTCCGCCATTGGTTGGGGTGTGACACATCAATGGATATCTCCCAGCGTTTGGTTTCAATATTGAACGGGTATGGTCCCAAATCCTGCGCCGGCAATATGAGTTAATCTCAGGCTGCGCGCGAGACCATATCCAAAAGTAAACCAAAGTGTTGGCTTCCTCGACCTTGCGCCGACTGCAAGGGTGTGTCCCCAGCCGCGCGCAAGGTCAGGACCAAGATAGAATCAATTCTGACACCTAGTTCCTTTGACAAAAGAACTAGCTTCTTTGACCTTGTGTCGACTACTCAGAGTTACCCCAGGTCGCGCGGGGACAAGAAGCGCAGGGTAACGTCGGACGGTATAGAAGGTACGAGTGGCAGAGCAGTGGACCAATAGGCGCTCAACAGGTTGTATTCCCTTGTGCTGCATGATGAGCAATCGTGCAGGAGACAAAAAGTACACAAGGACACATACGTGGCACCAATCAGCTTGCGCCGACCACTGCTCCATGATCTCCACTTAACTGCTAATGACAGACCAAACAACAAGAACAGTTGTCAGGACACATGGTTCCATTCAACATGCGTCAACTACCCTCTCGCCTGGGATCACTAACGGTCGTGGCAGAGGAGGCATAATGGATATTCCTTGTTGTCGATATCAGGCCCAAGGCCCATCTCCTTCCCAAATCACCTCGGCTATAAATAGAGAACTTCACCTCCAGGTTTAAGGATCGCTTTCTTGCTCTTTCATTTCGTACACACGCTTTTATCCTCAAAGCAAGTTCTAATTCTCACACCAGATGGTGGTTACAAGGAGAACCCCCTATTCTCCTCCTTGTAACGAGCTTCACGGTGTGTTGATTGTTTTGCAGGATCGACGTAGCTGTTTATCGAGTTCAGAAGAAGATTAACTCTATTTGGACGAGACACTCACCATAAGCTAAGCCTCGAATTAACTTGATGTTTCTTCAAATATCCTTGGTAAATAACAAGTTTTTCTTATCTCTAAGTAGGCAGGGGCGTAACTTAGTTGATACCCGGGGGTGCCCCCCCCCCCCCCCCCCCAATGTTTCGGTTAGAAGTGTAAAATTTCTGATTTTCGTCCAAAAATTTTAAAATTATAAAGGATCGCCCCCCAATTCTTTTGCCTAAATATTTATATAATATATAAATTGAGTGTCATGACTTTCCGCCCCCTCCCCCTCCCGGAACTTTTGGTCAAGCTTCGCCACTGTAAGTAGGTGTTCTACCTTGATACTAAGAATGTCATTTATATATATTATGAAAACCTTAATGAAAGACCGAAGATTTGTGTTTGTATGAAAAAACTTATGTCATTATGATACTTGAAAATACTCGTTCACCAGACAGACAGGTATAAAACTAGTTCTTCAATATTTTGGGGGCGTATCCATCATGATGATGGGTAATTTTTTGTTGTTATCTTGTCGCTACTTCATGAAAGCTCGTGAACCATGTGAACGGATCATGATAAAAAAAAAGCAAACACTATACTTTTATTTAAATTGTAAACCAATCAAAGTTTAGTACCTTATCCTATTAAAAAAGTAACTAATGTCCATCATTCATAGCTATCACAATTACGTGGCTAATCATAATTTTATTAGACTATGGGGTGTGGGGTGTGGGCAGCGCTTTGGGTTCAATGCTGGCTGCTTCATCCCGGGCAAGCGTTTTGCATGATGTTGCCTCTTTGGGGTGAGGATTGAGCCTGACGCGGGGCGGGTGGGTGACATGGCTGGTTTAGTTGGTTAGTTCGATCTAGCCGTTGGGTGTAGCCTTTGCAAAACCAAAAAAAATCCACATGCTAGGTAGCACTGGGACGGGTACGGGAACGGGGTACGGGGACGATACGGGTACGGGGAACGGCAAAACTCAAAAATTCAAGATACGGGTACGGCAAAGGTACGGCAAAAAAATTATAAAAAAATTACTATATATAATTTTTTTATGTATATATAATGTCAATTTTAAACTTTTTATGTATAAATTTAAGGACTAATTGTAAACTAGTAAAGATAGAGGGAGTTAAATGTTAGAAACACAAACTAATATAACACTTTTTATGTTAAAGTTTGCAAGATTTAGGGACTAGATGTAAACAATTAAAAGATACAGGGGTTAAATGTTAAAAAACTAAACTTGTTTAAACCTAAAAACCTAAATATTATCTTCCAGCCGACACTTCTACTTCTTCCTTCTTCTTCATGTCATGGTTTTCCGGCAGAAATTGCAGCTCCGGCGCCGGAATTTGCCACCGGAAATCGCAATTTGGTCGCCAAGTACCCCGGAAACGTCCCCGAAACGTCCCTGACCGTCCCCTTGACCGTCCCCATTTTTTGGGAACGTCCCCAAGCCGTCCCACACTCGTTTCCGTCCCCTAGCCGTCCCCGGGACGGGTACTCGACCCATAATGGCGTCCCCGTGCTTCCTAGTCCACATGGCTGGCCACGCCACACCACACCCCTAGTTTTTGAGTATTACCTTGTAGATCTCACCCTCATCACGTGTCGAACAATTCTCTCAACCCAAGCCCCTCCACAACCCCATTGTCTTACATATTTATTAGGTGCTCCACCAGCACAAAAGGTTGACAAAATAAAGTAAAAGGGGGGATTCTATGAAAAATAAAGGGGGATTCTATGAAAGATCAAACATATATTTAAATACGTGCATTTATCAACACGTGAAAGAAAGGGTAGAGTTGTAAATGATTGTGAAGTTCATATATTAATTAGATAATAGCATTCACATTAGAGCCTCTCAAATGAATCTTTGTATAATATACAAACATTTGATAAAAACAATAGTTACTATATAATACGAATTTAGGACATTAATGTTAGTCTCTAGATATTCAAATCATTTTTTTCATATATCATATATTTACAATTTGTTTACAGTTTCTTACTTTTATAAATAAACCAACATATGAGAACAAGGATAAAATAACATTCTTAATGAACAAACACAATAATGAAAATCCGTTTGCATATATGTTCATGTCCTTTTGTTTATCCTAGTAAATAATTAACAAACGAACTTGGCAAATTAAAGAGAGTCAATATAGGTTTTAATGGGAACTTGGCAAAAGTTTGATCTTGAGACTTCACATTAAAGAACTTGGCAAATGTTTGATCTTTAGCCTTCACATTAAAGAATGATCCTATAACTTTAACGCAAATGATCTCCTAAATTATTTAGAATTTAATTGATTCACATTAATTTGTACATAATCTTCTCTTTCCTATATGTATTGTTTTATAGGGACTTAGAGAAGCAGTTAAAGAAGTTATGTGTTATGGTAAGGTACAAAAAAATATGCTAGACATACATATAGAGACATGTTCAATACAGAACTAATATTAAGTAGAAACCATAGAGGCGGCAGGCGTGTTTAACTCAGAACTAATATTAAGTAGAAACCATAGAGGCGTGTTTAACACAGAACTAATATTAAGTAGAAACCATAGAGGCGTGTTTAACACATAACAAATATTAAGTAGAAACCATAATAAGCACTTGTGCGCTTTAGGAGATGCTACTGGCTCTTCAAGAGGTGTTTCAAGCAGTGAAAGGTTTAGCATACCTGCAATACCTAGTACATGTGCCCTTTATCTTCTAGTATTAACCAGTCCTATAAGTCAACTGATTGATGCATCTCTCTCTCATTGAATCATGTAACAATCTTGGTCAAACGTATTGATAATTTATCAAACACAGTTAAATTTCTTGGAGATGTATTAAGAATGAGTTGGAAGGACAAAAGTATTGAATTATGAACATGTATTACAGGGCTGGTGTTCAGGGCCTCCAGTGAATGCATGAGATAAAAACTTCTAGTGAAGTCTCAATTGACCCTCCGGCGGGTCGCCCCATAGAAAAAAAATCAAAGACCACCACGTGTGCGCAGGGGCAGACCTAGTTTGTTAATAGGGGTAGCCCCTGCTACCAATTGACCCTCCGGCGGTAGTGTAAATTTTGGAAAAATTGACGTTTTTTCGATTTCGTTGCCTTTTTTTTTGAAACGTTGCCCCAATACGGATTTTCTAGATCCGCCACTACATTTGCGGGCCAAGTTATTAGAAGCTTTTACCCGAGCTACTAATAAATGTAATTTTGAAAAAAAAAAAAAAACTATACAAACTAATGATTTTGAACGATAAAACTACCAAAATCTTAATAGAATCATAAAACTGCCAAAATGGTAAAACGTTAAAACCAAACTAAACCGGTAGTTAGCGGTTTGGCCAATTCTTTCGTCAAAATTGGCTTGACCAGACACCTCTAAGTTGTCCGCAACTAATTAGTAGAAAATACCTTTTTAGTCATACCTATGTTAATTAGCTGAGGTGATAATTTTACACAAATCTCAACTATATATTGTAGATTAAATGAAAAATAACATGTGATAATTAACATTAACATAATTAATGAAATAAAATCTGATTCTGAGGTCCACTTAAAAGAAAAAAAACGTCATAAGAGTGATGTAAGAGAGGTGACGTAGCTTTGCTCCTATTTCCTCTTCGCTCTTGCTTTCCCTTTCAAACCTTAAAAAAAAACATAGATATCCCAATGTGTCTATATATATGTGTGTTCACACACATGTATGATATCATATTTTGTAGGTTTTAAAGTTGCATGATCATATATTCTTCATAGTTAATCAAGCCATTTTGTTTAAATTAAGTGAGGTTGTTACTTGTTAACATGTCTACCTTGAGATTACAGAAACCAGAAAGGAAGATTATAGAGAAGAACAGAAGGAACCAGATGAAGTTTCTCTACTCGCGTCTCTTCTCTCTCATTCCTCCTCATAGCACATCCAAGGTTTAACTGTCATCTTGTTTTTCAGTTACATTTATCTAAACACAACTAATATGCGCGCGAATGAATATTATTTGATCTTTTTGTAACTTTATATTATTTGATCTATGTGTTCAGGGAGGTGACCAAGTGGCGAATCAAGTGGATAGAGCTATAAACTACATTCAAACCCTGAAAACCAACTTGGAGGTGAACAAAAACAAGAAGGATAGGTTGTTGTTATTGTTGAGTAAGAAAAGATCACACGAAGACACGGAAATGATCAACAGTGTGTGCATACCGCTCGATATTCAGATCCATGAAATGACTCATGATCATGATGCTGTTTTGGTAACCGGGTTGAAAACGTATTCCACATTTTGTAATGTTGTTCAGTTTCTTGATCAATATAGCACAGAGGTGACACTTGCAAATTTTTCTAATAGTGGTCATTCAACCTTTCACATCTGCCAAAAGAAGGTAATAAAATCATGTATTCTTGCTCTTTATATATGTATGGTTGTTTTTTTCTTCCTAAAACATGTTATATTAATTTGCTATTTGGTTATATAGATAGATGCTGATGATATTTGTAAGAGGCTCAAGGATTCAGTTGAAAACATGAAGGAGTTTGGGGATAATACACATGCATCGTTTCGCAATGAAGTTGACTTAGATTTAAGTGTGTGGGACTTTGATCTCCTGTATTAGAGGTGGTGTTGTATATATTTTCTTTTAATTCGCGAGAACTCGTTATATAAAAGTTTAAGATGTTGCACATGAATATCATATAATTCAAATCATACATCATATAAGTTATAACAATCGTACGAAATGATGTAGCAGATGTTAAATCTAGAATCACGACGCCACATGTCAGGATGACTTAGACTAGAAGTCACCAGATGACATACAGAAAATAGCAAAATATAACAATAAAAGATAGTAAGCGAAACAAGTACCGACAGCTGACAAATTTTATCAACTAATACTACATATTGATGCATCGGTAGCGTACTTGGGCACATTAATGGGTTTGAGGTTCAACTATAGTTAGACCATGTGTGGTGGAGCTTGAAGTTCAAGCCTTTTTCTTGGGCATTATCCGACATGTGGAAACCTAGTCAGCAAAGGGGCAGTATAAGGTTTGAAGTTAAAAAGGGGTATAATGTTCCATAATGCCCCAACAATGATTACTCAATTATTATATTTTTTAAATAATAAAACAAATAATATTATTATAAATGAGTTAGAAATTTCTTATTGGATATCACAAAGTTAAGGAGGCGTCATTGAGGAAACGCCCAACCCATTTTTTGAAAGAAAACGCCCGAAAGGGGGGAGGGGGAGGCCTGGGGCGTTTTGGGGCCAAAAAAACGCTCAATTCACTTACCACTACGGGTGGTCTTACCTAAATCGCTAGGGTAGCCACGATCCACGTATTGGATCGTGGTGTACCCAATCGCCAATCGCTAGCGATCCAAAACGTCATGGTACGACGATCCAATTCAATCAGGTGCGACGCTCCGATTCGATCAGGTACGACGCTCCAACTTCATCTGGTACGTCGCTCCAATTCCATCTGGTCGTTAGCCCTTTCATCATCTGCACACCTGGTCACCTGCATCCATGGCCGGCCCTAGGCGTGGGCAGGGAGGACCACCAGCCAGGGCTCGATATTTCGAAGGGCACGTTTTTTATGAAAAAAAACCCGATGTTATACCCTATTAAAAAATATTTAACATATACATATAGAGTACACGAACTCTCATGACCGCCCTGCATCACACAAAAAGGTGGTGAGAATTATATATAATACCCAAATAAAGAAAACCTGTCTCACTAGTCTTTTTTTAATTTCATTTAAATGTTATTTTAAATGGGAATTTTTTTTTGAAACAATTACAAAAAATCACACACTAAATAAGAAAAAAAAAATGAGTAAGAGATCATACTTACGTAATAGTAATATAAGAAATGTAAAAAAGTAAAACCGTAACACATAACCTTAATCTTGTAAATAACTATTCTCATCATGCATTAAGTTGTATATGTATTCATTTCACACATGCAAAATGTATACAGAGGTATTGATTTATTTTATTTGAGTTAATTACTGTTTTCGTCCCTTTGCTTTGTTAAAAATCAATATTTCAGTCCATTAGTTTAAAAATTGCGATTTCAGTCCCAGTGATTTCACTTTTGTAACCATTTCAGTCCACCTCCATTAACCTCATCCATTTATTCTGTTAAGTACACGTGAATTGACCATAATGCCCTTATTAATAAAAGACAAAAAGATATCTAAATGAGTTAATTACTGTTTTCGTCCCTGTGGTTTGTCAAAAATCACTATTTCAGTCCATTAGTTTAAAAATTGCGATTTCAGTCCTTGTGGTTTCACTTTTGTACCCATTTCAGTCCAGTCTCCTGACACCGTCTATTTTACCGTTAAGTTTTTAATAAAATACCTAAATTACCCTTGTGTTAATGAAATAAAAAAACCATGGAAATTTAAAAGATTGTATTCTAGGACCCACTTGTTAAAACACAACCCCACACTACCCCGGAGAAGATGACTTGAAACTTTTGCCGGAAATGAGAGCAGGGATGGAGTGGGGTGGGGTGGGGTTGTGTTTTAACAAGTGGGTCCTAGAATACAATCTTTTAAATTTCTATAGTTTTTTATTTAATTAACACAAGGATAATTTAGGTATTTCATTAAGAACTTAACGGTAAAATAGACGGTGTTAGGAGACTGGACTGAAATGGTTACGAAAGTGAAACCACATGGACTGAAATAGTGATTTTTGACAAATCACATGGACGAAAACAATAACTAACTCATTTAGATATCTTTTTGTTTTTTATTAATAAGGGCATTATGGTCAATTCACGTGTACTTAACAGAATAAATGGATGGGGTTAACAGAGGTGGACTGAAATTGTTACGAAAGTGAAACCACAGGGACTGAAATCGCAATTTTTAAACTAATGGACTGAAATAGTGATTTTTGACAAACCACAGGGACGAAAATAGTAATTAACTCGTTTATTTTGATAAGGATGTCACGTCATCATTAGGTGTGACAACAACTTTAGTTTTGATATTTTGATAAGGATGTCACGTCATCGTTTTAGTCCTTGAGGTTTGACCTAAAATACCACTTTAGTCCAAATGTTTTTTTTCTGCCATTTTAGTTTAATTTTTTTTTCTACCATTTTAGTTCAAATATTTTTTTCTACTATTTTAATCCTTGCCTTTTGTCATTTTTTACCATTTTCATCCAACCCTTTAACTCCATTAAAAAAAGTCAGTTAACCTAGGGGCATTTTGGTCAAACCACATTTTTCTTTCTTTTTTTGCAGGTGCGATGGTATGGGGATGGTGGTGTGTTGATTTACAGTGAAGATGATGGCGGTGGTGTTGGTTGATGACGTGGGTAGGGGAAAAGTGGCCGGTGGTGGTGGAAATGGTGGGTGGTGATGGTGGTGGGGTGGGTGGGTAGTGACGGTGCAAGCTTGTGGTGGCGATGATAGAAGGTTGTGATGGGAAGGGTGGTGGTGGACGAAAATGGCAAACAATGACAAAAGTCAGGGGCTAAATTGATAGGAAAAGAAAACTATTTAGACTAAAATGACAAAAAAAAAAAAAAACTATTTAGACTAAAGTGTCATTTTAAGTTAAACCTCAGGGACTGAATTGTTATTTAAGTATGTATCCAAAGTGTTTTAAGATTATTAGTTTTCCTATCCAAAAGTAATTAAGTTCTTGGAATGTATCATTAAAGTCGATCAAATTCTTAGGATTTACATGTATTTAGGGTAACTGCAACGTCTCTTCAAGCCGGTATTAAACCCTTAACCATACCAAAACCCCTTGCCTCCATGCACAGTCATATTCCAAATATTTTGTTACGTATTAAGGTTTGAATTATGTTCCCACCATGTATTGTCGACTCTGCTGCAAAGGCACGGGTTTCCAACTAGTATTTAATAGTAAATTACAAGTTTTCTCCTTTATTTATATACCTAATTGCTGGCGTTGTTCTTTGGTGCAAAATTTGACGAGTTTGGTACTTAATGTTTCAAAATCCTGCACGTTATGTTCTTTGACCCTAACGTGCAAGGTAAGAGTCAAATGACATAACGTGCAGGATTTTGAAATATTAAGAACATAACTCGTCAAGTTTTACGCCAAAGAGCAACACATGCCATTTGGTATATAGATAATAATGAATACTTATTCTTTAATATAAATACTTATTTTATAATTGACCAAATAAATTTAATATAAAATTAAGAGTTAATAGCCAAAATGGTCCCTAAGGTTTGCTCACTTTTGCCACTTTAGGCCAAAATCCAAAATTTTTAAATCTGGGTCCTTGAGGTTTCACTTTTATTGTCATTTTAGTCCAAAATTCAAAAACCCCCTTTTTTACTATTGCAACATGTCTATTTTTTCTTTTTTTCAGGGGCATTTTGGTCATTTGAAATTATTATAACATACCCCTGTGTCTCTCTCTTCTCTCTCTCTCAGATCTTCATCATCTTCTCTCTCTCTCTCAGATCTTCACCAAACCCAGAATGTCTTCATAAACCCAGATGATGAAGATCTGACCAAAACGCAGATGAACAACAAAACCCAGATGAAGATCTTCATAAATTACAAAACCCAGATGACCAAAACGCAGATGAACAACAAATCAACAAAACCCAGATGACCAAAACCCAAAATATCTTCATCTTCATAGCCCCTTCTCTCTCTCTCTCTCTCTCTCTCTCTCTCTCTCTCTCTCTCTCTCTCTCTCTCTCATATCTTCACAAAACCCAGATGAACAACAAATCAACAATTCAAACACAAATTAATGCTGAAACAAGCAGATCAAGTAACAAAACCCAGATGAACGGGACTGCCGTCGGCTCCGCCACCACCAGCTCCACTCCACTCCGCTCCTGCCGACTGTGCCGCTTTCGTTAAATCGGAGCTGCGACGCCACCGCCGCCGTTCTCTCTCTCTCCTCAGATTCTCTCTCTACACTTCTGAATATAGATGTGTGTATAGAATGGCATGAAGAGGGAAGTAGGTTTCGTGATTTGGGCATCTGGTCAGAGATGACCTGGAAAACCCAAACACGTTGTGAAGAAGTTGTTGTGGTGGTGGTTAGGACGGTGGTGATGAAGGCGGTGTTGTTGGTGGTGATAAAGCCAGTGTTGTTGTTGTCGGTATTGATAAACTCGGTGTTGCCGGTAGTGAGAAACCCGGTGTTGCCTGTGTTGCTGATGGCGATGAGGAAATTTGAGTTTGAACCTATTTGTTTTCAGTAGATTGTTTGCATAATTTTCTTCTTTTTGCTATCTTTTAAGGGTTTAATCTTCTGGGTTCGAGGAAAAAACTTTGTCTAATCGATAGTTTCGTGATTTGGGCGTCTGGGTTTTGTGAAGATCTGCGAGAGAAGAAGAGACAGACAGAGGGGTATGTTATAATAATTCCAAATGACCAAAATGCCCCTGCACAAAAGGACAAAACAATCAGCTTTCAACATGCAAAAAAGGGAGTTTTTAGATTTTGGTCTAAAATGGCAACAAAATGCAAACCTCAGTGACCCAGATTTAAAAATTTTCGATTTTAGACTAAAATGGCAAAAATGACAAACCTCAGGGACCATTTTGGCTATTAACTCTAAAATTAATTATGAATTTCCTGATAAACTTAAATTTTACTTAAAAGCTTTTATTTAAGTCTTAAAATATGACGGTGCAAGCTTGTGGTGGCGATGATAGAAGGTTGTGATGGGAAGGGTGGTAGTGGACGAAAATGGCAAACAATGACAAAAGTCAGGGGCTAAATTGATAGGAAAAGAAAACTATTTAGACTAAAATGACAAAAAAAAATATGTTTAGACTAAAGTGTCATTTTAAGTTAAACCTCAGGGACTAAATTGTTATTTAAGTATGTATCCAAAGTGTTTTAAGATTATTAGTTTTCCTATCCAAAAGTAATTAAGTTCTTGGAATGTATCACTAAAGTCGATCAAATTCTTAGGATTTACATGTATTTAGGGTAAGTGCAACGTCTCTTCAAGCCGGTATTAAAGCCTTAACCATACCAAAACCCCTTGCCTCCATGCACAGTCATATTCCAAATATTTTGTTACGTATTAAGGTTTGAATTATGTTCCCACCATGTATTGTCGACTCCGCTGCAAAGGCGCGGGTTTCCTACTAGTATTTAATAGTAAATTACAAGTTTTCTCCTTTATCTATATACCTAATTGCTGGCGTTGTCCTTTGGCGCAAAATTTGACGAGTTCTGTACTTAATGTTTCAAAATCTTGTACGTTATGTCCTTTGACCCTAACGTGCAAGGTTAGAGTCAAATGACATAACGTGCAGGATTTTGAAACATTAAGAACATAACTTGTCAAGTTTTACGCCAAAGAGCAACCCATGCAATTTGGTATATAGATAATAATGAATACTTATTCTTTAATATATGAGTAAAATGCACGGATAGTCCCTGTGGTTTTGCAAAATAACACCAATAGTCCTCAACTTTTAGAAATTACACCGGTGCTCCCTATGGTTTGACAGTTTGTTACTCGAATAGTCCCTTGAGTGGATGATGGTTAGTTTTCTCCGTTAAGTGGATGTGAAATGACAAATTTACCCTTCATCTTCTCCACTCTATAAAAACAAAACAACCCCACCCTAACCCCATCCACCCCAAAATATACAAGATATCATAATAGTCAGCTCTTACTTGGTCATGAAGCAGGGACAAAAGTTTATCTGCATCAGATGATTTTGATAAACCTTTTTCTGGAGATATCAGCAGATTTGGGTATTTGTCACTTGTAAGTGTGGTATCAAGATTTTAACCTTATAACCATCATCAGCAACAACAATAAAACAAATTTGTAACATAAGTACACATCATTACTAAATAACAATAAGTGTATGTTATAAAATTTATCAAATTCTGAAATTATAACACATGAAGAACTCACATAGAATCGAATGAAACTGAGATCAAATAACGAATCATATCAAGAACAATATTAGGGCTTCTTTATTAGATAGTGATCACAGGAAGAATGAACAAAAATGGTTAAGTGAATCCCCCTAATTGCAACTAGCTGTACCTCTTTATACACAAACCATAACGGCCTGAGATCAGCTGTAACTAACATCTTTCAAAAGTTACACTATTGCCCCCTGTTCGTATGATTGTAGTACTTGTGATTGTATAGGTCTTCGATATTTTTAGATTGCTGTTATTAATAGATTACAATTGGTTTATATTGATCTTTCCATTAATGTTGAACAATGTGGCAGAAATATGAGTGGGTGTCAGAATGAGAACATGAAGATGAAGAGGTGGTGAAGGTGGTTCTGTTGAGAGAGAAGACGGTGAAGGTGGTTACTTATGGTGTGGGTTGGAGGTGGGTAGTGGTTGTGGGGGGGGGGGGTGTAACAGAGAGAAAGGTAGGGGTGGGTGGGGTTGTTTGGTTTTTATAAAGTGGAGAAGATGAAGGGTAAATCTGTCATTTCACATCCACTTAACGGAGAAAACTAACCATCATCCACTCCAGGGACTATCCGAGTAACAAACCACAGGGAGCACCGGTGTAATTTCCAAAAGTTGGAGACTATAGGTGTTATTTTGCAAAACCACATGGACTATCCGTGCATTTTACTCTTAATATATATACTTATTTTATGATTGACCACATAAATTTAATATAAAATTAATTATGAATTTCCAAATAAACTTATTTTTTACTTAAAAGCTTTTATTTAAGTCTTAAAATATGACGATGCAAGCTTGTGGTGGCGATGATAGAATATTGTGATGGGCAGGGTGGTGGTGGACGAAAATGGCAAACAATGACAAAAGTCAGGGGCTAAATTGATAGGAAAAGAAAACTATTTAGACTAAAATGACAAAAAAAACTATTTAGACTAAAGTGTCATTTTAAGTTAAACCTCGGGGACTAAATTGTTATTTAAGTATGTATACAAAGTGTTTTAAGATTATTAGTTTTCCTATCCAAAAGTAATTAAGTTTTTGGAATGTATCATTAAAGTCGATCAAATTCTTAGGATTTACATGTATTTAGGGTAACTGCAACGTCTCTTCAAGCCGGTATTAAAGCCTTAACCATACCAAAACCCCTTGCCTCCATGCACAGTCATATTCCAAATATTTTGTTACGTATTAAGGTTTGAATTATGTTCCCACCATGTATTGTCGACTCCGTTGCAAAGGCGCGGGTTTCCTACTGGTATTTAATAGTAAATTACAAGTTTTCTCCTTTATCTATATACCTAATTGCTGGCGTTGTCCTTTGGCGCAAAATTTGACGAGTTCTGAACTTAATGTTTCAAAATCCTGCACTTTAGGGTCAAAAGACATAACGTGTAGGATTTTGAAACATTAAGAACATAACTTGCCAAGTTTTACGCCAAAGAGAACACATGCAATTTGGTATATAGATAATAATGAATACTTATTCTTTAATATAAATACTTATTTTATAATTAACCAAATAAATTTAATATAAAATTAATTTTGAATTTCCAAATAAACTTATTTTTTTCTTAAAAGCTTTTATTTAAGTCTAAAAATATGAGTAAGTTCAAAATTATGTTCGTCAATATATTTAACTGTAGTATACAATGGTCATATCAAAGTTTATTTTTTTTCCAAATATATCTTGACAATTGTACGTATTATAAGATTACGTAATTTAATATTTGTACGTATTATAAGATTACGTCATATTATATTTAGGCTGTGCAATACATGAATTTTTAAAGACTAACTTTTTTATTACTAAGTATATAAAATTATATTTATTCAACATATCTCATCCCATATAATAGACTGCATCCTTGAGCTAAGCTAATGATTCAAATGATGAATTAAGATAAAATGAGTTTGTGTGCAGATTACTCAAATAATCATTTCAATAGAAGAATAATAAGTAAAAAAAATATGTGGTTTCATAGTGTTTTCATTCCATATCTCTATATTTAATAAACGTGACATAAATCGGTCTTTTGACACAAAATTCAACTATAATGTATTAAAATAATGAGGTAACATGAAATGTAAAGAACATAATCTTGGTATTATGGAATCTAAATCGTGGCTCCACTTTAATGAAGAAAAAAAAAACATATCCGATTGATAAAAGAGACCTGACGTCACTTGGTTCCTACTTCCCCTTCACATCTCTGGTTTCCTCTTGCTTTCCCCTTTCAAACCATAAAACAAAACATAGACGTGAGTGACTGAGTATATATAGATATATCCACCAAAACATGGATAATATAACTCATCATATATTATATGTTCTAAACTATGAAATCACATATAATTCATGGGTTAGGATATAATAGGAATTTTATTTCACTAGGAATGATAGGAAGCAATCATGAGCGTCCAATTGCACAATTAACGGTCTAGATTAAAATCAAATTAAAAACTGTCTTTTAAACAAGCTCTCCGGGATTTCAAGGGTATTATCGTCAAATTCCAAAAATAACCGTTGTTGAATATACACAGAAAGCTTCGAAAAAAAGTTCATTACGTTTTACACTTCCATTGAACGAACACACACATACAGAAATTTGAGAAAATCTAAATCCATTGAAGTTCATGGCGTCATCGAGAGATAATTTGAAGGTTTACCTTCGAGTTACTGAAAAGAAATCCATATCTCAAAACCCTAAATCATCAAAAAAGCAAAAAACATCATCAGTTGAAGAAAACATCGATCAACAAGGAAATATTAGCCGAAAATCAACAATGAAACAACAAACTAGTACAAAACGCAAAGAAATTTCTGACAATGGTAATTTTATATATTTTTGCTTTTTAAACTGTATTCAAGTTACGTTTTATGAAGTGCAATAGACCTAATATACCATATCTCTTCCCAAAAATTGTTAATGAGTGATATATCATTGTATGTGCTTAGTTAGGTTTGTTATTAGAGACTGCGTTGCGTTTTATGTTAAAACTATGACCTAATGATTTTTATGGGATTTATATATTGTGAACTAATGCGTTTTATCTTAAAAAATTAGCAGAAACAAAGAGATTATTATTATGATAATTGTAATCGAATTTTAAAACATTGCGTTTTATCTTATCTTTGTATTTGCTGAGACACATGTGTTGTTAACTATTGCGTTTTATCATAATACTGTCTCAAATGCTTATTTTTTTCTTGACTAATGCGTTTTATTTTAAAATATTATAAAAACAAAATGAGATTATGTAATGTTATTTTGCTGAGTTAATTTAATATGATGTAAAGTATTGTGTTTTATCTTAAAACTGTGAACTACTGCTTTTTATCTTTATATTTTTAACTAATGTGTTTTATCTTAAATTTGTTAATTGACATTGTTTCATTATTCTGTTTAAAGATAAAAAAACAAGAGGAAAAACAAAAAAGGAGAAGAAAGAAAGTGGTTATTGAATCTTCAGAATATACAGATTCTGTTTCAAAAGATGAAAATACTAGGGGAGCTATAGTTCTACATAGTTCTGAACAACAACAAGTAAATTCAGGTAACATAAAACGCATTAAACATAATTTCATGAAAAAAATATATGTTTCTAAAACACTTTAATATATCAGATGATAATTTTGTTGATCCACCACCAAGAGTGAAACAGACAAAATATCAAAAGAAGGAAAAGTCAGAATCAAAAACAAAGAGATCATTGAGGAAAGATAAAACAGAAGAACAACCATATTATGATTACGACGGAAAAAAAAATCAACATAAGATGTGCAGTAAATAATCTCACAGATTATATTGAAAATTTGTCAAAAGAGCAAAGGAAAGTTGTTAGAGAAATAGGGTTTGGTAGCATACTATCATTCAAGTTGCATTCAGTTCCACGCAAATTCGGATATTGTCTGGTAAAAAACTTTGATGCTGAAAATGATGAGATGAATACTGGAGATGAAAAGATTAAGATCACAACTGAATTGATCCAAAAGGTATTTCAAATACCAAATAGACAAATGAAGATTGAGGAAAAATTGAGACCAAAAGAAACTGATCTTATAATTAAATTCTAGCGCGACCAATTCAGCAAAGATATTTTGAAGAGAATGTATGCTGCCAACTTGATTAAATATTTAAAATCAAGAAATGAGCTTGGAAGACTGTTCAAACTAAACTTCTTGGTTATATTTTTTACGGTCATGGCAGAGGCAATGCAAAGTAGTAATGTTAACCAAAGATTCTTGCCATCGATGAAAAGTGACAAAAAAATCCAAGATTTTAATTGGTGTGAATATGTTCTGAATGTTTTAAGGCGTACAAGAAGACAATGGCCTGAAAATGACAAGACCTTCAATGGACCTATTGGATTGTTAGCGGTATGAAATCTGATATTGCTTGTTTAGGCTTCTTGTTTATTTGTTTAAAATATGCTTGATTAAAACGCAATGTATATAAACTTACAAAACGCAATGACTTGTTTATATTATTTTTTTAACATTTGTTTGTTTAAAATGCAACGTTTATAAAGGTACAAAACGCAATGACTTGTTTATATGCTTTTTTCAAAATATGCTTGATTAAAACGCAATGTATATAAAGTTACAAAACGCAATGACTTGTTTCTATTATTTGTTTAACATTTGTTTGTTTAAAACGCAACGTTTATAAAGATACAAAACGCAATGACTTGTTTATATGCTTTGTTCAAAATATGCTTGATTAAAACGCAATGCTTGTTTAAAACGCAATGTATATAAAGTTACAAAAAATTAGTTGTGTAAGTTGTTTACAATGATTTAGGTGTAAGTTGTTTACAATGATTTATATTATAAAACGCAACAAAATAGTATTGAGTATTTTTTAAAATGCAATGATTCATACAGATTCTATATGCTTACAAAAAACAAGGATTTGAAGATGCTGAACACACTGAAGAGTTCTCTCTAGATAAAATTGATTCTACAACATTACTAGAATTTGAAGATGAATTGGAAATTGCTGCGCAAAATGAGGGGAGAGTTCTTGTAAAAGATACAAAGAAAAAAGAGAAAAATGTCAGAAAGAATAAACAAAAAAAGAAAGATGAGGAGGAGGAGGAGGAAGAGGATGAATTTTATGTTTATCCATCTGAATCCGACAATGAAAATGAAGAAATTTGTCAAGATGAATCCGAAGAAAAATATGAAGATGATGTTGAAGAACAACCAAACATCCAAATCAACTCAGAAGAGATAAATGAAGGGAACACCTTACTTAAAGCTGCAATAGACTGGATTAAACAAGAGGAATGCTCAAAACAGCCAGGTTAAAACCAATGAAACTGAAAAAACACAAACAGAAAGTGGAGGATCATGGGGGCAATTCTTCATAAAACCATCAGAAGGAAATAAAGAAAAATTGTGGGTAGACAGTCAATGCCGATTACGTAATTTCATGCCATCACAAAATCAAAGTAAAGGTCTTTCTGACATTCATTCAATAAAAAGTGGCAATGAAAATATGAAGAACATTGATTGTAAAAACTCCAATGAAGAAAACGTTGTGACTGCCTTGGATTATCATATTAAAGGATTTGAAGAAATTTTCAAAACCATCCAATCACGCATAGATGAAATTATTGAAGAATATCCAAATAGTTATATTGTTCATAACAAAGTAAACGAATGGGCTTCATTGATGGAAAAATGCAACGATCAAGCTAAAAAGCACAAGAAAGTTAGTATTGATCCAACTCTGATCGAAACACCATCAAGATTTCTAAATTTGAGCTAAAATGAAGAAACAAAAAATCAAATTATTTCATCTCCATTGATTGTAAAACGCAATAAGGATGCTACAAAACACAATGAAGATAACACAGTTGTTGTCCAATCCTCAAATCCAGAAAAAATCATTGAGAAAGAAACTACTTCAAGTGTTCAAACACACATTAAAAATCTTTTATTGGTACAATCATCATTTAGCTATGAAACTCCATCATTAATGTTGGAGATAATCAAAAAGACAGATGAAGCAGAAAAAAATCAAATAAAAAAAATTCAAAATGATGAGGTACCATCCTTTGATTTGAAAATTTCTCAGTTGTCTTCAAATGTGGATGAAAATGAAGTAGAAGATGATACTACTCGCTGTTAGGGGTGGATTTCTAAATGACCCGTGATCCTCAATTATTATCCTGCTTGGTGATCCTTACTTCTGTGTCAGTTAGTGATCCTCAGAAGTGCTTTAGGATCAGGATCATGGATTATCCTAAGGATCCTTATACTAATGATTGTCTGCTTTGAATTCGTAATTGTTTTGCAGGAGTATCAATTGGGACTTGGTCTTGGCGATATTTCTGGAGAATATTCTAAGTCTATTCCGCACGTGCTTGGTCAGAAGTGGACGTTGTGGAGTCGTGGAGGACTTGCACCATTTGCGGATAGTTAGTTATTTAGATATTTTCTAATTTAAAAGGGATAGCGAGTTAATTAGACAACACTTTTTTGCTATTTTTGGCTACACACACACTCATACAACTGCTCTCATCAATTTCGCTAACACACTTGGCGATTACACACATTTCTACACGATACACTATAGTGATCCTTGTACTTAGCTCGCTATCATCCGAAGTTGTAACAGATTGTTTGTTTAATTTAAGTTGGTGATCGGTAGTTTCCATCACCCGGGGTTTTTTGTGCCGGAGATCAACTCTTGATCAAGGGCTTTTTCCCCGTATAAATCTTCGTGCCATTTGTTCATCATATTTCATAGTGATCCTTATTATTGTTCATCAATTCAAGCATCATACCCCGTAACAAAGAGTTTGGTTGCATTATCCTCGTCTGATTTTTTACCAAAACAGTTTGGCGCCCACCGTGGGGCAATTGGTGCTTCATTCCTAAGAAATTCTCATTTTTGTGATTATTTCGGTTCGTTACGCCCAAGCAGATGGCTTCATCATCAAAGAACACCTCCAGTGCGATGTCTGCAGTCAATTCATCCCAGGGCATTCCACCATTGCCTCCACCACCTTCTGGACCTCAGAAAAATGCCGAGAAGAAACCAAGTCCCATTTTCTTAAAACCTCCAACTTCTTCTGCTTCTTATACTCCCACTACTAGTGACTTGTTTACTCTGATTTTGCAGATGAAGGAGCATATACAGCAGCAGGATAAGACCAATGAAAGGATTCTTAGAGAAATTGGAGACATCAAGAAACAGAAGAGATCGGCAGAGGATCATTCCCCACTGATGCCCAGATCTTTGAATTTCGATACTCCGGTTATAACTTCTCAGCCTTCAGTGGTTCCAGACGTTCAATATGTGGGAGGACCAAAAGGAGTGCATTACGGATCATCAGCAATGACTCAGGCTTCAGGGTTACACTTCCAACCAGCAGGATCCCATCCTCAGCATATAGGATCCTTCGCCAGCTCAGGAGGATACTCAGGAGCGCAGCAGATTCAAGGGTTCTGGCCGTATCAAGCATCCTCCCAGGTCCAAGGATCCTCACAGGTTCAAGGATCCTCTCAGTTTCAAGGATCCTCCCAGGTTCAAGGATCCTCCAACGTCCCAGGATCCTCACAGGTTCAAGGATCCTCTCAGTTCCATGGATCCTTAAGGAGTTTGCAATCAGGGAATTCCGATATCCATCAGGGAGATTTCATTCCAATGCAGACCATTGCTTCTACTGGTCCATCGGTCATTCCAGAGCCCCAACAATATGGATTCACATCCGCTCTTCCTAATTTGAATCCAATGGGAGGTAAGACTTTCAATAATTCTTATACCACTAACCATGGCCTTATGCAGGATACAGGTATCAATCATGCCATGGCCAGAGAATTGCAAAAGTTAAAGGATATGATATCAAGTGTTCCAGGAGTGGTCAAGCCTATCCCGGAGATTGCAGATGGGAGCCATAAGATATCTCGTTTTGCACCACCAATCTGTGATGCTGAGATACCAAAGAGGTTCCATGTGCCTACTATGAAGTTGTATGACGGTTCAACAGATCCTGAAGAACACATAGCACAGTACAGGGAAAGGATGGAGATCAATCCCATCCCAGAAAGGTTAAAGGAAGCATGTCTATGCAAGGGATTTGGATCCACTCTTACTGGATCAGCTCTTAAATGGCTGCTAAGTCTTCCCCCTTACTCTATTACCTCATTTGCTAATCTAGTTAACCTATTTAATAACCAATTTTCTTGTAGTAGGAAATTTGAGCGTTTAACTAGTGATCTGTATAGGATAACCGAAGGTCATAATGAATCATTAAGGGATTATATCACTAAATTTAGTAAAGAATCCTTAGATATTCCTAACCTGGATATAGCTACGGCTGTTGAAGCCTTTAAAATGGGATTGCTTAGGGATTCGTTATTCTATGATGATCTTGTTATGACACCATGCAGGAATCTAGATGAGGTAAGAACCCGGGCCCTTAGGTTCATCCGGCTAGAGGATGACAAAAGGATCCAGGAGAGGTTAGCAGGATCCTCAAAGCAAGAGAAGCAAGGATCCTCATTCAAGAACAACAAGTTCAGATCCTATAACAAATCTGATAACCAGAATGTGCATGCCGTTGAACAAGAAGAGGACGATGAGGATTATCCTCCAATTTCTGAATATTGTTTTTCTGTTGATAACAATGAACTAATCCTTACGATGCAGAATTTAGGTGATAAAGCTAGATGGCCCAGGAAAAATGACAGACCAGCTGCAACCAAAGATAAGTCAAAGTGGTGTGCATATCATGAAGATTTTGGGCATCTCACGGAAGAATGCATCGCACTGAGAAAAGAAATTGGATACTTGTTGAGCAAGGGGCACTTAAAAGAATTACTGGGAAGAAAGAAGTCAAGGACTCAGGATCCTGAGAGGATCCCAGAGAAAGCTCCAGCCCCTCCAGCTGATGCACAAGTTATTAACTTTATTTCTGGAGGATCAGACATTTGTGGAACATCCTTCTCTGCAGCTAAAATACATGCAAAAGAAACCAAGATGGATAATGGAGATAGACCCATTCGAACATCCAGTGTCTCCGAAGGAAAAGTTATAACTTTTGATGAGGATGATCGTGTTGACATTCAGGATCCTCATCACGATGGTTTGGTTATCACTCTTTTTATTTCTAACCATTTTGTTCGCAGGATCCTTATAGACGGAGGAAGCTCTGTGAACATTATCCAGCTTGATGTCCTCAAAAAGATGAATATTCTTGAATCCGATATCATCCCAAGATCCTCTGTGCTCGTGGGATTCAGTGGCGAGACTAAGAATACTCTGTGGGACATTAAACTCCCAATCTATATCGAAGGCCTACATTCTTACCAAAAGTTTTGTGTTATTGACTGTTTATCTTGTTGTAATGTTATCCTTGGCAGGCCTTGGATACATGACATGAAGGCAGTCCCATCCACTTATCATCAATGTGTGAAGCTTCCTAGTCCTTGGGGAATAGTGAAGATTGATAGTGATCAGCAAGAGGCTAAGAACTGCTACACCTCATCAATGAAGCCAGCATCAAAGTCAAGCGAGCAATAGCAATTAAAGCGTCCTCCAAGGGATGTCTTGGAGGCAAGAGAACAGGATGTAGTAGAAATCCTTATGGATCCTGATGATCCTGAATCTAAAATTTATATAGGATCAGGGATCCTTGGTGAAATAAAGGAAGACCTCATATCCTTCCTCAAAAGGAGAAAGACTACCTTTGCATGGAAACACGAAGATATGACAGGTATATCTAAAGATATAATCACTCACAAACTTGGCATTGATAGGTCCTTCAAACCAATCCATCAAAAGAGGAGGAAATTTGCACCAGAAAGAAATGCCATTATCCAGGAGGAGGTAGAGAAATTACTCCGAGCAGGTATGATTAGAGAGGTCAAGTATCCAAGATGGTTGGCCAATGTGGTTGTTGTTCAAAAGAAAAACGGAAAGTGGAGGGTATGTGTCGATTTTACCGATTTAAATAAGGCATGTCCCAAGGATCCTTTCCCATTACCCCACATTGACTCCATGGTGGATGCAACTGCGGGTCATGAACTGTTAACTTTTATGGATGCTTCATCTGGATTTCAACAAATTCAGATGGAACCATCCGATCAAGAGGATACAGCCTTTATGACTCCAACTGGTATATACTGTTATATTGCTATGCCATTCGGACTAAGAAATGAAGGTGCAACTTATCAAAGGCTAGTGAATATGATGTTCAAGGATCAGATTGGACAAACTATGGAGGTTTACATAGACGATATGGTGGTAAAATCAAAAAAGGCTGAGGATCACCTAAAAGACTTGGAAGAAGCGTTCAATATCCTTGATAAATATAATATGAAACTTAATCCTTCTAAGTGTCATTTTGGTGTAAAGGCAGGTAAATTCTTAGGATATGTGGTGACAAAGAGAGGTATTGAAGCCAGTCCAGAACAAATCAAAGCTATAGTGAACATCAAGTCCCCTGCCAATGCTAAAGATGTTCAGAGGTTAACAGGCAGGATTGCAGCTTTAAACAGATTCATATCCAAATCCTCAGAAAAGTGCAAGGAATTCTATGATATCCTAAGGAAGAACAAGAAATTCGAGTGGACTGAGAAGCATGAAAATGCCTTAAAAGCTCTTAAGGATTACCTATCCTTAGCCCCAGCCTTGATGAAACCAGAAAAGGGAGATGTGTTATCCTTATACTTGGCGGTATCCTCAAAAGCAGTAAGTGCAGTCCTTGTTAAGGATCACCAAGGTACACAACATCCTGTCTATTATGTAAGTAAGAGTTTACTTGATGCTGAATCCAGGTATTCACACCTAGAAAAACTTATCCTTGCATTAATTATGGCATCTACCAAATTGAGACATTATTTTGAAACTCATGCCATTATCGTCAAAACTAATTTTCCAATTAAGAATGTCCTCAGGAAACCTGAAATGTCAGGATGGATGGCCAAGTGGGCAGTGAAGCTTAGTGCATATGATATAAGATATGAGCCCAGGACAGCCATTAAATCCCAAGCATTAGCCGACTTTGTGGCAGATTTCAGTAGTGATTTGCAAAAGGAAGCTGAGTTAGAAGTCCAGCAGCTAGAGGAGACCAAGGATCCTTGGATACTCTATACTGATGGATCCTCAAATGTCAAAGGAACAGGGCTTGGAATACTACTAAAATCGCCACAGGGGGACATAATACCCCTCTCTATAGCTTGTGAGTTCCAAACCACTAACAATGAGGCTGAATATGAAGCCTTGATAGCTGGTTTGCAAATTGCTAAGCATATGAGGATCAGGTATCTTGAGGTACATGTAGATTCTTTATTAATCACTAATCACTTTAATGGATCCTATGCTGTTAAAGGTGAAAAGTTAACCAAATATTTGGAGATAGTCAAAGAATTGGCACTCTCTTTTGTATCTTTTAGTTTGACACAGGTACCAAGGGAGGAGAATGCAGAGGCAGATGCATTAGCCAATTTAGGATCATCCTTGAAGATCCCGGAGAATATAAGTATCCCCATTATCCATATCCTGGCTCCTGCCATCGAGGATCACGTGGCTATGGAAATAGGAGAGGATTCTGCAATTATCCCTAGTGAGGATACTCAAACTCATCCAGGATCATGGATCCTCCCAATCATGAGATACATACAACATGGAGAGATTCCTACAGGAGAAAACCCTAGGGCTTTCAAAATTAAGGTATCTCAATTCACAATTTTAAATAATATGTTGTATAAACGATCTCTTGCAGGACCATATTTAAGATGCATTGAGGATCCTGAAATCCAAGAAGTTTTAAAAGACTTCCATGAAGGAGATTGTGGAAACCACACTGGGGGCAGGGCATTATTCTCAAGGATCCTGAGGACAGGATACTATTGGCCAACTATGAAGAGAGATGCTGTGGAGTATGCTAAGAAGTGTGATCCTTGTCAGAGACACAGCAATATCCTTCATCAACCGGCTGAATTATTGCATCCTATATCCTCCACTTGGCCATTCATGAGATGGGGCATGGATATAGTTGGTAAGCTCCCTAAGGCACCTGGTGGAAAAGTGTTCATGCTTGCTATGACTGATTACTTCTCCAAGTGGATAGAGGCTGAAGCTTTCGCCCAAGTCAGAGAAAAGGAAGTTATATCCTTCATTAAAAGAAATATTATAACTAGATTTGGTATTCCTTCTGAAATTATATGTGATAATGGTTCCCAATTCATTGGGGGCAGAACTACTAACTTTTGTGACAACTGGGGGATTAAGATGATAACATCAACACCAGTCCACCCACAAGCTAATGGTCAGGCAGAATCCTCCAATAAGATCATCATCAACAATTTGAAGAAGAAGAAGCTTGGATCCAAGAAAGGGAAATGGGTAGAAGAACTACCTTATGTGCTTTGGGCTGATAGGACAACCCCTAAGAATGCTACAGGCCAAACTCCATTCTCTTTGGTATTTGGGGCAGAATCAGTGATCCCTACAGAAATGGTGGTTCCAACTGCTAGAACAAGTATTCGTGATCCTGAGGAAAATGATGAGAACTTGGTTCAAGACCTGGATACTATAGAAGAAATCAGAGATTTGGCAAGGATAAGGATGGCCAGTTATCAGCAAAGAATGGCTGGAGCCTACAACAAAAATGTCAGGATCAGGAAATTCCAAGTTGGTGATATGGTGCTAAGGAAAGCATTTCAGAATACTACCAATCCTGCTGATGGAAAGTTGGCACCAAAATGGGAAGGACCTTACTTGATTGAAGCTGAAGCAGGAAAGGGGGCATATCGATTGCTAACAATGAAAGGTGATTTGCTACCTAGAGCCTGGAATGCTATCCATTTGAAGAAATACTTCATGTGATAAGGATCCGTGATCCTCACATGATAAATATCCTTAAAGGATCCTTAAAGCACAGATGATCCTCATTTGGGTAACATTCTAATCTTAAACTATTTCATTTCCTTACTTTCTCACAAAAGGATAAGGATCCTGCATCCTTTATCCTCCTTTCACGAGATTTTGAGTTTTGAAGATTCAGGTACTCTAATCAAAAGGATGATTATCCACACAAGCAATCAGTTACTTGGGTTTGACCCCAGTCGTTTGGGCTTGACCCCAGTTCCACCAGTAGCGCATGATGATCCTGGTATAGTTCATGGCAGTGGGACCAGTACTCGTTTTAGGGGCTGATAATTCCATTGTACTGGCTATACCTAGGATCCTACGTATAATGGTAGACGTACCATACATCCGTTCTTAAGGTTTCTAACGTTTTCGCGTTAGCTAAGGTTTTGGCGTTTTCATGCCACTAAGTTTGGATAGTCGCCAGTTAGGGCCATACTCCAGTTCACACACGATCCTTGGGCTTGTCCCCAGTTATCCTTGGGTTTGTCCCCAGTTATCCTTGGGCTTGTCCCCAGTTATCCTTCGGGCTTGTTCCCAGCTGCTAACTCTTATCTTATATTGGCTTAGTCCCGAGTTATGTTCTATTTCAGGTCTTCAAAGTTAAACAACTAAGGATCCTTGATCCTTACTTCTTACTAAGGTCTGTCTTATGGTTATCCTGGTTATAGTATTAAGGGTTAGGATCCTAACTTGGATCCTCAGGTATGATCCTTAACTATTTTGATTTTATTCATTGATTATTTGAATAACCCTAATACTTTGACAACTGAACTCATGATCCTTAGAATATACCACTTTTTGGAATTTTTCAACTATAGGATATTTGATCCTGCATTATATCCTAAATTTTTTATCTAAGTTGTTCAACTTTTCTTACTCAGACAAGTGTACATCAAAACAATTGAAAAATAAAATAACAACAAGGATATCAACACAGGATATAGCCAAAGAGTTAAAGTCATTTTATTCACAAAAGCTTAAACCCTTTTAAGGTTGTCAAAATCACCTACCCCGAGCATCTACCAGCAATACGTGGCCCGTCCGCTGGGGTAGGTAAAGGGTGTCCATTGTTCATAGGTTTTTCAAGTGCAGGAATCAAAAGACGGCAGGATCACAATGGCTTCATCCCCCAAACAGAGGATCCCTCCACCATTTGTAATCCTACCTATTGTCCGAAGGATCCTGGATCCTTAATCCTAAAACTATTGTTCAAATACAGACCATCATTGTTTAAAAACAACACAACCACAAAACAAACTACTACCAAATTTAAAAATTGGGCTCCGGCTACGTCTAGGAATGTCCATCATTTCCCAATCATGCAGCCTACACCTTCGCTGCATCTTCATCCCCTCCAGCTTCGGTATCCTTCACCAGATCCTTTCCACTGCTTCCAGCCTCAATCGCCAAAACCTCCTCAGCCTCCTCATCATCTTCCAGATCAGCTAACCTCGCCTTCCAGCCCTCAACATCCCAGCTGCTTCTGTCGAAGTCAGGATCTTGAGCCTCCTCCGCCATCTTCAGTTTTGTCTTATACATTGTGATGGCAGCGGAGACCTTTGCACCTTCTATGAGATCATGCTTCTCGTAGTCAATGTCGATCAGAATCTTAGCTGTCTTAGTCTTGGCGTCTTGAAGGGCTTTTTCGAGATCAGCAATCTTAAGATCCTTGAGCACTGCAACTTGTTGGAGATCAGCAATCTTCTTATCCAGCTCCTCAACACTCCCCACGTAGTCTTCAATCTCAGCAAATTTCTGCAAAAAAGACAAAGCAGTTCAAGATCAGGTGATCCTCAAATAAGTAGGATACCTAGGCAGAATTGGTGATCCTCACATCATTGAAGTATTTAAGGAACTGGTGGCGGATCAGTGGCAGGCCTTGTAGGTCCTCTATCTCGGAGTTTTTCCTCTTCTTGCCACCCCTTCCTTTAGTGGGTGCCTTGGGGATGGAGACACTAGGACTGGTAATGGCCTTCTTCTTTCTGGATCGAACAGTGTCAAGGTCGGCCATGTTGAACTGGGAGGCAGGCTTGGAAGCTTTTCCGGCACCTACACATTCAAAGCAAGATAAGTATCCTTATCCTATTTCTATTTAACTATTTATTTAAATCTTTAACTATATAAAAAGCAGGATACTTACTTGACATGGTAACTGAGCCTGAGGATATCTCTTGAGAATCCTGGGTGATTGTCTTGAATGATCTTGTTTCAGGGCCGAGTCTTCTAAAAACAGCAAGCCTTTCCTTAGTATCAGGAGATGGTATGAGATGTGAAACAGTGACAGCTGCAAAACATAAAACAAAAGGGGGTTAGTGATCCTATCACAAAAGCAAGATTACCTGGTGATCCTTCTCAGGATCCTCTGTCCTACCATGGGTGGACCACTTCCTTGGTAGATCCTTTCTGTTTGGAATGGTATCCCTTCTGACAAAGAAAAAGCGTCGTTTCCAGTTTGTATCGTTCTTGGTGGCCTTAAAAATGGGATGTTCTTCGCCGGGTTTTCGCTTAAACAGATATCGGTGGGATCCAAACGTTGTGAGATCATACATCTCTGCCAGTTCCGACATTCCTAAATCAATCCCTTCCTGCTCTATGATCCTTTCAAGGGTATATAAGACCCTCCAGATCATCGGCATAGCTTGGATGTAAGAGATGCCGGTTAAGGAGAAAAAGGATTGGGTAAAAGCTGGAAAAGGATAGGTATATCCTATGGTGAATGGGGTAACCGGAAAGGCAACCCACGTCTTAGAAATGTAGTCGCTCAGAACAGTGGGATCAAAGGGTTTGAAAAAGGCGTTCGCCGGAAAGCAGTGTCAGATCTTATCTACTTGTGCATCGTTAAAGCAGCACCTCTCATTTGCTGAGTCTTTGATGATCCCTTGACTCTTCAAGGGGCTATCCTTCTGGTGATCCTTGGCGGGGGAGGACCGGAGCATCATTCTTAACGAGATGATGGTAAAGAAAGAAAAACAGAGTAAGAGAAGGAGAAGTAGGAGAAGAGATACCTGATTGATCTTCGGCTAAGAATTTAAAGGGAAGTTCTCTTGGATTTAAATGCCAATTGATCCTATCTCTAACTCCTATTTATAATGATGATTTGCAGGATTGTCACTTCGGTGACGTCAGGTTTGCAACGGCTAGTCCATCTTCAACGGCTAGTTATCCGTTAGTTTGTTGCGGATAAGATCAACAAAATACAACTCGTTTATTTACAATATAACTCCTTATATTTTGGGGGCAATTGTTAGGGGTGGATTTCTAAATGACCCGTGATCCTCAATTATTATCCTGCTTGGTGATCCTTACTTCTGTGTCAGTTAGTGATCCTCAGAAGTGCTTTAGGATCAGGATCATGGATCATCCTAAGGATCCTTATACTAATGATTGCCTGCTTTGAATTCGTAATTGTTTTGCAGGAGTATCAATTGGGACTTGGTCTTGGCGATATTTCTGGAGAATATTCTAAGTCTATTCCGCACGTGCTTGGTCAGAAGTGGACGTTGTGGAGTCGTGGAGGACTTGCACCATTTGCGGATAGTTAGTTATTTAGATATTTTCTAATTTAAAAGGGATAGCGAGTTAATTAGACAACACTTTTTTTGCTATTTTTGGCTACACACACACTCATACAACTGCTCTCATCAATTTCGCTAACACACTTGGTGATTACACACATTTCTACACGATACACTATAGTGATCCTTGTACTTAGCTCGCTATCATCCGAAGTTGTAACAGATTGTTTGTTTAATTTAAGTTGGTGATCGGTAGTTTCCATCACCCGGGGTTTTTTGTGCCGGATATCAACTCTTGATCAAGGGCTTTTTCCCCGTATAAATCTTCGTGTCATTTGTTCATCATATTTCATAGTGATCCTTATTATTGTTCATCAATTCAAGCATCATACCCCGTAACAAAGAGTTTGGTTGCATTATCCTCGTCTGATTTTTGACCAAAACACTCGCCATGCTGCACAATCTGAAAATCAAACGGAATCTGAAAATAAAACAAGCGAAAAAGTAGTTGAAACATGTATTCAAATTACTGGGATACAAACAATGTTAGATAGAATTGAAGAACAGAATACTGAAAAAGAAATCAGTGATCTGATTCAAAACACATCATTCCTCAACATAAGAAGATCCGTATAAAACACCTGCAAAATCTGTTCAGAAAGAACAACCAACAAGTGATATCAACAAAACAGAACAAATAACCACAAAGATAGTACGACCAGATCGACAGAAAAATGCAGCAGAAGTATTATGTTCACCATACTTTCAAAGACAAATAGCAATGAACGAAGCAAGAACGGCAAACGAAAACAACATATCAGGATATGCTTTCCATGCAGAAGGAGAAATAACGTACAAAACCATTTATATACACTAACACAAAACAAAAATCAAATATTATAATTTAATAATTTTTTTGCAGGGACACTCTCTTTGAAATTAGTGATCATGTATTTCTGTCGAGATATGGTGTAGAAACAATGAGGCCATGATTGGAAATTACAAGAGAAGTAATCAATTGTTGGGCATATATTTTGAATGAAGAAGAAAAAAGAAGATCAAAAGACAACAAAACTCCAAGATTTTTCTGTACTATTCGAATGATGGTAAGATCTATAAAACGCAATTTGTCTGTTTTATACAAATAATATATGTTTAATGAAGTTTTTTGAAGTTTGATTGAATAAAGTTATATAAAACGCAATTGTCAGTTTTATTTCTTTCATAAAACGCAATGTGTACTTTGTTTGAATGAGGTTTTATAAAACGCAACTGTATGATTTATTACCTTCATAAAACGCAATTAATATTTTATTTTTTTTATTGTTATGCAGGCTTTCTCATTGAATGAAAAGGAAGAAAAAATGATAGAAGAGTTCACAAAGAACATAGAAAAAATTCTTCAAGGTGCAAAGTTAAAAAGCATAAACGGTTTTAAAATTATCCTTGTCCCGATTCTCCATGTAGAGCATTTCTTTGTGATCTCATTCAATCTTGAAGAGACACAAATATTCATCATTGACAACAGTGCAAAAGAGGTCACAAATAAACAAAAATATGGTGATGTGCCTGAAAAGACAGTAAGTTTTCCGACTTATGCTTTTAAAACACAATATAAACCACCTAATCTTTTTGTTTTTGTTTTTTTTTTTCTGTAGAGGAATGCTTTGGCATGTTACCTTAAATCTGTTGGTCATGAAAATGCAGATGATATAAATGGCATAAAACCTGTAAGAATGGAGATGAAATGGAGGACAAAAGATAACGGCATTGACTGTGGAATATTCTGTATGCGTCATATGAAATGTTATAACGGTGAAGAAGTCTAAAAATGGAATTGTGGGTTTCATGAGGAATATGAAGAACCTGCAATTATCAAGAAGGGTAAAAAGAAAAAAAACAAGTGAATAAGCAGACCGCACAACTTGAAGATTTAAGAAGAAAGTTTATCACAAAGATATTATTGCACGATCTCAACGAACGCAAAGATTATGTTATTGAGGATTCAAAGAACTTTCGCAACCTAAGTGCAAAACTTAAAAAAAAATCTTATGACACTAGTTTAGAAAGGATTAAAGAGAGGCTTGCTCTTGCTAGTTTATGAATTTATCATGTTTAAAACAATTACTTTGATTTAGAAATGCTAGTTATTATAAAACGCAATATTTTGTCTTTTATTCTAATTTATCATATAACGCAATATTTTGTTGGTATATTTTGTGTAAAACATATACTTAGAGTTACAAATGCTACTTATTGTTTGTTATTTTAAAACGCAATACAATGTCTTTATTTTTCATGTCTTGTCATATAACGCAATGATGCAAGATAGGATTGATATTTTAAAATTTTGTACAATTTATCAATAAAAATTTTAAATAATATGTTTAAAAGAAAGGGTACATAGATATTGAAATGCTATTTATGCTAAAAGGCAAAATCTTATTTTATACACTTGTTTTCTTTTTGTAATATTATAAAACGCAACATTTTAATAGTATACTAAAACTCAACATTGTCTATTTATTTGTTGTTTGCCTTATGTTATTTATTCTAAAACGCAATACATACTGTTTCCTAATTATTCTGTCCAAACATATAACGCAATACATCTTTATAACGCAATACATGTTTTTTTTCTTTTTTTATAACGCAAAAAAAATAAAGGCTTAATGACAATAATGACAATCATAAAACTACTATTTTATACTCTTTCTAAAACGCAATGTTATAAAATAAAATAATAATAAATGAGGAAATGATAAGACAAAAAAAACTGACAACTTAAAGACAAGAAATTGATAAGACAAAAAGCCTTTTGGATTCCTGATAAAGGGTACCCTCCCGATAAAATACTGTATGAGTGAACAATCAATTCAAAGAAAAAACTGAAATATAATCATTATTATTATTACCACACTTAATACCAATCCCTCTACCAATCCATTATATAAAAACAAAAATTCTAAATTATATTCACATTCCTCATACACCAATACCCAACCACAAACACACACAAAAACCCTAAATGGCTAATCAAGAATTATCAGTTTGGTGGTTTCAAAGAGAACATTTCGTTCTTCAGTTTCTTGATGGTAAAAAAATAAGATACCATTCCGTTGCTTCTCTTTAACACTGCAATGAGAATGTTTTGAGAAGGATGAATGAAATAGGAATACCACCAGCTTGTTACAAAAATCAGACAGCCGCACTTTTCAAAATTCTCTACAAAAAGGTATGGAAATCTGAATCAAATGGCAATTGAAGAAACCCAAGTTCCATCTTGGGAGTTTATTGGGGAAACTTTCAAAATTTCAGTGACCTGGGACGATGGTGATGTGGAGCTATACGACCCAAAGGACATATCTTCCAGTGAGGATATAAGCTTTTCGAAGCAGCTATCTGAAATTCCAATCATCAACAACTCTGCAAGCAAATTTGCAGAGAAGCTTCAGAAGGCAGTAATCTCACAGGTTGAACTTTGGACTCAATCTGAAAGTGATGAGGAAATCCCAAATGGAAGCTTGGGGTAATCATCTGAAGAAGAAACAAACTTTGATCCATGATGCTGATCTTGCTAGTAATTTTTATTTGATATTTTTATTTGATAGAAGTAATTTTGTGGTTTGTAAACATCATCTTTGTTTTAAACTTTCATCATCTATATAACGCAATATTTAAGATATCCACTTGCAGTTCATGTTTAATTTGTTCTGTGTTGATAAAGTAATATCAATTCATTGTTGTTATAATAAAACGCAATAACAATACATTGTTATCCACTTGCTGTATATTGTTGTATCTATAAAACGTAATAACAATACATTGTTGTTATCATAAAACGCAGTTAACAAAAAATAGCTGATATTTATGTAGGATATCACAAAAAGCAATAACAAAAATAGCTGAAACCTATACATCATAAAACGCAATAACAAATTCTTTTTCTTTTTTATTAATATCAGAATTTTTATACATACTTACATTATATTGCTAGACCCTATAGCATTAGAAGAAACCTTCTCTTTACATGTGCGACTGTTATGTCCTTTTCCACCACATACACGACACGATTTCTGGATCTTTGATGATTTCTGAATTGCAATATCACGATTAGACTTAATCCTTTTTTGTTCACCGCATCCTTTTGTCCATATTTTGATCGGGACACGAATCATAGAATCAGACTTTTCTAAGTTCCCTCCCATATCAGCAAACCTATCTTTGCGACTAGGAGGAGACGCAGCAACCATAACCTCATACGCTTTATCAATATAAGCTTTAATATGATCTCTGTAACGACACAGCTCATCTAAATCCCCAACCAATCTATTAACCACATATTCATTTGCTACAACAATTTCTCTAAAAACTTTATCAATTTCACTATTCCTACCAATTTCATCAAACCGAATATTGCAATGAATTAAGCCATTCGAAACAACATCTCTCATCCATCTTCTAAGAACATATCTTCTAGGAAACTCAGTTATATCATCATACCGTAGAACATAAGATATATGGCGGCACAATATACCAAATTGTTCAAACCGTTTGCAAGTACAACTTATACATAAACCATCTTCTTGTTTGCTGTATTGAACCTGTAAATAAAATTTAAAAACTATATAAAATTAGTGAAATGTAATATAATATAAAATGCAATGAATAATAAATATAATAAAGAAATTAAGCATATGATCATATGATATTAAAACGCAAAAAACATATGATAAAACGCAACTAACGATGAAAAACATAAAACGCAATAGATGTTTAAAACAATATTAATTTAAAAAATTACCTTGAATAAAGATGTGCATGCCTGTTTGAAATCCTTTATTTCATAATATTGAACATCACCCACAGTATCATGAGTCTTTGACATACACTTTGTAATCGCCACATCAATTTCAATCTGAATATATTTAAAAATTGTTTTGGTATATATTTCTGATGCTTGTTTCTCCAATACAAAGTCACTCCAAGTCTTAGACTGAATATACCTTGTATCATGATCATTCCTCCTGTGCTCATGTCTTTGAAAATCCATTGCAGTCTCAAAATGAGTGAAAAATTCAACAAGTGTACATCTTGAATTACAAAACTAACCAAAGAAGTAATTCTCGCTTTCACATCTAGAAGTAGTACGCATAAGACCAGCCAAATTCTCTCCATGGTAATAAGAGGGTATCTAATCAAATCGAAGATCGTACATATCTTTTAACCATTCATGATTTTCCAATCCAAAAGTAGACATTATTGAATGCCACTCAGTTTCAAAATCTTCTGGAATAATAGTATCATTCCAAACAACACGAGTCATTCTTGTATTAAACTCAATGTTGGATGACAAAACAGGACCAACCTGTATAAAAAGCAATAAAATTATTAAACATAAAACGCAATAATTTAAACTATATAAAAAACTGCAGTGTATAATATCAAAACATGTTTTCATTTATTCTTCTAATAAAACGCAATATCATGAAAATTATAAACCTAATGCATTATTGGTAAAACGCAATTGTGTTGTTATAATAAAACGCAATTCTATTGATAAAAATGTTTGGGGATCTTATTGTATAATAAATAAAACGCAACAATAAACCTATATAAAAATTCCAGTTTATTAGATCATAAAACGCAGTATAATACCTTTGTCTCAGTTTCTCCCATATATGCCACATACATAACCTATGCCTACTTCTTGAAAGTACATCCTTAATAGCTCTCTTCATTGCAGCATCTTGATCAGTAACAACAACTTTAGGCTCATTTCCAAAAGCATTAACAAAGCACCTTAAAAGCCATCGATAAGAATCTGCGGTCTCATAACCAAGTAATGCACCACCAAATGTGACATTCCTAAAATGATTATCAATCCCAGTAAACGGAACAAAGACCAAATCATATCTACATAAAACAAACTAATAAAGCATTAGAAAAAAAACAGTAAATATATAATGCAATAGGATATATAACGCAATAAAAGTAAAAAAACTTACTTGTTTGATTTATAAGTAGCATCAAAACCAACTATGTCACCAAATACTGTATAATTTGTTTTTGATTGCTCATCAGCCCAGAAAAGTCCTTTCAATCTTCTATCTTCACCAATAACATAATCACATGTGAAACCAGGAGAACATTCTTTCTTCCTAATAAGACGCCTAACTACCATTTCTGCATCATACTCTCCTATGTAAAGATTCAAATCCCTTCTATAGTTCTTACAATCAACTTTACTAGCACCAACTTCACCAAAACCACCATACATTGTTTTCATAGTATTTAATGCTTTAACAAGTCCAACATTGATTGCAGACAATCCAGATATAAAACTTTCTTTAACATAATCAATACTTCTGGCAGCAGGCAAGAAATGAATATCTTCATCTTCAACAAAGATATGATCATGTTCTTCTTCAAAGTAATAGATTTTAAACATATTATTGTTCTCTAATATTAATTTCACATGAGCATTGCATCCAACTCTTTTTGAACCTCTATTACGTCTAACAATCTTTTTACTATTTTCATCAACTTAACCAGAATCTATTGCTTTGCTATCATGAAATCCTTCTTTTGAACAGACAATATATCTTATTTTCACTAAACCACCATTTTTCCATGAAGTATTTTTTCTTGTAGAAAAACCTGCAGCAAGTGCATATGTCTGATAAAACGCAAAAGCCTCATCAAATGATTTAAAAAACATTCCAACAGAAGGTCTAATGGATCCACTGAATTTAGGTTTGTAAAACTTTCTTCCATTGTTTAAGCATACACGTTCCTCCCATTTGGAATTGTGATCTGAAACAATTAACAAATAACTATAAAACGCAATACCTCTTATATAATCATGTTTTTGGTGTTAAATCTCAAAATATGTTATTCAAAATTGAAAAAATACAGAACTTTAAAGTTTGTATATCAACTAATGTGGTTAAAAGCATAAAACGCAATACGTTCAGTAAAACGCAACAAATGATGAGCAAACAAAACAATGTATAAAACGAACAAAACATTTAAATTGTACAACAATGACAGTTATGTGCTTTATATTAGAACAATTATAAATTTAAAGTTTGTATGCATATAATGTGAATAAAATCATAAAACGCAACTCTTCACTAAAACGCAATAACTGATGAACAAACAAAACGAACAAATTATGTTAAATTATAGAACAATAACAATTAAACTTATGAAAAATCAAATAGTAATAACAGAAAGACAAATTATAAAACGTAAAAGATGAATTTCTGCAATGTAACAAAAAATTACTCAAAATTGAAGTTAAACTTACCAACAGAGTCTGCAGAACACATTGACGTTGTCGAATTGACGAACGAAACAAGATTATTGCTTGAAAAAAAAGGTGAATTTGCGATCGATTGCGATTTAGGATTATACAATCTCAATTCTGTTATGAAATTGATGAACTAAGAGAAGAGGTAACAAAATCTAGTATAGTATTAGAAAGCAGATATGATAATGGATAGTATTAGAAAGCAGATATGATAATGTGAAATGACGAAAAAGCCCACGCGTCCAAAATTTTAAAAATAACAGATGAACGGCTAAGATTGCTTCCTATACTTCCTAGCGAAAATTAACTTCCTATTTGATCCCCACCCTATAATTCATATATATATTTATAGTTAATCAAGCTGTTGTGTTTAACTTTAAATTAAGTTTGTTACTTATCAACATGTCGTATGCTTTGACATTCGAAAAACCAAAAGAAAAAAAATAATAAGATTGTAGAGAAGAATAAAAGGAACCAAATGAAGATTCGCTACTCTTGTATCTTCTCTTATCCCGCCTTATATCATATCCAAGGTTTACTAACAAGCTAGAACGGAGAAAAAGAACGTTACATAGTGTAACATTACTTGTTTTTAAGTTACATCATTGATCAAAACACAACTAATATAATAATTAATGTAACTTGGTTACTAATTTATGCGTTTAGGAAGGGGACCAAGTGGCGGATCGAGTGGATAGAACCATAGCCTACATTCAAACCCTGAAAACCAGCTTGGAGATGAACAAACACAAGAAGGTTAAGTTGTTGAGTAAGAATAGAGATCAAATGAACACACGGAAATGATCAACAGTTTGTGCATATCGCCGTTTTGGTAACTGGATTGAAAACACATTCGAGTTTTTATAATGTTGTTCGATTAGTTTCTTGATCAATATAGCACAGAAGTAAGGGGTTGTTTGTTTACCTCTTAATGAGCCTCTTAATGGTTCAAACCTCTTTAGTGGTTTGGCACTTAATGATTCAGACTGTTTGTTTCACAAGCAGATGTCTGAATGGTTCAGACATTTGCCTCTGAATTGTTAAGATTTATACAAAGTCTGAATGGTTAAGACTTCAAATCTGAATTGGTCAGACATTTTCCTCTGAATGGTTAAGCATTATACAGGCTCTTAATGGTTCAGACCTCCTACTGGTTCAGCGCTTAATGGTTCAGACATCTTACTGGTTCAGCACTTAACCATTCAGATGTTGCCAAACAGCCCCTAACACTTGCAAGTTTCTCAAGTATTTAGGAAACATTTTATTCATCAGAGAATTCATCAAATGTAGAATACGTTATAATTCATAACAAATTTCCGACTAACCTGATTTTCATCATGTAAGGGAATATTAATTTTCTCATCTAGATATTGAAATCAATTTTTTCATATCATTATGTACAATTTGTTGTATAATTGATCTAGAACAAGTAATTTGAAGAAATTAACAAACCTGTAACCGAATTGAAATTGCAAAGTTTGTGATGAAACCTGGATTAATCTCTGAATCGTATGAGTACTATCAGATAAACCTATTTGCGGGTTACTCGCAATGATTTATCGGATTAGACACAGAGATCACTCTTGTTAGAATTGGGAGTTGGTGAATCTGTGATGTTGAATTGTGAAAAGCCCAAAAACTGTAACCGTAAGTATCTTGTGTTTGTGCGTACTTCTTGTTCTTTTTCATCGAGAGGTTTTAAAAGTCTGCCCAGACTTCATATGTGGCCTGTTTTAAAATAAACTTTATGGTTTCTTTGTTTTTTTTCTCAAAATCAGCGACTATTAGTCCCAAAAAATAAGTCCAGGTTTGTTAATGGGCTTTATCAAATAATAATAATAATAATAATAATAATAATAATAATAATAATAATTTAGTATATCGTAAGTTTAAAACAATAATTACAAAGTAATTATTATTGACAAGGCCCGTATAGACTCAAATAATATTAGGATTAAATTTAGCCCGCACTCCCGCGTCACCTAACTCGTTTAACCTCTAATGTTATTTCCTCGATCAACAAGTTAATCCAATACCCTAAAATCCGTTGATAACACTTAAATTACCAACATTCCTCCCCCATTTTAGTGGTATCCATGATTAACTTAACCATCCTCACCGAAACATAAATGCATGCATAATGAAAATGTCATGAGGATTGAATTTTCACTTAGTACATTACACATTACAAATATTAGAATAATAAGGTGTCTCTATGGATTGAACCCATGTTATCCATTTAAATACATGTAGGTAACATACACACACGTTTACAAATCCAAATTCCATTTGACCCAATGTTTTACTAGCCTGCGTCTTAATCCTTCAAAGAATATATCAAAGCTCAAGTCCAAAGCTTCTTGAAGCGGCTAAACTTCATATTATTATAGGTAGTTCATTACTGTTGCACCTGCACTGCAATTTATCAATGAACTATTAAGAAGTTCAACTTCAACCTACTTTATCTTGCAGTCTGAACACATACCTTGGGATGATGTGCTAATGTGTTCCATTACCGTTATGACAAGCTTTCCGCATTGAATTCTGCATCTAACATTGTATTAGATGGGAATTGGGTGTCTTGACATAAGATATTTAAATGGACTTTAAACCCATCCCTTTGGCTGATTTTTTCACGAAATCTCTTCCTAACCCTTTAGTTAGATGATCAGCCATATTATATTCAGATCTTACAAAGTCAACAGATATCACTCCATTCATGATTAATTCTCTAATCATGCTATGTTTAACACCTAGGTGTCTATACTTTCCATTATACACTTGGCTATAAGCCTTAGCCAAAGTAGCTGCACTATCACATCTGATAGATATAGGTGATATCGGTTTTGGCCACAAAGGAATCTCAAAGATCAAATTTCTTAGCAATTCAGCTTCTTTACCAGCTGCTGCTAAAGCTACAAATTCAGATTCCATTGTTGAATTTGTGATGCAAGTTTGTTTCTTTGAGGCCCAGGAGATAGCACCTCCACCAAGTAAGAACACCCATCCATTTGTGGATGAATTATCTTCCTTATTGTTTATCCAACTTGCATCAGAGCACCCTTCTATAACTGAAGGAAAACCTGAATAGCATAAACCAAAGTGCATGGTTCCTTTTAAGTACTTAAGCAGTCTGTTCACTGCTTGCCAGTGTTGAGCACTAGGATTACTAGTAAATATGCTCAACTTACCAACAACATAAACTATATCAGGCCTTGTGCTAATCTATTATATATAATAAATGAAAGTTATTTGGGCCACGTGTCACTTAATTGGGGCATCCTCAGTTCTGTTTTCCCGCCCAACAGTACCACACTTCCATCCCTTTTATACTCCCTCCGTCTCGTTTTTTCCTTTTCAAAACCCTGAATCTGAATCTTCTTCTCCTTCTCCTTCTCCTGTACTCTTCTCCCTTCTTAATCAAAGATCAAACGAAATCATCTCATCATGAATCATTCAGCCTTTGTAATTTTCATGTCTGATTATACCATGAAGAGGTAATATCTGGCTTTTGTAATTATCATCCCGAGCTATAGTTGGGAAGATTCTTTCATCTTCTTCGTCCGCAAGGTTCTTCCATTTGAGGTTTGATTTGTATGTTTAAAGATCTGTGTTTATTTCTTCTTATTTTCATACAAAGTTTTAATTAAACCCTAATTTCTACTCGTAATCTCATCATATGGTTCCAGGGTTGTTATCATCGATGGTCATCAAAGTTGAAATCCGCTTACCTGCGGATAGATTTCCGTCATGAACTGGTATGTTTGAATATGTTCAGAAACTAAGGGTTTTTTTCTTAATGGTGATGATATGTGTACAACATCTGTTGATTATTGATCTTTGAATATGTTCACCGATTATTCTTTTTGAAATTAGGGTTTCATTTGCTTGAGATTTGAATCTTCCGATTGTTGAAGCCTTTGAAGCCTATCCTCTTAAATTTCCAGTTCCTGAGGTATTATCTGTTTGTAACAGCAGTGGTTCAGCATCTACAGTGGATTCAACATCTACAGTGGATTCAACATCAGGTGTTTGCTATTATTGTTTGATGTTGTTTGCTATTATTGTTTGATGTTGTTTGCTATTGCTGTTTGCTATTATTGTTTGATGTTGTTTGCTATTATTGTTTGATGTTGTTTGCTATTATTGTTTGATGTTGTTTGTAATTGTTGTCAAGTAAGGTAAAAATGGTCATTCTATTTACCTGAATATTGCGTATGATATCCTTTTAATTTTAATCGCCCAACAAGTTTTTTGGTTTGTTTCTTTCATATTTCATTATGATTTGTATGCTTTTAGGGTTTGATTTTATATTGGTCATCACATTAATGTTGAGTACTCAAGAATATTGGATGGTTTACTTAGTTTTATTTTGGGTATTTTTGGATGATTTCATCCATTTCTTTAGATAGTTCATGATTGAAGATGCAGTTGAAGGGATCATTTGAGTGAAATGAATGTTGATTTATCAGAAGATGCAGTTGCATGTATCTTAAATAAGGTAATAATTGCATTACATCCCTGTTGAAAAATAGAATTGATAAATTTAAGGAAAGTGAGGTTGAAAGATGTTAACCCAATAGTGGAGATCTCATTCTACAGTTTCGATAAATTAAGGGTATTCTCATATAATTCTTCCTAGATGCTTCCAATGAAGCGGCACTTTGGACATCTGTTGTCTTCAAACATCTATTATCTATTATGTATTATCTATTCTATCTATTATATATAATAAATGAAAGTTATTTGGGCCACGTGGACCAAATCACTTTCATTTATTATATATAATAGATAGAATAGATAATACATAATACATAATACATAATAGATAATACATAATAGATAATAGATGTTTGAAGAACAACAGATGTCCAAAGTGCCGCTTCATTGGAAGCAGCCAGGAACCATTATATAAGAATACCCTTAATTTATCGAAGCTATAGAATGAGATCCTCCACTGTTGGGTTATCATCTTTCAACCTCACTTTCCCTAAATTTATCAATTCTATTTTTCAACAGGGATGTAATGCAATTATTCCTCTCAATCAAATAGACCGACCCTTGCTTCCTCTCAAAGTGTTATGGAATAGTTATAACAGCTGATCATGCTAAGGACTGTTATAACTAACCACTGCTCCTTATAAAGTCTGATGGACTTAAATACTGATGAGGCCTATCCACTATTGAAGACAAATCCCTGTTAAAGTTCCATGTGCTAAGGACTGTTATAACTAATCACTGCTCCTTATATAATCATCGTTCCAGTATCATTGTTCCAACATCGTCGTTTCAATGAAGCTTCCCATCACACATCAACCTTTCAATATCGATGTTGCAATATAATTGTTGCAACATCGTGAAAAGTTGCATGTGCTACCTTCTTTGATGGGAGAGTTGTACGTTGAACGGACGATATGTATTTCTTCTTCTCATTACTCAGCATTTGTTCATAAAGGATAAGAGAAAACTGAAGCTCTCTCTAACCCATTTTCAGAAAAAATTTTGTTGATATGTGGTTTCCCTTGGTAATGGTATGTGTTTTTGTTTTTGATTTTTACTGAAGTTTTGTTATCTGAGTTGTGACTAAATGATGATTGTGAATGATCTGCTGCAGATGATGATGATGATGATTGTTCTACGGTTGTTTCTAGTATTATTGTTCCAACATTGTTTAAAGTATGTGTGTTTTGCTACTCCAATTTTGAATATTTTTAGTTTTTTATTTTGAAGTGATATACTCTAATTCTCGCTTTATATTTCAGTCTAATCACAGTTGTTTGAAATTCATACAATCTGCTGCGGGTTATTATAGGTTTGTATAGCATAAAGTTAAATTAAACACAAAGAAACATTTTTAAATGTACATTTATAATAATTTTTGCTGGTGACTAAATGATGATTATATGTGACTCTGGGCAGATGATGATGATGTAGAAGCCGTAGTAGTTCCTACTAAACGCAAGAAAGCATCTGCTATTGCTGTAAGATAAGATTTTATCTTACTAGAGTAATGGTCTTTCCTGCCTTTTTTGTATTAAAACAAGCATAAAGTTTGCTTTAAAGGGGCTCTTTATGAACAAAGTTAAGTATTAAGTATATGAGGACAGGGCTACTCTTCCGTAGTTGAAGAAGTGTTTTCATGTACTGCATCTTGGTCTGTTCACGAGAGATCAGGTTTCTATAAATCTTGCTGTTGATGTATTTAGTACTTCCGTGGAGTTCATGGCGATTGTGGAAGATATACTTTGATGGAGTTTAAAGCTAAAAGCACTAACTTTTAAGCTAAAAGCACTAAATTTTTGCTGTTAGGTTCGTAGATTTCTTGGTGTTGTTCTTAGATTTTAAATTGTTTCTTTTAGATTCGTAAATTTCTTAGTTTCGTTTTCTTGAATTCTATGTAATTTTGTAAAGTACAATAACAAACAGTGGTTTGAACATCTGTTTGCATTTTGGTCAATAGATAATGGAAACCCATGTTAGGTTGAACAGTGTTTTTAAGAGGAAAACAATGTTAGAAGAAAGTAGATCATATTAAGTTAAACATCTGTTCAGGGTTAAACAGATGCTTGGCCTTTAACAGATGTTTGGCCTTTTATATCAAAGGTTTGGACTTAAACAGTTGTTTGAGCTTAAACAGATGTTTGGCCATAAACAAATGTTTGACCTTAAACATATGTTTTACCTTAAACAGATGTTTCGGCTTCTGTATCAGATATTTGGACTTAAACAGATGTTTGGCCTTAAACGGATGTTTGGCCATAAACAGATGTTTGGCCTTAAACCAAACATCTTTTTAAGGTCAACATCTATTTCACTGTAGATGCAATTTGATTAACTTTTGGTCAACATCTGCTTGAATTTTGGTCAACATCTTATTTTCCAAACAAGTACAAAATCCCAAATCACCCTATCAGTTAAGTGCATTGAAGTAAAAGTGGAAATGATATTATTCATGTGGTCCTGTTGTGGTTTTATTTGACCTTTAATATGGGTTCATGATCTAATACGGTGATTTGAAGGCATTGCTGTTTCATGTTTATACTAATAAATAAAAATCAAGTACACTTGGATGATTATTAAGCTCCTCATTTTGTTTGTTTGGGTATAGTATTCTTGAAATTGGTCTTTTTTTGCAAACAGATGTTTATGGGCAAACATCTGTTTAAGCTCAGACCTTTGTTTATGTTAACAGTGTTTATATGTAACAGTGTTTTTCACATCAGTGTTTTTTATACGTGGTCGAAAACCGGTGATCGTTTGTGCTTAAGTTGATGCTTTTACATAGCTTTTAATCTTGAATAGCCTACTTTTAATGGGATTTGTGTTTTACATGTCTAAAAGAGTTTAAGGAGCTAATCGGGAGCTAAACGGAGCACCAGGGATGTGAAATGAACAAAACCGGGTTAATCACGAAGATTGGATGTGTTTTGTGGAATGTTAATGGATTTAAAATGAATATATTGGAATATGGCATGATAGAGGGCTTAATTATGAGAACGTGGGCGAAAACGGTGAGTAAAACGGAGCTATAACGAAGAAGTTATGAAGAAAACAGTTTCGGACAAAACCGGCAAAACCAGAGGCCGTCGGGGACGCCCCTATGGCCGTCGGCGACGGGCCTCCGTTTGCTGAGTCGTGAAATCTTGTTTCTTATTGATCTTTGATGAGTTATAACATTTTGTTTGACCATTTTTCGGGGGTTACGAACCTTAGGAGGTAAAAACACCTCCTTGGAACCATTCTTGATCATCCAATTCATCCCTAATCAATCCTAACACAACCACTAACACCATCTTCATCCTAACCCTAATCAAATCACCATCTCCATCATTCCATCATCACCATCATCCTCTTCCACCTTCATCTTCAAACCCTAACTTCGACCTCTCCTCAAGACTTGAAGATTATGGTTCGGGGTTCGTGTTCATCCTCCGGTGATCGTGCTTCTTCGACTATGAACGGCTAGTCTCCTCGGTTTCACCCCGGTATAGGTAGTTGTTTAATTTAGGGTTTCGAATTGTTTCTTGCTTCAACTTTGTGACAAATTGTGTTTGATTTTTGAAACCATTGACAATAGTTTACATTTGTTTCGTATTCGTAAATTGTCGAACGATGTTAAAAGTTATGACTTTACGAAATGGTTATGTGTAGTTATGCATTGTCGTGGTTAGGTTTTACTTGTGTTGATTACAAAGTGCATTCTTGTCCGTTTTTCGAAACGTTGATAGTTATTGGCACCTAAGTCACGGTACACTAAATCCGCTAATCGTATGCAATTGAGTTGAATCTAAAATTTGTAGAAACCCAAGGTTGGCAATTACCGAAACCGGGTGTGGAACTTGTTTCTAGTTTCTTGTTTCAATCATTTAGTAATTTAGTTTGCTATCTTAGTTAATCAACAGTAGTTTTAAATAATATCAATTTGTCGGCTTGGTCCGACTCCTTTTCAAAACCTAACAAACAAATAAAAATAAGCAAGCTTCATAATCAATTTGTACATTTTTGTAAATAGTCTAACTAGTCGAACAGGTCATGCGATACTGACCACATGCTCTTCGTGGATTCGATACCCGACTTACCCTAGCTACCTAGGTTTAATTGGGTTTTTGACTGATCGGGACGACACGGTCTTTCAAAATGGCGCCGTTGCCGGGGAGCTAGTGCGCTTAGTATTTCATTGCTTGTTCGATTTTAGTTTAGTTTTTCTTTCTTGTATTTTTGTGATTTTACTTTGGGTGGTCGAGCTTGTTTGTGCAGGTACATGTTTTGCAGGTACCATCTTTCAATATGAATTGGGTAGATGATGATCCGTGTGAGTGTTGCGGAAGCGGAGAGCACTATTTAGAGGATTGCTATGTTTTCTATGAAAAAGTTCAAGCCAACAAGGAACGGGAAGACTACCTCAGCGGTTTGTTTGAATATAGGAGGGCGGATTATGAAGATTTCAATGGTCCATCCTCACATTCTCCATACATTAGACCTCCACCACCGGAGCAAGAAAATGACGCTTATCAGTCATGTCCTTGTTGTGGAAAAGTTCACATACATGAAGATTGTCCAGTGTTTTGGAAAGATCCAGTGTTTTGGAAAGAAAAAATAAAGTCCGGTTACAAGCCACCACCACATTATCAAGACTATTACTATGAACCCAAATCACCATATTTCTCAAGTTACCGGGAGGAGGAGTATGATGATTATTATAATGAATACCCTCAACCGGTATACGAGAAACCACAAGATTCGATGCATTCCAAGCTTGATGCTCTCATGAACATGGTGAAAGAATATCACCAGGATATCAAAGATATGAAGAAAGCAAATGAAGTGAGAGATAAAGCCCATGAAGCATTAGTGGTGCAAGTGGGTCAATTAGCGGAGGAATTAGCCCAACTTAAACGAGACCAAGAGGTTTGGGCCAATGGTACAATAGTAGATGGTGATGTGGTGGAAGAGGTTATCGATCTTCCCGAGCAAGAAAATGAATGTTTGAACCGAGCGGAAGACATCACACCGCGAGACGAGTCGGATCCGAAAGATGCCCACGTTCATATCCATCCTTCTCCCATACTTATCACTCCAACCAACAAAGTTGGGGATGCGGGTTCGGGTTTGGGTATAAGGATTCGAAGGGTGGCGTTGCAAGACATAGGCCAGTTTAGTAAGAAGCGACCCCAAAGTTGTACAATATGCATGCCGAGCAAAATAAAAAGAGAATGGATCCGGCATGCCAAACACCGAGCGTATGTAGGCAACTCGGTAGGAAAATGTGCACTTCGACCACCATGAGAGGCAAATCGGGTATAATTGTTGTAGAGTTTGTACTATTATTCGTTTTTTTTTTCTTTTCTTAGTTAAATGAACGTTGTGGGTGTGTTCCCTATATAACCCTCACGAGACCTCTCGTCCTCCCAAGCTATTGGGGGGTTTAAAAGGGCTTGTTGCATAAGCTAAATGCAACCGTGATTCCTACGAAAGTGAGTTAGGCTTGTTATTGTTGTAACTTATTTTTCCACAAAAAAAATCAAGGTAATTTAACGCATGATTTGGTAACACCTTTATAAAAATGGTAGAACTAACCACCTAACAAATTTCAATGGTTGTGAGAAGCATGCTTCTACACAAGGGTTAGAACTTGTAGGTACATGATGTTCGAGAGACAACCGTTTTTATGAAGAGAAGAAGAAGAAGATTTGGGCATCAAGCGACAAAAATCAGGTGCATGCGTTTCCTTTTTACCTTGATTCTTAGTTTAGTAATAAGTGGATTGTATTTTGTATTTTATTTTTCTGGGGTGAAATTTTGGAAGGTTAGCCGTGTCACATCCCTTGTGCGTTTTAAAACTCTAGTTCTTACACATTGAGGACAATGTTTACCTCAAGTGTGGGGATGGGGGAGTAGTAAAAGTTTTCGATTTTGACCCGTTCATTTAAATACTACACATTTAGGACAATGTTTACCTCAAGTGTGGGGATCGGGGAAAATTTCAAAAAATTTTCAAAATTTCTTGTTTAAAAGGCGATCTTAAAAGCACAAGTAACTAAGTCAACGAGGGATTGCACAACCCATTTGGTCTTTTGTCATGGTCAAGTTCAAATTAATAGCATGACGGGTATTTAGCGGGTGGTTATTTGGGAATAATTCGCCTAAGGAACTAGCATTTTATGCATATCACATACCATACCCTTATACGTGAGGTTTTGAGCCACTTTTATATCATAGATTTACATATACATGTTTCTTTGTTTGAGTGGACCATTAGTCGCGTATTGTAGAACTTGCAACTTTTGATACGTTCGAGACCATAGACCGAATACAAGCACGAGAATGATTAAGGCATTAGGTAAACCTTTTCCTGTTACACCATTTTTATATCCTTACCCAAAAATTATCCCCTAGTAGCCAATTTTGAGCCTAATCCTTTCGTTTGACTACCCTTTAGCCCATAACCTTAAAACTTTTTTTCTTTTAAACCCGTGTGATGGAAATTCGATTATAGGAGTAAAGTTTGTATAGTTGTATTTGTTTGTTTGCATAAAAAAAAGAAAAAAAAGAGAAAAATCAGAAAATGTATGAAAAAGATAGAAAATTGTGAGAAAAGAACAAAAATATATGTTCTTAGTTTGAGAAATAAAAGGCTAAAGTTGTTGCCTTGTAGTTGATGTTTATAGTTTAGTTTTGTTTAGAGTAGTCTTTTGTAATAAAAATCGAATTTTCATCACCTTAGCCACTTTAAAATATCCTATTTCCTACCCTTCGCCTAACCCCATTACAACCCTCCAAAGACCTTATGACTTGTACTTAGTATTCGTGTTCGGTGGTGGAGAACGATTGAGTTGCAAGCCTATGCGGGTACGTGTTCTAATAGGTTTTGAGTGATTACTTGAAAAGTGCTAATTCATTATCTATTAGCCAAATTTTAAACCGAGTGGAGAGAACATTGTGAGGGGTGTGCATGATTTATTAGTTTCAAAGGCGGGTTAATCTTCGATAACCATTTTATATGTGATTATTCACTTTACCGTTAGATATTTCGTAAATTGTAAAAAGTTTGAACCGGGTATGACTTTAGACCTTAACTTTAGTCTCGGGGATGGGATGTGTGTTTCTCGTTCGACCCACGTGAAAGTGAAAAACAGATTTGCTTGAGGGCAAGCAAAATACAAGTGTGGGGATGTGATACGTAGTCGAAAACCGGTGATCGTTTGTGCTTAAGTTGATGCTTTTACATAGCTTTTAATCTTGAATAGCCTACTTTTAATGGGATTTGTGTTTTACAGGTCTAAAAGAGTTTAAGGAGCTAATCGGGAGCTAAACGGAGCACCGGGGATGTGAAATGAACAAAACCGGGTTAATCACGAAGATTGGATGTGTTTTGTGGAATTTTAATGGATTTAAAATGAATATATTGGAAGATGGCATGATAGAGGGCTGAATTACGAGAACGTGGGCGAAAACGGTAAGTAAAACGGAGCTATAACGAAGAAGTTATGAAGAAAACAGTTTCGGACAAAACCGGCAAAACCAGAGGCCGTCGGGGACGCCCCTATGGCCGCCGGCGACGGGCCTCCGTTTGCTGAGTCGCGAAATCTTGTTTCTTTTTGATCTTTGACGAGTTATAACATTTTGTTTGACCATTTTTTGGGGGTTACGAACCTTAGGAGGTAAAAACACCTCCTTGGAACCATTCTTGATCATCCAATTCATCCCTAATCAATCCTAACACAACCACTAACACCATCTTCATCCTAACCCTAATCAAATCACCATCTCCATCATTCCATCATCACCATCATCCTCTTCCACCTTCATCTTCAAACCCTAACTTCCACCTCTCCTCAAGACTTGAAGATTATGGTTCGGGGTTCATGTTCATCCTCCGGTGATCGTGCTTCTTCGACTATGAACGGCTAGTCTCCTCAGTTTCATCCCGGTATAGGTAGTTGTTTAATTTAGGGTTTCGAATTGTTTCTTGCTTCAACTTTGTGACAAATTGTGTTTGATTTTTGAAACCATTGACAATAGTTTACATTTTTTTCGTATTCGTAAATTGTCGAACGATGTTAAAAGTTATGACTTTACGAAATGGTTATGTGTCGTTATGCATTGTTGTGGTTAGGTTTTACTTGTGTTGATTACAAAGTGCATTCTTGTCCATTTTTCGAAACGTTGATAGTTATTGGCACCTAAGTCACGGTACACTAAATCCGTTAATCGTATGCAATTGAGTTGAATCTAAAATTTGTAGAAACCCTAGGTTGGCAATTACCGAAACCGGGTGTGGAACTTGTTTCTAGTTTCTTGTTTCAATCATTTAGTAATTTAGTTTGCTATCTTAGTTAATCAACAGTAGTTTTAAATAATATCAATTTGTCGGCTTAGTCCGACTCCTTTTCAAAACCTAACAAACAAATAAAAATAAGCAAGCTTCATAATCAATTTGTACATTTTTGTAAATAGTCTAACTAGTCGAACAGGTCATGCGATACTGACCACATGCTCTTCGTGGATTCGATACCCGACTTACCCTAGTTACCTAGGTTTAATTGGGTTTTTGACTGATCGGGACGACACGGTCTTTCAGTTTTATAGTCTGTTAGGTTGTTAGATGTCATCACCTCAGTGTTTTATATGTAACAATTATTATGACATCAGTGTTTATATGTAACAGTGTTTATCCCAACAGTGTTTATATGTAACATTTTTTATCACATCACTTCATTGGTTTGATATGTACTATAAATTGAACAGTTGGTTCATTTTTATACTAATAAATAAAAATAAAGTACACTTGGATGATTATTAAGCTCCTCATTTTGATTGTTTGGGTATAGTATTCTTGAAATTGGTCTTTTTTTGCAAACAGATGTTAATGGGCAAACATTTGTTTAAGTTTGAAGATTTGTTTAAGGCCAAAAATCTGTTTATCGCCAATTTTCTGTTTGTGGGCAATCGTCTGTTTAAGTTCAAACTTTTGTTTAAGTCCAGACAACTGATATATAAGGCAAAACATCTGTTTAAGCCCCAACATCTGTTTAAAAGCCTGTTACAACCACTGTGCTGGTTGAAACATTTGATTGTTAAAAGTTATCAACTGCTGAAATACAACCTCTGTTTCTTCAATCTTCGTGTTGACCACTGACTTACTAAACATCAGTGTTTAAAAAATTGTTTGGTATCCACTGATAGGAAAAAATAGCCACTGCTCACTTTTTTACTGTTGACATCCATTGATATTGACCATCAACGGTTTTCCTAAAAAATAGCCACTGCTCACATTTTTATTATTGATGGTGTTAATTATTGATAGATTGAAATTATCAAATAAAAACTAGAATTACAATGAAATTACCATTTTACCTAATCGTTACATTCCAATGAGATAAGAGTTCCTTCAACATTGTTTTCGTGATAAAATTTAAAGTTAAATTAAAAAATAAAAAAAATACTTGATGACTATTTGTTGCAAATCAAATCAGTAATTAATGCTAATTTCTTGAGCTTTGGACATTTAAAATATGCAAAATGTGAATTTCAAACTGACGGTTATTATCTCTTAATTAAAGTTAAAATAAAAATTAGAAAAGTCATCATGACAATTGCTTTCAAATCAGATCACTGATAATATCAGTAATTTTGAAATTCAAAATATGCAAAATAGTAATTTAAAATTGACGTTCTCTTTTTTTTTCCTACTTTGCATATCATTTCTAATATTTAATTAGTTTAATAAAGCAGGATATAAAGATATACACTACCTACCTTTCAGTTCCCAATAAAGATCATGACAATTGCTTCCAAATCAGATCAGTAATTACTGATAATATCAGTAATTTTGAAATTCAAAATTCAAACCATATATTCTTATCCTATAAATAAGATATAATTATCTGGTTTCACATTCAAATCTCGCTCGCTCATATATGTGAGCGTATCTTTCTCTCTCAAGTGCATCTTTCTCGTGATTAGGGCTGTCCAAACTGCTCGACGATCGAAGATCGCTCGAAAAATGCTCGAAAAATGATCGTTCGATTCCCGCTCATTTTGTAAATGAGCCGATCGGATCGGTTCGATTCAAATTCAATCCGAGCATGAGCAAAGCTCCGCTCGCTCGTCGATCGCTCGGTTTCGCTCGAATTATTTTTTTTAATAATAATATATATATTTATATTATAGATTTTATAGATTAAAAACCCAAAAAAATATAATAGCCCAAAAAAAATTAAAAGCCCAAATAACATTCAACCCAACTTAATATTTAATATGAAATCTAACCCTAAATCTTATTCCTAAAAGAGTATTCACTATTCAGTCGTATCATATTCATATCGCCGCTCTCTAGTCTCCGACTCTCACTCTCTGGTCTCCACAGTCACACTCACACACATCGTCGGACAATCAAAGTATCAAACAAGTGAGTCGCTCCAGTCTTCAATCTGCAACATATCGCCGCTCTTGTGTTTCTTGATATTGTTAAGAACACTTTTAGAATCATGATTTGAGTTATGTATTGCTTTTGTTAGTAAAGTGTTGGACATGTTTTAATTAAGTTAGAATTTGTTTTGCTTGAATGAAGCCTTATCATTCAATCGAGCGAAAACGATCCGCTCGATTTTTTTTAGGATTTGATAAAAACCGAGCGAAACCGAGCCGATCGATTCAAATTCAATCCGAGCATGAGCATCACTTTTGCGCTCGGTTTTACAAATTTGATCCGCTCGGATCGTATCGGTTGTAATTCAATCCGAGCATGAGCAGACCCTCGATCGGATCGGATCGGCTCATGAACACCCCTACTCGTGATTCAGCCGCTAATCTCCGATTACACTTCTTTGTTCGAATGTTTGTTGATTATGTTTACATGTTATCGTTCCAGTATCATTGTTCCAACATCGTCGTTTCAATGAAAATTCGCATCCCACATCAACCTTTCAATATTGATGTTGCAGTATCATTGTTGCAACATCGTGAAAAGTTGCATGTGCTCCCTTCTTTGATGGCAGAGTTGCAGCTTCAACGGACGATATGTATCTTCTATCTTGAAAAGTTGCATGTGCTATCTTCTTTGATGGGAGAGTTGCATTGTTTGATTTTCGTTAAATCGAAAGTCAGGTTTTCTTGCGCCAGGAAGATTTTCTTCTTTTATAGAAAGTATAGATTCGTCCAATATCGTGAAAACTCAGATGTGCTACAACAGTTGAGAAGAGACCTTTGCATTTTAGGTTTGTTTCTTATTTGTGTTGTCAGTAATATAGAGTGCGGTGGTAAAGACGTGCAGTTCATGGCGATGCTGAAGGACATACGTCGAGAGGTTCAGCAATCGATGGAGTTGAAACTAAAGTTTCTTAATTCTTGCTGTTATTCTTAGATTTGAACTTTAATATTGTTCAGTATGTTATGTAATTATTGGACTTTTAGTTTTAAGGTCATGAATAAATGAATAAATTTAATTTTATGAATCTATGTTGTGTTTTATTTTTACTTATTATTTAGTGTTTCAGTAATATTTAAATTATGTTGATGTTGAATTGTGTCTGAACATCTGTTTGGTAAGTCAACAGAGGTTTAATAGTGTCAAGGATTGGTTTGATGGTCAACCTCTGTTTCTTTATTCATTAATGTTGACCACTCACTGTCCAAACATCTGTTTTTAGATCACTGTTGCCTATCCACTGATAGTTAAAAAATAGTCACGGCTCACATTTTTATTGTTGACATCCACTGATATTGACAATCATTGGTTTTCCTAAAAAACATCCACTGCTCACATTTTTATTGTTGTTGTGGTTAATTAATTATAGAATGAAATTATCAAATGAAAACTAGAATTAAAATTAAATTACAATTTTTCCTAATCGTTACATTCCAATGAGATAATGCAATGAGTCCTCTCAAATGAATAGACGGACACTTGCTTCCTCTCAAAGGGTTATGGTGTTGTTATAACAGCTGATCATGCTAAGGACTGTTATAATTAACCATTGCTCATTATAAAGACTGATGGGCTTATTGACTCATGAGGCCTATGCACTGTTGAAGGCAAACCCCTGTTAAAGACAAGCACTTATGTACCTAAAGCCTGATCAACGAAAGGAAAACCACTACTCAATAGCAGCAGTGTTTCAGCATCTACAGCGGATTCAACTTTAGTATTTATGTATCAGTGTTTCTTATGTAACAGTGTTTAGTGTAGCAGTGGTTCGCTATACTTTATCTCTCGAGACAAACCCTATACAAACTCAAAGACGAACCACTGCCCAACAACAAAAGTGGTTCAGCATCAATAGTAGATATTCTATCTTTGTTTATGTTAACAATATTTATATGTAACAGTATTTATCACATCAGTGTTTTATACTCTGTTATATTGTTAGAATTCATATCACTGAGATGTTTATATGTAATGCTATTTATCAAATCACCCCATCTTGATTGTTAGATTTCATATCACTGATCTGTACTATAAATTGAACAGTGGTTTAATCTTTATACTACTAAATAAAGATGAAGTACACTTGGATGATTATTAAGCTTCTCATTTTGATTGTTTGGGAATAGTATTCTTGAAATTTGTCTTTTTTTGCAAACGGATGTTTATGGGCCAACTTCTTTTTAAGATCAAACATTTGTTTAATTTCAAACATCTGTTTATGTCCAAACAGATGTTTAAGGTCAAACAATCTCAAAATAGTTAAAAATGATAGTTTTCACTAATCCTTAAAAGTCTGTTACAACCACTGATTTGGTTCAAACATCTGATTGTTAAATGTTATCCACTGTTGAAAGACAACTTCTTTTATTGACGGTGTTAATTATTGAAAGATTGAAATTATCAAATAAAAACTAGAATTACAATGAAATTATCAAATAAAAACTAGAATTACAATGAAATTACCATTTTACCTAATCGTTACATTCCAATGAGATAAGAGTTACTCCAACATTGTTTTCATGATAAAATTTAAAGTTAAATTAAAAAATAAAAAAAATTCTTGATGACTATTTGTTGCAAATTAAATCAGTAATTAATGCTATTAGAAAAGTGATCATGACAATTGCTTTCAAATCAGATCAACAAACTACTGCCCATAGCCAAGAACGTATATGTTTCCTTTGGCAAACATATACCATTTGATGACTATTTGTTGCAAATTAAATCAGTAATTAATGCTATTAGAAAAGTGATCATGACAATTGCTTTCAAATCAGATCAGCAAACTACTGCCCATAGCCAAGAACGTATATGTTTCCTTTGGCAAACATATACCATAGCAGTGGTTTAGAAATTTCCGGTAATTTCAAATTCAAAATGCCTTGGGATATGTACTTTGCAATTAATGCACGTCAAGCAATCACTTATGTCTTATGGTAAAGGCGTCTTATAGGTAAATGAATAGGTTAATTGTAATTATAATAACGTGTTTAATTTTATATTTTTCCCATGTAAATGCATTAAAATCCTAACGAGTGTCGCATCATATTCTTTCGTCTGACGATGTATTTAGTCCTAACTGCCTTCATTGGGTATATAAAATACATTGGGCAGAGGTTTTGATCATTACCGTTTTCATCCATCTACTCAATCATCTTCAAAAATTTTGTTGACGAGATTTTCACAAGGCTCTCTGCAGAATGGAAAAAATTGGGTTTCAAGTGATTGTTGACGAGATTTTCACAAGGCTCTCTGCAGAAGATATTGGCCGTTTCAAATGTCTTTCCAATAATTTTTGTAGGGAATTGTCAACTCATGCATTTCAGATGATGCATGCTCTCCGAAGTGGAGATTCAGTACAAAAGAAACTACTATCCTTTAAAGACACGTCAATTGTCATTGACAACGTAGTTGGTGGTAATTTGGATGTTGTTAGAAGCAAAACCTTAAGTTTTCCTAACAATGTCCACCCTAGCTTCTTACGTATTCTATCTTCATTTAATGGTTTGTTGTTAGTTTGCAATGAAGGGGTTTGCTGTCAGTTGATTCTTTGGAATCCAACTATCAGGCGGTATAAGGTTTTTTTGTGATGACTACTTCAATTATAATCATCATCGAAACTCTGATACTGGTGGAATTTATTTTGATCAGTTCAATGATCTGAAAGTGCTGAACATCAGATGTTACCGTAATGTAATTGCCGCTCATGTTTACTCACGACATCGTGAGTCATGGAGAACAATAAATTTCGGTATCGTAAACAATTATGGTTCAAGTCGTTATTCCTGGTCTACATGAGTTTATGCTGATAAAACCATATATTTTATGGTTTCAAATTATTGGTATCCACTAGGTGAGAGGAACATCGTTGCTTTTGATGTTCTTACTGAGACTTTTAGAATGCTTCATTTTCCCGAGAGTATTGTAGTCAATCCTTGCCAAGGGCATTTTTTGACCATCGCAGAGAGGTTGCATTTGAATGTTATTGGAAAATTTGCTGAGCTAATTGCTGATTTGCTCAGATATGAAGAAGAAGGCTGGATGAAGGTGTTTGTTTTCAATAATCCTCGTGTAGTTGATTATGTAGATACGCGCCGAAGTACTAATATAATTGAAGACAACAAGTCCCTGATAACAAGCATCTGGGGGGATATGATTGAAGTTGATCTGAGCAACGAACTTCTGAAATACCTCCAACATGTTGACAACTACGATGGTCCGAAAGGAGCTTTACTTATCGAAACTACTGTTTCACCAATAGATTAGGAATTAGGATCATGTATTTTATAGAATGCTATTTGCTGTTTTGACAATGGTATTTTTTATATAATTAGTTGTGTTAAAATTATTAATCATGTTTGTTATTTAAATTAAGTAAATGAATATTGATGTTTGAGAGTGTAAAAGCTTGTAATATTGGCAAACGTCTGTTTAAATGATTAAAGCTCTGTTATTGGGAACAGATATTTCAAAATTAAACAGTGGTTGATACATCTGTTGATTTGGGTCAATAGATGGATGAACTTTGTATGCTGTTTGACACTTGTAGTTTTTATATAATTAGTTGTGTTAAAATTATTAACCATGTTTGTTATTTAAATTAAGTAAATAAATATTTAGGTTTCAGGGTGTAAAAGTTGTAGTATTGGCAAAGGTATGTTTAAATGATCAAAACTCTGTTATTAGGAACAGAAGTTTGAAAATAAAACAGATGTTTGGAACTACTGTTAACAAAACTGTTGTTGAAACTACTGTTTGGTTAAAATGGTGGTTTAAAACCACTGTTGGGTTAAAATAGTGTTTTGTGGAGGTTTAAGGGGATTGAAACGATTGTTTGGTTAAAATATAGTTTTTTTTTTTTTTGGAGAAGGAACATGCTTGAACTACTTTTATATAATCACTATTGTTGAAGCTCAGTGCTTTAATCCACTGATAGGTTATCCACTGATAGTTATAGTCAGCTACTGTTTTCATTTTCATCACTGTAAACTACTGATATTGATTCATCAGTGGTTTCCTAACAACTGTCATCCATTATTCATCAGAGGTTGTGACGTGGACAGTACTTAGCCGTCAGATCTTTGTATGTTGTTTCGCGCATTGATTTAGAATTAGTATGTTGTATTCTATTGATTGTTGTTTGCTTTTTTGAACTTTGTTTATTATATAGTTACCTCTGTTTTACACTTGTAGTTTTTATATAATTAGTTGTGTTAAAATTATTAACCATGTTTGTTATTTAAATTAAGTAAATAAATATTTAGGTTTGAGAGTGTAAAAGCTTGTAATATTGGCAAAGGTATGTTTAAATGATCAAAGCTCTGTTATTGGGAACAGATGTTTGAAAATAAAACAGTGGTTGATACATCTATTGGCTCTAGTCAACAGATTGATGAAAACAGATGTTTGGAACTACTGTTGAGAAAACTGTGGTTGAAACCGCTGTTTGGTTAAAATGGTGCTTTAAAACCACTGTTGGGTTAAAATAGTGTTTTGTGGAGGTTGAAGGGGATTGAAATGACTGATGGGTTAAAATATTGTTTTTTTTTTTTTTTTTGGAGAAGGAAGATTCTTGAATCACTGTTTATATAATGACTGTTGTTAAAGCTCAGTGTTTTAATCCACTGATAGGTTATCCACTGTTAGTTATAGTCAGCTACTGTTTTCATTTTCATCACTGTAAACTACTGATATTGATTCATCAGTGGTTTCCTAACAACTGTCATCCATTATTCATCAGAGGTTGTGACGTGGACAGTACTTAGCCGTCAGATCCTAACAACCTCTAAAATGGGTTCATGATCTAATTCAATGATTTCAAGACATTGTTGTTGAATCAAATGAGATGGTTGATGTAATGTGGTCGTATTAATAACAAATAGTAATTAATCTAAATAACTTTCTCGAGCCCGGGAAGCAATCCTGGGTAAAAACCTAGTCATAGCATACATCAAACATCCAATGACCTTAGAGTACTCTAATTGTGAAATTGAATCACCAGAATTGGGAATTAACCGGATGCTAGGACCTAGAGGAGTGCTAAAAGGAGAACAATTATAATGATTGAATTTCTTCAACACTTTCTCAATGTAATGAGACTGTGTCATGGTTATACCATTGTTACTCCTTTTAATCCTTATTCCAAAGATCACATCCACCTCCCCCATATCCTTCATTTCAAAATTCGAAGACAACAATTTTTTTGTATTATCAACCTGGTCTTGGTCAGTACCAAAGATCAACATATCATCTACATATAGACAAATAATCACTCCTTTACCAGAGGATTCAAACCTACTGTAAACACACTTATCAGCTTGGTTTAGAAGAAAACCATAAGATAAGATCACCTAATCAAATTTTTGATGCCATTGCTTAGGTGCTTGTTTCAAACCATATAATGATTTGACGATTTTACACACCTTGTGTTCTTTTTCCATGTGATACAAAACCCTCAGGTTGTTTCATGTATACCTCTTCATCCAATTCAGCATTCAAGAACGCGGTCTTGACATCCATTTGGTGAATTACCAAGTTATGAATTGAAGCAAGGGCTAAAAGAAGCCTTATGGTGGAAATTCTTGCCACACGACCATAGGTATCAAAGAAATCTATTCCTTCCTTTTTTCGAAAGCCTTAGATAACCAACCTGGCTTTAAACTTATCTATGCTACCATCAACTTTCATCTTTCTTTTAAAAATCCATTTGTAACCCGAAGGTTTGCAACCAGGAGGCAATGATGTGTTGAAAAACACCGTCATTTACCCGTGTATTTTGTATTTTATTTTTATAGGTTTTGAGTCATTTTTAGTCTTTATACAGTCATATTTGATTAGTTTGTGTTTTGTGAGGTCCTGGTACAAATGGAGCAAAGTAGAGTAATAAGAATGAAATAACCAGTCAGTTGGGTAGAGTAGACCGCCAGTGACCGAAGGAAATTTGCCGCTATTTTCTATGATTGGGCCGAGTTCACTTATCTCTATATTATTAAAGTTGGAGGGCCAAATTACAATTAAAGGAAAGTTGCTTTAAAAATAAGTCATAAAAGATGAGGGATTAAAAGTGCACATTGTGTGAAAGTGAAATTAATTCCCTAAAGTCATGAGAAAAGTAAAGGAATTCACGTGAGTGAATTGTGAATTTGGTTTGGGTGTTGACCGAAAGAAAAACAAGTTGACCGCTAATTTTCATTTGATTTGGGCTCTTATTTCGTCGCTACTCCAGGCCAACTTCAATTTTAGTAATTGACTAAAGTAAGAATATGCATTGGACTCAATTTATGATACTTGAGGAAAAAGAAAATAAAAAAGGAGGAGGCCATATTGTTGTTGCGGCAGCAACAAATATATATTGTTCTTTTTGTTTCGAGGGGAGATAACCACATTAGACGACAGAAGCATAAGGAATTCTGACCGCAGGAGATAGAGGGCAGACGCAATACCAAGAGAAAAAAAAAAGAAGAAGCTTGGAGTCAAAGGAGAAGTAAAAGATTAAAGCTTTCGGTTAGATGCTATGTTTTATATTTTCAGTTTATTAGCACTTGAATATTTGACAATGTTTTCTAAACCTGTTTGCTTTAAATTTATTTTTGTTTCGTTCTTGACTATGAGTGGCTAGACTTTTTATGGTTGCCTAGGGTTGATGAACTAGATGATCGTTTAATTGATTAACTTTTGGTTTTGAATGAATGTGATGATTTACATGTTATAATTTTTAAACCCGATTCTAATTATTTGTGTGTTGGTTTTGATTGGTTTGATAATTTATTTGTTGGTTCCATTGCTCGAAATACTTAGAAATATACTTTAGAGCCGGGAGTCAGTCTAGGTTGTAATCTTTCGGTCTAGACCTTGAAGGTGAGAAATCTAATTCAAGTGTAATAATTATTAAAACCAATTAATTAAAACGTGCAATTTTTTCTAGAGGTGAGAAATCTAATCTAGAATTGCTAGGTTATTAGCTGGGCGTTGTTTGGCAGTTTGGGTGGCCGATAACTCGGGTTCATCTGTTTATTCGCGTCTAGAGTTTCCTAGGGTCTCGGTGTTCTTAGTTATTTCTGCTTCATAATTTGAGGGTTTTAGTAAATAAATTGCTTTATACCTGATAGTTGTGGGACTTGGTAGTCGATAACTCGAGTCAGTCCATTTTAGCACTTCATCACTTGTCATACTGTCAGGTTCGGTTTACCTTCTGAGGGTTTATCGGGTTAGGCATAGTCTTCATTCGAAACCAAGGTTAGGATTTTATTCATGAGTCTAGGGATTCTTACCTAGGTAACCTATTTTTCTCATACTTGAGTTCCAGTCCAGTTTCTAGTTGTCTGCGCTTGCTGCTGTTTGGTCGTCTACTTATTTTAATTATTTTTTAGTTTAAAAATATTTTTTCTTAAAAACAAAACCAAATTATTAGGCTAAGGGTTGATAGAGGTTTAGTATCAAGAGTCTCTAGATTGTGTCCACGATTCGATACTCGGACTTGCTTGTTTTACTACTTACGACCGGTACACTTGTCGGTAGTGTGTGGTTTATGGGTTTTTCCAATTTTTAAAACTTGTTGAATTTAATTAATATATATGTCACACAGGCAAATCAGTCAATTTCCATGTATTATTATGTATGATAGAATCCATCTCATCTTGGATGGCTTCTTTCCAGACAGCAACATCCCTAGATGCCACTGCCTGACTGTATGTCTTAAGATCCTTCTTAATATTGAAACAATATTGATACTGATGTTCAACCCTATTCCTGGTTCCTTCCACCAAATAAAGATGAAAGTCAGAGCCAAAAGACTTAGCTTTCCTGACCCTAGTACCTTTCCTGGGTTCAGTACTAGAAGATCGTATATCTTTGGTACCAGTAGAGTTACTACCAAACTCAGTTACAGCTGATGTTTTCAAACTATAAGGCAAATCCTTTAGTCTAGGCACAGAAGAAAATCTATCCTTATTGCCAAAATCAGCAGTTCTTGACTCAATCACAGTTTGAACAAAAATATAGTCATTCGGTTCTGTGACATAGAACCTATGAACAGGGGAATGCTCACCATACCCAATAAAGATGCAATCAATGCCTCTTTCACTTATATTTCTCATTTTTGGTTCAGTAAGCCTTACAACAACTCTACAACCCCAAACTCTAAGATGACTTAAGTTTGGTGCCTTTTTGTACCAGAATTCATGTGGGGTTACTTTAGATTTTTTATTAGGAACTTTATTTAACAAATAACATGCTGTTAACATAGCCTCACCCCAGAATCCTTCACTTAACCCATAATCCTTCACTTAACCCAGAATAGGATAACATGGAATTAACCATTTCTTTCAAAGTCTTATTCTTTCTCTCTAATACACCATTTTGCCCTTGGACTTTTTGAGTCCAATAACAAACCCGAAGACCGGGTTTTATTTATTTCATACCCCAATGGGATTTCTCCGACTTGTACACTTCTTGTGTTTGTACCATCACAGATAGTAGGCTGAACTTTTGTATTGAATGTGGTTGATTCAAAATTATTACTTTTTATTTGTTTATTGTTCAAATCACAAAATAAAGTTTGTTTATTTGAATCAAATCCATTTTTTGTGTTTTGTAAATAATTAACATGTCCCGAATGACTAATTGGATCAACCTCAAAACTCATAGGTTTTGTCAAACTTAAAGTGGAATCAGTAAGCGTACCTTGTGAAGCATTTGGATCTTTTGACCCACTTGGACCCGCTATGTTAGTTTTGTTTCCACCCGTAATCCACACAAGGCAATCTTTCTTGAAATGCCCCGGCTTGCCACATTTCCAACAACCCTCTTTTGGTTTCTTATTGGAATTACTATTGCCCCGATCAAACTTCCTTTATCACCCTTAAACTTTTCTAACTTCCATTATTCACCACTAGCCATATGAATCAATAGTTGATTTTCAATGAGATGGTGATAAAAAAAAACGATGAATCAAATTTAAAATATAGCCCAAGAGCAATATAAGGAAACCAATAATACTTTGTGGATTTCAATAATTTAATCCATATATACCAAATTCCAAAAATCCCAAATTCAATATTTTTAATACAGCCGTGAATTTCAAAATCCAATGAAATCTTGAAACTTTGGCAACCAAAATCAATTTCTAATAACAAATTTGATCCCAAAGTTCAACTCCTAAGACCATGTTTAGTGGTTAGCTCAATAATGCCTCCACCATGAGGCGTTTTCTGCCATGTGCCAATCCAGTCAGCATATGAGCATTATAGGGCGTTATTGCAAAAATGCCGTAATGGGAATAATGCCTAATAACGCCCATGCAATCATTACACAATTATTTATTTTTTTAAATTTAAAACTAAAAATACTTCATTAATTTAAAAAAAAATTACACTACTAGAAATAAAAACAAAACATAATAAAAAACGGAAATAAAAAAAATAAAGTTAAAAAAAAGATGAAGATCTAGAGTCTGTATTTTTCCCGAATTTTTTGGCGATGCATTTGAGCAAGGATCAACGCGTCGCCTTGGAGGTGGTCGATCGATTTGGACAAAAACTCAATGTCCTTTTCCATTTGCCTCGCCTCTTGCATCTCGTTAAACATTTTGGTTTCGGCGACGCGTTCTTTCATAGTCTCCAAACGTTGGTGGCCGAGGTCTCGAATGTCTTGGAGACGACGGTTCATCTCCTCGTAATCTTCCTTCAACTCGAGATCGGAAGACGACTCCACCGGTTTTTTCCCGGTTCGCTTATCCTTTCTTCTACCGGGCGGTCGGGCCAACTCTTCTTCAAGTTGCTCGTCAACGTCCACAACATCATTTAGATCGACCTTGCGGGCATCGGAAGTCGGTGTTTCAGGGTCAACGGAGGATGATGTTTTTGACCGTTTAGCTCGACTTCTACTACTCGACATCATGGTCACTACGCCCGCCCACTTTGGACTTTTTCGTAGTAGTTCCCAACACTTATAGTACGGGAAAGCGCTTTTCGTTCTCTCGTACTCTTCCAAAGCCTTCGTTAAAACCCCGACGTCACCTTCTCCGCTCGGGCGATTACGTTGATACACTTCTTGGAAGGAGTGACACTTGTTGTTGATGTCGGTCCATTTGCTAGAAATGGAATCTTTGTCACGATGCTCGCCCTTACCCCACGTGCTATAAAAGAGTGCACGAATCCTATTCCAAAAATCGGAGCTCGTTTGAAAGTTTGCTACAAATTGAAATATAAAGTTGTACGTTAAAAATAAAACAAAATAGACGTGTACGAAATAAAAAGTTAAAAAAAAAATATAAAAGTTACCAATATTGGGGTCCTCCGAAACCTCAACCCACGCCCGAACCAACGTATATTCCTCCTCCTTCTTCTAATTAAGGTAAGAATGCTTACGTCGAGGTTCGTTCGCTTCCTTCTTCTTATGCGATCTTCTGCCGCGTTTGGATGTCTCTCGCTCCAGTTCTGGTTACGTCTCCGACACGATATCAACATCGGGTTCAGCTTGTTGTTGTGAAGGTTGCGAGCCGCCGGCTTGACCAAAGCCGAAAGTGTGTTGCACGAATGGAGTAGCGCCACTCAAGTAAGCCGCGTACGATAACATGTTCGGGACCATGTCTTGAAGGTTAAAGGGTTGTTGTGGTTGGGTTGTGTTCGGGTTCATGGGTCTTGAGGGGACACCAAATGGGGGTCGGAATGGTTTCATCTTTTTATAAATTGTAGAAGTAGTAGAGAGAACAAGTGGGTTTTTTATAAAAAATGATGAACAAGTGGGTAATATATATAGTGTGTTTATATTGGAATTAAAAAAAATCAAAAAATAAACAAATGACCGTTGCCAACGGTCAACTCGTTCCCCAATTCAATTTTAGGCGTGTTTTAAAAAACGCCGGTGCAATTTTTTCTCGAAACACGCTCAATAACGCCGGGGTGTAGTGGTTTGGGGGCGTGTTCTGGCGTTTTTTTTTTTAATTTTTTTAAAACAAACGCCCCATTACGGGCGGTCTAATTATGAACATATTCATCCTCCACTATGGAATTAAAATTAATCCCTTTTAATTTAAACAAACAATTGTAAAATCAATCTTGAAAACCCACAATTTCAAAATTATGGTTATGACCCAAGATTAAGAAACCACATAACAGTGTATTATACTTTAGAATTCAAAGTTCACATGAATATATATAATTTAGTTAATTACTTTTTCTTTGTGATCAATCGAAACATATACCAACAACTTTTACTTTGCAATTCAAAGTCTTGTTCACGTAAGGTTGAACAAAAGGAAAATTCATGTAAAGTTCCAATTGAGCAAAAGTACGGGCTACAATTCGGAACCAAATTAAACCCTAAAATAGGTTTATCTTTGTGGTATAATTGGTCTCGAACAAGTAATTTGAAGAAATTAACAAACCTATAACCAAATTGAAATTGCAAATTTGTGAAAAGCACAAAAACTGTAATCGTAAGTATCCTTGTGTTTGTGCGTACTCCTTGTTCTTTGTTAATGGGCTTTATAAAATAATAATAATAATAATAATAATAATAATAATAATAATAATAATAATAATTTAGTATATAGTAATTTCAAAACAATAATTACAAAGTAATTATTATTGACAAGGCCCGTATAGACTCAAATAATATTAGGATTAAATCGAGACCGCACTCCCGTATCACCTAACTCGTTTAACCTCTAATGTTATATTCTCGATCAACAAGTTAATCCAATACCCTAAAATCCGTCGATAACACTTAAATTACCAACACAATTTTCTCATCTAGATGTTCATGTCCGTTTGTTTATTCTAGTAACAAATAAACAAATTAACTTGGCAAAAGAGAGTCAATATAGTTTTCAAATTAAAGCATGCGCTGAAAGGCTTTATCAGGTACAAAACTAACAACTAAAATTTGTTATTATGCATAAAACTAACAACTAATATTTGTATTTGTTGCTTTTCAAAAAATATTTTTATTTGTTATCATGCATATATCGTTTACGCCTGGAGCAGTGAGTGTTAGATTAATTCATAACTTAATTCGCAAAAACTGGCCAATTTGAATTTAATTAACAAACAAGTTAAATAGACATTTAAGTTTTAAATTCATATCCTAATACTCGATCATCCACTTTCATCCTTTCGGGGTGTTTAACATGGAAGTGCACATTAAACATCTTATTAGCAATGCTAAGTGCGAATGCGCATCAACACAATTTAAAAAAGTGTTAAAAGGACAAGTTGCAAAACCAAAATATAGCATCGATGTACGCCTATGCCACATGGCATACGGGTACGCCAACTCCTTTCTTATGTTTTTAGTGTATGGTTAGTGCATGCCTAGCAAATGGTTGAACACACGAGATACTCACAACAGGCTCGGCATAAGAGTACGTCAACTAGTGTTCTTTAGACCATGCGTAATGGTTATGTGGTTTGCAAACCACCCTCCATGTGGTTGTCACATTTTGGGCTTACCGTGTGGTTGTGGCCACGAGATAGTTCAAGAGAGAGGTTGGATATGATTGGTTGTGTTAAGCTATAACCAATCAATTTTTTTTTTTAAATTCAATTCCAAACCACATACCTTACCACTATACATTTTCGTGATTTAGTTAACATGCAATTACATAATTTTTGCTTGTTATCCCCTTCAGGCGCACTTTGACTAATCATAGTGAGGATTCATTAAAAGATGTCTCATACACACATGTTTCAAAGTTTTGGAACCATCATAACAAAGTAATCACTCCATTAATTAATCATAGTGAGGATTCATTAAAAGATGTCTCATACACACATGTTTCAAAGTTTTGGAACCATCATAACAAAGTAATCACTCCATTAATTAATCATAGTGAGGATTCATCTATTATGTCACACATTCACACAGATACCTGCTTTGTAATTCTATTTCTTTACTTTCTTTGTGATTATAGTTCACCACTTCGATCAAATATACCCTTGAGACTTTAGTTCATCCTATGATTACACACACTTTTTTATGATTCATTGTTCTCAAGTTTGAGGTTTACACTTAGTAAAAATGTGGAATTCTATTTTTCTCATACAAATATACAGAACTATATATACAACTTAACTCATTATTATTATATTACATTACATTACACTATAAAGAAGCAAAAAATTTAGGCACATGTGGTTGTAACTTGTGCTTTGGGACTTTTTCAAAAAAGAAAATTGATTTTTTACTTTTAACCCAAAGGTTTTACCTTTTGCAATTTTAACCTTACATAATTTTTTTTTAACTTTAACCCAAAAGTTTTCATTATTTGCAATTTAACTTCACAACTTTTGTCACTTATACTTTTCATCTTTCGCAAATTTTCGTTTTACGTATAGTTCTAAATTTTTTGAGTTAATGCGACGCAACGTACGAGTGTGGTTCAATTTTTTTATGTTTTGTTTCAAATTTTGCAAGTTAACACGACGCAACGTGCATGTGTGATTCAACGTTTTTACCTCTATTTTTCATGCTTGACAGGTTTGTCGCAACACGTGGATCCTAGGTCGAGTCAGTGTGTTGGTCGATGACGTTTGTGTGACATTAATACTATTTGACACCGTTTTACCCCCCGCCACAACGCAGGGTGTGATTTGAGGTTTTTCAAAGAAAAAATGGTTATACATATGGTTGTTGTAACTTTGGCTTCGGGGTTTTCCAAAAAAAAATTGTTTTTTTTTATTTCATAAATTACTTTTAACCTAAAACTATTTGTTTTTTACCTTTCAGCCAAAAGTATTTCATAAATTACTTTTAACCCAAAACTATTTTTTTTACTTTTAACCCAAAACTTTTTATCTTTTGCAATCTATACTCACAATTTTTTTTACTTTCTACTTTGGTCCTTTATAGTTTTCATTTTCCGCAAATTTGTTGCTTTATGCTTGGTTCTAAATTTTGTGACTTAACACATCGCAACGTGCGTCTTTGGTTTAACGTTTTTACGTTCGTTCTAAATTTGGCGAGTTAACACGATGCAACGTGCGTGTGTGGGCGAACGTTTTTACGTCGTCTATTTTTTTCCCGTTTGACAGGTTTAACATAACGTGTGGGTCCTAGATCGACTTAGTTATAACTAAAGAATCTCCGCCGCTCGCAATTCTAGTTTATAATAAACAACCAACTCATAAATCACAATTCACGTACAACACATACTTTGAACACATATATGTAATCTCATAGTTGTGTAAATACACATACTTAATTGCATACTTTTAGACTTAGTGATGCATACTTTTAGACTCAGCTTCGCCTTTTGGGTCTTCAATTTGCAAGTTCTATTGACTTTATGTTGACTTCTCAAAGCTAACCACAATTTCTTATCAATTGTTTGTTTTGAGCAAATTAATACTCTAATACAAATACAATATTTATCTCTAAATATAACAATATTGCCTGTTGCTAGTTTAACCATTTTTAATGATACTCTAATTAGTATTTCTAAACTATTGAAAATTTGAATCTTCAATTTAACTCTTAGGTAGTGTTTGGTATGCATGAATGAGAGGTGAAATGGAATGAGTGATTACGAGGGAATGAAGAAAAGAGTGTTTGGTTGGTCAATGAAATGGAATCACTCATTCCAAAAGTCATTCCATTCCCTCAAAATCATTCCTTCCACCCCCCATGTTTTTTTATCATTCCATCCCCTCTTACACCATTCATCAACAACACAACAACCCACGACCTTCGCCACCCACCACCGACGCCATTGCCGCCACCCGCCACCACCTCAACCCGACTGCCACTGCCGCCGCTGCCACCCACTAGCCACCGTTATCACCCACAGCTGCGACCAACCGCCAACGCCACTCGCCGCCGCCGCCCACCACCATCGTCGACGCCACCACTAACCGCCGCCCCGCCACTCGCCGCCACCACCACCACCGCCACCTATAACTACCCACAATCACTACCACCGACCACCACCACCACTCCCCGCTAATTTTATTAATCCGTTTTTCTTGCCTACCGAACAATACACAATAGTAATTCATTCCATTCACATGGTAACCAAACAAGACATGGAATTGTAATGATCCATTGCATTCCCTCGCCCATTCCATTACCTCGTCCATTCCATTCCATTACCCCATACTAAACAGATCCAGATTTGAGTTTAAACCTCTTCACCTATTGCTTATACTCTTTTGGCCCGTTTAGAGCAAAATTTGCAAGAATTTATATTGAATCCTTCAATTTGCACGATTAAAATTTCAAATTAACACAGACACATGCATATATAACCAAAAGAGTAAATTGCCATTTTAGTCCCTTAGTTTTGTCCAAATTTGCCAGTTTAGTCCAAATAGTTTTTTTTGTGCATCTGGGTCCCAGACTTTTACATTTTGTTGCCATTTTCATCATTTTGTTTAACTCCATCCAAAAACCCAGTTTGTAACAGGGGTATTTTGGGGATTTCCTTAAAAAATGTTTTCAGCTGCCATTTTAATCCAATTCCAAAAAATCAAAAAATTTCCAAAAAATAAAAAAAATTCCAAAAAAATCTAAAAATCAAAAAATCAAAAAAATTCTAAAAAATCAAAAAAAAATTCAAAAAAATCTAAAAATAAAAAAAAATCTAAAAATCAAAAAAATACTAAAAAATTCAAAAAAATCTAAAAATCAAAAAAATCTAAAAATCAAAAAAATTCTAAAAAATCATAAAAAACTAAAAATAAAAAAATCTAAAAATAAAAAAAAATCTAAAAAATCATAAAAATTCTAAAAATCATTAAATGTTTCGGCACGAACCGTTTCGACCCGTACCGTTTCGAACCGTACCGTTTCGACGCGAACCGTTTCGAACCGAACCGTTTCGACGCGAACCGTTTCGACCCGTACCGTATCGAACCGAACCGTTTCGACGCAAACCGTTTCGAGCCGAACCGTTTCGACACGAACCGTTTCGACCCGTACCGTTTCGAACCGTACCGTTTCGACGCGAACCGTTTTGACGCCCGTACCGTATCGAACCCGAACCGTTTCGAGCCCGTACCGTATTGAAACGGTTCGCGTCGAAACGGTACGGTTCGAAACGGAACGGGTCGAAACGGTACGGGTCGAAACGCTTCGCGTCGAAACGGTTCGGTTCGGTTCGAAACTGTTCGGCTCGAAACGGTTCGGCTCGAAACGGTTCGCGTCGAAACGGTACGGTTTGAAACGGTACGGGTCGAAACGCTTCGCGTCGAAACAGTTCGGTTCGGAACGGTTCGGTTCAAAACGGTTCGCGTCGAAACGGTACGGGTCGAAACGCTTCGCGTCGAAACGGTTCGGCTCGAAACGGTTCGGTTCGAAACGGTACGGGTCGAAACGGTTCGTGCCGAAACATTTAATGATTTTTGGATTTTTTAGAATTTTTTTGATTTTTTAGAATTTTTATGATTTTTTAGAATTCTTTTTATTTTTAGATTTTTTTGAATTTTTTATAATTTTTATGATTTTTTTAAATTTTTTTATTTTTAGATTTTTTTGAATTTTTTGGAATTGGATCAAAATGGCAACTGAAAACATTAGTGATTAAGTACAAACTGGGTTTTTGGATGGAGTTAGACAAAATGATCAAAATGGTAACAAAATGTAAAAGTCAGGGACCCAGATGCACAAAAAAAACTATTTGGACTAAACTGGCAAATTTAGACAAAACTCAGGGACTAAAATGACAATTTACTCTAACTAAAACAAACAGATGAGTACTCACGAAATACACCCCTGTGCATTCCAATATTTGCATTTAGTTTTTCCCTTATGTTATTTTCAATAGAATAGGTCTTTACTTTTAATTAATTTTGATGACAGGGTAGCCCAAGACCAAAAATAAATGACTTAAATACGTAAATGCTCATAAGGCAAAATGGTTCAAAGGTTAAAAACCTGGGAAGACGAGATAAAGCAATGCCGGAACAGTAAAATGTCATGTCTCTGGATTGCTTCACCAACTCACCAGCCGCAAAAGCAATGCAGGTCCTCAGAGCACACTCTATTATCCGCGGGTCAAAAGGCTTCAACCCCCGAAAGGGCAAGTCCCCCACTGCAAGCATGTTCACTAGTCAAACTCATTCCTCTTCGAGTGGTGTCTCCTCCTATATATTAGACACTTCATTTACTAAGGGACACACGCCGATCAGCTCTGATTCTAGGAGAATCTCTGATCATTGCTCTCAAGTACTTGCTTCATGCGAGTCACTTCCTTTCACATTCAACACCCATACATTCCTTTTGCTTGCACATCCGAATCTGAACGTACTTCTGAGGAGGATCTTTAGCAAACAACAAAATCAATCTAGTGAACCTCCTTCCACGTCTTGCAAACGTGGGGGGACCCCACGACCTGCATTAGGCAAAGTTGAACCCTTCAACCCTTTTGCCTAACTAACCCAGCTACCACCTTTGGTCTGCTATTTCTTGCATCAACAAGTTGGCGCCCACCGTGGGGCTACGCCACTATTTTTCTTCAAAAAGACCTAGTAGTGTAGCTCCATCCTCTTGAAATTACCATGTCAGAAAGTGGATCTCCTGGAGAAGTGAATCAAGTCCTTAACACTTCTGCCCCGGGTACTAGTCAAACTCAGGCGGCTACACCTACTTCCTTCTCGACGCCGGGAGGCACTCCTGAGTTTCTGACTTTCAGCACACCTACCCCATCCAGATCAGGGGTCCCATCCCCTAATGTTGGTGTCACTAGTGCTCCATCACATGTCGAGCTTACCCCTGAGGGGGTCGCCAACAATTTCCTTGAGTTGAGGTCTCTCCTCAACCAATATGTGAGTAGAGAAAGGGACAAGGGAGTGAGGATTCGTTTAGACTATGATGAACTTGAACCGACATTATCTCCTGGACCTCCTATCCCTCCATTTGCATCTAGGGATGAGGCCGGTCCCAGTAATCCTCCAAACCCTAACCCATATCTGTCCGCAAGGCCAAATCCTACAGCATACCTTCTCTTCTCATCCCAACCAGTTACAAGTGGTGCTCCATTGGGCCATGAGCTGACCCTTGACCAGCTCCTACAGTCCCCGGCGACGAGTATTCCACCCTCAACAACAACTTCATGGGAACAGGCCTTGTCGGTACTCCCCTTGGCACGAAGTGCCGTTACGAGCACTCGCTTGGGAGTTAACTGCTCCATTGCACTCGGAAGCCTTCAAGGCTTCAACCTTATGCCCCAGATGATGACCCAGATGATGGCCAGTTTCCCGTGGCAGCACTTCATCAATCAAGTGCTGGCCACCCAAGGAAACGGCAACAATGTGGGTACAAGGGTTGAAGAAGATTTGGCCAATCCTTATAAGCCAAGCAACCTCTCATGCTTTTCACAACAAATAGCCGATTATGATTTTCAAACGAAGATTAAAATGCCGTCCCACATCAGAACCTATGATGGGACTGAAGATCCTGAAGACCATCTTCAGATCTTTACTGATGCCGCAAGAATCGAGAAATGGTCAAACGCTGAATGTTGTTTAATGTTCATGCAAACCCTTGTAGGGTCAGCAAGAATCTGGTTCAATGACTTACCTGCTCGAAGCGTTCGAAGCTTCGATGACCTCAGCAAAGGGTTCTTAGCCAATTTCTCCCAACAAAGGCGGTATGTTAAAGATGCTACAGTAATTTGTCAGATAAAACAACATGATGATGAAAGTCTTCGAGAGTTTATCGAACGATACAAGAAGGAAGGTCTGACATATGTAGGGGCAGACGAGAAAATGAGGGTAGCTGGTTTTATGAATGCTATCACCTCAAAATATCTCACGAGAGATTTCAACAAATCCCTGCCGAAGACCTTGGAAGAAGCTCTCGAAAGAGCAGAATCACACATCCGGGGAGAGGAGGCAGTAGACATTAAAGAGCAAAGGAAAAGAGGATCCAGTTGGTGAAGCAACAGTCCAGCCAGAAAAAGAGGGAACTTTAACTCCTACGACGACGTCAAAAGGGTTCAGACCATCGAAGGCCTGAAGGTCGGAACCCTTCCACCAAAGAGAAAGGCATAAGTTTCACACCACTCACAAAGACTCCTCAAGAAATCCTTCCAACAGAAGAAGTCAAGCAGAACTTTCGGCCTCCTAGGACTCTCCCCAAAAGCAGGAAGAATGAAAACTCCACACAATATTGTGAATTTCATGAAGAAAAGGGACACCATACCAATGATTGCTTCCAACTTAAAAAGATGATCGAAGAAGCCGTCAAGTCCGGGGAACTTGCTCACTTGGTGAAGGGAGTAAGGGACAGAATGGCCGAAGGAAAAGGTAAGGAAGTCAATATGGTAGATTTCGATGGAAGGGTTCCACATAAAAGACAGCGGTTGGAAGCTTGGGAGCTTCAGTGTGTTTGCTTCCCCCAACTGAAAAGGACCCTCTTTCAAGTCCTCTTGTGGTTGAAGCTACTGTGGGAACATTGCAAACAAGTAAAGCTTACATAGATACTGGTGCTGCCACCGAAATCATGTTTGAGAAGTTCTTCAACCGGTTAAGCAATGAAGAACGTTCAAGGCTTCAACCCTCCGGAACCTCCATAAAAGGTATTGCCGATATACCCCTCAAGCCTTTAGGGTAACTGACACTTGATGTTCGTTTCAGTGAAGGTCAGAAGGAGAGAATCCAACCACTCACCTTCGTGGTTATCAATATTCCCTCAAATTATGACTTGATCATCGGGAGGCCAGGACAATGTGCATTTTACATGGCTGTGTCTATTGGCCATGGAACTGTCAAGTTTCCCACCAAGAGGGGAATAGCAACCCTTCAACCTTCCCAGGAAGCCTACATGGTTGAGGGTGAAAGCTCCAAAAGTGAAGAAGACAGGAAAAGGCTAATCATAAATCCTAAGTACCCTGAGCAAAAAATAAGAGTCAATCCTAGCCTTTCACAAGAAACCCTGTCATACCTTGAAAAGCTGTTGAAACATTATAGTGATGTCTTCGCTTGCTGCCCGAAAGATATGACGGGCATCCCTCGAAGCATTGCTGAACACGAGTTGAAGATACCATCTCATGTCAAGCCCGTGGTCCAAAAGAAACGAAGCCTAGCACCCGAAAGAAGCTTGGCTGCATGCCAAGAGGTTGAAAAGCTTGTGTTAGCCGGCATCCTCCGCGAGGTCAAATACCAATCTTGGGTTGCAAACCCGGTGATGGTCCGAAAGCCAGACAATTCGTGGAGAATGTGCATAGACGTCAAGGACCTTAACAAGGCTTGTCCCAAAGACTGCTACCCGTTACCTGAAATTGATCTCAAGGTGGACTCCCTCACCGGTTACCCGTTCAAGTGTTTTCTTGATGCATACAAAGGTTATCAGCAAATCCTCATGAAGGAAGAGGATGAAGAAAAGACAGCCTTTCACACGGACAAATGGATCTTTTGTTATCAAAAGATGCCTTTTGGCCTCAAAAACGCTGGAGCGACCTACCAACGACTAGTTGACAAAGCCTTTTCAAGTCAAATTGGTCGAAACATGGAGGCATATGTCAACGATTTGGTGATTAAAAGCAAGACGGAATATCAAATGCTCGATGACATCCAAGAAACCTTCAAGAACCTAAGGAAGGTCAACATGAAACTCAACCCCGAAAAGTGTTCCTTTGGGTTTGAGGAAGGTAAATTCATTGGGCATATTGTGGAGAAACAAAACATTAAACCAATCCGAGCAAGGTGAAAGCTGTTCTAGAAACCAAACCACCAAGAAGCAAGAAAGAGGTGGAAAGCTTAAATGGGAAGCTTGCAGCCTTGAAGCGTTTTACCTCCAAGTTGGCTGAAAGGTCTTTACCCTTTTTCAAAACGCTCAAGGGCTGCTCTGATAAGAAGGACTTCAAATGGACTGAGGAGGCTGAAGAAGCCTTCAACCAGATGAAACAACATCTAGCTTCCTTGCCAGACATTGCGGCCCCTGAAACGGGAGAGTTAATCTCGGTATACCTTTTAGTTGCTGAAGAGGCCATAAGCGCGGTCCTCACCATTGAGCGAGACAAGGTTCAGGTACCAGTTTATTTCTTCAGCAAAACTCTAAAATTGGCTGAAACCAAATATCCTCCCCTTGAAAAACTTACCCTAGCCCTAGTTCAAACAGCTAGAAGGCTTCGGAGGTATTTCCAAGCACACCCTATACAATTGGTCACCGACCAACCCATTAGGAGTGTGTTTGAAAAACCAGAAAACGCGGGACGACTAGCCAAATGGGCAGTGGAACTAGGTGAGCATAACATCACCTATGTCCCAAGAAAAGCTATGAAAGCCCAAGTCTTGGCTGATTTCATTGTAGAAGTCCCAAAGCCAACAATCACTGAAGTGAACACCGCTGCTACTGAACCTTCGAACCTTGAAGCCTGGAAGCTTTTCACCGATGGGGCTTCAAGCGTTGAAGGGTCAGGGGCTGGGCTCATTTTGATCAACCCAGAAGGGATGGAATTCACGTATGCTCTCCGTTTTGATTTTCAGGCCACCAACAATGAGGCTGAATACGAGGCACTGATCGCCGGCTTAAGACTAGTCACAGAAATGAAAGTCCAAAAGCTTGAAGTGTTCATAGATTCATTGCTGGTCTCAAGCCAAGTAAACAATAGCTATGTTGCAAAAGAGCCCAACATGAAAAGATACAGAGAGTAATCCAAAGGGCTGATGAAAACCTTCCAAGAATGCAACATCAAGCAAATTCCCAGGTCCCAAAACAAAAAGGCAGATGCCTTGAGTAAGCTTGCATCTCTCACTTTTGCCCACCTTACCAAGAAGGTGTTGGTAGAAGTGCTAAAGGCCCCATCAATCGACGAATTGGAAGTTCAAGACGTAGTCACCGAGGAAGAACCAAATTGGATGACTCCAATCAAGAAATTCCTTAAAAATGGTGAATTGCCAAGAGATCAAATAGAAGCCGAAAGGGTCAAAATCAAAGCAAGGCAATATGTGCTACAAGGTGAAACCCTCTACAAAAAGGGTTACCTTGCACCCCTGCTAAGATGTGTTGGTCCTGAGCATAGTCAGTATTTGATCAGAGAAATTCACGAAGGTATATGCGGAGCTCATTTTGGAGCTAGGTCGGTGGTTGCAAAACTCATAAACCTTGGGTATTTTTGGCCCTCAATGCATCGGGATACCAGTGAGCGGTTAAGAAAATGTGATGCCTGCCAGATTCATGCACCAATCCCAAAAAGTCCCAAGCATGACCTTGTCCCGATAACCTCAGCATGGTCATTCTATAAATGGGGGATGGACATTGTCAGTCCATTTCCCCCAAGCAAAGGTGGAGTAAAATTCTTGCTGGTGGCCATAGATTATTTCCCCAAGTGGCCGGAGGTTAAACCACTTGCAAAAATCACAGGCAAGTAGGTCATCGACTTTGTTTGGGAGAACATTATTTGCCGTTATGGATTGCCGGGAGTACTTGTCATTGACAATGGAAAGCAATTTGCTGAGAAGCCTTTCAGCGTTTGGTGCAAAGAATACAGGATCAACCAGGTCTTCAGCTCAGTGGCTTACCCGCAATCAAATGGTCAGGTTGAAAGAACGAATCGAAGCATAGTGGAAGGTATCAAAACAAGATTAGGAAGGTACGAAAGCAACTGGCTTGAAGAATTGCCTAGTGTTCTATGGGCCATAAGAACAACCGAAAAAACAAGCCATAAAAGAACACCCTATAGCTTGGTATTTGGGTCCGAAGCCGTGATCCCCACTGAAGTAGGAGTTGTAACACAACGAATTGTCAACATGGATCCTGAAACAAACCAAAAAGAGACCATGTTAAACTTACAACTCCTAGAGGAAGCACGAGACCAAGCTGCAATTCAAGAAGCCAAATGCAAGCAACAAATGGAAGCCTACTACAACAAGAGAGTTAAGAACGAACGCTTCAAGCCAGGGGATCTGGTCCTTAGAAACAACGAAGCTAGCAAAAAAGAGAATCAAGGAAAGCTTGGCCCAAAATGGGAAGGCCCGTATACCATCCTTGAAGCACATAAGGGTGGATCTTACAAGCTAGCAGACTCAGAAGGTAAAAGGCTTCCAAGGCACTGGAATGGAAAGACCTTGAAAAGGTTCCATGTCTAAACAGGAAAGATTGGTTTGTATTTCACAAGTTGTATTTCGAGAATGACACTACGAAAACCTTTTGTAAGAAAAAGTATCTATTGAATGAATGAAGCTGTTTTATCAAACTTGTCTTTCTATCCTAAGATCAGGTTGAGAACCTAGCAAAAAACTCCATGGCAAGGGCCATGTAAGGGGATGAGCTCCCAGGCCATATCGCTCAATAGGTTCAAGGGTTGAATGAACCTATATAAGGGGTGAGTTCCTAAATCAATACAACTCCATGAGACTTATTATCAAAAACAAAATTATCTCATAGACGGGTTTGAACAGCCTACACCAAATGTTCCTCAAGCCTTAGAAGAATAATCAACAAAAAGGCTTACGAAACCAAACAAAAGCAAGAAAATAAATAGGATAGGTGCTATGTCTTCTTGTTAAAAATACCAAGGCTAAGTGGCTGCAGCACTGAACCCTTTAAGGTATAAAAAACATAAAGGCAACGCAAATTTGACAAACACAAAGTTACAAGAAAAAAGAAATAACTTAAGAAGTAGTACAACAACTTGAGCAAAGACAAACTTAGAATGCAAACCAAGTCAAGTCACAAAACCAAGAGGCCTTCAAGGCTTCAAGCCACATATGTGACAACTCAAAACCTCAAAAGCTTCAACCTACGGATAGCCAAAAAGCTTAGAGGCTTGAAGCCAACCAAGTTGCATTCACGAAATAAGCACAAGTATTAAAACACAAAGAAAATAGTCAAACATAGTAGCATAACAAAGAAAGCCTTGAAAGACTTTCAACCATCCAAACACAAGTTAAAACAAGTCCTAGCGACTTGTAAGTGCAGAAATTGTTCAAACGGCCATACAGGCCTAAAACACAACCACATAACAGGAACCTTAAGGGTTCCTGCAAAACCTAATATTGTTTGAAGTTAACATCACAAATTGTTTCAAAAGATGCTAAGAAAGCTACGAATATCATGCATCAGTAGAAGGCTTAGAGGCCCCATAACTGTTACCTTTAGCCTTCTTAGTCTTCTTGATCTTCTTAGCCTTTGGGCCCTCATCACCAACAGCTGAACCCTCTAAGCTGGCATCCTTAGGAGCATCAGGTTCTCCAGGAAAGGTATCTTCGCTATCTCCCGAGTAGGAACGTTTTCTTGAAAGAGAACTAAGCACTTCAACACATACCTTTTCATTTAAACCGTCCGGCTTCAGTTCCTGCAAGACGGAGAGAGGCTTACCATAGCAAGAAGTAACCTGGCTAACATACGGATATGTTAACCTCTCCATTTGCTCAACGGAACTCTTGAAGATGTCGGAAGCCTCGGGACGGTACAAGGGGGATTTCTCTAAAGGATGGCCAGACTCATGAAGCTTATAACCCGCGATAAGACCTTGATGTTTTCCCAGATTGAGAAGTTTAGTGTAAACCTCACCAAGAGCAGAGTTAAACTCTTTAGAGTGTAGAAGATAGGTAACAACCTTGTTAGTACATTTATGTCTATCGCCTTCGTCAATCCGAGCCGTAGCAAGAAACAGAAGAAAACGAGTCGTTATATTAGTGATAGCTAGACAAAAAGGCAAGGTGGCATAATTGTAATAATGAGAAATCTCATTAAATGCCTTGGACTATAAATAGGAGATTATGTCATAGATTAGGGACTTTTGCCATTTAGAACATTTAGAGCTTTCTAGATCTAGAGAGAGAAAGTGATTCGAGGTGCTTGTTTTTATCAAATCTTATATAGAATCACGTTTATATTACATCGTGTGTGTTAGGTTGCGTTCGTGTACGGATTCCGCACGTCATACGTTCGTTTCGCAATCGTTTCGGAGTCAAAACCGGTCCTACAAACCTGATGAAAACCCTGCTCAATAAGCCACTGGTTATCCCCAGTGGCTTGGGCAACCAAAGTCTTCAAACCATATTTTTCCACATCAAAAGCCTTCTGTTGCACAACCAGGGCCTCTCTATCAGACTTCAGCTTCAATCGGTCAGCTTCAAAACTCTTTTTGAGACCACTCATTTCAATTTCGTGTCTCTTTTCAGAAAAGCTATCAATCTCCTTCTTCATGGAGGCAACTGAAGCTTTCATATTTTCCTTCTTCTTAGAGGCTTCCTCGTATTCCTGCATACCTTTGGCAAACCGAGTAACACCTTCAGACAACAGGGCTGAAAGGTTGCAGGAACTGAGCATCATCCTAGAAATAAGATGATCAGCCTCCATCTCTGAAATGGCATCCCGAAACACCAGGAGGAGCAAAATGAGCTAAGGCTTCAGCACAAACAGCCGAATCTTTGAAACTATCTCCGACTTTAACCCCCCAGTTGGGCACATAAACCTCTCGACCCTCTGAACCTTCAAAGCTCTCAACGTTTTTGACTGACTGACCTTGAATGATAGGAGTGGTACCTTTCTTAATGAACTTCTTCTTTTTGCTTGAAACAACTAACTCCTTCTCCTTACCCTTGCCAACATCAATGGCCTGATCTGCTGATACCTCAATATCATCACTAACATCAACAGCCTCCGAACTAGATGACTGATCAACGCCTTTCAGATAACGTTGGGAACGACGAGTGGAAACCTTGGAAGCAGTAGTCTTGGTAAAACCTTTAACATTTGGGATATTTACATACCCAGAACCCTCGAACCTATAATCAGAACCTCTAACAACCGCATCCTCACCCGGAATGGCACCAACATCATCAAAGGCAACATCGGAGGTATCATCACTTTTGATAAAGTCAAGAGCAGACATAACTGCAAAACAAACAAAAAACATATAAGCAAACACAGAAATAGGAACGCAAGAGCACGAGAAAAACAAATGCATACCCTTCCCATCTCCCATAAGCACCGGGTCTCGATTACGTTTTTCCCAAACTTTACTAAGACCCAATAACACCAACAAATGCTCGAAAAAGGGACGAAGCCTTGAAGAACACTCTCTAGGGGTTTCTAAAAACCGTGTATTTATATCAGACGCAGAAGGCTCAGGTTCATTCAAAACAGCATCCGGGTGTCTCCAAATAAGTTTAAAAGGGACAATTTCTTCCGACACCCAGAAAAACCGGTCCTTCCAGACCCCGAGGGTAGAAACCATAGACGAAATCAAGCAGGTGTCAACTTGAGTGATCTCGAAGGTGAACCAATCACCATTCTTAGCCAATCGGAAAAAACGACGGAACGATAAAAGAGTGGGATCATACCCGGAGGCCCGACACAAAATTTCAAAATGTAAAACCCTAGCCATTCCAAGGGGGTGAACTTAACCAAAGGATATACGATGATATTCCAAGATATTCAAAACAAAGTTTGAAAACGGATGACGAAGAGTTGAAAACTCAAAATGACGACAATACAAAGCAATCGAACCAGGGGGACATTGATCGATAGACTTATCACAAGCCGGTGCAACCGGTTTAAACTTCGTCCCTATCCCCCATTCCATACAAAACAAATCAACTTCCTCTTGAGTCATTCGAGAAAACGACTTTGCCATATCCTTACGAGCACCCATGATATGAGAAATTAAACAGAAAATAAGCAACAGAAAATAAGCAAAAGAAACTAACCTGATTTGATAAAGGGGAAAAACTTGAGGAAAAAGAGGGCAAGTGATGTTCTTCTGATAAAATATGTGTAAATAAATGAGATAGAAGATAATAATTAAGTGGTAGAATTAAAACCGCCACCTGACAAACTGCCACAAGTCATGTCAATTGTCTTGTCAAATTTCGAAATTCAAAAACCTCAACCGTTCTCAACCTTCCAACCCTTGAACCCTTAAAGCCTTTAGGCAATAAAATAACGTATAAAAGTCAGAAGTCTTTGAGCTCATTTCCCAAAAACCTCTGACTTGGGGGGCTAATGACGGGGGTAGCTCAAGACCAAAAATAAATGACTTAAATACGTAAATGCTCATAAGGCAAAATGGTTCAAAGGTTAAAAACCTGGGAAGACGAGATAAAGCAATGCCGGAACAGTAAAAGTTCATGTCTCTAGATTGCTTCACCAACTCACCAGCCGCAAAAGCAATGCAGGTCCTCAGAGCACACTCTATTATCCGCGGGTCAAAAGACTTCAACCCCCGAAAGGGCAAGTCCCCCACTGCAAGCATGTTCACTAGTCAAACTCATTCCTCTTCGAGTGGTGTCTCCTCCTATATATTAGACACTTCATTTACTAAGGGACACACGCCGATCAGCTCTGATTCTAGGAGAATCTCTGATCATTGCTCTCAAGTACTTGCTTCATGCGAGTCACTTCCTTTCACATTCAACACCCATACATTCCTTTTGCTTGCACATCCGAATCTGAACGTACTTCAGAGGAGGATCTTTAGCAAACAACAAAATCAATCTAGTGAACCTCCTTCCACGTCTTGCAAACGTGGGGGGACCCCACGACCTGCGTTAGGCAAAGTTGAACCCTTCAACCCTTTTGCCTAACTAACCCAGCTACCATCTTTGGTCTGCTATTTCTTGCATCAACAAATTTCATGTTATTGTTTTAGTCACATGGTTTTACCTAGTCTGTAGGTTGAGGATTGTGAGGGAAAATAGGTAGCAGTGACGCATATGCACCCATGATCCCATGTTCTTAATTAGTGTTTGTAATCCTTATTTAAGGAGATTTCTTTTTAGCAATTCATTATCAATGAAATAAGAATTAAAATTGTCTCATTTCCTCTCTAAATTGTTTTGTGGTCATCTTAATCCCCATTCATTTTTATCAAATCCAAGTGGGACATAACACAAACTCATTAACCAAATAAACCAATCAGAACAAAATTTAGCATTTTAAGTCCAAGATTGGCATAAAACATCAGTTTCATAAAAAAATAACTTTTTTCACAAAACTAACCTAATTATTAGGTCAGTTTTGATCAAGAACACATTTATATACCCAACTTCTCAATTTGGTGTTAGATATGAAGACCCAATCAAGAAATCGGTATAGATTACATACAAACATTAATATTTCTTTGCTTGCACCGTGCTCTTCAACTTATTCTTTAATTTTATATTTCTTGTTTCTTCATCGTTCGTCATCACCATAACTTGATTACTGTTGCTTGTTACTTGAAAGTCAATAATTGTTCATGTTTTATAGTCCATATTATTCAACATGAGACGGTGATTTAAGAAAAAGAATCAAATGATTCAAATAAATAAAGATAATTACCATATTTTAGGAGATTGTGTGTAGTTCACTTAAATAATCATTATACTAGAAAATTAATAATTAAAGAAATTATGTGGTTTCGTAGTGTTTTCTAGGTTTTTTCAAATAAATTAACGTACAATTTTCATTCCGCATATCTCTATATTCGATAAACGTGACATAAATCAGTCTCACACAAAAGTCAATGTATTAAATTAATGAGGTAACAAGAAATGTAAAGGAAATTATCTTGGTATCTAAGGGTGAATGGAGTGGGGGCGGTAAACCCACTCGGTACCAAACCCACTCCACTGTCAATCTGTTTACCGAACAAACTTTACCGAAATGGGGGGTGAAATTGGTGAAGGTTCACCGACTCGGTGAAGGGAGGGAAAGGGGGAGAGAGAGAGGGTGTGTGTAGTGGGGTCCATTTCTTCTTAACTAATCACACATTTTCCTTTTTTTTAAATTGTTTACCTAAACTTCATTTGATAAAACACCACCAACTTTTTTTAGCATTAGGTAACAATTGACATGACGCTATGTGATTGAATGAATCAGGAATTTACCTATTCCATTAGGTAACCACTCCATTCACCCTAATATTCTAATTCGTGGCTCCACTTTTATAAGAAAAGGCTCCACTTTTATAAGAAGAAAATAACCGAGTGATGAAAGAGAAGTGACGTCACTTGGTTCCTACTTCCCCTTTCACATCTCAGCTGGTTTCCTCTCGCTTTCCCCTTTCAAACCCTAAAAGAACATCATATGTGAGTATATATAGATATATATACATTACTCATATCATATTATATGTTCTAAACTATATAATCACATACACATAGTTAATCAAGTCATTGTGTTAAAATTAAGTTTGTCATTTGTTAACATGTCGTCTGCTTTGACAATGGAAAAACCAGAAAGAAAGATTATAGAGAAGAATAGAAGGAACCAAATGAAGTTACTCTACTCTCGTCTCTTCTCTCTCATCCCTCCACATATTATATCTAAGGTTTATTATTGTCATCCTACTTTTTTTTAACAAGAGAATTTTATAGTTTATAGAAACGGTCTTGCAAGAAGCTAGAACGGAGAAAAAACATTACATATTGTTATCTTACTTGTTTTTTAGTTACATGATTGATCAAAACACAACTAACATAACAATTTTTGTAACTTGGTTATTGTTTTATGCGTTCAGGAAGGTGAGCATGTGGCGGATCGAGTGGATAGAACCATAGACTACATTCAAACCCTGAAAACCAGCTTGGAGATGACCCAAAACAAGAAGGATAAGCTGTTGAGTAAGAAGAGAACACACGAACACATGGAAATGACCAACAATTTGTGCATATCGCTCGATGTTCAAATCCATGAAATGACTCATGATCATGATGCTGTTTTGGTAACCGGATTGAAAACACATTCGAGTTTTTGTAATGTTGTTCAGTTTCTTGATCAGTATAGCACAGAAGTAACACTTGCAAGTTTCTCAAGCAGCGGTCATTCGACCTTTCACATCCGTCAAAAAAAGGTAAATCCTGTGTTCTTGTTATTTATTTCCTTATGGTATTGTTCATCCTAAATCATGTTATATTACTTTGTGTATAGATTGGAGCAGATGATATTTGTGAGAGGCTCAAGAAGTTAGTTGAAAACAAGGAGTTGGGGGACAACAATACGAATGCATTGTTTTGCAATGAATTAGCTGACTTAGATTTAAGTGTGTGGGACTTTGATATCCAGTATTAGAGATGTTGCTTATGAATATCATAAATTAAATAACACATTATCTAACATTGAGTCTTGATTCTAAAGCTGGTAATATATGAAACGAATTGTTAGTTAACACGGCGTGATTCAACATGAAATTAAACGAGTTAGGGTTGGAGTTAAACGGGTCGACATGTTAAACCAGTTCAGCCCACATAATTTATTTATGGAATATATAACACGTTTACGACTTGTTTATCAATAGCGCATATTTTTAGATTTTATAAATATACAAATAGATCATATGCATAAATTAATTCCCTTCCATAACCTCCTAACTAAAGCAGTTTGTAGAGAATTCTATAGATTGCAAATTTTCATAAATTTAAAATTATCATGTTACTTATCTGTTATTATGTTTTAAACCATGTTAAACTAGTTGATTTGCACCTCGCTTCACGGCGGCATTTCAGCCGATATCAATTTGGTTTGTTTTTTACCAGTACGATACAAACATTCGGTATAGCAATCACCACATGTTTTACATCGATTGAAAACAAAAAACAAACATGGTACCGGTATCGATGTTGTTTGGATGATATAGGTTCAGTTGGTCACAGTATCGGTATTGTTTCGCTGACGAAGTTGTATAAATGAAATATTATCAAAGCCAAAAACCATAAAAAAGAATACGGGTACCGCTACCGATGTTATTTGGTTCAGCTCGGTACAGTGCAGTACAGTGGTGATATGGTGGGTTTGTTTATCAAAACTAAAAATCATAAAACTAAATGTCGGTACCAATACTGATGTTGTTTGGTCAATTTTATGTTCGATACGATAGCACACGGTATCTGTTTTCAATAAGATTGACCAAAAACCATAAAAATGAATATCAGTACCGATGTTATTCAGTCGGTTTTCCGTTCGGCATGGTAGCGGCGCAACATCCATTTTCAATAAGATTTATTTCAGGATATTGGAAAAAAAATCAAATATAGTTGCGTCTTTGGATCATTTTTTAAAACTTAACATACGCAAGTTATTAGCAAAAATATCATATTAAATAAAAGGTAAAATACTATTAACAAATCTAAAACAAATACTTAAAATTTTATTTACTATTCATGGTCCTTCGTGCCGCTACCAAACAAAATCGAAACCGATTGAAAAATTTCTGTATCGGTATCGGTTTTATTTTTATTGTTTTTGCTTTCGATAAACTGACACCGTATTGCTACCATATTTTACCAAACTGAACCGAACAACACCAATACCAGTATACATTAATTTTTATGGTATCCTGTTTGATAACGGATACTTTGATTATATGTTAAAAGTTATATAAAAATATGTTTAAAATCAAGTGATGTAATAAACCAATTATACATATTAATATAAAGTTATGATGAACAGTGTTTCAAAATTTAAAGTTTTTGGTTTTCTATTTTTAATAATATTTTATTTATTATTTATATTAACATTATTATATTATATTATATTATAGATATTAACGGAAACTGGTGATGAATAGTGCTTCAATTTTTTAATATTGATTTTTTCTAAGGTTTAATATTATATTGGTTTATCAATATTAAAAAAATTAAAGCACTATTCATCACCAGTTTCCGTTAATATCTATAATAATATAATATAATATAATAATGTTAATATAAATAATAAATAAAATATTATTAAAAATAGAAAACCAAAAAATTTAAATTTTGAAACTTTTAATATTGATAAACCAATATAATATCAAACCTTTGAAAAAATCAATATTAAAAAATTGAAGCACTATTCATCACCAGTTTCCGTTAATATCTATAATATAATAATGTTAATATAAATAATAAATAAAATATTATTAAAAAATAGAAAACCAAAAACTTTAAATTTTGAAACACTGTTCATCATAACTTTATATTAATATGTATAATAAGCGAAAGTGACGTGTCATTCATGGTATTAAACTCTGTGTCATTCATGGTATTAAACTCTGTATATATAGCCGTGTTAAGTATCTTATGTCATTTTTGTTATTGTACTACATTTCTATTTAATCGTGTTAAACGTGTCATGCATTATAGCTCGCTTATTAAACATGTTTGTGTCAATGTTTGAGTGCATGACACATTTTGTTAAATGATAATAAAAATGGTGTGTTCGAGTTGAATAGTCGTGTTAAACGTGTTGTGTCTAAATTAATGTTTTGTAAGCTCTTTTTGATTCTTTAGAACATAGATCAAAATCTAGTCAGAAATTTATTTGATATTTTTGTTATACTTCTAATTAATCATATGGCAGGTAAGGCTCGATTTTGAATAAAAACTAAAACAACAATATAGATAAAAATAAGCGTCACACAACAATATATTTAAATTTAAATAACTTTACATCAAATCGTTTAAAAAATAAGCATGTCGCACGTTCTTGAATAATATTTACATTGATGGCTTAAAATTTGTTAATAAACATCCAAGAGGCAGCTTTGACAACTTGTACGTTTGTGTTTGATAGCTTATATATTATTACGCACAACTTCTTACGTAAAGCAATTTTATTTGGGCGGTATCGGTTCGGTTTGGTAAAAGACTGTGCATCAAAAAGATAAAACAAATTACATTGGTTTAATTACACAAAACTTGTTTTATGTAACCTAAAAAATACCGACACATGTTTTACGACGGTTGACAACCATAAAAACAAACACTTATACCAGTTCTGATAATAATGAATTAGTGTTGATATTGTTGGTCGGTATTGATTCGATTCATTACAGTACTCGTAAGTTTACAATAAATAAAAAATTATTTACTATAGTTTCATAAAAAAATTGTATCATGTAACTCAAAATATAAAGACGTGTTTTACATCGACTGAAAATCATAAAAGCGAATACCCATACCAATTCTGATAATACAAGTGTCGGTACACATGTTGTTTGTTCAATACTGATTCGGTTCATCACGGTACATGCACTTGATATAGTTTACGATACCAAAATATACTCAATTTTGAATTCAAAATGTTGAAAATAACCTAAACACAGCTGCCTAATCAGTTTTTTTTAGAAAACAAAAAAGTCATTAGAGAAATATTAAATTAGTAAAAGATTAATGGATTATAAGTGTATATATACTATAAGGCATTGCGTAATGAAGCGTGAAAGGGCTTCAAATGGGGTGAAATGTCCTCCACACCTCCCCGAGGCATGAAATGGGGGTGGCGTTACATAGACAACACCCCTTGCACACACTCCAACCCTCTCTTTCTATGTCTCTCTTTATATGTGGACGTGAAACCATTACACTTTTTTCCCCTCATAATGCATATGGTGACGTAGCGTTTACATGACATAAAACGCCCTTAAGAGTGTGTGAACTATCACAATTGATGTAAGAATTAAACTGAAATTAAAAGAAATAAGTGAATGGTTTTACACACTTTCCTTTAAAAAAATGGGTGAATGGTTCCACACACCTTCCCTTTTATAATGTATATAATATAATATCCGAAATAAGAAAGATTTGCAAGGTTAAAGGCCCTGCTCAAGAGATCCATTATCCAAGTACCTATATTTTTTGGGTAATTGGTTTTAAAAGTCGTTGAAATGGTTCGTTACTGGTTTAATGTTTTTTATGCATCATTGCAAATAAAATATTAAAACTAAAGTTGTTGTCACACCTAACGATTGACGTCACATCCTTAAACAAATAAAATAAGGCTCGATCTATTCCCACACTATCCTTTGGTCTATTTTCACACTTCATGCATTGTTCTTTGGCTTAAGAGCAGCACATAGTTACCAGGTAAACGACGAGCGCCTGACACCCGTCAGTCTTTGTCTGTGGGCAGGGGACCTATATGCTGCTCTTAGGCCAAAAAGCAGCGCCTGGGTATGTGATATTTTGTTTGGGTTGTTTTTTTTGGTGTATTTTGACACTTAATCATCATAACAGCTAAAACTTATTTACCCAAACAGAGGTAACAAAAATGTTGTGTTTTTTGTGTTTTTTCGTTGTGTGTGTGTGTGATTGTTTTTTTTTTAAGTTGTAAATTTTAGGACAAGGATAAATTGAAAATCCCTTTGAGTTAAAGAAACCCTGAAAACCCAATAATAACCATTGATTAGAGTGGATGGATGGCTAGGATGATTGTTTGCATATCTGATGACTTTTATCCATTTCTCTCATTATTAAAATATATAATGTGTACCTAAAGGGTAAAATGAGAAGAATTTTACACTTATTTGACACAAACAAACAAAAACTTTGCATGTGTCAGAATTTTGTTTCTTTTTAATGTAATTCTCCTTTTTTTCATTTTTTATATACATCAAATCTTTTATTTCTTTTTTATATACATTTTTAATTGCCAATTTATGCCACATTTGTAATAACACGCTTTATTTCTGTAACATAAAAATATTACATAGAAACGTAATATAATTTTTACATGATCAATTTTACGTCACATATGTAACACTTTTTTTGTAACAAAAAAAATGTAACACTTTGTTTCTGTAAGAGACACTTTATTTTTTTTACAATAATATGGAAAAAAATTGATAACACACTTTATTTTTACAAATAATCTAAAAAAGTGTAACAATACACTTTATTTTCTGTAACGGACATTATTTCTGTAACACAAAAAAAATGTAACAGCCATTTTTGCTTTGATTGATTGTTACATTTCTAACACAAAAAAAAATGTAACAACACACTTTGTTTCTGTAATAGTCACTTTATTTTTACAATAATCTGGAAAAAAAAATGTAACAACACACTTTATTTTTACAACAATCTAAAAAAGTGTAACAATGCACTTTATTTTCAGTAACATGCATTATTTATGTAACACGAAAAAAATTTAACATTCATTTTTTTTCTTTGATTGTTACATTTCGCAACTAAGACGCAAAAGAATTGTTATATCAAAAATAAACGTCATTAACGATAATCCAACATAAGTAATCTAACTAGCAATGTTACAAAATTTATATAAAAATATTACTTCATTAACAAGAATCCAACAACAATAGATTTTTTAGATTTAATCATAAAATCAGTAATAACATTCATCTTCTTAAACAAAAAAATAAAATAAAAAAGTTGCAGATCTACAAATCACAAAAAAATGAAGATCTACAAAACACAAAAAATTGCAAATCTGGAGGACCTTTTAGATATGGAACACAAAAAAATCGCAAATCTGAAAATTACAAAAAAAGTTGGAGATCTACAAAACACAAAAAAATAAAGATATACAAAAACACAAACATACTTATGGATCTGGAGGATCTTTTAGATCTGGAACATCATGTCCACCATCAAACATCTTTTGGATCATCTTCAACATCTGAAACATCATCTTCAACATCGGATTTGTTGACCACCGCCAGATCTTGGAACCACCATCGGATCTTGAACCACTCAAAGCACTAAATCCGCCAAGAAAACCAGTGGTTTTGGTGATGATTTGAGGTGGATCTATGGATAAGAAGAAGAATTTTGAACTACACCGTCACCGAGTTGTTACGCTTCTAGATCTAGAGTTTAGATGGTTGATTATGAATGATTTTGATAAGAAGAAGAATTTTGGTGGTTGATTATGAATGATCTTAGATCTGGAAATGGTTATCCAGAGAGAGAGAAAGACAGAGAGAAGTGAGTGTCGAAAGAGAGAGAGAGAAGTGTGTGTCAATGTCTAGTTCAAATGTCAACTGTGCATTAAATGTCTTGTCTAGTGCAATTTCCCAATATGCCTCTTAGTCAATATCTATCAAAAAACACATGGCTACTTCTGGTCCACTTATAGAGTTTTCACAGTTTTCTTAACTGGAGTGGGTTTCTTCATTATAATTAGCCTATATATATATATATATATATATATATATATATATATATATATATATTTCAAACTTATAAATACTCACCTATTTTTTTAAAAACTTTTACCACTTCTCTACTTTCCACCTTCTTCAATCTCTATATTTTTTTTATAAATTCAACTCATAATCCTCCACAATGCATCCATTTAACCGAAACCTCGACCCGAACAACCACTTCGCTTTCCAAGAGAACCCAAACCCTAGCCAGCCACAAAACCGCCAACAACCAAACCCGACCCAAATACCCCCGGTCAACCACAAGCGCTTTCGTGGTTCGCGAGAAGGAAAAAGGACTCATCCTTTGTTGCATCTGGCGCGAGATGATAAAGAGAGAGCTTCGTCTATCGATGAACAGTGGATTGACAGAGCTCTTGGCATTGCTTTGTTTTTCTCTCCTTTCCTATCGGCGAGTTCCAACCCTTATGTTCGAAATTTCTTCGTTCGTACCAAACCGCTTGCAGAACAAATCCTGTTCCACAAGATCCTATATCAGATATACATCCTCCTTGCATTTATGATGGAAACGTCGCCAGTGCTATGGGCTTTGGCTTATGTAGATAAAAAATGATGAATGGGATTGTGGCACTCCACTCGCCACCAATGCGGAAGGATGACGCCGAAAATAATGGAAGGCTCTTTCGCTCTGCTGGATGCGTCGGATCCCGTATAAGAAGCAAGCTCTTTACCCTCAAATTCAAACATGTGGGTGCAAAAGGCTATCCTGCTCTATTGTTACGTAGCAATATAAGCCTGCTTATGTTGCTTCAGCGGCGTTTCGCCTTCTCTTCGCTCTGTACAGGAGCGCTAGTGGACACGGGGAGGGAGCAGGCGAAGCGTGTCATTCATAACGGAAAGAAAGAGAGCACTACTTCGCATTTTTGTCGTTCGTAATGAAATTTTTATTATTATTTTTTTAATGTACTTGTTTTTTTTAATTTTATGTAGTTTTTTAGTTAGTTTGTTAATTTAATTAAATGAAATTTTAATTAGTTTAAAAAAATAGGAGTGACATGTTAACCCAAGCCCCCAACCCACGCCGCTAACACACCCCACTTTTTTTGGGGTGCCCTGAGAAAGCCCATCTCCGCCACATGTCAACCCAAGCCCCACACCGAGCAGTCTTAGTTGTATTATAAGGAATGACTGTTAGTGTTTTTGAGTGGTAATGAGTGAAAGAAAGAAAATATATGAAAAATTTACTCTATATGATAAAAAAATTCCAGGGAGAGAAACCTTATAATTTTTTTTAATATTTTTAGAAATGGTTATTGGTGAAGGAGAGAGAAAAGATTATAATTAAGGATGCAAACGAGCCGAGCGGCTCGCGAGCTACTCGAGATCGACTCGATAAAAAGCTCGAACGAGCCGAGCCTTATCGAGCTCAAGCCCGAGCTTGAAATTAGGATCGATTAGATATCGAGCCCGAGCCTTGTATGTGTAGCTAGTTTAGGCTCGACGTACCTTATCGACCTTAGTATACTTTAGGGTTTAAACTATGTATTACTTCAAACTATGTTCTTTTTTTAGTTGAGCTCTCAAACTATCGAGCCGAGCTCGAGTCGAGCTTGGCTCATTAACAGCCAAAAAACGAGCCCGAGTCAAGCTTTAGCTTTTTTTAACTCTTGCCATAGATACTTAGATCGAGCTTTCGAGCCAAGCTCTAGTTTTAAGTTTTACTAACAAGCTGAGCTCGAGTTTTAAGTTTTACTAACAAGCTGAGCTCGAGTTTTAAGTTTAACTAACAAGCGGAGCTCGAGCCCAAAATCTAAGGCTCAAATCGAGCCGAACTCGAGCTTCAGAAAGTTGTAATGAAGCTAGCTCGATTAAGGTAAGGCTCAGGCTCGGCTCAGGCTCGTTTGCATCCCTAATGATAATTAATTTTTTTAGAAATGGTTGTTAGTGAAGTATAGAGAAAAGATGATGATAAACATATAAAAATTTAATTGATAAATAGAGAAAAAGTAATTTTTATTGCGAATATTTGGATAATGAATTTACTACGAATGCTACAAAGCAACAACCTTGACCCTCTAGGCATTTAGGCCATGGGATGTACTCTAAAATCTAGAGTGTTAACAATGACATGGTATGTTAACTAACATTGCAAATCACTTCCTCTTTTTGTTAAGGTGTATTAAATGAGTTATATTTTAACATGTTAACCCAATGTTAAAAGATTGAATTAATTATTATTTTCTTTTTTAGACAAAACTCATTGTTAAAGCATTAAATAAGTTATGTATTAACATGTTAAACCATTTCCTTAGAGTTAGACAAAGCGAAATGAGGAAAAAAAGTTGATTTGTCACTTAGGTTGAATTAAGTTAGGTTAAAATGTACCCAAAGGTCTTAAAAGGCACTACATGTCAGCATCAATCGTCTAACAAAGGTTACCAAATATACAGTAAATAATAGACCATACCTATATTTGAGAAAAATGCCCGGATAGTCCCTGTGGTTTGCCAATTTTTCACCTTTAGTCCCTAACTTTCTAAAATTACAGCTATAGTCCCCAACTTTTGCAATTCCGTTCCCGGATAGTCCCTGGCGCGGATGGAGGTTAGTTTTTGGTGTTAAGTGGATGTTAAATAACTAAAATACCCTACTGTTAAATTAATACCTAAAAAGTTAAAAAGAAACATAACTAATAGTAAATAATTTATGTGCAACCCACCACCAACCCTCACCCACTTCATCTTCCCCACCCTTCACCATCACCACCATCTCCACCTTTCATCACCACTAACATCCACAAACCACAATCATCCACTCTTTTCTTTTGTTTCTAAAAAAATTCAATCACCGTCATCCACCAACACTCAGATTCTCAACTCACACCTCTTACGCACCTCAAGCTGCAATCATGGGTCAAACAAGCACTTCTCCTGTAGGTATTCAGGCAACCAAAATCTTCAAGTCAGCTTCGTTTGAGGAACAACCGTATGGCAACCAGTAGGTACACCAGTAATTCTTCCACCCACCACACACATTGCATATAGTATCAGATCACCAGGCCAAGTGGTCCCCGGTGCCCCGATGAAAATGGGTCCCATATCATCCCGTAGGTGTAACACCTCGTAAAATCATACCCAATAAAATGAAGACACGTGTCATGTGATGCAAACGTGTTATGAAAACGGATCCAGACAAAGATGTACGGTAGGATTTAAAAGCGTCAACATGTTAATTTATACCTCTGAGCGACCTATTAATAAATCCCTAACCATGATATATTTAATCAACATCTCAAATTATGCAAATAAATCTGGTTATCCTAAATAGCAAATTGATTATAACCTAAGTCATGAATTCAATATGAATTCTTGGTATTTCCGACATTTAAAAACCTCCCACAAAGATCCAAAATTGTGTAAGTACATGCAAGGCATGCAAGAACTGAAAATTTGTTCCCTTTACTGAAAAGAAGCACAAGATTCGGACTTGTAAGAAATGTAGGAGCAAGGCCTAGAAGTTGCAAAATATTTTGTCTATGGGCATCGGTTACGGACCGTAAGTTTGAACCCTTACGGTCCGTAAGGACGTCGCTGACAGCAGTTTTGGACAGGTGCCTGTTCAGCAGGTTGCACCGCCTTAGATAAGTGGTTTTCGAAAATCAAGGGTCTTGCAACTGGTTTTGGCATCATAGGGACACCTGGGATGATCTTGCAACACATGTAGACTAGTTTGGCATGATCTTATGAATTTGGGTTCAATATATAGAAAGTGAAGTTGCAACCATTTTGTTCACTTCATTCAAACTCACTTCAACTGATCTCTGGAGCTCTCTGGACAGCAACCAACTTCTCTTAGGATCCATAAGCATACTTAGGACCTTTGTGAGTGTCCTTAATCCTTCTTAATTCAGTTTAGCTTAATTAATTAGCTAAAAGTCAAACCGTCGTAATTAAGGTTTGACTTCTAGATTAATTAAAATTTGTTCAGTCAAATCTCGAATTAAAAGTACCTATAAGTAGGTATTTATGTGGGTAATAAACCCTTAAAAGGGTACTCTCTGATTCCCACTCTAACTAGGTCAATTGTTGGGTCAAAGCTAACTTTAAAAAGTCAACAGAATACTTATTTTCAAATTATTACATAATTAGCAATGTAGGATCCATGTAACCTATTTTATCATTAATATAACTTGATAATTAATGTAAGAACATGTCTAAACATGTTCAACCCGACAATTTTTAGTAGAAACCCGGTTCGGAACCGAAAGTCGCGTAATTTGACTTTTGCTTTGACTTTCAGTTCTGACCCGTTTAAGCCTAGTTTAGGATTGCCTTAGAGCTTCTTTTGAACCCAGTTACATGTTAGTATAACCCTCTGTGATTATACGGCTTGGTTCACTAGTTGTCTAATTATTATGCAAGTTTCCGTTAATTGCCTAAATGTTGACTAGTATGCCCTTTTCACCATAAAATATGATTTTTGAAAATATAAAAGAGTAGACACCTTGGTTACTGATTTATAAACTTGCACCCAAAATTTGACATCAGTTTGAGGTCTAGATTAAGAGTTATGCTCAATAGCGTAATTAGAAAGTTTTTGTTAATTAAACGGCATAGTTAGCATATAGCCTAGTTTAACCCACTTTTTGATATCAAATTTTTTTACCCACTGATGTAATATAATATTTTGGGATTTTTGAAGATTTTTAATTAATTTTAGGCTGAGCATAACATAGGGTTATAGCTTTAATTCGGTTAATGCCGGTTTTGCCCTTTTAGGCTATAAAATGAGTTTTTCAAATCTTTTTAACCCCAAACCTTTTGCCACTGATTTTATATGATAAATAAATTATTTTAAACCTTCTGGAATAATAAAAATATCAGCTTTCTATATAGAACCCGGAAATGGCTCCAAATCGTCTTTTTAAGCGTTTTAACGCATAGTATGTATTAAAACTATTTTAAACATATAAGGTTTGATACCTACTGATATTTTAAGTATATTTTTATACTTTGACAGTAAGCTATTAACGCATAGTATGTATTAAAACTATTTTAAACATATAAGGTTTGATACCTACTGATATTTTAAGTATATTTTTATATTTTGACAGTAAGCTAAAGTTTTAAACTCAGAATTTCAGTTTTGACCTTTTTAGCCTATGTGAAATTACCAAAATACCCCTAAGGTGCATAGTTTGGTTTTAAATGATAAATTTCACATATATCTAGTACCCTACTGTTATAACTTATTAAATTAAGTATATTTACTAAATAAATAAGACCTGTAACTCAGATTACTAATTAAACTCTTTTATAACCTTTTAAATGACCAAAATGCCCTTACGGGGCATAATCCGAGTTTAAATCCATTTTGGGCATAATGGAAGACATCTTACTGATGTCACAACATATTTGAGGCATATTAACTTAGGAAACTTGCATATGACTCATTTGGTTACTCGTTACGCACTTTTCGCGTTCGGATCGACTTATGTAACTAGTTTGCATATATTAGCCGAAACGGGTCAAACCTTATCATTTTTGTCTCAAAATCCGGAATGTTTTTAGTTTACCCATATTATACAAGTCTTCAAACTTTTCGGGTCTAAATCACATTCTATTCCGGTCTTCGTTTATTCATGCGTTTGAACCTTATCTTCCTTTAAAACTAACCGGTCTAAGCTTAAGCTTAATTAAAGACCCGTTAGAAATCTAATAGGTTATTAAAAACCTTTGTTCCAGAATAGGAGACCCGGTAAAAGCTACACGCACTTGCTATTTGTGAGTGATACTTGCAAAGGTAAATACTTTTAACTTATTTTCCCTATACGGGCTTGGGGTATGGTATATAAAATACCGCTTGGTCGGGCATTGAATCTTTAAACGGATAGAGGTTAAATCATTGAAATGCTCCGTTTGGAAATGTTTTGTTTGCTTAAAGCCTTTGGGGGGTTAATGACTATGTCCCGGATATCCTTGGCATCATTTTACGAAATGGCCACGACCTGAGCACGGGGTGTAGGCGTACACCCGTCAGTGCCTAAACAAATAATGTGGTGTGTCTATTGATCTTTAACCCGGCACAAACCGGGCTACTGGACGCATAAGAAACATGTAATTCTTTTACAAGATTATATTCAAATAATTATCCCAAGTTATAGAAAGTTTTGTGCCATGTGCATTCAAATCAATTTTATTAAACCTTTCAAAATGAGTCAGTTAAATTGTATTTACCAGTGTAAACTGACGTATTTTCCCAAAAAGGTTAAGTGCAGGTACTACTCGAACTAGGCTGGCTTCTCCTAGCGTCCACAATAAGTCTCGCAAGCTTGGATGTCATAAATCTGTTGAACAATGTCTCCTTTTTTTTATCCGCCTGTGGATCTGTTTCAACTATTTCGTGATACTTAATATTACAATTTATTAAAGTTGAAATGAATCTATCTTTGCTTCCGCTGTGTATTTATATATTGTGTTGTTCGACTATGATGATATCAACTACGTCACGATACTCCCCCACCGCGCCCACCGGTAATACGTGGAAATATCGGGGTGTGACAGGTTGGTATCAGAGCCAACACTGAGTGGATTAAACACTAGCCTTTTGTGTTTAATCTCAGTTACACAATTGCACATTCCTCGAATTTTCGAGTCTAGACAAAGAACATAGGACAAATCTTGATTTTGTTTTATTTTGTCTTTTATATTATTCTTTGTTGTTATCTTTGTTTATGTTGACAGGTCTAAATATGCCGCCAAGATTCTTCAAAAGAAAGGGAAAGTCACCTGTAACAGGCCACGGCTAGGAGGCCGGGCCTTCTCAAAGACGAACCTCGCCCGTCAACATACGCCCCAGTCCACAGGGAGACTGGAGGGCACATCTACAGCCAGCTAGGCGGTCTGTCTCGTTAGCTTCGTCACCTTCTTACTTACACTCTTTTGGACCCCATTCAGAAAATGAGCCCGAAAACCCACAGCCTTCATATATCCCTCTCCTAAGGTCCAACTCTCGTCACTCCTTTGATAACCCGTCACATATCTTCCAAAGCCGGTTCAACCCGGCAAATTACCTCGAAGAACCAGTGTGTGTTAACCCATTGGGACCCGAAGATCACTTTTCCGGAGATCACGCCATGGATATGGACGAGGATACCGACCCAACCGAACCACCGACCGGTACCCCCACACATCCCATAGAAATTTCCGACGGATCATCTTTTCATGGATCACCTTACCGTGGTCCAGATAGCTACCAAGCTAGATTCACCCAGCATGAATGGTATTTCACACCCTCACACCATTCATCACCGTACCAACAGCAGCAGCAGCGGGATCCATCTGAGGACTCACGCTTTGTGGCAGTTACCCCGCCACCACCACCGCCAGTTCAGCAGCAACCTCCTGAGCCGCCGAGGCAAAGGAGAACAAATGCACGGATGTCCGTGCAAGGAAGAGGAGTGCATATCAGCACCCCTCAACCATCGAGTGGCAGCCACTACCCGCCACACCAAGAAAACCAGCAGATGGGGGGATCTTCAAACCCCAACCCGGAAGTGAACTCTGCACATGTTGCACCACCACCATTGGGCTTTGGCAACCCAATTCCTACCTACACTGGCCCAGCAAAGTATAATCCCTTCGAGCAGCCGGCTCACTCCAGCTTCAACTATGCGGAGATCGACCCATACATGGCGGCGTGGAACTACAATGCTCTTAACCCCGAATGGCCTTACGGAACTCCTTGGGGAGTCGGATACCCAGCTTATGGGTACCAACAGCAGCCGTCTCTTCGACCTCCACATCAGCCGCAGCCGCAGGTACCACGGTTTTCCCCGCCTGAGCGGGATGAAATTCTCCAAAGATTGGATCAAGTTGAGCAGGAAGTTCACAGAGATCGCAGGGAGCGAAAAGGTTTCTTCAAGGGATTAGCAGGTTTAATAAAAGGAAAGAGCAAGAAGGACCATTGAATCCTTCAAATTGTTGGTTGTATTTCCTTGTTTTCAGTTGAGCCCCTGCGTGGGCCTGTCTTTCTGTTTTAACCCCTACGAGGGTATGTTTTGTTTGTTAAGCCCCTGCGTGGGCAGGTCTTTTGTTTGACCCCTGCGTGGGTATGTGGTGTTGTTAGCCCCTGCGCGGGCATGTTATTTCATTTAAAAGTCCCGTTCAGGGCAGACTCGTATTTTTAAATTCATATGGTGAAATGGTTAAATTTAAATTTTTATTTATATGCATGAACAAGAATATAAAATGAATAATAACAAAATTTTTATAAGATCTATCATTATATTAAAATGATAAAATCTAAAGGGACAAGACCTAGCCTTTGTGTCATTTTAAGACAGGGCCAAGATGGTAGTTCCTCAATTAGATTCAGATCCATATGAACCTCTCAATTTAGGATTTGTTCTGCGTTAAATATTAAATAAGAATCTTAAAAGGTAAAACCTGGCTTGTATGTCACTATAAGACTTGGCCAATATGGTAAAACCTGTTTAAAAAGATTCAAATCTCTGTTAACATCTGCAAACATGTTAACATTCTTGGCTAATGTGATCCGCAAAATCACGCATGCCACCCTTACACTAAATTATCCCAATTATTTTTATTATTTAAACATCTGATTGTGATGTAATGCCTAAGGGCTATAATTATTGTCATATAAGACAAAAGACAGTCGTAGCCTATAAACTCCCTGTCAAGAAAGGTAATGAACCTTGATTCAAACCTTAATAACTAGATCCTATAAGATCTTGACCTAAAATTTAGAAATGTCCATGTGACTAGGCCTATTGTGCCATTATTATAATTTATTCTAGAACTAAGGGTTACTAATGAAAAGTCCCAAATGAAATTTCTTAACAAATTAACCAATATGGTTCTTTAATTACCATGGTTAATAAATTATCAAGATGACAAACCTATTATAATTCCCTAAATGAATCATTGTCATCATTTTATGTAGCAATCCAACTACATGGCCGAGTGTGAAGAGGTCAACAGTCGGCCAAAGGAGAATTATGACGCCACCAGGATCAATATAACTGGTGCAGAACTCCAAGCATTAATTGACAATGCTATCACTAAAGCCATAGATAGGCAGTATAGTGAATCGAGTAGTACTCGAAGCAGGACCCAATCAGCACCCCATTCTAAGCCAAAAACACATTCCGAGGCTCATAGTAAGCCACCCTCTAAGCTAGATAAGCCAAAGAAGGATGATGACGATCATCACTCCTCGAACCAGCAAAGTGTCCCGTCAAAGAAGATCGAGCTTAAGCAGGAACCGCGTGGTAAGTCCTGTACGTATAAATACTTCGTCTCATGCAAACCCAGAGACTTTACTGGGGAGAAAGGAGCGGTTGGCTGCATGACATGGTTGGATGAAATGGATACCGTGGTTGATATCAGCGGGTGCGCTGATAAGGATGTAGTAAAATTTGTATCTCAATCGTTCAAAGGTGAGGCCTTAGCCTGGTGGAGATTGTTGATTCAAGCTACTGGGAAGATTCCACTGTACAATATGACATGGGAACAATTTGTTACCCTCATCAAGGAGAACTACTGTCCTCAGCATGAGGTTGAAAAGATTGAGTCGGATTTTCTGTCACTGGTAATGAAAAATCTGGATTGCCAAGCTTACCTTACGAGCTTTAATACAATGTCAAGGTTGGTTCCTTATCTTGTGACCCCGGAACCCAAAAGAATAGCTCTTTTCATTGGGGGTTTAGCCCCAGAGATTAAGGCAAGTGTAAAAGCCTCTCGGCCAGCTACATTCAGGTCTGCAGCTGATATATCCTTGTCCCTCACACTGGACGCGGTCAGGCAGAGATCGCTGAGGAACACGGATGCCGAGAAAAGGAAGCGTGAAGATGACAATTCACGACGGTCAGACAAGAAGCACAGGGGAAACAATGACCACAAGAAGGGGTCTGGATCTAAGAAGGATGGGCATCAATCTGGAGATAAGCCCAAGTGTAAGGTTTGTAAGAAGCACCATTTTGGGAGATGCAGACTCGAGTCGAAAACCCAGTCACAGCCGAGAGTTTGTGGAATTTGCAAGTCTTCTGAGCATAAGACCTTAGACTGTAAGAAGATCAAGGATGTTACGTGCTACAATTGCAGTGAAAAAGGACACATCAAGTCCAATTGCCCAAAGATCACCAAGAAAACTGAGGATGGGAAAAAGACCAATGCTAGGGTCTTCAGGATGGATGCAAAGGAAGTTGTTCAGGACGACAATGTGATCACAGGTACCTTCCTCATAAATGATGTCTATGCGAGAGTGCTATTTGATTCAGGAGCTGATAAATCATTTGTAGATAATAAGTTTTGTGAGTTACTGAATTTACCTGTTAAAGCCCTTAAGTGTGAAGTATGAGGTGGAACTAGCTGATGGAACCATAGAAACCGCCTCAACTGTGTTAGATGGATGTGTTATATCCATTAGGAACCACTCTTTTCCTTTGTCCTTACTCCCTTTAAGCTAGCCGGTTTTGATATAGTGATAGGTATGGATTGGTTATCGCATAACCAAGCCCAGATTATGTGCAACAAGAAGCAAGTTGTAGTCAAGACCCCGTCTGGTGAGCCACTTACCATTCAGGGGGATACCAGTATGGACTGCCTGAGCAAGTGTCTATGCTCAAGGCATCTAGATGCCTAAAGAAGGGTTGTGTCATTTATATGGCACAGGTTACTATTGATGAGCCGAAACCTAAGATGGAAGACATCCCCGTCATTTCTGAATATCCTAAAGTTTTCCCTGAAGAACTACCTGGTTTACCACCATATAGACAAGTAGAATTCAGAATTGACATCATCCCTGGAGCAGCACCTGTTGCGAGAGCGCCTTATAGGTTGGTGTCACGGCCCCCGACCCGGTTTGACCCGTTTCAGGAGCCGCGGGACAGAAATCCCGTGGTATTTAATTAACAGCGGAAGTTTCTTCAGGATCTTTTTAAAACTGAAATATTTCCCGATTATTTTATTTCACAACTCGGGATAAAACCCGGTAATTTACAATCTTGAGATTTCACAAAAGAAATCTTTTATTTTACAAAACATGTTTCTTTATTTTTATACTGAGCCACTTCCTTAAGCTTTTAGTGCTTCACGGCACTTTTTCCTGGATCACAACAGATCACCTGAAACATGTTTGAAAAAGGTTTTGTCAGCGGGAAATACTGAGTGAATCATTCTTATTTAATTAAAACGACCTGTTTGTTATAATTTACAGTATTAAGAGCGATTACAATGTTTCTATCTTTTGAATTAACTGACCCAGTTGTCACTTGACCGGACTTGTGACTGTGGACATATCACTTGCTGGGTCCTTTCACCCACAAGTGATAAATAATTAGTAGCTATGTGCACATCCCCCCACATACTGGCAGTAATTTCAGATAACAAAGACTTAATCCCTGTAACTATAACCTTTGAAAATAAACATGCTTTTGTAAATATATTTGATAAAAAGAGAATGACTCACATTGCAGATTTAACAGAGCTTATTCTACTGATTAGCCTTGATAACCTAGTTTAAATAATCAGGCACACAAACTAGGTTAGTAACTTAATACAGCATTTACGATAACTCACGAGATTAAAACCTTCACAACGAATGACAAAGTGCGATACTTAAACATCTATCGATTTAACGACGAATGACAAAGCATAAACCCTAATGTGGGCAGCACTTAAACATCCATTGGATAGTTTAATCGATCGGACATTGAATCGTATCAGCGATCGAGTTATTACCCTGAATTGCGGCAGCACTTCGTGATCAGTGTGTGTTTTTAAACTATTTCTACAATAACTTGGAGTGTAATTGGAATTTAAACGTCGCATCAATGCCCAGAATCAAGTCCCACAGCCTACTATATATAGCTGAAAAACAGTTCCCCTCGCGTGGCGCGAGGGGGTGTCGCGTGGCGCGAGAGGCGCCCCCCTACTATAGGGTAGCCTCGTGTAATAGTAGCCTTGCTGAGTTGGTGGCTCGTTCAATTTCGAATTTGACAACAAACTGTCAAGATAATACTGATTAGGTTTTACCCCCCTGAGTTTTAGGGGCCCTGATCCTGATTCCGATTGTTCTGAAAATTTTAGGGTTTATACAGAATCACTTGGGTTTCTTAATTAGGGTTTCCTATTGGATAATTTAATTAAATAAATATAACTTTTGATAAGAGGTGTTACATTCTCCCCACCGTAATAAAAATCTCGTCCTCGAGATTTACTGGAATAAGTGAGGATACTTTCGCTTCATTTCTGATTCCAGCTCCCAAGTATATTCAGCTCATCTCTTTGAATCCCATCTGACTTTGACTAAAACTAGTCGTTTGTGTTTGAGAAACTTGATCTTTCGATCCTCAATTTGAAGAGGTTTCTCCACAAATTTCAATTTTTCGTTTACCTTTATATCTCGAAGAGGTACTACCAGTGATTCATCTGATAAGCATTTTTTTTTTAGATTGGATACATGAAATACATCATGTACTCCAGATAATTCTTCTGGTAGTTGTAAACGAAAAGCAACTGGTCCTATACGTTGGATCACTGAAAATGGTCCTACATACCTTGGACTTAGCTTTCCTTTCTTACCGAATCGAACAACTCCTTTCCAAGGGGAAACTTTTAATAATACTTTGTCTCCTACTTGGAATTCTAACGGCTTGCATCTATTGTCTGCATAACTCTTCTGACGATCACGAGCCGTTTTCAGTCTTTCCTTGATTTGAGTAATCTTATCAGTAGTTTCTTGCACTATTTCAGGACCTGATAATTGACTTTCTCCTATTTCTGCCCAACAAACTGGAGTTCTGCACTTTCTTCCATACAGTGCTTCAAATGGGGCGGTATCAATACTTGAATGATAGCTATTGTTATAGGAGAATTCAATTAATGGTAAGTGATCATCCCAATGTCCACCAAAATCTATTACACATGCTCGGAGCATGTCTTCTAGAGTTTGGATCGTCCTTTCACTTTGTCCGTCTGTTTGGGGATGATATGCAGTACTTAGATTGAGTCGAGTTCCCATAGCTTGCTGAAAGCTTTTCCAGAAATGAGAAGTAAAACGACTATCCCTATCTGAAACAATGGAGAGTGGAACTCCATGTAAGGATACAACTTCATCTACATACAATTTTGCCAACCTTTCCATACTAAAGGTTTCTTTCATTGGTAAAAAGTGAGCTGATTTGGTTAATCGATCCACAATTACCCAAATCGCATCATTACCTTTTCTGGTTTTGGGTAACTTAGTAACAAAATCCATTGTTATAAGTTCCCATTTCCATACAGGCATTTCTAATTGTTGTAGTAGACCTGAGGGTTTCTGATGTTCTGCCTTAACTTGTGAACAAGTGAGACATTTAGAAACATATCGCGCTATATCCTTTTTCATTCCTATCCACCAGAAGTTCTTTCTTAAATCTTGGTACATCTTATTGTTTCCTGGGTGAATAGTATACCTAGATTTATGGGCTTCTTCTAAAATCTTAGGTCTTAAGTCTCCCTGCTTAGGTACCCAAATTCTACTTTTGTGGAATCTCCAAATTCCATCTGCTCCTTGTTCTAATTCCTTTATTCGTCCTTTCATTCCTTCAGCATCAACCTTGATTGCTGTAGTTTGAACATTCTTCAATTGTTCCATTAAATCTATTTGTAGATTTAATCTGAGAGCACGAACCCTTCGTTGTTTCTCATAATACTTACGACTTAAGGCATCTGCAACTACATTTGCCTTTCCTTCGTGATACTGAATATCACAGTCGTAGTCACTTAGGATTTCCATCCATCTTCTTTGCCTCATGTTTAAATCTTTTTGCCCAAATATATATCTTAAACTTTTATGATCTGTATAAACAGTAAATTTACTTCCATACAGATAATGTCTCCAAATCTTAAGGGCAAAAATTACGGCTCCTAATTCTAAATCATGAGTCGTATAGTTTTCTTCGTACTTTTTCAATTGCCTTGAAGCATATGCAATCACCTTTTTGCGTTGCATAAGCACACATCCATATCCTAGTTTTGAAGCATCATAATATACCTCAAAATCTTCAGTTCCTTCTGGTAAGGCTAAGATTGGTGCATTTGTTAATTTCTGCTTTAATATTCTAAAGGCTTCTTCTTGCTTTGGTCCCCATTTAAACTTAACCGCTTTACAGGTTAGCTTAGTTAATGGAACAGCTATCTTGGAAAAATCCTTAATAAACCGTCTATAGTACCCAGCTAAACCTATAAAACTTCTAATTTCCATTGCTGTTTGTGGAACCTTCCATTTGGTAATTGCCTCTATCTTAGCAGGATCTACGTGAATACCTTCGTGATTCACCATGTGTCCTAAGAATTGCACTTCTTGCAACCAAAATTCACACTTCGAGAATTTGGCATAAAACTTTTCTTTTCTTAACAAATTTAAGAGTGCATGAAGGTGTTCACAATGCTCTGTCTGACTTTTGGAATAAATAAGTATATCGTCTATGAAGACAATTACAAATTTATCCAAATACGGTTTACAGATCCTATTCATCATGTCCATGAATGCTGCAGGTGCATTCGTTAACCCAAAGGGCATGACTGTAAACTCGTAATGACCATACCTAGTTCTGAAAGCAGTTTTAGGTATGTCCTCTTCTTGTACCTTCAATTGATGATATCCGGAGCGTAAATCTATTTTAGAAAAATATCTAGCCCCCTGAAGTTGATCAAACAGATCATCAATCCTAGGTAATGGATATCGATTCTTAATTGTAACCTTATTCAATTCTCTATAATCGATACACATTCTCATTGAACCATCCTTTTTCTTAACAAATAATACTGGTGCTCCCCAAGGAGATGAACTTGGTTGTATGAATCCTTTACTTAGTAATTCATCTAATTGCTTTTTCAGTTCTAACATTTCTGTGGGTGCTAACCGATAAGGTGCCTTGGCTATCGGTGTAGTTCCTGGAATTAGATGAATCCTAAATTCTACTTCCCTATCCGGAGGTAATCCTGGTAAATCTTCTGGGAATATATCTGGATATTCTGAGACTACAGGAATTTCCTTAAGTTCTTTACCCTTAGTACTAATGATTACTGAAATCATATATACTATTCCTTGTTTTCGTTCATAATTAGCAACTTTCATTACTGATATGAACTTCATGGGCTTACGTGGTTTATCTCCTGTAATCCTAATTACTTCTCTGGTGGGTGATTGAATTTCTATGGAATTCTGATCACACAAGATTCGAGCATGGTTGGTTACTAACCAATCCATTCCTAATACAACATCAAATTCAGCTAACTTCATTGGCAATAAGTTTGCAGAGAATTTATGTCCTAAAAGTTCTAAATTTTCTTCCTGCAAAACTTTATCTATTTTAACTGAATTTCCGTCTGCCGTTTCAACTGTAAAGATCTGCCTAATATTGGTTAAAGGTAAATTAAGAGCTTGACAGAACGAAGTATTTATAAAACTTTGGTTTGCACCAGAGTCAAATAATACTTTGGCGTAAATGTTGTGAACTAAGAACGTACCCGCTATCACATCTGGGATGAGTTCTGCTTCTTGAGTGGTTAGCTGAAATGCCCTGGCATTCTTCTTAATAGTTCCGTCGGTTGCCTTGGTTTTGTTGTCTGTTGGTTTTACCACTTTAGGACATTCTGTTTTGAAATGTCTTGCCTCTCCACAATTGTAACAAATTATGGATTTCTTCCTGCAATTTTCTTCACTATGCCCTACAGTTTTGCAAAAATTGCAATATACCTTGCATTTTCCAAAATGTTTCTTTTTGCAATTTTGACAGAACGGCAAAGTTGAAGATTGCCCTGTTCCTCTTCTCTTGAAGCTGTTATTATTACCCGTACAAAATCCTTGGGTAATTTTCTGAGCTAATTCCTTCTTCCTGTTTTCATCTTGGGTGCGTACTAGTTCGTCAGTTAGGGTATTAGCTAATTCCACCGCATCGTCAATAGTGCGAGGTCTCGCAGCTTTAACGATATTGCGGATTTCACTAATCAGTCCCCAAATGTAGCGAGAAATGAATACCGGTTCTGGCGAAGCCAGTGTTGGTACCACTCTAGCATATTCAAAGAATGTAGAAGTATAACCGCGACAATCTACACCCATCATCCGATGATTTAGGAACTTATTTGTCATCTGTTCCTTTTCATACTCAGGACAGAATTTTCTTTCTACAAAACCCTTAAATTCTTCCCAAGTCATAGCATAAGCTATTATTCTTCCTTTTGATTGTAACACAGTGTTCCACCATTCGAGTGCTCCTTCCTTGAAGAGATTTGATGCGTACATGACCTGGTCATCTTTAGCACATTTACTTATTGCAATTACTGCTTCGGTTTTCTCTAACCATCGCAGTGATGCAGTTTCTCCTTCACTGCCTGCAAATTCCATAGGTTTACAAGCAAGGAATTCTTTGAAAGTGCAACCAGGCGTTGCAGTTTTCATTTTCTTAGAAAATGGAGCTTGATGTGGTTCCCCATTATGATTAACATGATCATTGCCTCCGTTTACACTATTACTGAAGTTATCTTCAGAAATACGTTTACTAGGAACGATTTGTTGCGGTTCGATTGGATTCTTTACAGCAGCAACGATGGCTGGAATAGCATTGGCTATCCCTTGAGCAACAATATTTTCGATATCTTGCCTAGTCATATATTGATCTCCTGGATGTTGCTCAGACTGATTAACCTCATTTACTGGTTCGTTACCAATGTTTGCCATCTGATAATTAATTTTATATAAATAATTAGTATAAATACAAATATAATAAAATAGTTTGCACATAATCACATTAACATGTATAACCAAAAATTATCGATTTCACAAGTTTCATTTCTATATATTATATTATGCCTCATACACACGATTATCATACAACGTTTTATTGTTAAGTTATTACACATACTGGTTTTTATGATTATTTATTAACAAATATTCCTGCAAACTCCCATTATCTGGTCAGCTAATTTCTTAAAAACGACGCTCCCTTTCGTCATACTTCCAAGTAACTCTTTCTCCAACATCCCTAATCCTATTTCCTGCATTAATTAACTCTTCGCCCCAAAGACGAAGTTCAGTCAGATTCTCCGGGCTCATAGTTGGGTATAGTGGAGGTTCTGGGTCAACTTGCGGAAAAAATGTATCAGGGTTGTTTAAAAGATTTTGGTATTGCCAATCAGTTGTCCACCATTTATCTAATTCTACTGGTAGTGGTTGAGGTTGGACAATAGGATCTGGAATAGCAGGTTCCAGATTGATTGGGATTGGAGCTTCTAGTGGGTAGCTGAAAAGATCTTCTTCAGTAAATATAAGGTTTGGATTAGCTGGTTCAAGGTTTCCATCGGCAGGTCCGATGAGGTCACTCATTACAGTTTATGATCTAAAACTTCCCTGGGAGTCATTTTCTGTTTCTGTCTAGAACTTTCTCCGACTTCTTTTTATGTTTGCTTAAAACTCTTCTCAGCTTCTATTTCTACTTGATTAATATTTTCCTCAATTTCTACCCCTTTTCCTTTGTCTTTTGGTTCTTCAGTTGTAGTAACCTTTCTTGTTGCTGGCTTTTTCCTTCGTACACACCTCCAGCCCACAAATCTGCTTCTTTTCTTGGGTTTAGGTTTTGCCAGTGGTTTGGATTGAAATTCCATGGGTTCTTCTTTATCAGCGAAGTAACCGGTGAATTCCTTGGAAACTTCTATCTTAACGGGATAGAGGTTAAGATTTTCTAAACCTTCAGATATCTCATTCATGCTGTTTAGCATATATGCAAAATATATACCAAATGTTAAAATAAAATAACAAATTTTTATAGATAACCTTTAAATATTATTGCATATCATACATAAAACAACTGACAAGTAAAATATACTACACTTTACTGTGAACTTATTTATTTACTGAATAAGGTTTCTGGATTGAAAATAAAGATGCTAAAACTTAAGTTAGAGTATTTAGAGATTTTTATTTTCTGCTACTGTGGCTAGCATATAAAGATTTGCCCATTTCTCATCTAATTTGTCCTCCCAAGGTGATTTATTGATTAAGTCCTGGGTTTCCTGTTTAACTTTCTTCTCTCGGTTTTTCCTTATTTCCTTCTGACTTTTCCTAATAATCAAACTTCTTCTATTAGGAGAAAGTGGTTCTTCATATTGTGCTTTACGGACAAATATTCCTTCTTCAGGAATTACATAAGGTTTTGTTTGGGATGAATTTCCCTTCTCGTTGGATGACCTATCTAGTTTAAGATAGATGTTTGACAGCGTTTGTTTACCCATACTGTAATTAACAAATAATCAGTTAATAAAACACATAATCACATAATTGGCAATCAGTAAAATTAAGTATTTCTAAATACTTAATAGGCTTAGATCAGTGGCTCTGATACCACCTTATTTCTGTCACGGCCCCCGACCCGGTTTGACCCGTTTCAGGAGCCGCGGGACAGAAATCCCGTTGTATTTAATTAACAGCGGAAGTTTCTTCAGGATCTTTTTAAAACTGAAATATTTCCCGGTTATTTTATTTCATAACTCGGGATAAAACCCGGTAATTTACAATCTTGAGATTTCACAAAAGAAATCTTTTATTTTACAAAACATGTTTCTTTATTTTTATACTGAGCCACTTCCTTAAGCTTTTAGTGCTTCACGGCACTTTTTCCTGGATCACAACAGATCACCTGAAACATGTTTGAAAAAGGTTTTGTCAGCGGGAAATACTGAGTGAATCATTCTTATTTAATTAAAACGACCTGTTTGTTATAATTTACAGTATTAAGAGCGATTACAATGTTTCTATCTTTTGAATTAACTGACCCAGTTGTCACTTGACCGGACTTGTGACTGTGGACTTATCACTTGCTGGGTCCTTTCACCCACAAGTGATAAATAATTAGTAGCTATGTGCACATCCCCCCACATACTGGCAGTAATTTCAGATAACAAAGACTTAATCCCTGTAACTATAACCTTTGAAAATAAACATGCTTTTGTAAATATATTTGATAAAAAGAGAATGACTCACATTGCATATTTAACAGAGCTTATTCTACTGATTAGCCTTGATAACCTAGTTTAAATAATCATGCACACAAACTAGGTTAGTAACTTAATACAGCATTTACGATAACTCACGAGATTAAAACCTTCACAACGAATGACAAAGTGCGATACTTAAACATCCATCGATTTAACGACGAATGACAAAGCATAAACCCTAATGTGGGCAGCACTTAAACATCCATTGGATAGTTTAATCGATCGGACATTGAATCGTATCAGCGATCGAGTTATTAACCTGAATTGCGGCAGCACTTCGTGATCAGTGTGTGTTTTTAAACTATTTCTACAATAACTCGGAGTGTAATTGGAATTTAAACATCGCATCAATGCCCAGAATCAAGTCCCACAGCCTACTGTATATAGCTGAAAAACAGTCCCCCTCGCGTGGCGCGAGGGGGTGTCGCGTGGCGCGAGAGGCGCCCCCCTACTATAGGGTAGCATCGTGTAATAGTAGCCTTGCTGAGTTGGTGGCTCGTTCAATTCCGAATTTGACAACAAACTGTCAAGATAATACCGATTAGGTTTTACCCCCCTGAGTTTTAGGGGCCCTGATCCTGATTCCGATTGTTCTGAAAATTTTAGGGTTTATACAGAATCACTTGGGTTTCTTAATTAGGGTTTCCTATTGGACAATTTAATTAAATAAATATAACTTTTGATAAGAGTTGTTACAGTTGGCACCAACAGAGATGAAAGAATTGAGGATACAACTAGATGAATTGCTAGCCAAGGGTTTCGTTAGACCTAGTTCATCTCCTTGGGGAGCGCCAATCCTATTTGTCAAAAAGAAGGATGGATCGATGCATCTGTGCATCGATTACCGTGAGCTTAATAAGGTCACTATCAAGAATAGGTATCCTCTACCCAGGATCGACGATCTGTTCGATCAATTACAAGGGGCAAGCTATTTCTCTAAGATCGATTTGAGGTCAGGCTATCATCAGTTGAAGGTTAAAGATGAAGATGTACACAAGACTGCATTTAGGACTCGTTATGGTCATTACGAGTTCCTAATGATGCCTTTTGGACTCACTAATGCACCTGCCGCATTCATGGATCTCATGAATCGCGTCTGCAAGCCCTACTTGGACAAATTTGTCATCGTCTTCATTGACGACATCCTCATCTACTCGAAGAACCAAGCTGACCATGAGAAGCACCTTCGTTGTATTCTTAAACTTCTACATCATGAGAAACTCTACGCCAAATTTTCGAAGTGTAAATTTTGGCTTCGAGAAGTCCAATTCCTTGGACATGTGGTTAGTGAACGTGGTATCCAAGTAGATCCCGCTAAGGTGGAAGCAGTTATGAATTGGCAAGAGCCAAAGACGCCTACAGAGATTCGTAGCTTCCTAGGTTTAGCAGGATACTATAGGCGATTTATCGAAAACTTCTCAAGAATTGCAGCACCCCTGACTCTACTCACTCGCAAGAATAGCAAGTTTGATTGGGGGCCTAAGCAGCAAGAATCCTTCGATATTTTGAAGCAGAAGTTGAGCAACGCTCCAGTGCTGACGTTACCTGAAGGAATTAATGAGTTTGTAGTATACTGTGATGCATCACACACCGGGATGGGATGTGTGCTTATGCAAAAAGGCAAAGTCATTGCCTATACTTCACGACAGTTAAAGGTGCATGAGAAGAACAACACCACCCATGACTTGGAGCTGGGTGCCGTTGTATTTGCACTAAAACTATGGAGGCATTACCTGTATGGAACCAAGTGTGTGATCTACTCGGATCACAAAAGCCTTCAACACTTGTTCAATCAGAAGGACTTGAACATGAGGTAGCGGCGCTGGATGGAAACTTTAAATGATTATGATTGTGAGATAAGATACCATCCAGGCAAGGCGAATGTAATTGTTGATGCCTTAAGTAGAAAGGAAAGAGTGAAGCCTATAAGGATCAATGCCAAGAGCATTGAGATAAAGAATAGTTTGATCCATTTTGATTACGTATGTTACTTTCTTTCATAGCACACCACCACTGATCTTGCAATAAGCACATGATCCATTTTGATTATATTTCTTTCAAAATTATTACCTCTTAGCCGCCTTTTTATATATCTCTTTCGTGTGATGGGTATTTTAGCAACCCAAACTTCATGCGGCGGAAAATAGCTGCAATTTTAATTTGGTCTCTGGCATTCTACTCTGTCTAACTGGCTGATCATTTCCATATTACTCGTTTTCGCTCCATTCGCACCAGGACCTAGCAAAACACAAAACAATATAATATAATACTAAAAGCTAAAATGAAACAAATAAAAACTATACAAAAAATATACAATTTACACGGGACAAATATGTGTATTTTACCACACATCAAATATCCCCACACTTAACCTTTTTTCGTCCTCGAAAAAGAATTATGCAACGGAATCAGAGATGGATAAATACTCGGGTCAAAAACTTATGTATATTTTATTAAAATCAAAGCTTGTGTTAGCCGCGATTGCGAATATAATTGTCCCTTTAAACCCAAACTCAGTTCTAAGCCCCTTATCATGCAAATTTAGTTTAAGTGCGGTCAATCTACCTAGGGTCTCACACCAGAATTTACGGTCCACCTACTCCCACCTCAAGCTTATAGGACTAAAAGAACGATCACTGGACCAATTCATAACCGTCTTGTATCAAAACCAAGAGAGTTTACAATCGACTTCTTTTTTTTTTTTTCCTTTTTCCATTTTTTTCTATTTTTTTTGTTTGCTTTGCTTTTTTTTTTCTCTTGTGAGTCTAGACGATGCTTTCCCTAACCAAGAGGTATTCCGGCTGTAGAGTCGCTATCCCCAACCACAAATTACTTAGGTTTCGGTACTTTTAATCGGCAAGTCGATTTCACACATCCCAGAGGCATTCCGGCTGTAGAGTCGCTATCCCCAACTCGGATTACATAGACCTGTGCTACTTTCATTTAGTTTCTAGCTCACTTTTTATTCTATTTTTTTTTCTCATGACCACAAACTCTAACGGTTTTAACTTATAACGGTGCCCCTTATACTCTTATTGGCAGTTTTGATTTCCCATATTTCTCAGGCGAAAACCCACTAGCAGACCGAAAATTAAGGTATATTAACTCAAAGGGACTTAAAACCAAACCCGGACCTATCCACATATCCCAAACTAGACGCAAGCTCGATTTATTATAATCTCATATTATCATTATTTGAACCCGAACAAAAACCCATCTTTTCTATCATTTTCCGTATTAATTTTGCAAACTTCTTTATTCAAAAGACATTTTCTGATTTTTTTCAATTTTTTTGGATTTTTCAAAATTTTCTAATTTTTTTTTTTAATATTATGACTCAAGACTCTACTAACTATACACTAAATGATAGTTTCTCATCCTCACACTTAAACTCTACATTGCCATCAATGTAGGATGGAAACCGAATAAAAAAAACTAAAATAAATAAGAAATAAAAAATACAAAGGGCATAATTGGAAAAGACTTAGCTGGTTATATTAGCGCGTATGCTCCATAACTCTCATCCAATCCAGCTCGATCGTATAGCATTTCGGTCGCGATCGGCTTTGACACTGACTAACATGCTTGGTAAAATGCCTGATATCTGATCAGCAGCTCCAAAATCACCCGAATGGAGATTGAGTACGGGTGGTACGATTCAAACCTGCATAAACAAAAACAAACAAAAACCAAAGCAGTACCGACTCTAAAAAAAACGACTCAAAAACTACTAACTAAGACTCAATATACAAAAACTACGACTCTATACAAACTCTACAAAAACCTCCCCACACTTGAACTTAATCAGGAGGCTTCTCTTTGATTTGAACCTTGTCTAACCCGTTTAATTCCTTTTGAGTCTAGACTTAACATAGGAATATTCTCAATCCTAATCTGAAAATTTTTGCTTCCAAATTTTTATATATACGTCGCCAAGCGAAGAAGCTGTAATAGAAATTCTCCACATCCGGAGCCTTGAAATGCTGAGCTTCGTACCGCGGCTAGAATGAAACGAGCATCCAGGGAGAGAACATTCAGAAATAAAATGAAGAAGAAACTCCTCTTGCCGAAGATCGTTTCCTTAATAGTCCTTATAAGGACATATTTATCTTTTAGTTCCTTCGAGGACAACATTATTCCTTTCAAGTCCCGCTTAGGGCAACTCTGTACTTTTATTTTCATATATTGGATTCTTCCAATTTTCTTATCTAGTCTATTGATTTAGAAATCATAGCTTATATCATCCTATAAGATGATCATATCATAAACATCCCTCAGAAGGGAAATGCCCACGGGCTATATCTATTGTCCTAAAAGACTAAAGACAGTGGTAGCCTACAACTCCCTGTCAATAAAAGGTAATGAACTTTGATTCACACCTAAATGCCTCGATCCCAAACGATCATGACTTATAAATTAAACTTGTCTACGCGACTAGGCCATTTGTGCTATTATTAACTTATAAATTATGATTTATGATAAAAATCCTGAATAAAATAAACATCCTTACTTTCCTGCCAGTATGCATTTAAAAAAAAAGAGAGAGAGAATCTTAAAGGTGAAACCTAGCCTACGCGGCCAAGATGGTGAAACCTACTCAAGGGATTCAGATCCTTGTTAACACCTAAGAACGTGTTAGCACTCCTGACAAATGTGATTCAATAAAATCACAACAGTCATCCCTATATTGGAAATTCTAAATTCCTAGTTGGCCTTATGATCTAAAAATCATGGCTTATATTATCTTATAAGATGATCATATTATAAAACATCCGTGAGTGATGAAGTGCCTACGGGCTAAATTTGTTGTCCGATAAGACAACGACAGTGGTAGTCTATGACTCCCATCCTTGAAGATAATTCTTCCATAAGAATCTGGAGTACTCTTCCCCAGAAGGAGTACGACAATATATATTATTTTATTTTATTTTTCTCATTGTTTTCTATCGCCTGCGAATGCCAAACTATGTTTGATAAAAGTGCCATATGAGGATTGGCGTATCTTAGTGTGTCCCATAGATTGCTTCCATGCTTGATCAGTATGGGGGTTTAATGCATGGAACCCCTGAGATATCCCAATGATCATATTGTACTAAAGTCGACTAGTAGTATTCAAAGGAAATATCCAGAATGAAATTGTCCAAGTAAATGTTCCCGATTAAGGAATTCGTGGACTAGTAACATAAAAAGTGTCACTTATTTGACACTAACAATGATGTGTGAACTGGAGCCTGAGATATGGAAATCTCTGTAACCTCCTTGTACCTTAATTATCTTCTACTAAGATTCCCTGTTTACCCCAGAGAGGCAGGTAGATTTAAGATTTATATCCCATTTAGGGCTGCATCATTATGAAATCTCCAAGACAGCTAGTACCATTATTGGAAGAATCAGCAACCCTGATTAAGTAAGTTTCATAAAGCCTAACTCAATATCCTGAGAAATCGGTATAGTTAATTATGAAAGACGGTTCATTTTGCTTATGCATTGATTACCGCAACCCTAATTAGGCAACAATTAAGAACTTTCATCAGCTGCCCAGGATCATCGATTTGTTAGACTAACTGTAAGGATTAGCTATTCCTTAAGATTAGTTTAAAGCAATGGTTGGGATGACCATCCCACCTTAAGATAAGATTTTCTATAATAATTGACATGTACGTATTAAGGCTACTCCTTTGGAGAACTTGTATAGATGGATGGTTAAACATCTATTGATTTGGACAATAGATTGGTAAGTCCACTTATCAAGATCCGAAAGTTGCATTGGAAACAACGAATAAGATCATGCAAATCCCTAATTATCTGTAAGATGCCATGATTAGGCAGAAAATACTTCCTTTACTTTAACAAATCTCGAGGTCGAGATTTCTTTTAAGGGGGTGAGGATGTAACACCTCGAAAATTCACGTCCTATAATGTATTGACACGTGTCATATGTTTGAACGAGTGAAATAATGTTCTAGAAGGACTAAAGTTGACAATCATGGAAAGTATGTAAATATACGAGTTCTAAATGTCAACAGTGAATAAATGTATTGTACATTATCTCTACATGATGTTCATACCTTCAAACGAATAAATCATGGATCATACAAAGCTAAAAGTGAGAGATTACAAACTACATGGGCTAAATGTGTCAACATGTTTAAATTATACCTCTGAGTGACCTTTTTAGCGAACCCAAAGCTTTGTAAAGATTAATTATGCTCACTAAAATGCACGATATAAATTTCATAAAGTTTTGTTATAGTATGAGAAAGTTATGATCAAATTCGTGTGCGAGGGGTTAAAGCGTCAACGTTGAAAGTTAGGACTTTTCGGGTAATAACCGAGTGACCAGGGACTTGGCAAAGTGAGTATGAGTCCTAAAGCCCTTGTAGATAAATAAGAAGGGGTCAAATTGCAATATATAAAGGTTACTTGACCTTTGGGAAGGGCCAAGAGTCATTTGTGCAAGAAATAGAAAATGTGAAGGCTGACCAGAAGCCGTGCGCACCGTAACACAAATACTGTTGCGGTGCGCAAGGGGTGCCCAGTAACAGGAACTTGGCTGTTGGCTGTTCTAAACGTTGCAACTGATCTTTAATCGATTTTCCTCATCACCCTTGGCCCCTAAACAACCCCTAAACACTTAGGGACACTTGTTAATCAGTTGTGGGCACTTGTAGACTTGTGTGTCAAATTCTTGTGGTGATTACATTCACTATATAAGGCCATGAGTTGCAAACTCATTCCTCACACTTTCATTCTGCAATTGAGGAGCCTTCTGGAGCTTCAAAGCAGACCCAAGTCCTTCCTAATCAAGCTTAGGACTTTAGTAAGTTTGCTAATCCTTTCTTAATTAAGTTTTAGCTTAGTTTTAGCTTAAAAGTCAAACCGTCGTAATTAACGGTTGACTTTAAGATTAATCACTAATGGTCCAGTGATTAGTCGAATCAAAAGTATTTATAAGTTGGTAATTATATGGGTAATAAAACCTCAAAAGGGTTCCCCCTGATTCCCACTCTAACTATGTCAAATGTCGGGTCAAACGTGTTAATAAAAAGTCAACAGGATACTTATTTTCTAATTTATGCATAATTAGCAATGTAGGACATATACAACCTGTTTGATCATTATTATAACTTGGTAATTAGTGTAAGAACATGTCTAAACATGTTCAACCCGACAATTTTATGTTTAGACCCGGTTCGGAACCGAAAGTCGCAAAGCTTTGACTTTTGCTTTGACTTCAGTTCTGACCCGCTTTAGTATGATTTGGAAATGCCTTAGAGCTTCCTTAGGACCAGGCTACATGTTAGCATAACCCTCTGAGGTTGGTTCATTGATTGACCCATTCGTTTACGCGTTTCCGTTAATTGCTCAGATGTTGACCATTATGCCCTTATTACCTTAAAACATGATTTTTGGAAAAGTAAAAGAGTAGAAACTTTAATTACTGATATATAAACTTGTATGCAAAGTTTGACATCAATTTGAAGTATAGATTGAGAGTTATGCTCATTATCGCAAATTTAAAGCTTTATGTTAATTAAACGGCATAATTAGCGTATAGCCTAGTTAAGCCTACTTTTTGATATCAAAATCTTTACCCACTGATGTAATATATTATTTTGGGATTTTTAAAGATTTTTAATTAATTTTAGGCTGAGCATAACTCATAGTCGTAGGCTTAATCCGGTAATTGTCGGTTTTGCCCTTACGGGCCATAAAATGAGTTCTACATATCTAAATGACTCCAAACCTTTTGCTACTGATTACATATGATAAATAAATTATTTTAAGCCTTCTGGAATAATAAAAATATCAGCTTTATCGGTAGAACCCGGAAACGGCTCTTAAACGCCTTATTAAGCGTTTTTAACGCGTAGTATGTGCTAGAACTATTTTAGACATACAAGGGTTGATACCTACTGATATTTTAGGAAAATTATGATATGTTAATAGTAAGCAAAAGTTGATTTACTCAGACTTCAGTTTTGAGCTTTTCGGCTTATGTGAAATTACCAAAATGCCCCTACGGTGCGTAGTTTGGCTATAATTGGTAAATTCACATATATACTTTATCCTACTGTTATAACTTATCAAAATAAGTATTTTTGCTGATTATATCAGACCTGTAACTCAGGAAAATACTTAAACTCTTTTATAACCTTTTAAATGACCAAACTACCCTACGGGGCCTAGTTTGTGTTTAAATACGTTTCGGGCATAATGAAAGACACCTTACTGATGTCACAACATATTTGAGGCATAATTAACTTAGGAAACCTGTATATGGCCCTCATGATTACCCGTCACGCTTATTACGCGTACGGTTCGGTTTATGTAACAAGTTTACATAAATTAGCCGAAACGGGTCAAACCTTATTGGTTTTATCTCAAAATCCAGAATATGTTTAGATTACCCATATAAGGCAAGTCTTCAAACTTGTCGGGTCTAAAACACATTCTAAACCGGTCTTCGCATTATCGTGCGTTTGAACCGTGTCTACCTTTTGGAAACTAATCAGTCTAAGCCTAAGCTTAATTAAAGATCCGTTAGAAATCTAATAGGCTATTATAAACCTTCGTTCCAGATTAGGAGCCCAGTAAAAGTACTTGCATTTACTGTATTGGATTTATACTTTGCTCAGGTAAATACTCTTAACTTATTTTCCCTATTTACGGGCTTGGGATACAGTATTATAGAAATATCGTTTGGTCGGGTATTGAATATTTAATTGTATTATGATTAAATTATTGAGGTAATCCACTAAAGGTATTAACCTTGTGGGCATTATACCAAAACAGGTAATCCACTAAAGGTATTAACCTTGTGGGCATTATACCAAAACAGGTAATCCACTAAAGGTATTAACCTGGTGGGCATTATACCTGTGTCATGTCAGTTAATACAGGACTTTTATTAATAAAATGGTCCCAAGTATAAAAGATTAATATTGCCTTGTGCATTTTAATCATTGTGACAAAATATTTCGTGCCTTGTGCATCTAAACCAATTTTCTTAAACTCTTTTCTAAATGAGTCAGTTGAGTTGTATTTACCAGTGTAAACTGACGTATTTTCCAAAAAGGCTAAGTGCAGGTGCTAGACGAAATAGGCTGGCTACTCCAGGCATCATTACTCAAGTTTCGCAAGCTCTAGATGTCAAAGTCTGTTGAACAGTTTTATCTTAATTTGATCCGCCTGTGGATCCTTTACTTTCCGTTGTAATACTGGATATTACATTATATTCGGATTGTAATATAATTTATCCTTTGCTTCCGCTGTGCATTCATATAAATTGGCTGGAAGCTCAGGGCGCTAATAAGGAATCTTGAAAGTTCTAGGTGTCTAAAGTCTGTTGAACAATTTTTATGTTATTTCGATCCGCCTGTGGATCCTTTACTTTCCGTTGTAATACTGGATATTACATTATATTCGGATTGTAATATAATTTATCCTTTGCTTCCGCTGTGCATTCATATATATTGTGTTGTTTGACTATTATGTTGCCAACCACGTCACGATACTCCCCACCGGGCCCACCGGTGACACGTGGAAAGTCGGGGTGTGACAATTTAAATTTACCTGGCATGAACCGGATGTGTGGCATGTAATGATAAGAGCGGTAGTGCTTGCACTTTAATTGCTCCATTTTCTGTTTCGCCCATCTTCCGACCCAGAACCATCTCCGGTTTCCAGGTTCTTTCTTTCTTGCCCTCTCCCGTGGCCTTGAATCTTCAGTTACCCCTACCACGGGCCAGCTATGATGTTTTTTATCTTCCACCATTTCCTGTACTTCCTTGGGAAGATCCCCACACTTAATTTCTACGTGCGGTGTGGGTTCACTTATTTTCTCAGGTTCAACTTCTACCTCATCATCAAACAGACTACCTAAGGAATCTCCTAAATCTAATTCCTCTTCAACATCTACTTCCTTAACTAATGATTCCTGGTAGACCTGCCACTCGTCTACTTCTTCCACACTCTCTCTCAATATCCCGCAATTAGCCATTTGCATCTTAATCTCATATTCTTCACAGCCAAAATCAATGATGCCCTTCTTCTCCGTTTCTTCTACTTCTTCTAATTTCCTAGACATTTCTTCTACTGAACATCGAATGTCTGAGAGTATAGACTCGTGATTTTGAAACAGGACTTCATGTTCTTGAAACATTTTCTGAGTAGTCACATCCGTAGCTACCAGTTGAGCTAACAACCCCATTATCCTATTCAGCTGGTCCTGCTCATTTACTCCAAAATTTTGCTGTTGAAGCTGCTGATACGGTTCCTCGTATTGGTACGAGGAATACCCCTGTGAAAAATATGACTGCGGCTGCACATAGGGGTTAGTATAATAATCTGAAGAGGACCCCTCATATTGTGGGCATTTAACTGTAAAATGGGGCCCTCCACAAATTTCACACATATTTAAAACTCAGAAGAAATAGAAGACACAGAAAATTAGACTCCTACGACTCAATATACAGAACACATATAGACTCACAAGACTCACCACGAAAACACAAAACAAAAGACAAGTAGCACAGATTATGTCAATTAAGTCTAAATAAAGTAATCAACGCAATTGCCAAAGAGTCCCCGGCAACGGCGCCAAAAACTTGATGTGCTAAAAGTGGTTAAATAAAAACTACTAAAATTAACCTAATCTAGACACTCTAAGCTTTAAATTTATAAACTTAGACTCGATCTAAAACTAAACCACGCAACCGGCAAGTGTACCGATCAATGCAGTATAGCTACAGTAAGTCCGAGTATCGAACCCACGAGACTCTCTAATTACGCTAATTAGACTCTATCTAGACCTAGACTGACACAGACTCTAACTGTTTAATTGGTTTGGGGGGGGGGGGGGTTACGGAAAATCTAGGAAATCTATATTAAACTACTAAGTAGACTAAAACTAGACTAAAGACGAATGAAGACTGCGGACTTTTCTTATATGAGAACGAGACCACCTAGACAAGAATCCTGGATTGTTTTTAAGAGATTACCGATTAAGTTAAATGCACGAGTTATGGAACCGGGATCTTAAATTACTAAACCTATTAAGAACCAACGAGGCCCCTCGACCCTTCTCAAGGAGAAACCTGTGGAGCTACCTAGGCCGTTAATCCTACCGGTTATTAGACGCTTTTCCAATTGTCTAATTATTGTGTAAGTACCCTAATATTGACCTATTCTTTTCCAATCCTAGATCTAGGGTAGTTTGAAGTAATTAGTTTGACTTGATAGACTAATAAGACCGACAGGTAAACCAAGACATAACCTTTTCCAAGGCCTATCTAAAGCAATTCGCCGGGTAAGACCTACCAATAGCCCCTCACTTTCCAGGTATTAGGACTAGTAGAACACTAAGACTTAGCAAATTATTATCAGTTACTTCTAGAGGTTATCGGCCGATTCTCCCTAAAGAGTGAAGGTTTTCTAACGTGATATAGACACTCACCGAAACCCTAAACCCTAATATGACTCTATGTTGTAATATAGACCGTCACTAAAAATCATACGAAGCAAATAATAACAATAAACCAACTCAAAGCATGCATATACATCAAATCATTAAATCAAACCCTTTACAAATCACAATCACCCATAACAATCATGCAAATAACGAAAACGGTAAAAACTTTATATTAATCCAATCATCAAAGTCTAGGTGGCATAAAAGTTTAGCCAACAATCATGGTCTTAAAAATAATAAAACTAGGTCTCAAACAAGAATTCATCGATACGAAACAAGAAAAATAGAGAACTAAAGAAATCGAGTAACAAAACCCGGTAATCCCTTGCTCTCAACGCTCCCCGCTCGATCCCGATGATTCCCGCACGTGCGTTGCTACTGATGTCTTCGTGCGTCCCTGTTGTGCCGCTCCCACTGATGTCGTCTTTCTTGCGTGGCCCCCCTTTTTTTCAAGTTAGGTCTCTTTTTTATGTATATGGCTCCACAATTTGACTACAACTCAATTGTTTCTCGAACTGGACTTTTTGGCAGATCATTAAAGTCAAAAGGTGGGCTGGCCATGTGTTGCAGAGATAGTAATTGGGCCTGGTCCATTCGTTTATCCAACAGCCAACAAAACCAAACAATAAAACTTGCAAAGCTCATCGATGGTATTTGTGATAATACTTTGAATTCATTAAGGGCTTTTTGGGTATTTCACATTTTTCTAACCACACGTATGTTACTTTCTTTCATAACACACCACCACTGATCTTGCAATAAGCACATGATCCATTTTGATTATATTTCTTTCAAAATTATTACCTCTTAGCCGCCTTTTTATATATCTCTTTCGTGTGATGGGTATTTTAGCAGCCCAAACTTCATGCGGCGGAAAATAGCTGCAATTTTAATTTGGTCTGTGGCATTCTACTCTGTCTAACTGGCTGATCATTTCCATATTACTCGTTTTCGCTCCATTCGCACCAGGACCTAGCAAAACACAAAACAATATAATATAATACTAAAAGCTAAAATGAAACAAATAAAAACTATACAAAAAATATACAATTTACACGGGACAAATATGTGTATTTTACCACACATCAGATGTCATAAGTCTGTTGTACATTGTCTCCTTTTTATTTTGATCCGCCTGTGGATCTGTTTCAACTATTTCGTGATACTTAATATTACAATTTATTAAAGTTGAAATGAATCTATCTTTGCTTCCGCTGTGTATTTATATATTGTGGGGTAAATTACAGTTTTCGTCCTTTATGTTTATACCGGATTGCAACGGATAGCCTTTAACTTCAATAATTAAAGTCACCGTCCTTTATTTGGAAAATCCATTACACCTTACGTCCTTTATCACTAACCCAGTTAAATTTATCAGTTAGATCTGGTCTTGTGCAAGACACGTAAGGGTATTTCAGTCTTTTTATGCTACCCTTTTATTTAAAAGTATATCTTATAAATAAAACCCCCTGTATCACATCAGTACCAATGTGGGTGGTTCTGCTTAACGTTTGATCGGTGGCTCACACAAAAGACGGTGCCGGAAACCTGCAAGTCTTTGCCAAATATATCTTTATTTATATAGAAATAAATAATAACCCAAGTTCTCATTTTCGTTTAAAAACAAATTTCACATTCCAAAATATTAAGATAAATTTCACACTTATCTTTATGGCCTACCATTTGATCAGTCAAAAAAATTGCTCTTCCAACTGCAAACACCACCACTGAAGGTTATAGATCTGGGTCACCAGCCCTCAGCTCTGGATGTCGTTGTCGCCGCGGGTTATAGATCTGATTCACCACCCCTCAAATGTCTACACACATTACAGATCCGAGTCAAACGCGACTGCGATGCCACTTATAGATCTGCGATTTTAAAGATCCGAAAGGGTTCTTGTTGAAATCTGGTTATACATACACATACTTCACTCACACATACCTGTAGGTTATATACACGTATCAGCCGCAGGTGTAGTGGTGTACGGACATATCGGAGATGCCGGTTATCAATGGAGTTTGTGGCAGTTGGATCTGATGAACAAGCAGATGTTGTTTCAGGCAGTGGTGGAGGTGACAACACGGTGGAGGTGACAACACGGTGGTGGCAGCAGCCACACAGACACAGTGGTGGTTAAGAGAGAGAGTTTAGAGATGGGTTTTTGTGATTTTGAAAGGGAGGGAGTGAGAGACTGAGAGGTGACTAAGTGGTGGTGGTGGTGCTAGTGCTGGGTTGGTGATGACAAGTGGAGAAGAAAAACAATCCAGAAGGATAGACTTCTATCTATAAATATACAAGTAAAATTACTTATCTACCCCTTATGTGCAAGTCATATGACCAACTTAACTTAAAATTTTAACCTGGTTAGTGTTAAAGGACGAAAGGTGTAATGAGTTTTTCAAATAAAGGATTGTGACTGTAATTATTGAAGTTAAAGGTTATCCGTTGCAATCCGGTACAAACATAAAGGACGAAAAGTGTAATTTTTCCTGTATTGTGTTGTTTGACTATGATGATATCAACTACGTCACGATACTCCCCACCGGATCCACCGGTAATACGTGGAAATATCGGGGTGTGACAGTAGGTGAACTTGCAAGGTTAAGAAGACAACATAGGCGTACTGTTCTAAATTTTTTTCTTGGTCATGACTAAATCAGGGATAATAATAATAATAACTGGTTATATATTGTGGTCATGGAGAATAGAATCTGATCACAACATTCTCGTCGGTGGATGGCAGTGATCAGGGGCGGAACTAATATAACTCTGGCCGTAGCACGGGCTACGGCTCAAGTCCATATTCATAGTGCTTTTTTCGGTTTTATACAAAGGATACCCCTAAATTAATACAAGGATACCCCTAAGACAACACATTGTGGGCGTTTAAAAAAAGGCGTTGTTACTGCTCAACGCCATTCACACTGTCCTGTCCATGGCGTTATTGATTAGGCCGGGGAATCTCCACCGGTGTGGAAGAGTTTTTGGCATCGACGTGGCACATGGTTAATGGACGTGGATGTTAGTCGTTTAACCCCAACGGTTAACTTTTAAAATTAAAAAAAAAAAGCCTTACCTTTTTAAAAATTCTAATTTCACCACCATAAATTCAACCCACTTCTTCATTTTTAAATTACAAACTCCACCACTTTACCTAAATTTATACAGACTCTCAATGCCGCTTCACTTCACCCAAAAAAAAAACCGAGGTTGAGAGTCGTTGCATGGACCGAAGAAGATTGCGAGTCGTGGGTCAAAGCTTTGAGCCACCACATGCCGGATAGGCGCTCGAGCGGTCCTTTTTGGAGGACAACCCGAGAACACTTTCAAGTCTATACGGGTGAGAATAACTGAACCGTCGACTCTCTCTCGTATCGTTTTAGGACAATCCGTCTCGTATTTTTATTTTATGTAATGTTTTTTAAATTTATGTAATGTTTTTTAGTGTTATGTATTTGTTTACTTACTAGTAATATTTTCATAAGTTTTTAATACATTTTATAGAATTTTAGTTATAAAATAATACAAAAGCTGTGTGACACGTGTCGAAAAAAACCACGTTTACAGGCCCAGGCCACACCGTCCGTTTTAACACCACGCCCAGTTCTAACGCGTGATCCACGTGTCGCATAATGTCCCATCTTCAAGCCCTTCCACACCATGTGGCCCAATTGATTAGATTAGCCCAAAAAAACACAACTACATATGGCAGCAACCTAGAAGAAAACCAAATGTCGCTCTGGCCACTCGCTCAGACTCGGACATTGCATTCTTCGACCTTCGTTATTGTTGTTTTTATTAATACTGTATGATTGCACGGTAAAAAAAAATTAGGATACCTCTGATTTAACGGGCTAGTTCCGCCACTGACAGTGATTTAATAGTTTTTTAAAAACAAAAGAAAGGAGTGGATGACTGTGGTTAGTGGATGTTGGTGGTGGTGAAAGGTGGAGATGATGGTGGTGGTGAAGGGTGGGGAAGATGAAGGGTGGTTATTTCACATCCACTTAACAACAAAAACTAACCCCCATCCGTGCCAGAGACTATCCGGAAACAAAAATGCAAAAATTGAGGACTAGTTGTAATTTTAAAAAGTTAGGGACTAAGATGAAAAATGGGCAAACCACAGGGACTATCCGAGCATTTTTCTCCCTATATTTTTATAGGAGTAAACACTAGCTCAGGTCCCCCAGTTTCAGAGGGGCACCAGTTATGAAAATACACGATGCAAAAAAATAGATTCCAAAAGGTCTAAATCAAATACGGTTGTAGGAGACTAATTGACAAATTCGAAAACACTTGATTTTACTCTATCTTAACTTGTGTAATAATGTTTTAATTAAGCGATTAGCAAAGATTAATTGACAAATTTCTATTTTTTAGGACCCACATGTTTAGGGTTTACCAAAATTTTGAATTTGTGAACTGTCTAAAAGTAAAGAAAATAGTCCTTGAGGTTTAAATTATATATCGCATTTACAGTCCATGTGATTTGCCCTTTTTGTAAGGTATTTAGAATCTAGTTTGGACATGCAAAAATCATTGGATTTATCGACTCGGGACTAAATATTTTACAAAATGAAAACTAGAGACCATCTATAAACTTTTTAAAAGCTAAAAGACCAAATCCAAAATTTTGGTAAATCTCAATCCCATTCAACCTTTACACAAAACTGTTAATTTCTACTTGTATGATTGCTAATTCAGTGACAAATAACCCAAACTTTGATAATGTTACAATGAAAATAAAAATAAAACCCTAAAAATATTTCATTTTGCTAAAATCATCACAAACACCCATAATTTTAATAAAAATGGGTTATATAGTGCAAACACATCAATAAAAATAAAGATAAAAAACCGAAAGTGTTTGGATTACGCTTATTATAATCTGATAAACTAAAAAATAATTTTAATAAGATTGTTTCAGTAAATTAATCAAAACACTTCCTTACATAATTGGGTTAAAATAAAGGATCTGAAAAGAATACAGAAAATTGAGAAGAAATCATCAAAATCAGAAACGAAAATTGTTCTCATACACAGCATTGTCAAACTGTGTCAGAAGGTGTCCTAACATTTTTCTGATTTCATCATCTTTGATGATTTCAATTCTCAATTTTTAATAACCAATCAAGATCCCAAAAATATAATTACGCAAATTTTTAATACTAAAGCAAAAAAAAAAAAAAAAGAACCGAAGATTATGAATCAGAAAGAACGTAGCAAGGAGATATATTCGGATCATTTGATATTAAATCATCTCCGCTCCGTTTTCCTCATCTCATACTTCGATTTCGACTTCATAAAGAATTGAAGATAATATTTGATGTAAGGAGAAGGGGAAGGGGAAGAACCTGAGTTTGGGAGGATGGAGATGGTAGCATTTATAGTGGATGAATTGGGTAGAAAAAGAAAACCCTAGCGGCTGCTAAAAGTTGTAGTTGATTTAACATTGTGTTTGGGAGTAGGTGAATTGTTATCCTTCCCTTGGATGGCTTTATAGTTAGCGTGTTTGGTAACAATGAATGCTTTATTACGATGGAAAGAAAATAAATATCTTTAGTTATCATGTCGTAATGAAATAAAGTATTTCAAAAAAAGAATGTAACTCCTTTCCAATATAATAATTTTCATTCATTTGTAAACGGGTGTTTTTATTTCATTCCTTCAAGGGGTGGGAAGAAATATATTATTATTATTATATTTATATTTGTAATAATTATTATTATATTAATATCAATATATATCAAAAAAATTATTGTTTATTTTTTTACCATTAATATATTATTATTATTATTATTAAGGCAATTATATTTTTGTCATTTTTAATACAAATTTTTTCGTTACTTCGTCTTGATTTATTTATCAAATAGTATAAAGTAATAATTCATTCTATTCACATATAAGTAACCAAACATCACAATGGAATGAAATATTTTATTTCATTCCGTTGTCTATTCCATTACCTCGTCCATTTCATTCCCTCATCAATTTCATTACCTCATACCAAACAGACCCTAATAGTTAAACTACTGGTACCACCTGTGCTCCGCACCATATTGGAAATGTAGATAAAACAAAAAAAAAAAAGACTCAATCTATCCATACTTGTGGCTTGCCTATTTGCACACTTTTGTGCCCTAGACAGGGGCGTCTAGGCAGTGAATTTAAAGGGTTCTGAACTGGGTGTCAGTCACTAAATTTAAGGGATGTATACGCCTAATACATGCCTAAACGGGACGTCTTGAAGGGTAATGTTTTTTTAGTGAAGAATTAGGTGTTTTGATTAGGTAATTTGTTGTGTTTTGACTTTTTGATGAAAAGTTGTATATTTTTTTATAAACATTATTAGTGTTATTATAATTAACGCTAAAACCAAACCCAAATCTGAGTTTTAATTTCAACGACAGTGTATCTAAAGAATGATTGTTGTATAATTAATATTAGTTTTATTGATATTAATATGAGTTTTTTATAATTAATATTGTGTTATTGATATTAAAAAGAGAAAATAAAAAAAAACTAAAAAATATACGCCGAGTACAGGGCAAGACTGAGCGTCTAGTGTAATCCAAATGACGATTATAGCCATGTATTGCCCCAGTCTATCCCTAACTCAAGGTATAATAGTATTTTAAACAACCCTAGACGCTCAGTCTAGCCCTGTACGCAGGGTCTAGCCTTGTACGCGGCGTCTAGCCCATAGTTATCGATAGTGAATAGCGACAAGATACCTATATGCTACGTAGCGATAGCGATGAAATAGCGCCCGCTATTTCGTGTTTAGCGATAAGGTAGTTAAAAATTTAAGAAATAAAAAATAGCTATATATAATTTTTATACATATATATAATGCTATTTTTATATTTTTTATGTATAAATTTATAAACTTAAAGACCAAATGTAAACTACTGAAAGTAAAGGGGGTTAAATGTTAAAATACACAAACTAATTTTATATTTTTATGTAAATTTTTACAACTTTTAGGGACTAAATAAAAACTAGTAAAAGATAGAGGGTTAAATGTTAAAAAAAAACATTAAGTTTATATAACCCTAAAGTCTAAAACACGTTGAAAAACCCAGCCGCCATGTTCTTCATCTTCTTATTTCTACTTTCCGGCAAAAGCATCATCGGAATCGGATTTTTTCGCCGGAAATCGCCGTCGTAGTCGCTATCTGATCGCTATGTAGTCGATATGCACCTCGTAGCGGCGTATGGCCGCCACACCACGCTATTCGTTATAGCGTCCGCTATGGACGCTATTGATAACTATTGTCGAGCACTTGACGTTTAAAAATATTAAAAAAAAAAAACAAAATGACAAATTACCATTTTATTCCTGACAAATTACCATTTAGGCCTAACTCAAGTCTAAAATGGTAATGAACCATTTTAGCAGAATAGTTCTCAAATTGTTAATTACCATTTTATATGTAGATGTGCACTTGTATTTTAATGGATGTTAATCATCAAGTTTTCCATCCTTCATGTAGACTTCATGAAGTCAACTAATCACCTCTTTACTAATTTACTTAACTCAGGTAAGCTATTGAATCTCATTTAACCTCATTTGAACTCTTAGATTGGCATATAGATCTCTTAACTTAATATTTCGACCCTTTGGCCCATTTAGATTAGAACTAGGTCCTTATCATGCATTTAGTCATTATTTGTGATGAATATGACTCACTCTCATGCATCAAAACAAACATCTTTCATTAATATCAAAATTTTCAATTGCTCAACATCTTGTATATATCCAAAATTTGAAAGGAAGTCTATACTAAGCTTTTCCCTATCTTATATCATAATGTGAAGTCTACGTGACTTTCTAGCTCTTTAGGGCCACCGGGGTGGTCGCGGCAAAGGTGAACGGAAACCTCTTGCCGATCGGCAACCCCATCACCATCAAAATCATCCGAGCGGCAAAGGTGAATTCGGGAGATTGCAAGGGTGATTTCGGCGACTTGTTGCCGATGGGGGAAAGAAGAAAGAGAGGGAGAATGGTGGGACCCATACCCAAATCAACCAATCACAAGTTTTTGTTTTTTTTAAATGATTTGCCTAATCTTAAATTAGGCATCCACCCCTTAACTTTTTTGGGTAATAGACAAAAGTTATAGGCAAATTAGATGGCACAATTCAATTGGGTGGGGAGAAACTTTGACTGAATGGATTAGGCATGCACCCCCTCACCCTTAGTCAATTGATATGTGTCTGGAAGCAAAACCCTATCCTAAGTGTGTTTCTTTATCATATGTAGCGGTTCTTCTTGAAATGACAAAATTACTCTCACGCGCAACTCATTAGGTGATTTTAACGTTAAAAACAAACTACATTAACCAAAGGGACAAAACATGCAATGGTTAATTTCTAAAAAATAAGTAAATTCGTGCTTAATTCTATAGTCTCAATCATGTATTTACAAATTACAAACATAAATTATAGAGATATGAATCATTTTCTGAAGTGGACTGAAAAAGCAAAAAACGAACCCATAGGAATGAAAAATGATGTCTCTATTTATGTCCCTTATTTAACAACCATTACAATACAAGTGCACATCTTCTACATATAAAATTTGTACAACCTACTTTACATTAGTAACAAGACATCCTTCTAGAACTAGAATGATCACAATCAACAAATTATACGGTACAAACTATATATCAACACATTATGTACGGTGCATTTTAGGATGATTTTCTGCATGCTTGTGCTCACCACACGGATGCTCAAAACAGTCAACAGGGTGTTCAAGCACTGCATCACACTCCTTCTTGCTCCTTTGAAGAGGCTTCTCCAAGAGACAGTTTCTCCGGTCATCAGACACCATCCCTCGAGACGTCAAATTCCCACAAACACCCTCTTCCTCAAAGAAAAAGTTGTAAGAAAACTTAAAGTTTGCCAAATTAGGTAATTCACAAACACCAGAAGGAACTACACCACTCATCATATTATGCCCTATATTCAACTGTTCCAAATGAGCTAACCCTGCAATACTATAAGGTATTTCACCAACCAGCTTATTAGAACTCACATCCAACACCCTTAATTTGTATAGAAACCCTACTTCAGGTGGCAAACAACCCGATATATTCGTGTTGATTAACAACAACTCCTCCATTGTGTTTGCAAAGTTGGAAATACTTGGTGGAATACACCCTCCTAAATTGTTATTAGCGAAAACCACAACTGAAGCAGTGCTCAAACCCAAGTTCGAAGGGATTACAGACGTCAAACGGTTGTTGTTGATGAAAATGGCGTCGATGCTTTTGTTAAAGAGCTCAGGAGGCAATGCGCCTTCGAATTCGTTGTAACGAAGGTCCAGGTATTTGAGATTAGGGAGGGACAAGACAACGGACGGGAAAGGACCCACGAATCGGTTGTTGCTAAGGTCGAGTTCGTAGAGGAGAGAGAGGTTTGATAAGGTTTGAGGGAGGATACCGCAAAAGCGGTTACTATTTAGATGGATGAGTGCTAGATCCGAGAGTAATCCGATTTCGTTAGGGAGGAATCCGGCTATGTCTGCATGGTTTAGATCGATTCCCGCGACTGTTAGGATATCGGTGTCGTTGGGAAATGGAGCACAGTATACTCCGGTGTAGCTGCAAACCGACGGGCCGGTCCAGTCTGAAGTTGTGTTAAACGGGTCAGAATAGATTACGCGTTTCCATGCTTGAAGTGCATGATAAGCTTGTTCTAGACGCGGATTTGATGCACCTGTCAAAGAAACCGAAAATCATGACGAATAATATTTTCTATGTATTGAATAACTGAAAATCGTTACAACAAAAAAAGATAATAATAATGTTTGATAGGATAAGGATAATTTCAGAACTCTAAATAATTGCGAACTAAAGAATAATAATAACTATAGTATTCAAACTAAAGATAATAAAACAAACTTAAAGGAAATGGTAAATAAAAAATAAAAAAAATAGTTAGGATAGATAATAAACTCGGTTAACAACCTGTATCATTACGATGATGCATGTGGTGTTTGGTGGTGGTGGAGTGGCGGTGTTTAGCGGCAATGTTGTTGAAAGAAACAGCTAGGTAGAGGATTAGAAAGGAAAACAAAGCAGTGCTTGTTGTAGTGATTAAAGAGCTAGCCATTTCTTTCTTATTCATCAAAACTTGTAAGTGATTATGTGCATTTTATAAGCAGTTGGATCATTGTAAACTTTTAGTCTTGTCACTAATAATTATCTTTCACATGACACATATATCCTTCAAGTGTCAAGAACGTTATTGGCTGACAAAATCATTGAAAGTTGAACCTTTGATTACATGTTTGATGTTGAAAGATGACAAGATTGCAAGATCTTTGTAGGTTAAGGAAGAAATTCTAAGACAAATCCGAAGTAATTGATGGTTAATTGAAGATTGCAATGGGTGAAAATGAGATGGCAACTTCCAAGTGGTTAAGAGAGAAAGACAGCCACCGTTTGTAACAGATTATGGAGGGTTTTCTTGAATATGAAGGAATTTGTGGATAAAGCAATGGAATTGGATTCAATGTTTGATGCTAAAAAGTCAAATAGGTTTAAGAAGATAATGACAAATCCAAGAGTCTTATAACTATATGTACTCGAATAATGACTTGAAAGGTGAAACTTTTCTCATTTCTAGTTTTATTTTGATGGGATGATGTATGCATTGTGTACTCTAGGAGGTAATCAAAGTATTAAAACAACACTACAAACCAAGGCGAAAACATAGGGCATAAGGCGAAGGTCGATCTATAGCGATCAAATCATGTTTACCTGTTTTTTTTGTCTATGGTTTACAGGATTTGATCGTGAGGGATTGATTACCCACAAGCCACAATGATATCGATATGGTTTTGTTTATATCAATTCCTTTCAAATTTTTTATGAAATTGTAAACGATAAAAACGTAAGATCAAAAGTTGTTGCAACATTAAAACTAAAAATGGCAAAAATACTCAACAGTATTTAAAAATAGAGTAAACTTTCGTTTTCCTCCCTGATGTTTTCATTTTATTGCCAATTTGCTCCATGACTATAGCTCAGTTAAAGATTTAGTTAAAAGTAAGGGTATTTCGGTAACTTTAGATTTAAGTATATAATTTTATTCATTATTAACTCTAAAAATCCATTATATATATACTATTATATAAATAAGAAAAACCATTTGTCTCAGTTCATCACATCTCTTCCTCTCTCTCTCTACCTTTTGTAATAACAGCCATCACAACCACCATCAGACACCACCATCGGACACCGCCACCATCACCAGACACCGACACCACCACCACCATCTGACACCCCACCACCACTACCGAGTTTCATCGATCAGATCTAAAAGGAGGGGCAGCGCCTAGGGTTTCAAACCTGAAAGAAAAAACGGCTAGCATTTATGCTCAGATGTTTACCGCGTTCCTAACCTGATTATCGTAAGTCTGACATGAATATCGACGACGGTATGGGATGTGGTCGGCGGTGATGTAGACGACGACTAGAGTTTCAAAGATGAAACCCGATGAATAAAATTTGACAAGATTTCAGTATTTTGGTCATAATATCATCAACAACAGGTGATACATATTTGAATCGAAATAACAGTAGATAAGGAATCAATTTATGTTCATATTCACATATTCTGAAATCCAGATTTCAGTATCTGAGTTTGTTCTTTGGACAAAGAATCATTTCAGATTTGAGTTGATCTTGTTGTTTTTGTAAAAGATAAAGTGATAGTAATGACTGGATAATATGGTTTAGATCTGCAAGATTTATTGTTCGCTTTTCTGAGCTCAGATCTGCGATGAAGATGGATGATGGAGGATTTGGGGGTTTTAAGGTATAGGGTTGCAGATGAAGATGATGGGTGGTCGGCGTTTGTGGTTGTTGGTTTAGGGTTGAAGATGAAGATGGTGGGTTCTGATTTGGGGTTGGGTACCGATTTGGGATTTGGGATGTTGTTTTTGTTTGCCGACATGTAGGGGTGGGTTCAAATGGTCGACTGATTGTGGTGGTGGTCGACAGGTGGTGGATTGCTGGTGGCGGTGGTCGACAGGTGGGAGTTGCAGGTGGTGATGCCCGGTGGTGCTAGTTTGGGTGATGGTGAAGAGAAAGGGAAACATGTAGAAAGAGAGAGAGATGAAAGAGAGTATTGTGTTTGTATGGTTTGGGTGATGTATATATAAATCTAATAAATAATTAAATCTTTATCTTTAAAATTACTAAAATACCCTTAGTTATATACTTGAAGTTACCAAAATACCCTTTCAGATAACAGATAATTTGGATGGAGTTAGAGACGGGGAGCATAATGGAAAAAACATAGCAAACTACTGGAGGAAAATGACTATTTTAAAGGTTTGGAGCAAAACCGTTAAAGTGACAAAACCACAGGGAGCAAAACGAAAGTTTACTCTTAATAATATCAGTTTTAGGGGCTGTTTGGCAACATCTGAATGGTTAAGTGTTGAACCAGTAAGAGGTCTGAACCATTAAGAGCCTGTATAATGCTTAACCGTTCAGAGGCAAATGTCTGACCAATTCAGATTAGAGGTCTTAACCATTCAGACTCTGTATAAATCTTAACTATTCAAAGGCAAATGTCTGAACAATTCAGACATCTGCTCGTGAAACAAACAGTCTGAACCATTAAGTGTTGAACCAGTAAGAGGTTTGAACCATTAAGAGGCTCATTAAAAGGTAAACAAACAACGCTTTATATGGATTGCTAACAAATATTTAAGTAGACGTAAAGAGGCATCTTTTTTCAATTCAATCTAATGTTATCAAAAAATTATATGGGTGCACTTTTGTTATTTTAAAATTTACCGGCAAGTAATTCCACTTAAAAACATTATTAATTAAAATTAAAATCATAATTAGTATATATTTGAGTTGTGTTTGATATTTAGGTGGTGTTAATATATAATATTTAGAACCAAATAAATATCTGAGTTATGTTTGATGTTTAGGTGGTGTTAATATAATATTTAGAAAAAAACATCAAATACAAATACCATTATCATACAAAACGTATGAATAGGGTGAAAAAGGTAAAAAAAAAAAAAAAAAAAGGAGATAACATTTTCGTAATTATTTACTCATAGAGTAATTATCAAAATTACCCTACAAATGATATTGTAGGGTAATTTTAATCTTGTATAGTAATTTTGTAAAATATTCATGTAGAGTAATTTTGATTTTGTAGAGTAATTTTGCAGAGTATCATGATTACTACACAAATGATTTTGTATGGTAATTTTGATCTTGTAGGGTAATTTGGAGAGTATCATAATTACTCTACAAATGATCTTGTATAGTAATTTTGAATTGTATGGTGTTTGATAAACGTGCAGTGTAATTCTGATATACTTGTAGAGTAATTTTGATAATTACCCTACAAGATCATTTTACAAAGTTACCCTACAAGATCAAAATTACTTTACAAGATTATTTGTAGAGTAATTTTGATAATTACCCTACGAGCAAATAATTACGAAAATGTCACCGCGTTTTTTTGCCTTTTCATGTCTTTCGTACGATAATACGCTTTGTACGTGAACTTAACCCATAATATTTAAATACCCTGGTAGCATGAATCTTGGTTTGAAAAGGCGTGAGTTGTTCGAGACACGATGCGAGAACATTACGGACGCAAGAGGTGATATAAAAAGATATTAACAGATTAGTTTTATCATGTTAAGGTTGAATAAAAGAAATATTAAATGTTTAGGTATAAAGATTTAAAAATTATAAAATGATATTTTGAGATAAAATACATTGAAATCACGTATAAGAAATATTAAATAGTTAGGGGACTGGGGGTGAAGGAAGTTTCCTCCGTGATAAAACATTATAACGCGTGACGATCTCAAACTCTCCACCGCCACCATACAACTTCAACGCGTGACAACTTCAACTCGTGAATTCTTCAACGCGTGATGGTGTTAATTTTGTGAGGGTAATTCTTGGTTGGAGGGAAATTTTTGGGTGTGGTGGTGAGTGATGACCATTGCCACAAAAAAATGTTGTGAGTGATGGAAAAATGGTTGATGACATGGCGGAACTTGATTGGGTGATTGTGAGTGATGGAATCCTATCACTAGTGCCCACTCCCACTCCCCTTAGTATTAAACATTTAGAAAATAATATGTTTTATAACTACTATTTTTAATACCTTTTCTAAAAAAAATAAGAAAAATAATATAAGGGGTGAAATAAGAGAAACAAGATAAGAAAAGAGAAAAAATTGTTACATGTGATGCTACAAATAAATATTACTTGGAAAAAATTGTGTGTGTATATATGATATGATACTTTATATTTGTTAATCGTTATACTTGTTTATTATATCATCATGTTATCTTCTAAAGACTAATCGTATGTCTTGAGTGTTTATTAATCTCTTCACCATACTCGAAGGGTTTAGGGTCACTTCCCTAAGGAGTAGAAATAGTGAACTTTAATATCCTGTTGGATTAATGCTAAAGCCTTGATGGAGTAAAGATGTCGTACGATGCTCGTTGAGACATATATGTGACAAGTTATATATGAGCCTATTAAAATCCTTAGCCATAAGGTGTGCTTATTTAATTCTCTAATGTTACTAAAAATGCTAGTCTCGCAAATTGCGTAATGGTGGCGGGAGAGGTATCCCACTCCCAGGATGTCATGAGTGACATAACATAGTTACCCGCTCGATGATTGCTAGGTATTGAACCTTGCTAAAGAAGAACATGAACGCTAGTCTTAAGCGCTGTAAACGAACCAAACATTTAGTGAATCGTTTTACCGAAGTTTGTTTACATTTATTCGTATAATAAATGACTGGACATGAGTGCAATTAATAAATGAACGAACATGAACAAATGTCGCGTTTGTTCACTTATGTTCGTGAATCGGTAATGTGTTTATATGCTTGTTAATGTTTGTTCATCTACGTTCGTTATGTTCGTTTTTTTCTTAAAGACTTATTATATTTTAAATTTTATAGTTTATTATTCAATCATTTAAACTTTTTATATTTAATTTTTTTTATTATGTTACTAACTTAACCTTTATACTAATGGCAAGTTCACTAATTAATCTCAATGCATTCCCATTTGATTCCCTATCCCCATTCTCGTCTTTAAAATTTAAGGGAAACAAAAGAAAATCTTCTTTTTGACTCCACATCAGGATCCTCATCCCCAAACCTCATCTTTAAATTTAAGGAAAAGCTAGAGGAGTTCCCTAAATACAGGGACTCACTAAATTTAGGATTAAATTCGTTTTTAATTAAATTATATAGATAAGTACAAGGAAACTATTGTGAATGCTCACAATCTGGTTCGTCTCGTCCTAGTTCCATGCCTCCGCCAACCTTCGATTAAGGCTCCAGTTTGGCATTTCTACGCCATGCTGCTTGGGTCCGTTTGCGTTCGCTTGAAAAGTTAAAGAACGGACACGAACATGAAATTTCGTTCGGTTATGTATTTGTGTACACGTTGTTTGTCCGAAAAAAGCTTAACTAATGAACACGAACAAACCCAATTTCGATTCGATTTGTTGACATCCCTACTAACATCTTTAAATAGACTAATGTAGCAATTCATCACGGGTAAGGGTGTCCGGGGCACTTAGCGGGGAGGCTAGCGGTGAGCCAAGTCCCCAAGCGGAAACACCGCCGCCATCAATTCGGGGAAGGTAATCGGGGAGTGGGAGCGGGGGGTATTCACCGCACAAAAAGAGAGGAGAGAGAGAGAGAAGATGCTGAGAGAGAGAGAGAGAGAGAGAGAGAAGATGATGGGGGGAGTTAAGAGAGGAGTGTCGCCATCAAATTGAGGGTGTGAGGGGAGTTAAGGGGGGAGTTGACGTGGCGCGTGCTAATTGGTTTTTTGTAAGAGAGGAGTGTCCCTCTCACCCTAAGGGCATAAGGAGTCCAGATTTCAATTCCCCTCACCTCTCACAATTAACCACCAATCCCAACATGTCATCTCATTTTCACTTAGACTTTCCTAGAGGGCCGGAGTGGGGTTTCCTAAAGTCCCTTACACCTTCTTTAACGGTTAATTTAAATTAGTGAATTTTTAGCTAAGTTATAACATAAAAATTAATTAACATTAAGTTACAACATAATTAGTAATAATCATAAATAAAATACTTACTTCATTAATAAAAACCAAAGTACAAACGTCTTAAAGCTTATTTTTAATACTAATCATCAATCTCGGAAGAGTCGGAAGAATTATATATATACGTTAAACCCATTAAGTCTAACCAACTCTTAAAACAATATTCACCGTCTGATCTTGCTGAGATTAAATCCTGACCATTTAAACTCACCTTTTTAACCGCTGCCTCTCGGCGGTTCCCAGCTGTTCACGGCAGTTCCCACAGTCCCCCTTTTATCTCCCCACGTTGTCAACCTCCCAGTTTTTCCTCCCACGTCGCCTAGGGTAACCGCTGCATCTAGACCGTATTAATTCTGCGGTCACACCTTTTTGAGGCAGTTTCACAACGTGGTTCCGATTGTTGCTGCTCAGAGGTTTTCTTCTTCCTTCCATATGGTGGAATGATTGAAAGGAGACAGAAATTGAGCCACTGAGTTGTGGCGGAGGTTTGGTTCCAAGCAACTGTTCCAAGATTTTGGATGCCTTGAAATCGAGATGGAAGTCCAGATTATCGAGGATTTTGGATACACTTTCATACATGATTCCCTTATTTTTCTTTCATTGCACTCGCTTACACATACCTAACCCTAGCCTCTGAACTGTAAGTCACACAATTTTCATATATGTCTTGCTAATTTGATTTCAATTTCACTTTTTTATTGCTGATTTGATCTAATTTTCACTTCGGTATTGCTATATTCTATCTCAATTCACTTTGGTATTGCTAATTTGATCTTAATTTCTCGTCTGTATTGCTAATTGTGACAACTGTGCTCGGTAATCATTGTATAATGTAAAACAATGTCAATTATCAATAAAACAATGTGCTTTGGTGTTATTATATGTGTTTTGGTGTTATTATGTGTGTATTTGTGTTTGATGATTTTACAATTTAATTCGATTCCGATTTCAAGCTTTAAATCACTTTCTGGAAGGTTATACGCAAACCGGTGCCTAAACGCAATCAGTTTAATGCAACAAACACTCCGGAATAGTGAAATAGGCTTAACATGCCTTAAATAACCTCCACATAACTTAGAAATAAGTTTTGGATGGTTTGGTGTGTTGAAATCAAGTTTGTTCGATCACAGGGACTAATTGTGTCAAACTGTGAAACTATATCGATTTGTATGGTATCGAACAGTCTGGAACTTGATCATAAGTTAAACATACCCTAAATATCCTTTACATAGCTTAGAAATAGGCTTTGAGGGGTTCGGTATGCTAAAATAAACTTTATTGATCAATAGGGACTAAAAGCGTCAAAAAGTGCACAAGTTTGCATTTTCGCGCATATCTTACGTTCTGAATGTATCCGGACATCCAAAAATTTATGTAATCATTAAAATATTTTATTTTAGTGATTGGCTTGATAAAATTCCATTCGTCGCGTAATTTGGATCGTTTTTGCGTTCGTCACGACTTCCGTCGTAATTAACCGAATAACGCAACCGTACGACCAAACGAACCGACATCCGAGATGTTTTTGATCATGTTTCATGTTCCCTATACTTTAACTTCATTTTAGAGCCTTGAAATGGGGTTAACGGGGTTTAAACGCATCGAAAAAGGCCTTAAATATGTGCAGGGACCATTTCTGCCATTTTGGCAAAATAATTTGGATCTGGCACCTGGTGGCGCTGCACCACCACCATCTGCCTCTACCGTGGCGTGACGCGAGCACCCTATCTGGGCAGAAAACTTGATTTCAGCAATTTTCAGCAATGAGATTGAACTTGGGGGTCTTTTTTGTAACTTTTACAATACCTGGAGCTGGTTTTCGACCCCCATTGTATTATAATACCATGTACCCACATGTATGGCCAAGATTACACCCTTTAAACACATGGAATGATCCTATTGATCTTACCTTCCTATAAATAGCAAGCTTCCTCATTTGGGTTTTTCACACCTTTATTCAACTTCTGCTCTAAGTTGAGGTTTTAACACCTCATACCTGAGTAACTTTGAATCAAAACACCTTCTTGGACCCTTTGTAAGTCCTCTTCTTGCTTGTTCTTGTATTTCAAGCATGAAAGTCAAACAGAGTTTGACTTTCAGCTTTGACCAGTCAATGGTCAACACAAAGTTCATTTGAACTTTGCAACATGAGCGTAATCACGATGGTTATAGTCCCTTGTGACTATACCTACTGATTACCACGTTGACTAGGCGTAGTGACGAGTCGTAGTTTCGGCCAAAATATGTATTTATGCGTATTTTGTAACCAAACTACTCTTGGGTATCAAAACCGTTTGTTTTGATATCAAAACCTGTTTAGTGCTTGTGTAGAGTCGTAAGTCAAGCGGACTAAACACCCACTTAGACTTTCGAACTCGACACGTTTGGTCGATCATTAGGATCCGACCAAACATGTTTAGTGACCATAGTTGCATAGGGAATAACCTTCCGAGGTTATACCTTATGGTCACTTAGGTTTAATTAGTTGTATGATAAGTAGTTTATATGCCTTAGGTAAATGACCAAAATGCCCTTTTCATGCATAATTGGTATTTAAGCATATGTAACATAAACCTTTGTCACGTAACTGATTATGCAACATATTTAAACATGTTTAGGCATATAATACTTGTCATAGGACTAGTTAGACGTCTCGAACGCGCTTTGCGCGAACGACACGTTAAAGTAACGTAAGTTACCTTAATGGGTCGTAATGGGTCGAAAGCACTTAGGTTAAGTTCCGATCTAGAATGTAGACTTTGTTAAACCATATCACATGAGGTCCAACACTCATTTGGTTTACAAGACCACATTCTATCCGATCTTCCGATTGAGGTGTCAATTTATTTACTAGTAATTCGATTACCAAGTGCCGCTTGATTTCCCTGGTTTACTTGAGTTTGTTGAAGTTCTATTGATTGAGGATACTTTGCACTTCATGTGAGTACATAGTTCCCCTATTTTACTGTTTTCAATTGTTTTGGGGTGATTCATATGTATCAAAACGATTTCGATATTTTAACAATGGTTTCAAAAACGATTAAGATGGTTTATACTAAACTAATAACGATTTCGATAATGTGAACGAACTTGTTGGTTGTAGTTACATAATGAATGACATTCATTAATTTTGGCCGAACCGACCAGTATTAGGTTATGGTACCATAGTATCTGACAAATCTCGTTATCAGACTGCACCCATGGTTATGTGTGGGTTATGTGGGTAACGACTGAATATGTGATAGTTAACTTACCCTTTGGTGGTTTGTTAATGCAAGAAGCGAGATAGTTGAGTCACGAAGGTTTGGATGTTATTAGCGAGACGGACATAAATAGTTTTCACAATTAAAACGAGGATGATTTAAACGAGTTAACGATTTGGAAACGATTTGAACAATTTAAACAAATGGGATAAACGATTGGTTTTTGGTTAAGTGTTTAGATAACTGGACGGGTGTAATATGGTGAAGACATGGTAGATACGCCGCTGGTACTTCTTATATATAAGTGTTTTCAACATATTACATACCGTGGCTTTATCTGGTTCACTTGGGTAAACGATTTTGAAACGATGTCACATAACGATGTTTTCAAAAGGATAATCATACGAGATTTATTAACGAGTTAATACGAGATGTTTTACAATTTGGTTTATTAAAACAAATGTTTTTGGGTTAAGAATCATGGCTACGAGGTTTTATAAATTATAACCCGCTTGATTTAAGTTGGTTAATTATGTTGCAACATTATACTCTTTTCAAAACAAAGTTAAAATAAGGTATTGCAACATATAAACTAGCCATGAATCCGACACTCCTATAAAACCTATGTGCTCGCCAACATTTCTTTGCTGACTTTGTTTTTACATATGTTTCAGGTGTTGTTGCTAGATGTTGATTGCTAGGATGCATGAGTCATATTGGATCTGGACGAGGCCTTAGTGACATAATAACAGTGATAGTCGATATGTAACTTGTTTGTTTCGTGTTAAAACAATATAAATTACTTAATGAATAAATAAAACGAAACTTTTTGTATTCCATGGTTGTGAAGCAATAATTCTGTTACAACACTCCCCGACGTTTCCGCCACGATTTGTTGTTTTACGTGGTCGGGGTGTGACACTAATTCGATCTCAATTTCACCCTCATGTTACAATTACTAGCTGAATACAAGAAGGGTGCCACGTTAGTTGCTAAGGACGAGAATATTGCCACGTTAGTTGCTAAGGAAGATAATATTGGTAAATTTGTTGGTTGATTCTGAATTAATTTTCTGTATTGATTAATTTTTTAGATATGTGCCCAAGTTATCATTGATATTTGATGGTTAACATGGCGCATAATTGATTCAGTAGGGTTTATGGTTCCAACTCTCCATGATTTTTATTTTTGATTGCTGACTTAATGACTTCCTTATGAAATTACTAGGTACACTAATCTTTCTCTCACTTCCTATTGTCATCCTTGGATCAACAAATCATAATTCACCGTTTGTTTTGCAGATATAGATAATCACCAATCTTTGTCTGTATTAGATTGGATTTGAGAGAATTCATCAAGTTTCGTTTCTATCTGGCAATCCAAAATCGGATGGAGTTTGAACAAAATGTCAGATATCTATTTGTCAAAGAATTATCATGTTTAAAAATCACCGTTTCAAAATCATTTATTTAACAACATAAACAATCCATCGTTCCAGATTTCTCTCCTAATCCAAGCATTGTCGTCGTTCGAAGCCATACGATGACTGCCGCTCCCCTCCACCGAACCGGCCATAGAAAACAGTGAAGGTAAAATACGATTTTCTTTTTTAACTATATTCTTTTAAAGTTGGTGATTCTCATTCAAACATCAAAATCGGTAGATCACTGAATGTGATAAAAAAATCAATATTGAAAAAGTAAAATAAATAATCTCGAAGCGCCAGAATTAAAATTTGAATTGTCAAATCTTATGCTATCACAAAAATTTTCACACTTCTGTGTGAAATAGATATGATAACTTCAGCAACTTTAATAAAGCAACAATCAAGTTCGAAACTGAATTCGCTGCATTAGTTGCTCGTAATTCTTGAATAAACATCCTTGAAGTAATTTCTTATTTGAAGGTTAATTTGGTCTGCTTCCTCTTCTGTTCGACTTCATCTACAACTTTTGATTCAACAGCTCCAATTTCAAAATCGAGTTTTCTAAAGAACATTGCCATGTAATCAGCTACAAGCAACCACCAGGCAATCTCTCGATTTCTCTTCTACCACGATTTGTTATTTAAACTAGCCATCATTTCTTCATAATCTTAAATATAGATACAGTCGCAACCCCCGATCCCTTATCTGTCCCGGGAACGGGCGGACGCGAACTCAGTGGTGGTGGTATCAGGTTTCGTTAATTTGGCAGCGGAATTTACATCAGGACCGTAGTTAGGAAATGTTTATCAGAGTAAAACCACCATAATTGATATTAATAAACACATGGGCAAAACCCAAGTTTCTTATTACAATACATTTATAGTGATAAACCCTTTTTTTTAAATTTAAAACATCGTTATTAGGTAACTTTTATAGCCACTTATTTTCCCAGCCGTCAGTTGTAAGACCCTAACACGCTTTAACTGAAAAGACGCAGCGGAAATACGTACCATAAAATTTCTTTCATTACAAACGTCTTGACTTACTTGAAAGTTCGTTTTAATATGAATCTTTTACAAAAATAAGGTAAAAGTCATGTTTACTAAAGTACATACTCAATTATCCCCGTACAATGTACTTTGTGACCCGATCTTCGATCTCTATTCCTCGTGATAACCGCCTGTGATTCGTACAACATGCACTCACCACATACATTCATAACATTAGTATACAATACATAAACAAGATTCAATCTCGTACACTTCCCATTTCGTTATCTTTCTAACTTTAAGCATTTCATCTGCGTATCCATGTCCTGGTGAGGCTTCAATAATGTACCTGCATTACCTTTCATTCTCAAGGCACACTATTAATAACGTATTACTCAACGTATCTAAATCACACGTACATACATTCTTACATGCATACATACACATCTGCATACGTACATGCCTTCCTATATCTCTACAAACATGCATACACTCATACGTACCTTCATATATACCAAACACACATCTACATACGCACATACATTACTACGTCTCTACATACGTACATATACACATACGTATCTTCACATATACATAAATGCATATCTACATACGTACATACATTACTACGTCTCTACTTACTTGCATACACTCATACGTGCCTTTATATATACTTAAATACACGTCTACATATGTACATACACTCATACGTACACGTACACGTTCAAGATCTTACATATCTCTTATATATCCATACATTAATTACATGGTACTTAGACTTAGATTTATAGCCCATAAACGTCAAAGGAATGATCAAAATCATGTTTGGGAGGCCCGTCGTGGTCCACGGATAACAAACCGAAGCCTACTATACCCAAATCAACTTAGATAGCAAATTTCAGGTATTTGAACATGGGGAGGCCGTCGGCGACGACCCTTGCAAATGCCCGTAGCCCAAAACTTTCGTAGACAGTCAAATAACCCGTCAGCCAAAAACTAACTTTCCAGAGCCCGTCGGCGACGCCCCCATACCCGTCGGCGACGCCCTCTAGATTTTGCATTTTTCTGCAGTTCCGTTTCGTCGTCCGTACGCACTAAAACGCGCATAACTTTTGAACCGTTTACCCGTTTAACCTCCCGTTTCTTCCTACATGCTTGTAAATTCACATTCTATCATATGAACTTGAAATCCAACATCCGGTTTAAGGAAAATATTCACTTAAAGCTCTCGGCTTTATATACCCGCTTTCACTTATTCGACCTGTTCATGCTTTCATCAAACATCTCATTCCTTTTAGCCCAAAACTTACATGAACCTTATAACCATAATACTTTTACGTTATCCGGAGTTTCGTACTTGTGGTTTACGCACCCGATACCCGGTATGCGTTAAACTCATTCATTATTACGTAATTGAACATTAGATAGTACAATTTCCATCTATGAAATTGTTTATTCATTTACTTGTAATCTCCTACCGAACCTCTTGCCCATTGACCCGCACCACCGTTACTAGGTTAGCATGCTTACGTACAATTTTATCCATTACCCGGTTATCATACCGTCGTCATTACTTATGCAACCATTCCGTAATACAATAAATCATTATTTTGACCCGTATGGTCTACTTAACGAAAATCCTCACTTATATATAATCAAACCTTATTAGACTTCAATTATCATGCATAAATAACTAGTACACAACTTTTCTTAAATAACTAAGAAGTGATTCCGGAAATCACTTACCTTATGCGTCCATGCTCGTATCCGCTTCCTTGCTTCTTCTTGACCCGTTAACACCTCGTGCTTGAGCCCGTCTCGACGTGATTCCTTTACTTCCATTTCATCAAAATCACGCCCTTATTAGCATACTCATTTGTACATGTTAACTATCATATAAATCGCATATTTCACACTAAACTTTCATTAGTCATTTCTAACAAATATAACTCATATTCTCATGTCCATATCCGTTTAAGCTCATGTAATTCATCATGTCAGTACATTTAACACGTATTGCTATAACATGTACCATACTACTTCCTACAATCCTACCTTTACGACAACGAGTCAAATCATGTTTCTTATACTTAGTTGACTTTCAAGAGTCAAATATTAACCATATTTAACTATCGACTTATCACCATATACTCGTAACATCATAATCGACTCTACGGACGACACTAGATACATTTTATCATACGCTTGGTGTGCGTACCACCTCTTAAGCATAACGTACAACTAATTCATGCATAAATTCTTCTAAACTCATACATAACCCATCAAATCCTACTACTAATCATCATGTATCATTCCCAAATAAACATCAAACATATCATCATCATATTTCTCCTAATTCATCTAACAAGAATTCACCATTCCCACATAATACATCAATCTTTCAACAAGACTTGGACATAGGTGATGATTCTAGTCATCATCTTCACCCTAACTAACGGGTTTCACCCCTAATCATCAAATTAGCACAAACCATACGTAACCCATGTTCTATACGATGATTCTAACCCTTGTACATGATCAATTTCATATTAACTCACGGATTTGAACATAACCCACTTCACACATGATCACCAATCTTAGATTTAAGACATACCTTATGATCCCCTCGTGAAGGTGATCATTAATCCGTGTTCCTTCTTGAATTTGAGCTTCGATTCACCCTTCAATTTGGTGATTTGGTTGAGTTTAGGGTTAGAGATCTTTGGAGCTCCTGAACGTTCGTGAACACACACGAAGTGTGTGTTTGTGTGTGTTGAACTTTCATTTTAATAACTCAACTTCTATCTTGTTCCATTTAACCCCTCATGTTTGCCACTTAACATAACGTGCACTGCTTCCATCTTTTAATAATTTTTACCATACATTTAATTAGGTTAAATAGCCTAGTTATTTATTTCATTACGTGTCATATAGGAACACACGGCAAATATAAACATTCAGATTTTGGGGCGTTACATCAGTGCTCTCGAGCTGGCTTTTTCCCAGTTGGCTTTCACATTGTGTTACCTGAAACATGTTTTAAAAATATTTTGTCAGTGGGAAATACTGGAGAGTGAATCCCAGTTTAATCAAGAAACATTTTATCAATTAACACAGTATTGAGAGCGATCACATTGTTTATTTCTACACAATTACTCATTCAGTATTGTCAATCCTTGACTTGTGGGTCATATTACACATTGGCTAACTCGTTGTCCAATGGTAACGTACTGTCATTCCGACTTACTACTCGCAAGTAATAAATTTTGTATACAAAACCCCATAATACCGGCAGTAATTGAAGAACTACAAAGACTCAATCACCGCTTAATCGCATTGTAAAACATTTAAGGTTTTGTAAAATATTACAAAAAGGTTAACAAAAAGAGGATAAACTCACATTGCTATATTAGGCTTCTCGTAAGGGTTTCCTGGATATAATCTATAATTTATACAAATGTACATTGGTTAGTATCATAACCCTTTGAAAATATTAATGATACCCTCCCCGAGACGGCATTCCAACAACTACGTCGGGCAGAACCACAACAGTTGTTACGGAACCCTAAATCAATCGGGCAGCGTATCTATTATGAAACTGGGATTATAATACTTACAACGGAGCAGAACCTCGCTAATTAGGGGTATAATACCCGTCTATAATGCTTCTAATTCAGAAAGTGAGATTGAGAATTGAGAAATGAACGACGGAAAATGAAACCCGATGGCCTGCTTATATAGTTGCAAAACCTGACTCTCACGCGGCCCGCGTAAGCGTAGCCATAGGGCTACGCGGCCCGCGTCAACATATGGTCAACGTATAGCTTGTCCCGGTCACCAAGTAGACCCGCCACGATGACGACACGTGTCAGCTCAGGATGTCTCCGCGTTTGATGATCTCTCGCGGCCCGCGTTAATGTAAGCTTAAGCTTACGCGGCCCGCTTGAACTAAAGAAATCAGCGGAGTCAGGTTCCAGCCTTGATACCGCCCGCGTAAACTTGAGGTGAGGTCCTACGTGGCCCGCCTCAGCTTAATTTTTATTGTTTTTATTTTATATTATATGTTATAACATAATTTAGGCTCGATTTTCACATATGGGGTGTATTAAAAGACATATTGGGGCTTTTTACAATATACTAAGGTGTCGGAATATTACGAGAGTGTCGGTTTTACCGAGGGTTGTTACATTCTCCCCACCTTGTTTTAGAGCTCGTCCTCGAGATCTACTGGAACAAATGCGGATATTTCCTTTGCATCTCTGACTCAAGTTCCCATGTGTACTCAGGTCCTCTTTTGGAGTCCCACTTCACTTTGACTAGAACTAGTCTTTTATGCTTGAGATTTTTGACTTTCCTGTCTTCAATCTGTAGAGGCCTTTCTATAAACTTGAGTTGTTCATTTACCTCTATATCCTTAAGAGGGATTATCAGCGATTCATCAGCTAAACACTTTTTGAGATTAGATACATGGAACACGTCATGTATACCTGCCATTTCCTCTGGCAGTTGTAGCTGATAGGCTACAGGTCATATTCTTTTAATAATCTCAAAGGGTCCAATATACCTGGGACTTAGCTTTCCCCTTTTGATGAATCTTACCACTCCTTTCCAAGGAGAGACTTTCAACAATACTTTATCTCCAACTTGAAATTCCAACAGTTTGCGTCGGTTATTGACGTAACTCTTCTGTCGATCACATGCTGTTTTCAGTCGTTCCTTGACTTGAATAATTTTTTCGGTTGTTTCTTGCACTATCTCAGGTCCAGATAGTTGCTTTTCCCCAATTTCTGCCCAACAGACTAGGGTTCGGCACTTACGTCCATAAAGTGCTTCGAATGGTGCCGCATTGATACTTGTGTGATAACTATTATTATAAGAAAATTCTATTAAAGGTAAGTGATCGTCCCAATTACCTCCGAAATCAATTACACAAGCCCTAAGCATGTCCTCCATTGTTTGAATTGTTCTTTCGCTTGGTCCGTCCGTTTGAGGATGATAAGTTGTACTTAGTTTTAACTTGGTTCCCATTGCCTTTTGGAAACTTGACCAAAAATGAGAGGTAAATCGGCTATCCCTATCAGAAACAATTGATAAAGGAATGCCATGTAAAGAAACAATTTCATTTACATACAACTTAGCTAACTGTTCCATACTGAAAGTTTCTTTCATTGGTAGGAAATGAGCTGACTTGGTTAGCCTATCTACAATCACCCAGATTGTATCATTTCCTTTCTTGGTTTTCATGATATTTTCGGCTTAAAGCATCTGCCACTACATTTGCTCTTCCTTCATGATACTGGATATCACAATCATAGTCACTAAGCATCTCCATCCAGCGTCTTTGTCTCATATTCAATTCCCTTTGCCCAAAAACATACCTTAAACTTTTATGATCAGTAAATATGGTAAACTTACTACCGTAAAGGTAATGTCTCCAAATCTTAAGAGCAAAAATTATAGCTCCTAATTCTAAATCATGGGTGGAATAATTTTCTTCATGACTCTTAAGTTGTCTGGATGCGTAGGCTATAACCTTCTGTCGTTGCATCAATACACATCCATAGCCTAATTTAGAAGCATCACAATAGACTACAAAATCTTCAGTTCCTTCTGGTAATGCTAGTATGGGTGTGTTAGTTAATCTTTTCTTAAGGATTCTAAAGGCTTCTTCTTGTTTTAATCCCCATTCAAACTTAACGGATTTACAGGTTAACTTAGTTAAAGGAATGGCTATTCTAGAAAAATCTCGAATGAATCTTCTATAATAACCGGCCAATCCTAAGAAACTTCTAACCTCGGTTGGTGACTCAGGGGTTTTCCATTTAGTAATTGCCTCGATCTTTGTTGGATCCACATGAATTCCTTCATGATTAACTAAATGTCGAAGGAATTGTACCTGTTCTAACCAAAATTCGCACTTAGAGAATTTAGCATAAAGCTTTTCCTTTCTTAATAGACTTAAAAGTGCGTGCAAATGCCTTGCATGATCCTCTTTATTCTTAGAGTAAATTAGAATATCATCTATAAATACAATTATGAATTTATCCAAATATGGCTTACATATTCGGTTCATCATGTCCATAAATGCAGCTGGCGCATTGGTTAAACCAAATGGCATGACAGTAAATTCATAATGACCATACCTCGTTCTAAATGCGGTCTTAGGAATATCTTCTTCCTGTACCTTTAATTAATGATATTCTGACCTTAAATCGATTTTAGAGAAAAATCGAGCTCCTTGCAGTTGATCAAATAGATCATCGATTCTCGGTAATGGATATCGATTCTTAATCGTAACCTTGTTTAATTCACGGTAATCAATACACATACGCATCGACCCGTCCTTCTTTTTAACAAATAAGATGGGTGCTCCCCATGGCGACGAACTGGGTTGTATAAATCCTTTCTCCAACAATTCATCTAATTGTTTCTTCAGCTCTTGCATTTCGGCGGGTGCCAAACGGTAAGGTGCTTTGGCAATTGGTGTTGTTCCTGGCAGTAGATGGATTCTGAATTCAACTTCTCTGTCTGGCGGTAGTCCTGGTAATTCTTCTAGAAAGATATCTGAAAACTGAGATACTACTGGAATATCCTTGAGTTCTTTTCCTTTAGTGTTAGTGATTATAGAAATCAAATACACTATAGAACCTTTTCTTATATAGCTTGCAGTTTTCATCACAGAGATGAACTTAGTGGACCTAGAGGGCTTATCTCCTTTAATTGTGATCGCTTTACCTTTTGGTGAATTTACTTGAATTGACTTTTGATCATATAAAATACTGGCTTTATTAGCTATCAACCAATCTATTCCTAAAACAACATCAAATCCTGCCAGATTCATGGGATATAGGTTTGCTATAAATTTCTGATTTAAAATTTCTATGCTTGCTCCCTGCAAGATTTCAGAAATCCTAATGGTTTCTCCATTGGCTGTCTCTACTAAGCATTCTTGTGGTAGTTTAGTTAATGACTGATTTAGAAATTCGCAAAATGATGTATTAATAAAACTTTGGTTTGCACCAGAGTCAAATAATACTTTAGCAAAGACATCATTAACTAAAAACGTACCGGCTATGACATCTGGAATCATCTTGGCTTCATCTGCAGTCAGAACAAATGCTCTAGCATTTTTAGTATTCTTGTTGTCTGGAGCTGGAGCTAATTTTGGGCAATTAGGCTTGATATGGCCTTGTCCTCCGCAGTTGTAGCATATCCTGCTGTTTTTCTTCCTGCAGTCTTCTTCCTTATGTCCCGATATTTTGCAAAAGTTACAGTATATAGAGCATCTTCCTGAATGCTTTCTTTTGCAATTCCTACAGTAAGGTGTAGAGGTAGAACCTATATTTTTCCCACGATTAAAATTTCCAGAACGAAATTCTTGTGTGAGCTTTTGGGTTAGGTTCCTTCTTTGATCCTTTTCTCGGGTACGAACTAATTCATCTCTCAAGGTATTGGCTAGTTCTACAGCTTCTTCTATGGTTTGAGGTCTAGCTGCCTTGACTACGTGTCTTATTTCCCCAATTAATCCCCAAATATAACGGGAAATTAACACTGGTTCTGGTGAAGCAAGGGTTGGCACTATTCTAGCGTATTCAAAGAATATCTTAGTGTACCCTTTACTATCCACACCAGTCATCCAATTTGTTTGCTATATGTTCCTTCTCATTGGGTGGGCAGAATTTCCTTTCTACCTTGTCCTTAAATTCTTCCCATTCCATATTGTAAGTTCTATCACTTCCTCTTGTCTGGAGGATAGTGTTCCACCATTCTAGCGCTGAATTCTTAAACAGATTAGAAGCAAACAATATCTTATCTTCTTCAGCACACTTACTTATCCTTAAGACTGCCTCAGTCTTCTCTATCCAGCGTAGGGTTGCAATGGCCCCTTCGTTGCCTGAGAATTCCATTGGTTTACAAGACCAGAATTCTTTATAAGAACAACCGTTAGGCACGGTTCTTCTTCTTTTGGGAATAGGCATTTGAAGTATAGGCCCATTGTTTACGCTGTTTTCTGGTTCACTTTGTCGCTTACTGCTATGTTTACTTTTATTATTCGCTTCTTGAATAGTTTGAATAATAAATGGCATGGCATCTATGATTCCTCGTGCTACTATATGTTGAATGACACTATTATCCATTTGGTTTTCGTTGTTATGGATGCTCGGATTCTCGTTAACCACGTTAATGTTACTCTGGTTATCATTATTCAGATTTCCTTGATTTCCTTCGTCGGCCATCTGAATTTTAAACATTTATCCCATATTAATATCACAAGATAATAAGCAATATAGTTAATCATATGACACGCAATTTAACCAAAAGCGTCGATCATTGCGACTTGTACTCTATTTTCATATACTATGCGTCTATTACACACTAGCACTGAAATAAAGATTACAATACCAACAGAAAGAAAATTACACTAATAGTACTATGCATCCGTACACACATAATTTTATTTTATTTTATTATTATTATTACTACCATTTCACCATCTTATTCAAGGATATGGATTCATCTAGAAATCCATATTGCGTTCATCGTATTTCCATACGAGACGCTCTCCCACCTGACGCATTCTCTCACTGCTTTCTAAAATTTCCTCCCCGAAAGTCCTAAGTTCTTGGACGTTTTCTGCACTCATTGGGGGTGCAGGTTCTAGGACTGGGTTTGGAATCTGGGGTGCTGGTTCCTGATATGGGGGTAAAAGTGCCTGAAATCGGTAAGGATCCTCTAAGATTTCCCTGATGTAGTTATCATGGTAATAGGGATCTAAAGGGTCCATACCTGAATAGGCTCCTATAGGTGTGTCTTCCGGGATAGAGTAACGTTGCACAAAGTCCCTATTTTCGTCCCACCAGGGGTCGTAATTTGGGTCTAGGGGGTTTGGTGCAGGTATCCTAGGAATTTCTTCTGGGTTAAAGTCATGCATCTCCACCTGGTTTTCAGGGTTTTCTATCTCCATGGGTTGTTCTGGGATTTGGGGTTGTGGGGCTACTAGTTGTTCCTGACTTGGGTCAGCAGCAGTTGTAGCTAGGATATGGAAATTAGCTAGGCTTCTATTAAGCATATCCTGTGTATGGGCATCTGTTTTTCGCTTAGCGGCTGCTAGAACTCTTTGTTGTTGCAACTTTCGCATTCTCTTCCTACGAGCAAAAGCTTCCTTACAGAACCATCCTCTCTTTTTATTAGGAAATGGCTCCTCCAACTGAGCTCTAAAGGCAAATATTCCTTCTTCTTGATCAGCAGTATACCCAGAGAGGGCAGGCTGTGAAGAGGTACCTTCACTTCTAGGTGATTCAGACAACTGACGATTCATGTTTGAGGGTCCTTGATCACTCATACTGTAAACTAACAGATAGTCAAATAACACATAACAAATAAATACAGTTATGCACGTATTTCCGTAATTTATTTCCTAACACAAAATTTAGAATTTAAGTGTCAGCAGAACACTTCTTTGGCTCAGACCAGTGGCTAGGCTCTGATACCACCTTCTGTAGCAACCCCCGATCCCTTATCTGTCCCGGGAATGGGCGGACGCGAACTCAGTGGTGGTGGTATCAGGTTTCGTTAATTTGGCAGCGGAATTTACATCAGGACCGTAGTTAGGAAATGTTTATCAGAGTAAAACCACCATAATTGATATTAATAAACACATGGGCAAAACCCAAGTTTCATATTACAATACATTTATAGGGACAAACCCTATTTTTTTTTAATTTAAAACATCGTTATTAGGTAACTTTTATAGCCACTTATTTTCCAAGTCGTCAGTGCTCTCGAGCTGGCTTTTTCCCAGTTGGCTTTCACATTGTGTTACCTGAAACATGTTTTAAAAATATTTTGTCAGCGGGAAATACTGGAGAGTGAATCCCAGTTTAATCAAGAAACATTTTATCAATTAACACAGTATTGAGAGTGATCACATTGTTTATTTCTACACAATTACTCATTCAGTATTGTCAATCCTTGACTTGTGGGTCATATTACACATTGGCTAACTCGTTGTCCAATGGTAACGTACTATCATTCAAACTTACTACTCGCAAGTAATAAATTTTGTATACAAAACCCCATAATACCGGCAGTAATTGAAGAACTACAAAGACTCAATCACCGCTTAATCGCATAGTAAAACATTTAAGGTTTTGTAAAATATTACAAAAAGGTTAACAAAAAGAGGATAAACTCACATTGCTATATTAGGCTTCTCGTAAGGGTTTCCTGGATATAATCTATAATTTATACAAATGTACATTGGTTAGTATCATAACCCTTTGAAAATATTAATGACACCCTCCCCGAGATGGCATTCCAACAACTACGTCGGGCAGAACCACAACAGTTGTTACGGAACCCTAAATCAATCGGGCAACGTATCTATTATGAAACTGGGGTTATAATACTTACAACGGAGCAGAACCTCGCTAATTAGGGGTATAATACCTGTCTATAATGCTTCTAATTCAGAAAGTGAGATTGAGAATTGAGAAATGAACGACGGAAAATGAAACCCGATGGCCTGCTTATATAGTTGCAAAACCTGACTCTCACGCGGCCCGCGTAAGCGTAGCCATAGGGCTACGCGGCCCGCGTCAACATATGGTCAACGTATAGCTTGTCCCGGTCACCAAGTAGACCCGCCACGATGACGACACGTGTCAGCTCAGGATGTCTCCGCGTTTGATGATCTCTCGCGGCCCGCGTTAATGTAAGCTTAAGCTTACGCGGCCCGCTTGAACTAAAGAAATCAGCGAAGTCAGGTTCCAGCCTTGTTACCGCCCGCGTAAACTTGAGGTGAGGTCCTACGCGGCCCGCCTCAGCTTAATTTTTATTGTTTTTATTTTATATTATATGTTATAACATAATTTAGGCTCGGTTTTCACATACGGGGTGTATTAAAAGACATATTGGGGCTTTTTACAATATACTAAGGTGTTGGAATATTACGAGGAGGGTTGTTACAGATACAACCTTGATGTGATTTATGTATGCATTTCAATGAAGTCTTATTATATGGCATATGCATTAATAGTTATCTTGGTGTGGTTAACTATCTGGCTTGAATTTTGGTTTGTTTGTGTAGGGTAAGGTGGGACGTATTTTATTTGCATTAAATCCCTCCAAAGATATCAAATTATTTGAAAATGATTTTGTCACAACTCAAAAAGAGAAGATTTTGAACAAGTCTCTTGAATAGCGGGTCGAAATATGTGAAAGGGGTCAGGTGGATGTAGCACGTTTCGTGGCTTGGATGGCAACAATTATGGTGTCACACCCCAACCGATGGCGAAATCATCGGGGCGCGACACTAGGCGAATCAGATTGCTCAAAAGAATCCATAACAACTATATTGCGACAGTATTTATTACATTTGTTATCCCATACTAACAATCAGTACAATCACATAAGTTAACACAGATTTCTTGTCCTCTCGAACAGTACAAATCCGACAACCTAGATTTTAGGTGAGTTTCTAGACTTCCTAGCTTGATTTAATGTAGACTGCGACTAAACCTGCAACATACGTTAAAACAACGTCAATACAAAAGTATTGGCGAGTATACAAATTTTGATAGTGTAGCTTAAGTAGATAAAAAGTGTTGCGAATTACCAAATACATATCGGGATACCTCAACATACATGCATATAAGACTGATACTACCAGCTAAGTCACTCGAGCTGCGATTGCGATTGCTATACATCCTAACTAGACCCCGTCAGGTGCTATAGTACTAAACTAGTTAAGGCGGGACCTTGCGAGTATAAGTCCTAACACATATGTAACTAGCATCACGTGTAAATATGCATAACATTTATTTGCAAGTGATAAACAATTTGATTAAACAATTCGTTTAATAAGTTTGATTTGATAGAAATGTATGTTACACCCAAAACGTGATAAAAAGGGGTTCGAGTATACTCACAGTCGGTGTTTAGCAAGTAAACACAGCTTGGTTGGATTGAAGGGGGCGCGTCTGAGATTACCCTGATTACAGATCGATAGCGTGAGCGTTGAATTGTGTGTTAAACAGAGCAAGGTGTCAATGGATCGGACAGTACTCCAAATTGCTGAAATTAATGTCATGTGTGGGACCCAGGTGAAATCAGTCCGCTCGGAGGGCTGTCTGCTCGGACGGCTGTCCACTCAGACGGCAGTCCGTCCAAACGATCTAGTCGTCCTTGGCACTTGACTAAATTTGAAGGTTTTTGGCGGTTTTGATCGAGACGGTGTTGTGATGTGCTAAACAAGAGAAGCCCCATCTCGAACCAAGGGACCCGGTCGGACAGGAATCACCCAAATCTGACCGGTTTACTGATTCATGATGGTCGTTCTTAGTTAACCCGAAATCGGTCGTCTCTTTGTTAGAAATCAGATCTTGAACCAACACGACACTAAGAATGAGTAGAAGGTCGGTATAAGCTCCGATTCTATCGGTTTTGAGTGTATTGAGTGTAAAAGAGTTCAAAGAAAAGTTGGAAAACCATCTTGCAATCCTTTTATTCATGATTATGTGTAGATTTGTGTGAAAATGTTGTTTATTCTCGTGGAAATCCTTCGGATCTGAGTGGTTCTTGGTGGAATGAGGCCAACACTTTGAAGTTCATAAGAACTTCATGATGACATCACCCTAGAACACTTTAAATCCATTGATTTCACGGTTAAAAGTTAAGATTTAGACGAGAAAATGATGAAGAAGTGCGCGTAGATCATAGAAGTACAAGATTTGAGTTGTAAGCTTACAAGAATCGCGATAAATCGAGAGAAAATAGCCCAAAAGCGTGTTGGTCGAGTGGGAGCTGTCACATCAAAGCAATTGATGTGAGAGTGAGGGTATTTATAGGCAAGAGATGAGAGGAGGTGGTGTAGTGAGTCGGATCAGATGGCTGTCCGATCGGATGGTTGTCCGATCGGATGGCAGTCCGATCGGATGGCCATTCGATCAAATGCCTTCGGCGAGCTGAGTTTTGGCGTTTCGTTTCGATCGTTACACGTTACGATAGTTGGGTTACCCATTTTAATCCACATTTTTTTATGTTTATTATAATTAGTCACATAGGGTCGTATAAATATCCATCTTTCAAAGTTGCGATACAATAACTGGGTTTTGTTTCTAATATACGTTACCCTACGATGCGTCACGGCTATCGAGGAGGGTAGAATAGGTCCTCACCCAACGTCATCATGAGCGTTTGTGCGTGTGATGCGATGTGTTATAGCGATAAAGTATACGTAATATGCGAAAATACTGCGAAATAGCGATGCATGCGATATAGCTACATTATGATCCGAATCTCTGGTGCTAGGCGTAACGAGTATAGCGAGTGGTAACAACGCACGAACGTGCGGGTTGTTACAGTCTACCCTGCTTTAGGAAATTTCGTCCCGAAATTAATCCACAAGATGGGTTGCGAGGATCGTTGCAAGTGAGAGTATTGATTAGAAGCGTCAACATAAACGAGCGATCATTTGAAATTCGACAAGCGAGAGCGTTGCGATGACTGACGAAAGCAACGAGTAAAACGATTCGTATAACAAGAGATGGCATCACACGAAAAGCGATCCAAAAGTGTTTTGAATTCTCGAAAAGTTGATTAATTCAGAGGGGTTTGGAGAAATCTTGTTTATAAAAAGTCTTCCCATAGTGCAGCGTTAAACTGTTTCGATGTTCACGCCGGTGCTATCAGAGTAGTTTTATTAGGTTATTATTAAAAGATTTTAGGGTGGTTAAAACTCGTCTTATGAAATTTTCTCGTCGCGCGGCATTAACTTGAGTCGATTGTCACGCCAACGTTACAAGATAATCTCTTTTTGTACAAAGGTTTTGATCAATTTTTAGAAAAAAGTTTGGTAAGAAAAGCTCAGTTTAAAATTTGTGTAGACAAAGCCTTTTAATAATACCAAAAATTTAAATTTAAGGTCGGCCCCGCATGGCACTTTTCCACGAAAGTTCGACAATATGGTTAAAACACTTATATATAGGAAATACCAGCGGCCTATCCACCATGCTTTAACCATATGGTTTCCGTCTCGTGAGGCAGTGTCATACGTTGTCGACATAGTACAGACGGATTTGCGATGACTTGATCCAGACGGAAAGTGTTGGATCAGGTCTTGGAGAGCGAACTGAGTGATGAAGTCGTTTTCGAACTCAGTTAGTGACACGAGCGAGTGCGACAAGCAATTAGCGGTACGCGAAAATTCGATAGCACAACACAAAGATGACAAGCGAAGACGACAGCGACAAGCGAAAAGCGAGGAGCGATAAGCGGCGAGCGATAACGACAACCGTCGAGCGATAGGCGACGATTGATGTGTTGCAAGCGATGGGAACATGCGATTTGATTAGATTAACCGACACCACAAATTTCAACTGACATTAAGCCCCACATGGCCTTTTTCCATGAAAATCTGCTGATATGGCTAAAACACTTATATATAGGAAGTACCAGCGGTGTATCCACCATGTTTTAACCTTATCAGTTTCGTCCCGCGAAGTGAGGTCATGTGTGCTAACATAACATGGATAACATAAATAACGTTAAGCGATAGCGATGGTGATAAGCGTTAAGCGATATACGATGAGCGGTGCACAGGCGATAGAGCGATACACAAATGATACAGCGATACACAAGCGATAAAGCGATACACAAGCGATAAAGCGATACACAAGCGATAGAGCCATTTCCAAGATATGCGATAGTGCGACACACATAATAAGCGACTGAGCGAACACACTATAAGCGATTAAGTTTGCGAGATAGATTCCTGCGATAATGCGATTGCGAGCGTGTTTGACTTACAAAAAGTCTTGGTTATTACACGCTTCGAGTTACGATTGAGATTGTTACGCCTTGCGATGTAGTTTAGTGTGTCGAAAATAACCACAATAGCATAATAGGTCTACGTTCCAATCTCCACATGGCACTTTATTCACAAAACTTCTGTTAGCATGGCGAAACACCGTCATGTTTCAACCATACGCCTCCGTTCCGTGACTAGGTGTCACACTTTGTCAGACATGGTCAAGACGCTTATATATAGGAAGTACCAGCGGCGTATCCACCACGCTTAACCATGCCCTGAACGTAAAGGCATCATTGAAATGCACTACGATTTCTGTGCACTAACCAAAATAATCCCGTGTGCACCCGTGATTATCCTGACTCTTGCACGTTTATCGTACCTTATCTCAAGAATGCATAGTAGGGGTAAAATGTGTTATATATTGCATAGTGCTAGCGTATAGATTGTGCACGAGTGCGAGGAAGAGCGAGAGACAAATAGAGTCCACATTGCATCGAGAAATAGAACAAGTTCAACATATACAGGAAATTAACGGCGAAGAATCGTATCATTTCAACAACATTGTAAGCATAATTAATGTTGTTGTGGAGGGCTTCTACGGAGACTGCGATTGTTGCTGAAATTCCTCAAGTCTGAGGCCCTGTGCGGCAGTTCTGGGTAAAATGACCATACCAGTTGCAATTGTCGCAATAACGACAGCTAGTTCCTGGTGGGTGATGATACGTGCATATGAGACACAGGGGATGGCTTCCGGTGTAGGCGCGCTTCACAAGAACGGGAGTAAATCGTAGCAGTGTGGGGTTTGGAATTTCATCCACGCTTGGTTCCTTTCGCTTGTGGCTGAGCTTGTTGCGATCCTAAGATGAGGTGTTGTTGTCGTTAGAGGATTCGTCTGATGATTCGCTGGAGACATCGTCGGAGGAATCTTCAGAAGAATCGTCGGATGAGTCGATGACGATTGCTTGATGAGCTTGTTTGATAGGATTCTTGGAGAAGAATCCATCCAAGACTCGTTTGTCGTTGATCTATGCGGCTAAGCGGTAGGCTTCTTCGATGGTAGCAGGTCTTGCAGCTTCAACGAAATCGCCCACGCACTCAGGTAAGCCGCGAATATACTTCGTGATGGCTTTTTTTGAAGTGTTGACTTGACTTGGGCAGATTATGCTAAGCTGTTTGAACCTTGCGGTGTAGTCACTATTGTCACCTGCGACTTGCTTGATTTTCCAAAATTCGTTTTCTAGCTTCTGAACTTCGTGGGGAGGGCAGTACTCTTTCTTCATATGCTCTTTCAGCTCATTCCAAGAGAGGGCATAAGCCGCGGAGATCCCACGTTTGTTGCATTCAGCTGTCCACCAGTCGAGTGCTCGCGATTGAAATACTCCGGTAGCGCAAGTAGTACGAAATCCATCGGGACACCCACTCTGACGAAGGGTAACTTCGATAGAATCAAACCACTGGAGTAGTTGAGACACACCTCCTTCGCCCATGAAAACCATCGGGTCACAGGCCTTAAAGTGCTTGTAGAGGAAAGCAGATTGCGGCGCTTCCATCTTAATGTCTTCCGAGGTTCGAGAGTTACTTGAGCGACAATTTGAGGAATGAACTTGGCCACTTCCCTGGCCACAAGCGAGGCAATCCTCTTCTCGGCTCTTCGTTTGGCTTGTCTCCTAGCTTTTCGTCTCGAGGTAGAGTCGTTGGAAGACATCTAGACAGGGAGAGAGATTTGGAGTGAGATTCGATCATAATGATTTTGAGTTTGCGATGAGATTGAGCGCGATCAAAACTTGTTGTGAGTAATATAATAGATTTCACATAGGAGCCACATAGGAGGCACGAAATTTCTAAGTTCCCACATAATTGATTTGCTTGTATATATATAACTAGTTGTAGTTTATGCTTACCCACATACACGTCAGGATATAATGTGCGAGGACGCGTTGAGGGGAGAAAGCGAAAGAAAGGAATTAGACATTAGTTTTGTTGCGAACATTCGATTTTCGTTTTAGATTGCGATGGTTGTGCGAGTTGTGCGGTTGCAAAAATAGGGAGCGAAAATTGTTAAATCGAGAAATCGATAGAGCGTAAAGTTTAAAAGTGTAGACACATAAGCGTAAATAGATTCTGATAAGCGTATAATCGGTGAGTCGTAAGCTAGAATAGCAGATAGAGTGCCTCGGGTGTTTAGGCGTCGACTTCCCAAGGTAACTCAACCATACCCAACTAGCTCGTGCACGCGCGTTACCCTAGAAGGCTTATGCTTCCACTGGGATGCAGCTCATGGCATTCGTCTTCTAGGTCATCGCATGGCTCGAGTTATTGTTATAGTCGAGTCCTTGATGAGAGCTTTTGAAAACCATTTTATAGAGAGCGGAACAGTTTATTAAGATACGGGTTTCACCCCTGACTTAATAACTTCGCTCCTAACTGTGGTTGTGCTCTTCGAATAAATTCGGGAGTTCCACTAGATTTTGAAATGGAGACCTTCGTTGAGATATGGATGTCACTCCTGGCTCAACGGAAAGTTCTCGTGCTAGAGAAATGCGCTGAGAGATCGATCTTGTCGAGAGTTCTTGGTTTTCACGCCTGATCTCAACTGGACCACTTGGTTGTGTTACGCGAATATTTTCAAAAATGTGTGTATTGTGTTGGCCTTAGGAAAGGCTAAGTAATATTCCAGCCTTAGGAAAGGCTCTTTGCGTGAAATTGTAGTATGCGGTGTTCACGCGAAGCAGTAGCTTTTAGCGAATTCGAACGAGAGTATCAAGTTGGCCCGTGCGAGTCCTACTATGTTCGCACGAGTTGGCCCGTTGGTACTTAGACTATAGACTAGGTCGTTTCTAAGACATTAACCCGGACTAGCTCAAGTCTGGCCTAATTCCCTATAGTTATGGCTCTAATACCAATCTGTCACACCCCAACCGATGGCGGAATCATCGGGGCGTGGCACTAGGCGAATCAGATTGCTCAAGAGAATTCATAACAACTATATTGCGACAGTATTTATTACATTTGTTATCCCATACTAACAATCAGTACAATCACATAAGTTATCACAGATTTCTTGTCCTCTCGAACAGTACAAATCCGACAACCTAGATTTTAGGTGAGTTTCTAGACTTCCTAGCTTGATTTGATGTAGACTGCGACTAAACCTGCTACATACGTTAAAACAACGTCAATACAAAAGTATTGGCGAGTATACAAGTTTTGATAGTGTAGCGTAAGTAGATAAAAAGTGCTGCGAATTACCAAATACATATCGGGATACCTCAACATACATGCATATAAGACTGATACTACCAGCTAAGTCACTCGAGTTGCGATTGCGATTGCTATACATCCTAACTAGACCCCATCGGGTGCTATAGTACTATACTAGTTAAGGCGGGATCTTGCGAGTATAAGTCCTAACACATATGTAACTAGCATCACGTGTAAATATGCATAACAGTTATTCGCAAGTGATAAAAAATTTGATTGAACAATTCGTTTAATAAGTTTGATTTGATAGAAACGTATGTTACACCCAAAACGCGATAAAAAGGGGTTCGAGTATACTCACAGTCAGTGTTTAGCAAGTAAACACAGCTTGGTTGGATTGAACGGGGCGCGTTTGAGATTACCCTGATTACATATCGATAGCGTGAGCGTTGAATTGTGTGTTAAACGGAGCAAGGTGTCAATGGATCGGACAGTACTCCAAATTGCTGAAATTAAAGTCAGGTGTGGGACCCAAGGTGAAATCAGTCCGTTCGGAGGGCTGTCCGCTCGGACGGCAGTCCGTACAAACGATCTAGTCGTCCTTGGCACTTGACTAACTTTGAAGGTTTTTTGGCGGTTTTGATCGAGACGGTGTTGTGACGTGCTAAACAAGAGAAGCTCCATCTCGAACCAAGGGACCCGATCGGACAGGAATCACCCAAATCTGACCGGTTTACTGATTCGTGATGGTCGTTCTTGGTTAACCCGAAATCGGTCGTCTCTTTGTTAGAAATCAGATCTTGAACCAACACGACACTAAGAATGAGTAGAAGGTCGGTATAAGCTCCGATTCTTTCGGTTTTGAGTGCATTGAGTGTAAAAGAGTTGAAAGAAAAGTTGCAAAACCATCTTTCAATCCTTTTATTCATGATTATGTGTAGATTTGTGTGAAAATGTTGTTTATTCTCGTGGAAATCCTTTGGATCTGAGTGGTTCTTGGTGGAATGAGGCCAACACTTTGAAGTTCATAAGAACTTCATGATGACATCACCCTAGAACACCTCAAATCCATTGATTTCACGGTTAAAAGTTAAGATTTAGACGAGAAAATGATGAAGAAGTGCGCGTAGATCATAGAAGTACAAGATTTGAGTTGTAAGCTTACAAGAATCGCGAGAAATCAAGAGAAAATAGCCCAAAAGCATGTTGGTCGAGTGGGAGCTGTCACATCAAAGCAATTGATGTGAGAGTGAGGGTATTTATAGGCAAGAGAGGAGAGGAGAGGAGGTGGTGTAGTGAGTCCGATCGGATGGATGTCCGATCGGATGGCTGTCCGATCGAATTGTCATTCGATCAAATGCCTCCGACGAGCTGAGTTTTCGCGTTTCGTTTCGATCGTTACGCGTTGCGATAGTTGGGTTACCCATTTTCATCCTCATTTTTGTATGTTTATTATTATTAGTCAGATAGGGTCGTATAAATATCCATCTTTCAAAGTTGCGATACAATAACTGGGTTTCGTTTCGAATATGCATTACTCTGCGACGCGTCACGGCTATCGAGGAGGGTAGAATAGGTCCTCACCTAACGTCATCATGAGCGTTTGTGCGTGTGATGCGATGTGTTATAGCGATAAAGTATACGTAATATGCGAAAATACTGCGAAATAGCGATGTATGCGATATAGCTACATTATGATCCGAATCTCTGGTGCTAGGCGTAACGAGTATAGCGAGTGGTAACAACGCACGAACGTGTGGGTTGTTACATATGGATAATCTTTCTTGCATTTATCGTAAGATATTTTTTAATTCTGCTAATTATTTAACAGTTCTGTTATGTTGTGCTTACATTATAATTTATACTAATTTGTTGGTCATGTGGTTCTAGCGGTGAGCTAACTATGGGTAAAATGAGGCCTAAGACAATATTTCACCAACTTAACACAAATAAGGGCAGGTAGTAGACAAAGGGATTCTGCTTCAGTTTGATTTTTATAGAAATTTGTGTGACAATATGTTAATGTTAATGTTAATTTTGGTGTGCATCATGCTTCAAGCAAAAAATCTATATGTAGATACATTGCTAGCAAAATGGGTATTATGGAGGATTTTAGCATTGTTCCACAACTTGCTGGAGGTATTATTATAGTGATTTTTGGCATGAAATGTTTTCCTACATTGATAAAAGACAATATTAACTATTTAAGTGAGCAATTACGCTGGGTGTATGCCTCTGTTATTTGTAATCTAGCATTATGGAGTACTAAAAGAACTTATATATTGTTACAGACTCTGGGAAGGTGGACTTAATAATTATTGAAGTTGAACATGGAAGTGGTGGCATCTCGGCTGGAGGTGGAATTTCAAGTGGGTATGTAATCTAATTTTGGTTTCGTGTAGTGTAACCAGAGGTGGCAGGATGGTCGGGTTGGGTAATGGGGTCAAGGTAGGTTTGAGTTGAAACGTGTCCTTTTTTTTATTAATGTTGTATCAGTTGGATTTGGATGTCTGTTATTAAGTCTATGTGTAGTGGGTGTTAAACCACTGCCACATACCCCCATAGGGCGCCATACACCGCACCACACCACCTTTCAAAGGGCACCAAAGCTTGGGGTGTTACCCCCTTGATGAGTGCCATAGAGGGATTGATCTGTTGAATGGTTTCGAGGAAAGGGGGCGCCAAACACCATTACACACTTTTAATGCTTTAGTTAGTGAGAGCCCCACTACATATGTGGCATTCCAGTAAGCACTCACTTTTTCACTTTTTAGTTAAATCACTACACAAAGTCTAAACTTACAATTAATGTATGAGGTATGAATTTTGAGTGCATAAATGACAACATAGTAATAATACAAATCTTTGAATAAATTTATAAAACTGTTTAGGAGTTTAGGGATGATTAATGTGACAACCCGCAACTTCAGGCTAATGCTTTAACCTAACACAATTAATTTGGTCGCACAATCTTTAGCATTGCATGGAACTATGCATTACTCTATGCATTATTTGACTAACACGAGAACTTTGTGCCTTAACTGTAAATTATATGTGGTGTGTGTGTTTTATGTAAAAGATGATACTTAGGGGTGAGTAGAGTAGTATTCCCTGAGGAGCTACCTGGTTTACCTCCTCACCGTCAAGTAGAATTTCAGATCGATCTTGCACCATGAGCAACTCCAATTGCTCGTGCTCCTTATCGTCTTGCACCGGGAGAATTACAAGAGTTATCTAACCAACTTCAAGAACTGTTGGATAGGGGTTTTATCCGACCCAGTTCTTCGCCTTGGGGAGCCCCAGTCTTGTTTGTGAAGAAGAAAGACGGGTCCTTTCGCATGTGCATTTATTATCGGGAACTCAACAAGGTGACTATCAAGAACCGTTATCCATTGCCACGCATCGACGACTTGTTTGACCAGTTTCAAGGGTCAAGTTTTTATTCGAAGATCGACTTAAGATCGGGCTATCATCAGGTGAGAGTCCGAGAGGAGGATGTTCCGAAAACGGCTTTTCGAATGCGTTATGGGCACTATGAATCTTTGGTTATGCCGTTTGGATTGACGAATGCGCCAGCGGTCTTCATGGATCTCATGAACCGCGTATGCAAACATATCTTGACGATTTCGTTATAGTATTCATTGACGACATTTTGATCTACTCTAAGAGCAAGGAAGATCACGAGCGGCACCTGCGTCTTATTTTGGAACTTCTAAGGAAGGAGCAGCTCTATGCGAAGTTTTCTAAGTGTGACTTCTGGATTCGGGAGGTACACTTTCTTGGGCACATTGTTAATGAATTGGGGATACACGTGGATCCTGCAAAAGTTGATGCTGTTAGAAATTGGGCGGCACCAAAGAATCCTTCGGAGGTGCGGCAATTTCTTGGTCTCGCTGGGTATTATCGAAGATTTATCAAAGACTTTTCGAAGATCGCTCAACCTCTTACTTCATTGACATAGAAAAGCGTGGTATACTCTTGGGGAACGAAACAAGAAAAGGCTTTCCAACTATTGAAACAGAAACTCTGCAGTGCGCCAATTTTATCTCTACCTGAAGGTACCGAAGATTTCACGGTATACTGTGATGCATCTATTCTGGGTCTCGGCTGCATGTTGATGCAACGCAACAAGGTGATAGCTTACGCCTCTCGCCAGTTGAAGGTTCACGAGAGGAATTATACGACGCACGATTTGGAGTTGGGAGCTGTAGTATTTGCACTCAAAATCTGGAGGCATTACCTGTACGGTACTAAATGCACTATTTATACCGACCACAGGAGCCTTCAGCATATTTTCAACCAGAAGGACTTGAATATGCGACAGCGTCGCTGGGTGGAACTTTTAAATGACTACGACTGTGCAATCAAGTATCATCCGGGTAAGGCTAACGTGGTAGCTGACGCTCTCAGTCGAAAGGAATCGAAACCCAAACGTGTTCGCACCTTGCAGCTTACTATCCATTCAAACCTACCTGATCAAATTCGTTCTGCGCAAACCGAAGCGTTAAAAGAGGAAAACATTGAAGCAGAATACTTAAGGGGTATGGAAAAACAACTTGTAGAGAGATCGGATGGTATTCTCTACTTCATGGAGCGTGTATGGATTCCCTTGTTTGGTAACCTTAGAGAACTTGTGATGGATGAGCGCACAACTCTCGATACTCTGTTCATCCAGGTTCGGATAAGATGTATCAGGATCTCAAGGTCATGTATTGGTGGCCGAAGATGAAAGCCCACATCGCAACGTATGTTAGTAAATGCTTGACGTATTCAAAAGTTAAAGTGGAATACCAGAAACCGTCTGGATTACTGCAACAACCAGAAATACCCATGTGGAAGTGGGAGCAAATCGCAATGGATTTCGTCACAGGTTTGCCGAGAACTCAAAGCGGGAATGATACAATTTGGGTAATCGTGGATCGTCTCACAATGTCAGGGCACTTTCTCGCGATCAAAGAAACGGATAAGTTCTCACAATTAGCAGCTGTATACCTCAAGGAGGTGGTTTCTAGGCACGGGGTGCCAACTTCTATTATCTCTGACCGTGACCCGCGTTTCATCTCAGATTTGTGGCAGTCGATGCACAAATCATTCAGGTCGCGTCTTGATATGAGCACTGCTTATCACCTGCAGACGGATGGTCAAAGTGAGCGAACCATCCAGACACTTGAGGATATGTTACGAGCCTGCGTGATTGACTTTGGCAAGGGTTGGGAGAATAACTTGCCGTTGATAGAGTTTTCTTACAACAATAGCTACCATACCAGCATCCAGGCAGCTCCATTCGAAGCATTATACGGACGAAAATGTCGTTCACCTCTCTGTTGGGCTGAGGTGGGTGAAAGCCAGGTCACAGGCCCTGAGCTTGTGTTGGAAACTTCAGAAAAGATTGTACAGATCAGGAATAGGATGGCAGCAGCGCGCGACCGTAAGAAAAGCTACGCTGACAAGCGTAGGAAACCTTTGGAATTTGAAGTTAATGATCGTGTCATGTTGAAGGTCTCACCCTGGAAGGGTGTGGTGCGTTTTGGAAAACGTGGCAAGCTTAACCCTCGTTATGTTGGGCCATTTAAGAATTTGGAACGAATTGTTAAAGTAGCCTACAAGCTGGAGTTACCTACTGAGTTGGGTAACGTTCATGATGTCTTCCATGTATAGCAGTTAAAGAAGTGTTTATCGGATGAAACACTGGTGGTACCATTTCAGGAGCTGAAAATCGACGACAAGTTGCAATTTGTCGAGGAACCTATTGAAATCATGGACCGGGAGGTTAAAGTCTGTAAGCACAGTCGTATTCCAATTGTGAGAGTTCGTTGGAACTCAAGGCGTGGACCGGAGTTCACGTGGGAACGTGAGGACCAGATGAAGCTCAAGTACCCACATTTATTCCCAGAGGACAAGTCCAAGCCTGGCAAATCTAGATCTAATGCAACTAGTGAATTTCGGGACGAAATTCCCATTCAAGTTGGGGATTATGTGGTACCCGCGGAAAATCCACAGTCATCCTGAGTTAACGTCTTGCAGTTTCGGGTTTGCTTATCAAATTTCGGGATGAAATTTCTTTCAAGTTGGGGATGATGTGACAACCCGCAACTTCAGGCTAATGCTTTAACCTAACACAATTAATTTGGTCGCACAATCTTTAGCATTGCATGGAACTATGCATTACTCTATGCATTATTTGACTAACACGAGAACTTTGTGCCTTAACTGTAAATTATATGTGGTGTGTGTGTTTTATGTAAAAGATGATACTTAGGGGTGAGTAGAGTAGTTAGTGAAACCTTAATAACTCCTAACCCTAAAATTTTCATCACAAATCATTCTACGACAGTTCAAATCATTCTCTCTAGTCACCTTCTACAACCATTTCTCTCATCATTCTTGGCTGCACAAGTTCTCTTTCATCAATCTTGATCTTCCAATCCATCTAGAATCAATCTAAGGTAAATGTTTAATGATTGTATGTTGCTAATCCTTGATTATTTGATTCATGCAAACCCTAGTTCTCCAAACAATGGTTCTGTGTTATTGATCATCCTGATTATTGTGAAATGGTTTGTGAATAGTTGTGTAATCACTTGCCTGACATTAAGATGCCTGATATGTTAGAATTGTTTGATCGTTGATTAGATTACAGCATTGCCAATGAATAAAAATAGGGTTTTGATCGTAACCTGTAACTGTTCCATTGGAAACTGTAAATTGGTTTTGGAAATCACGCATGTTGTTAATCCGAAGTTAAGTGTCAGGGTTTTGTGAAGTCACAAGTCCCAGTTTGTAACATGACACTTGCCTCCGAGTTTAGTTGGGAGAGGGTGTCCGGGTTTGCTATGAAATCATAAGTCCAAGTTTTATCCTTCACACATGAGTCCAAGTTTTATCCTTCACACATGAGTCCAAGTTTTATCCTTCACACATGAGTCCAAGTTTTATCCTCCACACATGAGTCCAAGTTTTATGGATTTTGTTGGGTCCGAGTTTGTAAGGGGATGCCTGGTCCGAGTTTAATAGGTGGGGGTTTGGTTCGAGTTGCTAAATGTTGCATAAAAAACACCTAACATGCCACTGTGTGCTACTGTATGTATGTTCAGGCTTGTATGATGAAATCTGTGAACGATAATCACAAAGGACCCTGATGTTTGGACACTAAGGGATTGCAAACCCTATTTGAACGTAAACACTTACATTGAGTTTATGTGCAATGTACCTTAGGTCGCGTGTAACGGACCTAACCATTAATTAACGCTAGAAGCACATTAATAAACCGAGCAAACCGAGGTGAGTTCACTGCTCTTTTCCAAGCATACATCCCGGGAAGGGATATCGGGTAACGTTTTCAGGGAAGAATGTCAAGTTAATGGGATGTTTGTTATTACTCAGTTTCTATCATATAAGACCCCTTACATCTACCGATTGTTGCCGGGAAGGCAACGAGGTATTTAGTTGATAGCGCTATTAGGTTTGGCACCCTCACACCGGGCCACAATGGACGGGCGTGAACTATTTACCTTGACCACTTGACCAATGCTTTGATAGAGGCATTGGGGTTTGGGCAAACACATCTAGTAGCCACATACGGTAATCGAGTTAATAACAACATCAAAACATAACGTTGAACTATTTTAAACACACATCTGGTAACTAAACGCGTTAACAAAACTTTGAACTCACCAGCGTCGTCTGACACACTTGTCTGCATGCTTGCAGGTCGTTAGATTTCTTGACATGGACTTGCTATCTGGGAGTGCTGGAGTGGTCATGGATCGAGGCTCTTGGATATATTTGATACTTTGGTTTTGAACACTTATCATGAAACAGATGTTTAACAATTTACTATATGCTTCTGCTGAACAACTCGTTTGGTTTAAACTTATGATTTGGATTTGTATTTGGTAATTAATGAAATGTTTTATTTAAATACTATACGTGGTTCAATGTGATTGGTGGCTTGGATCCTGGTATGTCACACATCCCGCGGTGTTCCCGCATGTGGTATTTTGGGGGTGTGACAATTAAATTGGCTTTTGGCTGCTTTTACCCCTTTGACATGCTCCCCCTTTAGATATTTTTTTGATGTGTTCATTTGACCTCTTTGATATAAAACACAACCTAAATTGACCTATTGATAAATAAATGGATTGAAAATCCTACCTCTTAGTGTAACCTTCTATGGAACTACTTTTTGGTACTTTTCGGTTCCTTCCTTCGTTCGCTTTTCTGATTAAAGCATTTTTCACTCTTGAAGGTCAGTTTGAAATTATGTATATATATATATGTGTACAGTGGAGAGTTCAAATGAGAAGAAATTCTTTGTAAGAAGAAAAAAGAAGAAATTTCAACCAATATGAATGCTTCATTAGACTTCATTTAATATTTGTACTTAATGTAACTATAAGGGTATATTGGTAAACTTACATACATCTTTAATTGGTAGTTTCATCTTTAATAACTAACTATATTAAATTTGTAACTTATTTTTAAGATATATACTTTTCTCAAAAAATAAAAATAAAAATTCATTTATAGTGTAGGATAAATACGAGGCGTGTAGGATAAATTACGAGTTGTGTAGGATAAATTTTGAAATGTGTAGGATCACTTTTGATGTGTGTAGGCAAATTTTTTTTAGTGTGGAGGATGATAGTGTTAATGACTAATTAATTAGTCAAACATAATAATAAATGAGATGAAAAAAAAACTATTTAATGTTTTACAATTGTACCCTTTTGTTCTTTTTATTCTTAATAAAATTTTCTTCTCAAATGAACATTCCCCTATGTGTACATGTGTATAGGACATATGCATCATGTATGTATGGATGTACGAGTACAGTTCTGTCTCCAAGGAATTGGATACTCACTAGATTCGACTTTTTCATTCATCAAGATTGCTACATGTAACAACTCTCGCCAAAATTATTATTTCTTAATTTATTATGTCCAATAGGAAACCCTAATTGAGACCCCCAAGTAATATTGCATGACCCCTAAAATTTTCAGAAGAGTTGGAACTATGATCAGGGCCCCTAAAACTCAGGGGGGGGGGGGTATTCCCTAATTGGTATTATCTACACAGTTTGTTGTAGAATTCGAATTTCGTCGAACCGCTGACTCACCCAGGCTATAAATACACGAGGCTACCCTACCCTAAAAGTGTCCCCGTCGCGCCACGCGACAGCCTGTAGTGACACGCGACAGGGACGATTTTTCAGTATAAGTATCAGGGGGTTGGCACTTGAACGACACAGTTGGTTCGACGTTCAAATTCGTTTTGTACACTGAGTTATTCACCTTTTCGTTCAAAAACACACACTAGCACGAAGCTCTGTTGCGACAACAGGGTAATAACTCGATCACTGCTACGATATAATGTCCGATCGATTGAAACCGATCCGATGGATGTTTAAGTGCTGCCCGTAATTGGGCTATACTTTGTCATTCGTCGTGAGGGTTTTGATCTCGTGAGCTTATCGTAAATGTTGTATTAAGTTACTAACCTAGTTTCGTGTGCATTGTTATTTACATTAGGATATCAGGCTTATCAGTAGGCTAAACTCTACCCGTCTAAACTTGCAATGTAAGTCATTCTCTTTTTATCAACAATGTTTTACAATACTCCATTTATTTTCAAAAGTTATAATTACAGGGATTAAGTCTTGGTTATCTTGAATCACTAGCAAGTGGGGTATTGTGCACATTACTAATTTCTCACGGTTAGGTTCATCAACCTAACAGTGATAATCATCACTACTTGGGTGAAAGGACCCAATAGTGGTATGATCATCGTCACCAGGGTGTGACACGTCGCCAGATAAAAATAAGATAGTAGTCATTGTAATTGCTCTTATGCTGTAATTTATAACTAATGTGTCGTTTTATATAACTTGAGTGACTCGCCAGTATTTCCTCGCTGATAAAATATTTTTAAAACATGTTTCAGGTGACCTACTGTGAATCAAGGAAAAGTGCTACGGAGCACTAATAAAGCTTGAAGTGGTGGCTCAGTGAAATAAATAAACATGTTTTGTAAAACAGGGAATTTCCTCGTGAAATTCCTCTATTGTAAATTACGGGGTTTATCCCAATTTATGAAATAAAATAATTGGGCATTTACAAATTTTTAAAGATCCTGTTAAAACTTCCGCTGTCAACTCAAATAATAAATACCACGGGTTTCTGTCCCGCGGCTCCTGGACCGGGTAAAACCGGGACGGGGGCCGTGACACTACACCAAACGCACATGTTAGTTACCTATCTTTTGCGTTGTTTAAATCATGCCACTCAGCAAAAAAAAAAGGATTGAAGTATATTTGAGATCATATATCTTATGAAACTAAAGATATTGGCATTGGCAAATCATTGACTCAATTGTTTGATTTTTATTATAGGGAACCTCTGGGTCATGAATGTGATAAAACACGACTGTACACAGACAAAGGAAAATAAAAAATGTATTGTCAAGTAGAAGCAGGTGTCTAACCTACCTGTATTTTTAACATATATGAAAAAAAATTAAGTTCTTATTACATATATGTGAAAGTAAAATTGTGTTTGTATTTAGGTCCTTTTTTCACTATCCACATTGATGTCTTTATCTTAGACATTAAAGAAAAGATCTTTCAATTTAATTCGACAAACTTAAATAAACAAGAAAGGGCTAAAGCATTAAAAGTTATTCAGTTTTTAAAGGATAAATATCATAAGGGGACATGTGATGTTGCAATTGTTGGTAAGACATGTTTTTATATTTAAATTGATTATTTCATTTATCCACTTTACAAGCACAGGGGGATTGATTCAGATTGGATGTTGATATTAGTTTTCCTTTTATAAATTAAAAATGTACTTTTGTTTGTCGTGTTTTTTAATTTTGTGTACAATATAGGTTCATTCACGTTCTTAATATATATTACATTAATGTAACCCGGTTACTTTCTATCATTTTGTGGTTTAAATTTGTTGTAGTTCGTTTTCCTTTTATAAATTAAAAAGATGGTGCTTTTGTTTGTCACGTTGTTTAATTTTGTATACAATATAGGTTCATTCATATTGTTAATATATATAAATTAACGTAGCCCGTCCACCGGACGGATATTAAACTAGTTAGAATTGATATCCATCATTGGTGGAGGTTGCCGGTCGTGATGATTTCTTAGAATCTCCCACTACAATATATAACCAACTCCCTTTCTAGCGTAGTGGTTTTTGTACTCATAAAGGGCCGCGACTACCACATCCGCCTCTATTTGCCCGCCTCTAACGTATAATAATACTAATAAATAATAACCATCACCATTAACATACTAACGAATAATACTAATAAATATTAACTAACACCATTAATGTATACCTTTCGGTCAAAGATTTGGTTGAATTTGGTAACCTTCAAATTCTAATCCTTCCTTCCACTTTGATGTGAGTTGATGAACTGAGCGGTTGGATTCCCCAAACTATTCACGAAAGTGCTCTAACTTTCTATTTCAAATTGTGAAAGTTGAGATTATTTCAATCTAACATCCCTAAACAAAATCAAACTATCATTTCTCACACTTCTAACTTACGAATTGTACCACGCCACTCCTAACTTTTAACTTATTTTCCGTTGACACTCTCAAACTAATTAATCCTAACCCATTTGGTTTTTTTTTGTTGATGTGACACTTGTTTAGTGGTGTGGCTTCTGATGTGGCGTGACTTTAGTGACGTGGCATTTGACATAGGTTTTTATGACGTGACATATGATGTGACACTTGTTTAGTGATGTGGCATCTGAAGTCAGCTAATTGGGTTAGAGTTCGGCTAGTTTGGTAGTGTCAGAGGAAAATTAATTGAAAGTTAGAAGTTTCGTGGTATAATTCGTAAGTTAGTAATGTTATCAAACAAACGACAAAAGTTGAGCTTATTTAAATTCAATATCCCTTTTGTTTATACAAAGAAAATATAACAGTACTTTAGATTTGATCTTTTAGCAACTAAATAGCTATCATTGTTTCAAATAACAACAGCAAATTCTTTTCTCTAATTTTCTCAACTCAGTGATGGGTGAAAACTTGGTGGCCCTGATTCCCCTGAACACCATGGAGCGGTGTTTCCGCCTTCCCCACTCGCTCCCGAGGGTCACGAGCATTTCACTCCGTACACCCTGTAGGTCGTTGCAGTCACTAACTCAAAGAATAACTAGGTCATGAATGTTGGATTTTGTGGTATTTGTATCAATCACACACATTAATTTCTATATTTTTGTTTGTATATTATATCTTTGTTTTAACTTTTTATTTTAAGTACTTATTTAATTTCACCAATTTTTGTTTGTATATTATATTTTTGTTTAAAATTTTTCTTTTAAATACTTATTTAATTGAGTTAACTTTCGTTTTGCTTATGTGGTTTGGTCATTTTAACGGTTTTGCTCCAATAGTTTAAAAATAACCATTTTCCTCCCTGATCTTTCGAGTTTGTCGTCATTTTGCTCTCTGGCTCTAACTCAGTTAAAATGTTCAATTAAAAGTATGGGTATTTAGGTAATTTACTCCCTGGCTCTAACTCAATTAAAACGTTTATTTAAAAGTCGCAGTTGTCGTGGTCGACAGGTGGTGGTGGATGGTTGTGGATGATGGTGGCCGGTAGAAAGAGTGATTGGAAAGATGAGGATCAGAAAAGAATTACTTATATGCATGTAAATAAACAAGTTATATGTTTATTTAGGTGAAACAACTTACATGCCCTTTCTTTTATCTATAAAATTACCAAAATACCCTTCTAGTTAATGGATTTTTTTGGATGGAGTTAGAGGCGGGAAGCAAAATGACGATAAGTTAGAAAAATTAGGGAGAAAAATGGTTATTTTTCAACTATTGGGGCAAAATCGTTAAAATGACCAAATCACATGAAGCAGCAAAATGAAAGTTAACTCTATTTAATTTCACAAAAAAAAAAAAGAATGAAATTTGGGATAAAAAGGTTGATGAAGAAACGCCCATAGACTTCAACGGAATCAACGGAAAATGTCCACCGGTTTTCGGCACCACTCTCCACCACCACCGCCTCCTAACTGACCACTACCCTCACACAGCTACATCATCAGTCTTCCTACAATCAATCTCGATTCAGGTATACTTTTATCCCTATGTAAACATTTTTGTATGATAAACAAACAATTCATCTGTTTCTAGTTAGTTCGATTCGATAATTGTATATCTAAACATTTTGTTATGACTTTTTTTTTTTTTTTTTTTGTAAAACAATTATGAATTACAAAATTACATACAGTAGAACTAGTTTGATATAACTTTGGATTTTATAAAACTTATGTTAGAAATGAACAAAGTTTAGATGTGTTTATGTGGTTTTTAGAAACACACACACTTCAATATGTTTATCTTTTGGAGCGAAATACCGAATGTTATATGGTTCATAAATTTGTAACTATAGATGTCCTCATAGGATCGTTTTCTAGGTGTATACAACAAGTATTTTTTAATGGAGATACAGACAACTGAAGCTACAGAGAATGCAGCTGTGTTTCCAGTTACAAGCACAGAGACAACTGAAACATTGAAACTTTCAACACTGCCTGTGGTTGATCATCCACAGACAACACAACAATCGGACCAGTCGCCGCCTCACGTTACAAATACGCTGGCAACCGAGACTTCACTGCCTCAGGTTACAAACGCACAGCTAAATGAAAATGTGGAGCAGACAACATTGCCTCTTGAGGTTACAAACACACATGAAACCGCACCTTCAGACGTCCCCAACCCGCCTTCGGTCACAAACACACAGACAACTGTAACGTTTGACAAGTCAACCCTCCTGTCACAAAACACAGAGACAGTTGAACCCATGGAGAAGTTAGTTATGGCTTCTGATTTCGAAGATAATCGTCACGTTAACTTGATTGTTTCTCCTGAAAATCATCGGTGAGTGGTTTTATCATTGGTTACTTGCTCTCTAAATTTAGTAGATTTGGTTTTAGCAGGGATATATAGAGTTTTTTTTCATATCATCATCATCATCATACTCAGTAAATCTCACCAATAGCAAAGCTAAAGTAGGGTCTGAGGAGGGTAGATGTACACAGCCTTACTTCTACCCCCCGTAGGAATAGAGAGGCTGCTTCCAGTGAGACCCCCGGCTCGATTGTAGTTTTGTATCAAGCCTTGGACCTAAGACACATAACACTCAAACAATCGGGACAGAGACTGATTGGTGCATGTATCCCCGTGTCTTTCAGCTATCAACGTCACCACATGATGCATTATTAACCATCCGCCGCTTTTAACGTTATTTTCACGAAATTAGTAAAATAACATTAAAGTTAGTACCATTTCACTTTTGCCCCCCTTAGCGCCCACACGTATATACATTATATGTGCACACCGCAAGCGGGGCATAGAGTTTTTTTTCATATAATAAATTAAATGTTTATTTTCTTTGGTTTTGTTGGGTACTTAAGTATGGGTGTTTTAGACTTCAGAGGCTCAGAGCAATGGAGCATGCAATAGTTAAATTATGATACTGCAAAATGCTTTTGTTGCCTTATAACAAATAGATGTAGTTTTTTGGAACCAAATAATATTTTCAAGATTAGCTCATCAATTACCATATTCCTGTTTATGATACATTTTATTTTATTAATGGAGTAGTTAGATAGGTAGTGGTTCATCAATCATCGTTAGTGGTTCAAATATATCTTGATGATTAATTTTTTTGTTAATTCCTTTTTTTTTACCGTAACGTCGTAACCTTAACACGCCATTTTCTTTGGATTGGGAACCCTAGAGGCAGGGAAATGAGGCAAGAAACTGCTGAAGAAGAAGAGGAAGTAAAACATGTATTAAAAATCAGTGCAGCCACTGGAAAGTTTTGGTATGCACGTCATGTTTTTATATGGCTTTATTATAGTTATTTAACTGAATTTCTCATTTGCTTGTGTCCTTATGGTTATTAGCATTGAGAACTATTATTCGTCTGTCCATAACTATGTTATGTGGCACTGCAGGTATGATTGGGAGAAATTGAGAAGCATGTTGTCTCTTCATTTAATGCAGGTATGCGGGGGTATGCCAATCTCTAAGCTTATAAATATTTTATTTATTAGTGCACGTCTTAATGTAATAATGTCCGTTAGAGGTGACAAAATGGGTGGAGGGTAATCTTTTGTTAGGGGTCGGAGCAGGTTGGGTTGGATCGTCCAGAAACACCTTTTCCAAATTAATTTTATGTTCATTAAGTCTTATTCTTCTTTTAATCATTTTTTTATTATAGGTCATTTCCGAGTATCCTCAGGCAAAAATGACAACGGAGGAACAAAAAATATCTCTAGGAGAGACATACGCTGAGTTGGCGAAAAGGTTGGATGATGGTACTTTCGCACTCACGCACCTTCATCTTTATTAGTTATTCTGTCAAAGAATTTATCTTTAAGCTAGCCTTTCAATGATTTATAACATCTTTGTAAAATTTTCTTTTGACTAATGAAGAACGTACATTCTGATACGATTAATCCTTCAGTCATTGCAAAAGATAAACCGGAAGTGCTACATGTGTATTCTAAAAGAGGCAAAGGGAAAGTTTCTACAAGTGGCTAGAAGTTTGTTAGAAGAGTATTAGTTTTTTTTTTTTTTTTTTTTTTTTTGAATAAGAATTTTTTTTTCATTCCAATCAACACGGCAAATTACATAAGAATACCAGGTAGACGGGCAACAAACTGCGTGTTGAGTTTGTTAGTTGTTCAGGCTCCTGCATGTTGCATGGAGAGAGGGCTTGCCCTGGTAATTCTGTAATTTCCTTTTGAGTCTTTCCACCAATAACAAAATCTTCCTGCCAATTTCCTTTTTCTCTTCTCTAATTCAGATCTGAATTCATACGTTACAATTCTGTATTCTATCACATTCGTTTGATTATGTCCTGCAGCTCTTCGTAGTTTCGTTGATGGTCCACCATTCACCCTACAAAGGTTATCTGAGGTGACTGTACTAATATTATTTCTGATGATGATTTGATCCCGCTTGGCAGATTGCACGCTCGAATTTCTGATTAGCTGTTTTTTTGGATGAATAGATTATCCTGGATGCACGAATCTTGTATCCAAATCTCTCAAAGCTTGCACTGGCCTTAGAAAAGGTAATTAAACCGACAAATTGTGATTTGTGGCCTTTTACAGTATTAAATAGGGGTGCAAACGAGTCGAGCCGAGCCCGAGCTCGACTAGGCTCGAGTTCGAGCTCGGCTCGTTGGTAGTTTCTCAAGCTCGGGCTCGGCTCGTTTATTATCTATTAATTAATATATTAAGTAAAAATAATATAAATAATAGACTCCATTAGGCTCGCAAGCTCGTAAACAGTTTTAAATATACTCGGCTCGGCTCGTTTACTAGACAACTTTATATAAGAGGTAAATGTTATTAAATATCAGTAAAAACTAATATTACATTAAGGCTCGACGAGCCTGCTGAGCTTCACATGTCAGGCTCGAGCGCTCGATAAATAAACGAGCTTTATTTTAGGCTCAAGCTCAGCTCGGGCTCGATAAGGCTCGGCTTGTTTCGAGCCGATCTCGAGTCACTCGCCAGCCAATCGTTTGCACCCCTAGTAGTAAATCTGTACCATTATACAATTTAACTTGCAGAGTAGCTGATTTTGCTAACAGTGATGATTTATTGTAAACACTGTTTTACAGAATTTGTCCGTGACATCAACCTTGAATATCTCTACCGACCCTTATCCATCATCACTGATGACCGCACCAAACGGGCTTAACATAGTAATTGAGGTTTCAAAGCCGAACCCGCAACTGCAATCTGATACTGTCATGGAAAATGGAGCCCCGCCCGTGGCAGTGGCAGCAGATAGGGACGAAATTATGATAGAGGTGGAGGCTGACGCCAGCGATGTTACGACAATGGATGTGGAATCAAGTCCCATGACAACAGGTGATTCTTGAATCTTTTTTTTTTTTATTCTTTTAAACCTCCAAATGTCATGCTGTAAGAGAGTAAAAGCTTATTCGTGTATGTGGCGTTTTAGATCATACATATTGAACGTATGATGCCAAATCGATGTGTGATATAGTATGTGAGAAATGTCATTATTTACATTTCTTTTCTCCAAATTCTCTACTTAACTTTGATCAAAGAACTTAAGAAGTTTTTGATAAAAAAATCTATCTTTGTTTGATGTTACCAGATATAGTTGGTAGCAGCAGTGTGCTGGTCCAACGCACGGGCGTGTCGAAACTGTGGGAACCAACCCGTCTCACGAGACGAGACCCGATTAACAGAATGTTTATAAATCTACGGGTACGGGTTTGATCCCAACCTGGCTTCTGTATGTTATAATTAGGATTTTAGATGATATTTTGTTGTCAATGTATCTGGTGGTGAATGCGGTGACACTCTTGTAACAAAAAATATGCTTTACCAAAATAGTTTTTTTCTTTTTCTTAAATCTTTCTATATAAAATTTGAAAATAATGAAATTATGTCAGTTTTATATTATAGTTATAAAATTCTAAATTGGGATTGATTATTTGAATTCATATTAACTTTAGTACGTAATGATTTAGGGGTTGCCGTTTGGCAACTTCTAAATAGGTAAGTACTGAACCAGTAAGATGTGAGAACCATTAAGAGCAAGTATAATTCTTAATTGTTTAGAGACAAATGTCTGACCATTTCAGATAAGGGGTATTAACCATTCAGACTCAGTATACTGCTTAACCATTCAAACGTCTGTTCGTGAAACAAACAGCCTGAACCATTAAGTGCTGAACCAGTAAGAGAGAGGTTTGAACCATTAAGAGCCTAGAGCTAAACAAACAGCCCCTTAGTTTTTATTAATGTATAAACTAGGTTATCACCCGGGACTGCTTCCCGGTAGCTTTATTTTATTACTTATTAAACATGTATATTTTTTTTAAAATATAACGTATTATTTCATTAAACTTTCTCAGGACATTCTTAATTCTTAATAATGTCATTTATATATATTAATAATAATAATAAACTTAGGCAATTTTAAATTTTAAATATAATGTATATTTAAACAATGTCATAAGCGTTTTATTCCAAGTTTATTATTAACAATGTCATTTATACAATAAGATGAATATAAATATTATAGAGAAAATGATAATTTAAGTTGCGAGATACAAACACACTTATAGAGTTATTCATATGCTTTTCCACAGGTTATGTAGTTCGACCATAGACTTGAGCAGCATCATTATGTTGGAGCTTTAATATTAATACTTTACCTGGGAGTAAATTCACATAGCATCATTAACATAATTTCAAGTACCATATCATTACATATTAAAAAATACAAAATTTACACCAGGTTAAAATACGCCAACTTGGCCATATTGTATACCCATACCTACACTTTTTTTTCTTAAACCCACATTATCATCTAATTCATTTGCAGTCATGACATAATTACCGGCAATTTTAAACATAATATTATTCAACATATATATCGCTAAAATTATTATCGTTCGTTAACGTAACATACACATCGAAAGTGATATTCCTTCTTATAAATTCTATGAGTTGTTATATCAAATTTCTTACTTTTTTTGAGGTTTAGTGACTTCATTAATAGCTACTTTAAGATTTAGTTGTTTTACTTTTTTGGAGAGGGAACTTTGGGGTTTTCTAAAGACATTATAAAGGTTAACTAAAGGCATGTCAATCACCACCCTTTACCATATATATTCAATGTCATCACCACCCTTTGAGACTCAAAGTCCCATTTTTGTATCAAACAAAAATTCCATCAGGTTCTATCTATAAATTTTAAATACAAAAATATAAATAAGTTAAATATTACACATTTTATCCATTATTTAATACACCAACCCAGGATACTTAAATCATCATAAAATGAGTTCATAATCATGTATGTAAAGCATAAGACAATGAACTTATGGTACTTACCTTAGCCTCATGATGCCCCAACATGATATTCTTCAACTTCTACTTTGGGTTAACTTCCTATAAGTCAAACTGTCTTATTTCTACATCCAAGACATATGTGAATGCATATATACATTTAGATCATTGTGGTTGCATGATCAATCCAAATACTCCCTATATATTATTTCATAACTTAATACCAATGGGTCTTCAAGCTCGGATCATAAACAATTCATTATTAAATGACATATAAAGATTTGATTAAATGATGAGAGTTGGTGGAATTAGACAAAAGAACACTGTAAAGGGCTGAAAGGAATCCATCATATTGATTTGGTAGGTGTTAGCTATGCACACACAAACACAGAGATAAAAAGTATTTTAACACTTATAGGAATAAGTTTGGTTTTAATATTTTCTCAGACCCTGAAACAACCAATGATTCTTTGGATAAATGTCTAAAACTGATAATTTAAAGGGCTTTTTAAGCTTATATTGATCTAATGACAAAAAAGAATATTGTAATGAACATAGCCCATCAACTGAAGTCTCAATTGACAACTCAAAACATATACTCTGAAGTCCAGAGCAAACTCTACTCAAGATGGGATAAATTCCCACACTCAACTTGATGATAATTCGATTCAGGATATCAAATATGAATGGGAAATATTTACTCACCTGTTGAACCAAGGCTCACCTTATACCAACAGAAAACTCACTCTCCCCTCCTCCAAACAACCAAATTAGGCAAGCATACATTCCTTAGTCAAAGTAAAACTGGAAAAAAAAAACCAAACAATGCAAAGAAGTAAATGATAAGTAAAACATAATAAAAAATTTCCCGTATCGAATTATTTTCAGTACCGAATCGGTACCCACTTTTAGGCAATTATGGTACTGGTATTTTACCTTCAAATACCGGTATCAATACCACAACCAGTTATTGAAAAAGAACTCATAAGTGATTCTGGTCACCCCGACCAACGCGTACAAAGATTGGTCTTTGTTACTGGAACTCTTTTTGGCCTATTACCAGCACGCTCATTTAGCCACCTCTACTTTGCATTAATAAAATTTTGAAGATAGTTATACCAGCAAGAGCAACATGATTTGGTCCATAACTTGTTTCATCTATCATGTACATTCCAAACAAATCGCATAACTCGTACAATATCATTCCTGGTTGATCTACCTGCCAGCACATTTCATAAATTTGAGCAGAATTTTTAACAATTAATGAAATTGAAATATAAAGGATATGCATTATTAAGAACCCTAATTCAATTGGACAAAAAGGATCAACAACTTACCGATAACCGGCCGAAACCACAACTGGTCAAAGTTATGTGATGGAACCCTAGCCGCCGCCCTTCCGTCTTTGCGTTAAACAACAACCATCATAAGACCACCACTTGAGAAACACTAAATCAACCCATACCGTTGTCGTCGTTCCTTTTCAGGCCACCATCACTATCTTCCTTGTAGTTGATTAAACAATCACAGTTTTAGAAAAAAAATTGAGATGGTGAAAAGAATAAAAAGTATAAAAATCCACATCAAAAACTTGGAAGTTCGCCAGATGAAGAAATCAGTGTAAAACGGGAGAAGAAAACTTACGGTTTCAGAATCCCTAAATCAACCATCACATTACCCGAACTGAAGAACCCTAAATCAACCATTCTTCGTCGTCATTTCTCTTTAGGCCACAACCAACGCCACCATCTTCCTTTAGTCGAATCACATATATGTGTATTCATTTCTGTACTGATTGATCAACATCTAATTGATCCTTAATAAGTGGTGAAGATGACGATGATTGATCTAGAAGAAAGAGGAAATGGAGGCTAGGGTTTAGAATGGGCATTACCTGGAAGTGAATAACCTTGATTTTGGAATCCTTTGTTAAGCCATTCAAGCACAAGCGATTCAAAGAGAATGAGATGCAGGTAGAAGAAGAAGAAGCGTATGATAGATCGGGATTTCAGGAAAGCGTATGGTAGAAGCTTCAAGCCAAAGGAAGAGGGAGGCTAGGGTTTCGGTGTGAAGCAGTCAAGTAAAAGAACGAGAGACATGAATTTAGGTTTTTAGGTGACTTATATACCCGGGTCATAAAACGGGTCGGATCACATTAAAACGGGGATCCGCGTTCATTTTTAATACCCATCCAATTTCCCGCCAAAACCACATCTAAGAAGCCCTAATATTGCGACACGTGTCCCAAATTTTATTCGTTTATTATATATAATAGATAATAGATTACTCCAACCTAAGTGAGAACACTAAAAATTTCCATGGATTCAAAAGTTGAAAAAAAAAAACGGACTCCACGCTTTATTCATGACCTAAATATAAAATTGATTAAAAACATAATTAGAATATCTAAAACACAAACCTAAATTAAAAACCTAGGCCTAAAATATTCAAAAATAACCATACTCTAAAGATCTCTGGTGTCACACCCCGATATTTCCACGTATTACCGGTGGGCCCGGTGGGGAGTATCGCGACGTAGTTGATATCATCATAGTCAAACAACACAATATTTAAATGCACAGCGGAAGCAAAAGATAGATATATTTCAACCAAACAAATTGTAATATTAAGTATCACAAGATAGTTGAAAATAATCCACAGGTGGATCAAATAAAAGGAAACATTGTTCAACAGTTCTATGTCATCCAAGCTTGCGAGACTTATTGCGGATGCTAGGAGAAAGGCAGCCTATTTCGAGTAGTACCTGCACTTAACCTTTTTGGGAAAATACATCAGTTTACACTGGTAAATACAATTAACTGACTCATTTTGAAAAGGTTTAATAAAATTGATTTGAATGCACGTGGCACAAACTTTTATAACTTGGGATAATTATTTATACATAAACTTGTAAAAGAATTACATGTTCGTTATACGTTCAGTAGCCCGGGTTGACACCGGGTTAGAGCTTAATAGACACACCACATGATATAGTCTCGCGGCGGGTTATTCCCGAAACCGGCGGTTATACCTTATTATTTATATATGTACTAACGGGTGTACGCCTACACTCGTGTACTCAGGTCGTGGCCATTTCGTAAAATGATGCCAAGGATATCCGGGACATGGTCATTAACCCCCCAAAGGCTTTAAGCAAACAAAACAATTCAAACGGGTCATTTCAATAAATTAACCATCATACGCTTAAAGATTCAATGCCCGACCAAGCGGTATTTTAAATACCGTACCCCAAGCCCGTATAAGGGAAAATAAGTTAAAAGTATTTACCTTTGCAAGTAATAATCACAACAAGCAAGTGCACGTAGCTTTTACCGGGTCTCCTATTCTGGAACGAAGGTTTATATTAACCTATTAGAATCCTAACGGGTCTTTAATTAAGCCTAAACTTAGACCGGTTAGTTTTAAAGGAAGATACGGTTCGAACGCATGATTAAGCGAAGACCGGAATAGAATGTGACTTAGACCCGACAAGTTTGAAGACTTGTATAATATGGGTAAACTAAACACATTCTGGATTTTGAGATAAAAATGATAAGGTTCGACCCGTGTCGGCTAATTTATGCAAACTAGTTACATAAACCGAACCGAACGCGAATAACGCATAACGGGTAACCGAAAGAGTCGCGGACAGGTTTCCTAAGTTAATATGCTTTAAATATGTTGTGATATCAGTAGGATACCTTCCATTATGCCCAAAACGAGTTTAATCTCAAATTAAGCCCCGTAGGGGTATTTTGGTCATTTAAAATATTATAAAAGAGATTAATTATAATTCTGAGATTCGGGTCTGAAATAATCAGTAAAAAAACTTAATTTAATAAGTTATAACAGTGGGTGATAAGTCTTATATGACAAAATGGTTTTAAACTCATACTATGTGTTTAATATGCGTAAAAAGTCGTTTTAAGCGATTTCCGGGTTATACAGGAAATCTGAGTTTTCTGATCAGGTTATAAAGTTTAAAATACTTCATTTATCATATAAAATCAGTGGCCAAAGGTTTGGTATCAATTTGTTATGTAAAACTCATTTTATAAACGAAAAGGGTATAATTGGCAATAACCGAATTAAGGCGATAACCCTATGTTAAGATCAGTTTAAAAGTAATTAAAAATCTTCAAAAATCCCAAAATATTATATTACCTCGGTGGGTAAAAGGTTTGGTGTCAAAAATTGGGTTTAGATAGGCTTTATGCTAATTACGCCTTTTAATTCATAAAAAGCGTTCTAATTACGCTATTAAGCATAACTCCTGATCTAGACCTCCAACTGATGTGAAAATTTAGGGACATGTTTATAAATTAGTAACAAAGATTATTGTCCTCTCACATTTCCAAATTCTCGTTTTATGGTCAAAAGGGCATTATGGTCAACATTAAGCAATTAAAGGAAACGTGCAAACGAATCGGGCAATAAACGAACCAATCACAGAGGGTTATACCATCATGTAAAATGGTCCTAAGGAAGCCCTAAGGCATTTCTAAATCATGCTAATATGGGTCAGAACTGAAGTCAAAGCAAAAGTCAAAGTTTTGCGACTTTCGGTTCCGAACCCAGTCTAAACAGAAAATTGTCGGATCAAACTAGCTTAGACCAGTTCTTATACTACTTACCAAGTTATATGAGTGATAAAATAGGTTATACGTCTTCTACATTGCTAATTAGGTGTTAATTTGAAAATTATGTTTCTGTTGACTTTTTATTACAACTTTGACCCGACAAATGATCTAGTTAGAGCGGGAATCAGAGGGTGCCCTTTTAAGGGTTTAATGCCCACATAATTACCAACTTATAACTACTCTCAATTTGGCTAAACATCAGTCCATTAGTGATTAATCAATAAGTCAAACCTTAATTACGACGGTTTGACTTTAAGCTAATTAACTAAGTAAAACACGATTAAGGAAGGTCAAGGAAACTTACCAAGGTCCTATGCACGACTAGTGATGCTTAGGGAATGGCCTTGAGCTCCAGAAATGATCAGAAGTTGATTTTGGAATGAATGATCAAAGTTGCAACAATGTGGGACTTTATATAGTGCTTTTGATTGCTCATGATCATGACAAACAACTCTAGGATTGATCCCTGATCAATTACAAGTGTCCCTAGTGCCTAAGAACTAGTTTAGGTTTCACATGGTAGTGAAAAATGGCAATGTAAGTCGGTTAAATCGTTTTAACAGGAAGCTGTCAACTTTTCTGTTACTGGGGCTGTCTTACGGACCGTAAGCTGAGGGTCTTGCGGTCCGTAAGACCTCTTACGGACCGTAAGACCAAGTCTTTGCGGTCCGTAAGCCTTTACCAGAAGGCAAAAATTTGTAACCTTTCAAGCTTCGAACAGGCAACTAGATATTACGAATTTTGGGCCTCTATTATCAGTATGGGCCACTTGATCAAGCCCTGAACAGTTTAGACCACCTTGCCATGTTTTAAAGTTTTCCTTGGATTCTTTTGAAAAAGCCATAAACGAAGGTTTGTCAAACATATTCTTATAGGGTCCCGTCTTTATAATTTGAATCAATCATTGTTAGCATTAACCGGATTAGGATGCTTATCAGATGTTTATAACACAGGTTAAGGGTTGGGATTTATACATAGGTCGCTCAGAGGTATGTATTAACATGTCGACGCTTTTAACCCCTCGTATACGAATTTTATCATAACTTTCTCATATGATAACGAAACTTGGTGAAATTTTTATCATGCATTCTAGTGAGCATAATTAATCGTCACAAAGCTTCTGGTTTGCTAAAAGGCCACTCAGAGGTATACTTTAAACATGTTGACACATTTAACCCCTGTAGTTTGTAATCTCTCACTTTCTTTCACAATTAGCTTCGTATGATCCATGATTCATTCGTTTAAAGGTATAAACATCATGTAGGGTTATTGTAAAGCATATTTATCCATTGTTGACATTTTGAACCCCTTTTATTCACATAGTTTCTTTGTTTGTCATCTTTAGTTCTTCTAATCAATGCTTTACACGTTTTAAGCCTATGACACGTGTCGATATAATATTGGACATGAAATTTTGAGGTGTCACATCCTCACCCCCTTAAAAGAAATCTCGACCTTGAGATTTACTGAAATAAATGAGGGTATTTCTCTTTCATTGTGGACTCTTTCTCCCATGTATACTCGGGACCTCTACGGGTATCCCGTTTCACTTTTACAATCGGTACATGCTTCCTTCGAAGCTTCTTTACCCGTCGATCCTCGATCGACACAGGCTTTTCAACAAACTTCAAGCTCTCATCGATGTGCACATCTGTATGTGGTATGACTAGTGGTTCATCAGCTAGACATTTCTTCAGATTGCAGATGTAGAATACGTTATGAATACCACTGAGCTCTTCAGGCAAATTTAGCTTATACGCCACTGATCCGACACATTCGATGATCTCGAATGGTCCTATGTATCTGGGGCTTAACTTTCCTTTCTTGCCAAAACGCATTACCCCTTTCCAGGGTGATACTTTAAGTAGTACCTTGTCACCAACCTCAAAATTTAGAGGTTTACACCTTAGGTCCGCGTAGCTTTTCTGCCTATCCCTGGCAGCTTTGAGACGATCGCGTATTGGCACAATCTTATATGTCGTCTCCAGGACTATTTCAGGTCCTGATAGTTGGACATTTCCAACTTCTGCCCAACAAAAGGGCGTTCTGCACTTCCTACCGTACAAGGCCTCGAAGGGCGCAACCTTGATGCTTGTATGATAGCTGTTGTTATAGGAGAACTCGACTAATGGCAGGTGGTATCCCAACTACCACCTAAGTCAATCACACATGCTCGAAGCGTGTCTTCCAAAGTTTGGATTGTACGCTCACTTTGCCCGTCCGTCTGGGGATGGTAAGCCGTACTGAAATTTAAGCGCGTGCCCAAAGATTGTTGGAAACTTTTCCAAAAATGAGATGTGTATCTAGTATCTCTGTCAGAGATAATAGACACTGGTACGCCATGCAGAGATAGTATCTTATCTACGTACAATTGGGCTAACATGTCGGAGCTATAAGTCTCCTTAATAGGTAGGAAATGTGGTGACTTAGTCAGTCTATCTACGATCACCCAAATAGTATCATTGCCTTTCTTTGTCTTTGGCAACTTGGTGATGAAATCCATTGTCACCATTTCCCACTTCCACGTGGGAAGTTCAGGCTGTTGTAGTAAACCTGACGGCTTCTGATGTTCAGCTTTGACTTGCGCACACGTCAAACATCTAGCTACATAGGTAGCTATAGACTTCTTCAAGCCTATCCACCAAAAATTTGCTCTCAGATCCTGGTACATCTTGTCAGCTCCAGGATGAACGAAGTATTTAGAACTGTGGGCTTCCTGGAGGATAACATCTCGAAGTCCTCCATAAACTAGAACCCATATTCGTCCATTCAATCTCAGAATTCCGTGCTTGCCATAGGATAACTGTTCTTCGGTTACTCCTAGCTTTTCACCAGGATAGTTAGCTTCCAACACAACTTCCTTCTGCGCAGCTAACAACCTTTCATTCAAACCATTCTTTATCTCAATGCTCTTGGTATTGATCCTTATAGGCTTCACTCTTTCTTTTCGACTCAAGGCATCGGCGACTACATTCGCCTTGCCAGGATGGTATCTTATCTCACAATCATAATCATTCAAAGTTTCCATCCAACGTCGTTGCCTCATGTTCAAATCCTTTTGGTTAAACAGGTGCTGGAGGCTCTTGTGATCAGAATAGATCACACACTTAATACCGTATAAATAGTGCCTCCAAAGTTTTAGTGCAAATACAACGGCACCCAACTCCAAGTCATGGGTGGTGTAGTTCTTTTCGTGCACCTTTAACTATCGAGAAGCATAGGCAATAACCTTGCCTTTCTGCATAAGCACACACCCCATACCGGTGTGTGATGCATCACAGTATACCACAAACTCTTCTATTCCATCAGGCAATGTCAACACAGGTGCATTGCTTAGCTTCTGCTTAAGGATATCAAAGGACTCCTGCTGCTTAGGACCCCAGTTAAACTTAACATTCTTCTTAGTCAAAGAAGTTAGGGGTGCAGCAATCCTTGAAAAATTTTCAATAAAACGCCTGTAATATCCTGCCAATCCCAAGAAGCTGCGAATCTCTGTGGGCGTCTTCAGCTCTTGTCAATTCATGACAGCTTCAACCTTAGCGGGATCTACCTGGATTCCGCGTTCACTAACCACATGCCCAATAATTTGGACTTTACGAAGCCAAAATTCACACTTAGAGAATTTGGCGTAGAGCTTTTCTTGATGAAGCAACTTCAGAATGCAATGGAGGTGCTTTTCATGGTCAGCTTGACTTTTTGAGTAAATAAGGATATCATCGATGAAAACGATGACAAATTTATCCATGTAGGGCTTGCAGACGCGGTTCATGAGATCCATGAATGCGGCTGGTGCATTAGTGAGCCCAAAAGGCATCACTAAGAACTTGTAGTGACCATAACGAGTCCTAAATGCAGTCTTATGTACATATTCATCCTTAACCTTCAGTTGACGATATCCTGACCTTAAGTCAATCTTGGAAAAGTAACTTGCTCCTTTAAGCTAATCGAACAAGTCGTCGATCCTGGGTAATGGATACTGATTCTTAATAGTAACCTTGTTAAGTTCGCGATAATCGATGCACAGACGCATCGAGCCATCTTTCTTCTTCACAAATAGGATTGGTGTTCCCCAAGGAGATGAGCTAGGTCTAATAAATCCCTTGGCTAACAAATCATCTAGTTGAGTCCTCAACTCTTTCATCTCTGTTGGCGCCAATCTGTAAGGCGCTCTTGCAACAGGTGCTGCTCCAGGAATAATGTCGATCCTGAATTCCACTTGCCTATCTGCGGGTAAACCAAGTAGTTCTTCAGGGAATACTTCTGGATATTCAGAGATAATGGGTATGTCTTCGATCTTAGGCTTTGGTTCATCAATAGTTACTTGTGCCATGTAGATAACACAACCTTTTGTCGAACACCTTGATGCCTTGAGCATGGACACTTGCTCAGGCATTCCGTACTTAGTATCTCCTTGGATTGTCAAATGCTCGCCATGAGGAGCTCTGACAACCACTTGCTTCTTAGCACAAACGATCTGGGCTTGGTTGTGAGACAACCAATCCATGACTATTACTACATCGAAACCGGCTAATTTCAAAGGAAGTAAAGACAATGGAAAAGAGTGGTTCCTAATGGATATGAAACATCCATCTAACACGGTTGATGCGGTTTCTATGGTACCATCAGCTAATTCTACCTCATATTTCACACTTAAGGTTTTAACAGGTAAATTCAGCAATTCACAAAACTTATTATCTACGAACGACTTATCAACGCCTGAATCAAAAAGTACTCTTGCATAGACATCATTTATGAGGAAGGTACCTGTGATCACATTTTCGTCCTGGACAGCTTCCTTTGCATCCATCCGGAAGACTCTAGCATTGGTCTTTTTACCTTCTTCTGGTTTCTTGGCATATTTTGGGCAGTTGGACTTGATATGCCCCTTTTCATTGCAGCTGTAGCACGTAGCATCCTTAATTTTCTTACAGTCTAGGGTCTTGTGCTCAGAAGACTTGCAAATCCCACATGCCCTTGGCTGTGACTGGGATTTCGATTCATATCTGCATTTCCTGAAGTGAGGTTTCTTGCAGATTTTACATTTGGGTTTATCACCCGACTGTTGACCATCTTTCTTCGATCCAGATCCCTTCTTGTGGTCATTGTTTCCCCTATGTCTCTTGTCTGACCGTCGTGAATTGTCATCCTCACGCTTCCTTTTCTCAGCATCAGTGTTTCTCAGTGATCTCTGCCTGACTGCGTCCAGAGTAAGAGATAATGCTATATCAGCTGCAGACCGGAAAGTAGCTGGTCTAGAGGCTTTCACACTAGCCTTAACTTCTGGGGATAAACCCCCGATGAATCGAGCTATACGCTTAGGCTCCGGTGTCACCAGGTATGGAACCAACCTAGACAGGGTATTAAAACTTGTAAGGTAGGCCTGACAGTCTAGGTTTTTCATAACCAGAGACAAGAAATCAGCTTCAATCTTCTTAACCTCATGCTGAGGGCAGTAGTTCTCCTTGATAATGACACAAACTGTTCCCAAGTCATATTGTACAATGGAATTTTTCTGATAGCTTGGACTAATGATCTCCACCAAGCCAATGCCTCACCTTTGAATGACTGAGACACGAATTTCACCACGTCCTTATTAGCGCAACCACTGATATCCACTACAGTGTCCATCTCATCCAACCATGTCATGCAGTCTACAGCTCCTTTTTCCCTAGTAAAATCCCTGGGTTTGCATGAAACAAAATACTTATAGGAGCAACCCTTATTATGGGGTTCTTGATTCAGTACGTTCCTTTGAGATGGAACACTTTGCTGATTTGAAGAGTGACGATCGTCATCATCTTTCTTTGGCTCTTCCTTCTTGGAGGGTGGCTTGCTGTGAGCCTCAGAATGAGTCTTAGGATTGGAATGCGGTGCGGATAGGGTCCTACTTCGAGTCCCGCTATATTCATTATATTGCCGCTCTATTGCTTTTGTAACAACATTATCTATTAATGCTTGTAGTTCCGCACCCGCTATGTTAATTCGGGTATTATCATGATCCTCCCTTGGGTGACTGTTTTTCTCATCCGAGTCAGCCATGTAGTTTGAACTGTTACATAAGATATTGACAATAATTTATTTGGGAGTTTATTATGGAATTGTCTTTTATGGCAATTCATTAACCATGGTAAACATAGACCATATTTGGTTAATTTGCTAGTCATAGTTATTTAGGATTTTTATTTTAATTTATCCTAATTATAAAATAATAACAGTATTATTAGTGGCACAAAAGGCCTAGTCGCAAGGACATTTAAATCATAAGCCATGATTTCAGAGAATCAAGGCATTAAGGTTTGAACGTAGTTCTTTACCTTTTTCTGACAGGGAGTCGTAGACTACTACTGTCTTTTGTCTTATTTGACAGTTATTATGGCCCGTAGGTATTACATCACTAATGGATGTTTAATATGGGATCATCTTTATTGATGATTTAAACCCATGATTTATATATCGTCAGGTTAGGATAGGAATCTTTTGAAGAGTTCCTATTATAAGAATGACGTGTGTGATTTTAACGAATCACGTCTGCCAGAAGCGTTAACATGTTTTCAGATGTTAACAGGGATTTGAATCTTTTTAAACAGGTCTTACCATCTTGGCCAAGTCCTTTAATGACATGTAGGCTAGGTTATACCTTTAAGATTCTTATTAATATTTAAATAGGCAGATTATTTAAAAGGGACGATTGTTTAATTCATTCATTTCATTTATAATATGTTTATGTAAAATGACAAAATGAAACTTTTAAATTTAACATTCCATTAACATTAAAAGGAGTACACATTTCCCTAAACGGGACTTTTAACAGAAACAACTTGCCCGCGCAGGGGCTAAACTGAAATACAAGTCCACGCAGGGATCAATTACTAAAATAGATGTCCACGCAGGGACTAAAAAGACAAGTCCACGCAGGGACTAAATATATACATAAATGTCCACGCAGGGACTTAATTGAAATAAGGAAATACAACAATACATATAGAGATTCAATAATCCCTTTTCTTCTTTCCTATTAGTAAACTTGCTAGGCCCTTGAGAAATCCCCTGTTATTCCTACGCTCTTCCTGAAATTCATGCTCCACCCGACTTAGTCTTTGGAGGATTTCCTCCTGTTCTGGCGGGGAAAACCGTGGTGGCTGCGGCTGGTGCTGAACCGGAGGTCGAGCAGGTATTTGATATCCATGAGCTGGATATCCCACTCCCCAAGGAGTTCCATATGGTCCTTCAGGATGAAGGGCGTTGTAATTCGCTGCTACAAGATACGGGTCAGCTTCAGCATAGTTATAGTGAGTGTGAGCCGGCTGCTCAAACGGATTGTACGCCGTTGAACCGGCGTATGCAGGAATCGGGTTATCAAAACCCAAAGGTAGTGGTGGTGCAGCTGGTGCATAATTCACCTCTGGAACTGGGTTTGAGGGCCCACCCATTTGTGGGTCTTCATGCAGTGGCGGATAGTGACTGCCACTGGAGTGTTGAGGGGTGCTAAAGTGAAAATCCCCTCCTCGCGTGGATATTCGTGCGCCTGTTCTTCTACTCCTTGGTGGTTCTGGAGGTGCCTGATGAACTGGCGGCGGTGGTGGCGGTGGCGTGACTGCCACGAAACGCGAATCCTCGGAGGGATCCTGCTGCTGCTGCGGGTTATGAGAGGGTGTAAAGTGCCACTCATACTGGTTAAACCTCGCTTGATAACTTTCTGGACCACGGTATGGTGATCCGTGGAAGGATGAACCATCCGAAATCTCAATGGGATGGTTGGGGGTCCCGGTTGGAGGCTCGACGGGATCCGTGTCCTCATCCATGTCCATTGCTTGGTCTCCCGAGAAATGGTCTTCAGGTCCTAGTGGGTTAAAACCCATTGGTTCTTCGATATAGTTTGCCGGGTTGAACCTGCCCTGGAAGACAGGAGTGGGGTCGCCAAAGGAATGGTGCGACATGGATCGCTGCAACGGCAAGAAGGAATGGCGGGAGTCTTCGGGCTCGTTTTCTGAGTGCGGCCCAAAGGAGTGACGATAGGGAGGCGTTGAGCTGTGCGAGACAGACCGTCTAGCAGTCTCCAAATGGTTCCTCCAGTTTCCCTGAGGATCGGCACTCATAGTAGTAGAAGGAGTTCGCCGGTGTGAAGGCCCGGCTTCGTGATCGTTGGGGGCGTGTATATTGGCCCCTTGCCTCATCCTCCTCTTCGGAATCTTGGTGGCATCTTTTCTGTCAAACAAATGAAAGAACAACAAAACAATAAAGGACAAAATAAAATAAATTAGGAATCGTCCCAAGTTCTTGTCTAGACTCGAGTATGTGCACTTGTGTCATTGAGATCAAACACAAAAAGCTAGTGTTTAATTCACTCAATGTTGGCTCTGATACCAACCTGTCACACCCCGATATTTCTACGTATTACCGGTGGGCCCGGTGGGGAGTATCGTGACGTAGTTGATATCATCATAGTCAAACAACACAATATTTAAATGCACAGCGGAAGCAAAAGATATATATATTTCAACCAAACAAATTGTAATATTAAGTATCATAAGATAGTTGAAAATAATCCACAGGTGGATCAAATAAAAGAAAACATTGTTCAACAGTTCTATGTCATCCAAGCTTGCGAGACTTATTGCGGATGCTAGGAGAAAGCCAGCCTATTTCGAGTAGTACTTGCACTTAACCTTTTTGGGAAAATACGTCAGTTTACACTGGTAAATACAATTAACTGACTTATTTTGAAAATGTCTAATAAAATTGATTTGAATGCACGTGGCACAAACTTTTATAACTTGGGATAATTATTTATACATAAACTTGTAAAAGAATTACATGTTCGTTATACGTTCAGTAGCCCGGGTTGACACCGGGTTAGAGCTTAATAGACACACCACATGATATAGTCCCGCGGCGGGTTATTCCCGAAACCGGCGGTTATACCTTATTATTTATATATGTACTAACGGGTGTATGCCTACACTCGTGTACTCAGGTCGTGGCCATTTCGTAAAATGATGCCAAGGATATCCGAGACATGGTCATTAACCCCCCAAAGGCTTTAAGCAAACAAAACAATTCAAACGGGTCATTTCAACAAATGAACCATCATACGCTTAAAGATTCAATGCCCGACCAAGCGGTATTTTATATACCGTACCCCAAGCCCGTATAAGGGAAAATAAGTTAAAAGTATTTACCTTTGCAAGTAATAATCACAACAAGCAAGTGCACGTAGCTTTTACCGGGTCTCTTATTCTGGAACGAAGGTTTATATTAACCTATTAGAATCCTAACGGGTCTTTAATTAAGCCTAAACTTAGACCGGTTAGTTTTAAAGGAAGATACGGTTCGAACGCATGATTAAGCGAAGACCGGAATAGAATGTGACTTAGACCCGAAAAGTTTGAAGACTTGTATAATATGGGTAAACTAAACACATTCTGGATTTTGAGATAAAAATGATAAGGTTCGACCCGTGACGGCTAATTTATGCAAACTAGTTACATAAATCGAACCGAACGTGAATAACGCATAACGGGTAACCGAAAGAGTCGCGAACAGGTTTCCTAAGTTAATATGCTTTAAATATGTTTTGATATCAGTAGGATACCTTCCATTATGCCCAAAACGAGTTTAATCTCAAATTAAGCCTCGTAGGGGTATTTTGGTCATTTAAAAGATTATAAAAGAGATTAATTATAATTCTGAGATTCAGGTCTGAAATAATCAGTAAAACAACTTAATTTAATAAGTTATAACAGTGGGTGATAAGTCTTATATGACAAAATGGTTTTAAACTCATACTATGAGTTTAATATGCGTAAAAAGTCGTTTTAAGCGATTTCCGGGTTATACAGGAAATCTGAGTTTTCTGATCAGGTTATAAAGTTCACAATACTTCATTTATCATATAAAATCAGTGGCCAAAGGTTTGGTATCAATTTGTTATGTAAAACTCATTTTATAAACGAAAAGGGTATAATTGGCAATAACCGAATTAAGGCGATAACCCTATGTTAAGATCAGTTTAAAAATAATTAAAAATCTTCAAAAATCCCAAAATATTATATTACCTCAGTGGGTAAAAGGTTTGGTGTCAAAAATTGGGTTTAGATAGGCTTTATGCTAATTACGCCTTTTAATTCATGAAAAACGTTCTAATTACGCTATTAAGCATAACTCCTGATCTAGACCTCCAACTGATGTGAAAATTTAGGGTCATGTTTATAAATTAGTAACAAAGATTATTGTCCTCTCACATTTCCAAATTCTCGTTTTATGGTCAAAAGGGCATTATGGTCAACATTAAGCAATTAAAGGAAACGTGCAAACGAATCGGGCAATCAACGAACCAATCACAGAGGGTTATACCATCATGTAACCTGGTCCTAAGGAAGCCCTAAGGCATTTCTAAATCATGCTAATATGGGTCAGAACTGAAGTCAAAGCAAAAGTCAAAGTTTTGCGACTTTCGGTTCCGAACCGAGTCTAAACAGAAAATTGTCGGATCAAACTAGCTTAGACCAGTTCTTATACTACTTACCAAGTTATATGAGTGATAAAATAGGTTATACGTCTTCTACATTGCTAATTAGGTGTTAATTTGAAAATTATGTTTCTGTTGACTTTTTATTACAACTTTGACCCGACAAATGATCTAGCTAGAGCGGGAATCAGAGGGTGCCATTTTACGGGTTTAATGCCCACATAATTACCAACTTATAACTACTCTCAATTTGGCTAAACATCAGACCATTAGTGATTAATCGATAAGTCAAACCTTAATTACGACGGTTTGACTTTAAGCTAATTAACTAAGTAAAACACGATTAAGGAAGGTCAAGGAAACTTACCAAGGTCCTATGCACGACTAGTGATGCTTAGGGAATGGCCTTGAGCTCCAGAAATGATCAGAAGTTGAGTTTGGAATGAATGATCAAAGTTGCAACAATGTGGGACTTTATATAGTGCTTTTGATTGCTCATGATCATGACAAACAACTCTAGGATTGATCCCTGATCAATTACAAGTGTCCCTAGTGCCTAAGAACTAGTTTAGGTTGCACATGGTAGTGAAAAATGGCAATGTAAGTCGGTTAAATCATTTTAACAGGCAACTGTCAACTTTTCTATTACTGGGGCTGTCTTACGGACCGTAAGCTGAGGGTCTCGCGGTCCGTAAGACCTCTTACGGACCGTAAGACCAAGTCTTTGCGGTCCGTAAGCCTTTACCAGAAGGCAAAAATTTGTAACCTTTCAAGCTTCGAACAGGCAACTAGATATTACGAATTTTGGGCCTCTATTATCAGTATGGGCCACTTGATCAAGCCCTGAACAGTTTAGACCACCTTGCCATGTTTTAAAGTTTTCCTTGGATTCTTTTGAAAAAGCCATAAACGAAGGTTTGTCAAACATATTCTTATAGGGTCCCGTCTTTATAATTTGAATCAATCATTGTTAGCATTAACCGGATTAGGATGCTTATCAGATGTTTATAACACAGGTTAAGGGTTGGGATTTATACATAGGTTGCTCAGAGGTATGTATTAACATGTCGACGCTTTTAACCCCTCGTATACGAATTTTATCATAACTTTCTCATATGATAACGAAACTTGGTGAAATTTTTATCATGCATTCTAGTGAGCATAATTAATCGTTACAAAGCTTCGGGTTTGATAAAAGGCCACTCAGAGGTATACTTTAAACATGTTGACATATTTAACCCCTGTAGTTTGTAATCTCTCACTTTCTTTCACAATTAGCTTCGTATGATCCATGATTCATTCGTTTAAGGGTATAAACATCATGTAGGGTTATTGTAAAGCATATCCATTGTTGACATTTTGAACCCCTTTTATTCACATAGTTTCTTTGTTTGTCATCTTTAGTTCTTCTAATCAATCCTTTACACGTTTTAAGCCCATGATACGTGTCGATATAATATTGGACATGAAATTTCGAGGTGTCACATCCTCACCCCCTTAAAAGAAATCTCGACCTCGAGATTTACGGAAATAAATGAGGGTATTTCTCTTTCATTGTGGACTCTACCTCCCATGTATACTCGGGACCTCTACGGGCATCCCATTTCACTTTTACAATCGGTACATGCTTCCTTCGAAGCTTCTTAACCCATCGATCCTCGATCGACACAGGATTTTCAACAAACTTCAAGCTCTCATCGATGTGCACATCTGTATGTGGTATGACTAGTGATTCATCAACTAGACATTTCTTCAGATTGCAGATGTGGAATACGTTATGAATACCACTGAGCTCTTCAGGAAAATTTAGCTTATACGCCACTGATCCGACACATTCGATGATATCGAATGGTCCTATGTATCTGGGGCTTAACTTGCCTTTCTTGCCAAAACGCATTACCCCTTTCCAGGGTGATACTTTAAGTAGTACCTTGTCACCAACCTCAAACTTTAGAGGTTTACGCCTTAGGTCCGCGTAGCTTTTCTGCCTATCCCTGGCAGCTTTGAGACGATCGCGTATTTGCACAATCTTATCTGTCGTCTCCAGGACTATTTCAGGTCCTGATAGTTGGACATCTCCATCTTCTGCCCAACAAACGGGCGTTCTGCACTTCCTACCGTACAAGGCCTCGTTCAACGTTTTTTATAGGTTGAACCGTGCTTCTAGTTGGTTCCATTTTGCTCAACGTACGAGGGCGAAGGCGACAGGAGTAGACCTGTGCAGAGTCTCCATGACTGGATACAATAATTTTTTTCTATATTCGCGATGGGGTCATCCCCATCTGAATGACCTCATGTGACCCCGAATTGAAGATTAAGGAATTCCCTGTGATTGAGTTTAAAGAAGCCGGGTGGTATGAGTGTTGCACGCCAACCTTCACCGATGAGGCTTATTAAGGAGCCCACCTTGGTGGTGGTTGGCATGAGCCGCAATTGGAGGAAACATAGCAAGATGCCTTACTATGACGTGGATAGCCATCGTAAGTCAATCCTTCTTTGCGCGTTGCCTTTTACTTTGTCTGTTTTTATGCTGCTAAAAATTGTTCTTTACAGCTTCAAGTGTTTTTACAATGTTAATATAGTTTGCGATGGGAAAACTGGACTCTCGCGATCTGTTGCCGAACGAGGCACCTTGGTTAGAGCAGACAAAAGACCAGTTTATGTTCCCGCGGCTGCAGGACCCTGTGAATTAGCCCACCACTACCTCAAGTGCGCCCCCTATTATACTATTTGCAACACCTTGTATTGTGATGACTCCTGCGGGAGATGAAATCTTGATCTTCTCAGGTGAGGAATCTATTGCTTCTTCTGGTGAGATTCTAACTCCGCCCTGCATTGTTGACTGTGCAGGTGGTATGACCTCTGGATCCGCAGCGGGCAGTTCAGGCTTTGGCGGGAGGTTGCAGGGTTTAGGCGGTTGTTGTAGTGGAAGCCCTGGTGATAAAAGAAAAAAAGTTTTGGTTCAGGTGGTCAGATGGGCTCTGTTGGAAGATCGCAGGGTTCCCGTGTTGGAAATAACTGGATCAAAACCTCAAAACACACAAGGATTCTATGATCAACTAGATCACGACTCTTTCTTCTTTATTAATATCGAACCAAAACAAAACAACCAAAGAATTACATACCCTAACACATCTATTTATACTAAACTAATTACTTACAAGTTATCCTAAACCAATACCAACTCTAATAGTTAATTAACCAATAAATATAATAACAAGATAAACCTATTAATTCAAACTAATAATTATCTCTAAAAAAACTAACTAATATTAATTATTTTCGTCTCTTTATCATTTCTTTTGGTTTATCTCATCCCTTAATTTTACTTGAACCATTAGGATTAACTTCATCCCGACCAAAGGAAAAGTGGTAAAAGTTATGTTGAAATTTGCGGGGATGCACCTTGAGGTGGTGGGGCTAGCGGTGCTCCAGGTCTGGTGGTGGTGATGGTTATACCACAGCGTCCACGCATCTGTGGGCCAAGCACGCAGCGCGAGAAAAGCATAAGAAAGCCTTCGATAACAAGAAAAAGACAAGTTCCAGGCTTCCAGCAGCACATGCAGAGAAGTCGCAAGTCTTAGAGGGATCCGGGGGCGTTTAAGCCTCTGCAGAAAAGGAGGAAGCTAAGTGACGCCATCGCTAGTCTCGCAGTCACTTCTCCATATATGTTTAAGTGTTTTCCTTTTTGGAGTTGTGTTCATGTTTATTCCTACCTTGTGTAACACAGATCAAGGCGGGAGAAAAAAGGTTGGCAGGCAGGGACTCTCAAGGCGCCGCACACTGAAGATGCCCCCCCTGATCTGGCTGTTAAGACTAGAAGGTATGGGGGCCGGCTGAGGCCCGGCTAGGACCGGCGCCGGTCCCCCACACCGCCCCCTCCCTTCGTTCCGTCGTCCCCAGCTCCCCACAGCCGAGCTCGCCGTGCCACATTTCAAACATATAGCCGTTACATAACGGCTAGATTTATAAAAAAAAAAACATTTTTCACTTTAATTATATACCCATTCTTTATACCATTTCCTCAATATTTCACCCATTCTTCTCCCATTCTCATCAATTTTTATAAAAAAAAAACACTCCCATTTTTATACCAATCTTTTATAAAAAAATATCTTTTCATCCACAATGGCATCTAATTCTTGGTGGTCCTCGTCTTCTTCGGACGAAGAGGAGATGTTTTTCGCAAACGCTGTGGTAAAGGCGGCGCAGATTCTTTTGGAAGAGGAAGAGGAAGATGGCTCGTCTGAAAACGTTATTACCAGACGAATACAGATTAACAGAGACCGCCAAGGTTTGTCAGTAATAAATTTTATATATTTATATATTTCCTCGTATTTATATATTTTTTACGACAGGAGCGCACGAGAAATTGGTTAACAATTATTTTTCGGATGCACCCCTTTACAACGCCGACACTTTCAAACGAAGGTTCCGAATGAGTCGCCGTTTATTCACATGGATTGCTGATGATTTGGCGGGGCTAGACCCGTTTTTCACTCAACGACCCGATGCTGGAATTATGAAGGGTTCACCACGTTACAAAAGTGTATTGCGGCCATTCGCCAACTGGCGTACGGGACAGTGGCCGACGCTTTGGACGAGTACTTACAGATGTCGGCAAGAACTGCGCGGGAATGTTTGTATCGGTTTTGCCATAATGTGGTGAAATTGTATAGCATACAATATTTGCGGAAACCAAACGCGTATGATGTTCAACAGTTGTACCAAGCTCATGAAGCAAGGCACGGGTTTCCGGGAATGCTTGGTAGCATTGATTGTATGCATTGGGCGTGGCATAACTACCCGACTGCGTGGCGAGGCCAATACACGCGAGGTGATCACGACTATCCAACCTTAATACTTGAGGCCGTGGCGTCACAAGATTTGTGGATCTGGCATTCTTTCTTTGGGCTCCCTGGTTCACTCAACGACCTCAACGTGCTATACCAATCGACGATCTTTAGCAATGTCGTTAATGGAATCGGTCCGGACACCCGTTTTACAGTTTCAGGGATTGAGTATAGACGCGGGTATTATCTTGCTGACGGAATATATCCGTCTTGGTCTACAATTGTCAAGACTATTTCATTTTCCGAGGACAAAAAAAGGAAAAAATTCGCCAAGCGTCAAGAAGCTGCAAGAAAAGACATCGAACGTTGTTTTGGTGTTTTACAAAAAAAATGGGCCATCCTTGAACAACCGGCACGTGCGTTCACACCGAAGAGGTTGCGCCTTTGTATGTACGCTTGCATTTTGCTCCATAACATGATTATTGAAGACGAAGGTCGGGCGATTTGTGAGTATGATGAGAATGCATCTTACGGGAATACTGTCCCGGTAGATCCGACGCAACAGGATTTAAACTCCTTCGCGCTAACCAACGACTTCACGCATGCAAACCTTCAACAGGATTTGGTAGAACATATATGGAACAACGTAAACGTCGGGGACAGTGACGGAGACGAAGACGAGTAGTGTAATTTTTTATTTTTAGGAAATGTAATTTTTTTTTTCGGAAATGTTTTATTTTTATTTTTAGGAAATGTAATTTTTTTATGTTATGAAATGAATTTATTTATGTTGTATTTTTTAATTTTTATCAAGTTTTTATTAAGTTAATAAAAAAAACTTAGAAAATTATAAAATAATAAGGTGGGGTAGCCCCATCCTCCACAACCCTCAAAAGTGAAGGAGACCCATCCCCCACGAGTCACACCCCAACCGATGGCGGAATCATTGGGGTGCGGCACTAGGCGAATCAGATTGCTCAAGAGAATCCATAACAACTATATTGTGATAATATTTAATACATTCGTTATCCCATACTAACAAATAATACAATCACATAAGTTATCACAGATTTCTTGTCCTCTCGAACAATACAAATTCGACGACCTAGATTTTAGTTGAGTTTCTAGACTTCCTAGCTTGATTCGATATAGCCTGCGATCTAACCTGCAACATACGTTAAAATATTTGTCAATACAAAAGTATTGGCGAGTATACAGGTTTGATATGTATAGCGTAATAGATAAAAAGTGTAGCGAATTTCCATAAGCATAAACATAACACGCAACATATATACTCACAAAGCTGATACTACCAACTAAGTCCTCGATGCTCGAATATGCGATGGCAAACTAGACCCCGTCGGGCGCAATAGTACTATACTAGTCATGGTGGGACGTCGCGAGTATAAGCCCTAGCACATATGCAACTAGCATCACGTATATCTATGCATAACAGTTATTCGCAAGTGATAATTCGATTGATTGAATAATTCGTTTGATACGTTCGATTTGCTAGAAACGTATGTTACACCCAAAATACAATTAAAAAGGGTTCAAGTATACTCACAGTGCGTAATTGACAAGTAAACACAACTTGATTTGGATCGATTGAGAGTACGTCTGAGTTATCCTGGTTACAGATTGTTAAGCGATGAATAGCGCGTTAAATGGTGGTGAGAGAACCAAAATTGGTTTGGACATTGATGCTTGGCTCGTCCGATCGGCTGGACATGTGGTTCGTTCGGTTTACCATGCTATCCGATCGGTTAACGCGGTGCCCGATCGGTTAACATGTTGGCCGATCGGTTTGCATGTTGTCCGATCGGTTAACATGCTGGCCGATCGGTTTGCTTGCTGTCCGATCGGTTAACATGCTGACCGATCGGTTTGCATGGTGTCCGATCGGTTAACATGCTGGCCGATCGGTTTGCATGCTGTCCGATTGGTTTGCATGTTGTCCGATCGGTTAACATGCTAGCCGATCGGTTTGTTAAGTGTTTTTTTGCTGTCCGATCGGACAGCAGTCCGCTTGGATGGCAAATTCGTTCCACCGTCCTGATCGTGTAACACTTGATGGGTTTTGGAAAGATTTCAGGCGATTTGACTGAGGCGGGGTTTCCTTGCGTTAAACTACTGAAACCCCATCAAATCCGACCCGTTCTAACGGCCGGGAACCACCCCGTTCCATCAGATCTGGCCATCCTTGATGGTCTTTCCCGTGTTTAACCCGAAAACACACACACTTTGGTTAGAAAACGTAGATTTAGACTAGATTTATGTAAAAATGTATGGATACCACTCAGATCTGGGTCGTTCTTGGTTGAGATGACATCACCCTTGAAGTTCATAAGAACTTCATGGTGACATCACCCTAGAATGCCCAAAATCCAGAGATTTCACGGTTAAAAGTGTAGATTTAAAAGGTAGTAGGGTGTAGAATTGGTTATAGATCAAGGAAGTACAAGGTTTGAGTTGAAAACTTACGAGAATCGCGAGAGATCGAGAGATAAAGGGGTTGGAACGCCTGGTCGAACAACAACAGTCACAACATGTGTGCTTGATGTGACAATGGGGTATTTATAGGCAAAGAGGGAAGGAAGGAAGTGCAGGTATGTTCGATCGGTTGGCCCAGTCGTTCGGCTGGCCTGTCCGATCGGTTGGCCCAGCCGTTCGGCTGGTCCATCCGTACGAAGGCCTTTTGATCCTCGTTTTTAGTGCGTTGCGATAGTTTGGGCCACATTTCCATTATTTATATCATTATCTGTTTATTTATTATAATTAATCACTAAAGGGTCGTATATACGTATTCGTATTCCAAATTTGGGTATAACAACAGGTTTTTGTTTCGAGTGCGCGATTATTAGCGACGTTTCACGGCCATCAAGGAGGGTAGTACAGGTCCTTTCTTGATGTCATCGTGAGCGTTATTGTGTGTTGTGCCACAACGACTGACGGGGTACCGTTCACTCGTATTGTCATTATCGTCACGACGACTGGAGCTATAGCACTCACCCGAGAGTCCTTGTTAGCGTTAATTGTCTGTGTTTCGACACATCACGGCCACCGAGGAGGGTAGAATAGGTCCTCACTCAGTGCCCTCGTGAGTGTTGGTGTTTGTGATTGGTGTAGTATAGTGATGATGTATTGCGAAAATATGCGATTATTCTTCGAATAGCGATGTATGCGATATAGTTACATTATGATCCGAATCTCTGGTGCTAGGCGTAACGAGTATATCGAGTAGTAACAACGCACGAAAGTGCGGGTTGTTACAGTCTCCCCTGCTTTAGGAAATTTCGCCCCGAAATTAATCCAACAGGTAGACTTTTGAGAGTTGCTCCTGCATATGTAGCGATACAACGAGTGACTTGACCGTGAGTCGACAACCGAGAGTGCTTCGAGTAAGAGAGATCGATTGCGATAGCGAGAAGGCGACGTAAAGACAAAAGTAGTATCCCACGAGTTTGGCGTTCCAAAGTACCTCGTGTCACGGAGAATTTGTTAGTTCAATACGACTGAAATTTTAAAGAACTTGTAGGGTTTCTCGTGACATGGAACTAACTGAGTCGATCGTTAACCAGCGTACAAGAAATGTTCATTTTAGATATTTAAAAGGAATTTTGGATGGAAATCTTGAAAATTTTCCTTTTAACATAAGGTCAACTGAGTCGATGTTAACCAATGTTGCAAGGAAGTTTAGGTTTTGAACATTCTAAGGAATTCGAAGATGAAAACTGAGGTTACGAAAACTCTCCTATGGCATGGGTTCAAGCTGAACTCGGCGTCGAACCAATGTCTTAAGAAGGATTTTGTTTGATGTTATAAAAGCTTTTAAGGAAAACTGGACTTATGAAACTCTTCTTGAACATGGAGTTAAGCAGATTCGATGTTATCTCCCCGTCGTGAGAGAATTTCACTTGTCCACCGGTTTTTAAATCAAAATTTGATATATAAAAATAAGTTTTAATAGTACAGAAGGTAGTTGATCACCGAGCCCCACTTGGCACTTTCCCACGAAAGTTTGTTAATATGTTTAAAACACTTATATATAGGAAGTACCAACGGCGTATCCACCATGCTTTGCCCACATTACTTCTGTTTCGTGAGGCGGTGTCAGGTGTGCCGATATGACACGAATAGAATTTGCGCTTACCCGGCCCAATCGATAGGAAGTCGGACCGAGTATAAGATAGAATCGAATAGGTTGAACCGGCGAGTTGGATTGCGAATGTAGCTGTAGCAGCGTGAGCGAGTAGCCTGATGACACAAAACATTTATGTGTCGTGTCTGGGTAGGCGTCAAGCGACAAGCGATAAGCGAATAGCGCGTTTTTTATTAGATTAAACCCACATGGCACGTTTCCACGAGAGGTTGCTAACATGGTGAAACACCACGCTTATCCAGGTTAGTTTTGCCTCGTGAAGCGGTGTCATGTGTACTAATGCCACACAGACTGCAATGAACACCAAGCGAGCGATAAGCGGTGCGCGATACGCGAATAAGCGGTAGACTATACACGATAAGCGATAAGCGATTAGAGGATTAGCGAATAATACAACACCAGTAATGACGGCGGTGATAAACGATTACGATAAGCGGTAGTTGTTGCGTTGCAAGCGATGGAAGTATACGCGATTTATGCGGTTCGATTTGATTGATTAACACCACAGAATTTAACTAACATCAGACCCCACATGGCCTTTTTCCACGAAAGGTCGCTGATATGACTAAAACACCTTGCTTTAACCATATGAGCTTCATCTCGTGAAGCGAGGTCATGCGTGCTAACTTAACACGAATATTACAGCTAACGGTATAGCGATATATTGATACACAGCAAACGATATAGATTCACACTATAAGCGATAGAGGTTGCGAGATGCACATGGTAAGCGATTACGATTAACCGAGTTTTGTTTCGAATAAGCTTTACGTTACGTTGCGACGCATCACAGTTATCGAGGAGGGTAGAATAGGTCCTCGCTCAAACAACTCCGTGAGCGTTACTGTACTCGATGAGATTGATCGCGACAGACTTACGACCAGTCTTGCGTCGATATAATGGCCCTGCGAGGTAGACTCTCGGAGTCCATCGATGAGGCGATTGCATTGCGTTAAGTCTCGCGATGATGCGATTTAGTTGTTACGCCTTGCGATTGAGTGTAGTGTGTTGAAAATAATCACAATAGTATAATGGGTCTAATAGCGTTCGACTCCACGTGGCACTTTCTTCACGGAACTTTGGTAGTATGATAAAGCACACCTTGCTTGACCCCTACTACTTTCATCCCGTGAATTGGTGTCACCTTTTGTTAAAATGCTTATGGCACCTTAGAATTTACCACGATCTCCGTGCACTGACCCAAATAATCCCGTGTGCACCCGTGATTAATCGTTCCTTGCACGTTTATCGTACCTCGTTCTAAGAGTGTAGTGAGGGTAAAACACATTATTTCGTGATATAGTATATAGTATGTGTGTGAATCTAGTCTAAGTGCGACGACTAGAGTGTGGTAGAGAAAACGAAAACGAGAGTTAATGTTACGCATAGTGGCAACATCGGGTAATAGAGTAGGTTCAAACTTAGAAATTAACGCCGAAAATCGTATCATTACAACTTTATCCTACGCTTGCTAGGTGTTTGCTGCTGAAGACTTTTGCTGGAGCTGTTGTTGTATTCAGGTTCGTGGCTCGATGCGGCAGTTGCAGGTGAAGTGACCGTAACGGTTGCAGTTACTGCAATAGCGACAGTCAGCCCCAACTGGATGATGGTAGGTGCATGAGTAACACTGGGGATGAGCTCCAGTGTAAGCTCGTTTTGGAAATACCAGAACTGTTCGAAGAGGTTTCGGTTGCAGCAGTTCGGTTGTTGATGAGCTCCGGCTTGAAGTCTTTTGCTTGCGGCTGGGTTTGTCGGTGTCTTGTGATGAGGTGTCGTCGTTGGAGGATTCGTCCGAGGACTTATTTGCAGAATCTTTGGCCGAGCCATTGGAAGAACCGTCAGCAGAGTCATCAGGAGAATCGTTGGTAGATCCGTCTGAGGAATCGTCAGCGGATTCGTCTGTAGGATCGTCAGTAAATTCGTCAGAAGACTCGTTGATAGGGTCGTCTGAAGAGTTTACGACGATCGCTTGATAAGTTTGCTTGACAGGATTCTTTGAGAAGAACCCTTCCATGAGTCGTTTGTTGTTGATTTCTGTGGCTAAGTGGTAGGTTTCTTCGATGGTAGCAGGTCTTGCAGCTTTGACAAAATCACCCACACACTCAGGCAAGCCGCGAATGTACTTTGAAATGGCTTTTTCTGAAGTGTTGACTTGACTTGGGCAGATTATGCTAAGCTGTTTGAACCTTGCGGTGTAGCCAGCGTTGTCACCTTTGTTTTGCTTGATTTCCCAAAATTCGTTTTCTAGCTTCTGGATTTCGTGGGGAGGGCAGTACTCTTTCATCATAAGCTCTCTCAGCTCATCCCAAGAGAGAGCGTAAGCTGCGGAGATCCCACGTCTATTACGTTCGGCGGTCCACCAGTCGAGTGCTCGCGATTGGAATACTCTGGTAGCGCAAGTAGTACGGAAGCTATCGGGACACCCACTTTGACGAAGGGTAACTTCGATAGAATCGAACCACTGGAGTAGTTGAGTCACACCTCCTTCACCCGTGAATTCCATCGAGTCACCGGCTTTGAAGTGTTTGTAGAGAAAAGCAGATTGCGGCGTTTCCGTGTTGGAGTCTTCCGAGGCTCGAGAGTTGCTGAGAGAGTGCACTTGAGCGGCAATTCGAAGAATAACCTTTACCACTTCTTTGGTCACAAGTGATGCAATCCTCTTATTGGCGCTTCGTTTGGCTCTCATCCTAGCTGTTCGTCTCGAGGTAGAATCGTTGGAAGGCATCTAGACAGGAAGAGGCTTGGAGTGATTCGATCATAATGATTTTTTAGTTTTGCGATGCGATTGAGCGCGTTCAAAACTTGATGTGATAGTATAATAGTAATGCGAATCACATAAGAGCCATATAGGAGACACGAAATCCCTAAGTTCTCACACATTGACTCGTTGTTTATACGTATATATATATGTATTTATATATTTGTAATTCGTAATCATACACATACAGGTCGATTTAGAATATGCGAGGACGCGTTGGAGTGAGAAAGCGAGAGCGAATGCGATAGATTATGCATTAGTTTTGTTGCGAACATTCGGGTTACGTTTTAGATTGCGATGGCTGTGCGAATTGTGCGTTTATAAAGCAGGGAGTAAAAATCGTTAAATCAAGAAATCGTTAAAGCGTAAAGTTTCAAAACGTAAATAAGTTCCAACCATTTGTAAGATCGGCGGGTCGTATGATAGAGTGCCTTGGGTGTTTAGGCGTCGACTACCCAAGGTAACCTAACTATATCTGACAAGTTCGTGCACGCGCGTTGTCCTAGAGGGCTCATGCTTCCACTGGGATGCAGCTCATGGCACTCGTCCTCCTAGTCATTGCGTGGTTCGAGTTATCGTGATAGTCGAGTCCTTGGTGAGAGCTTTTTGAAAACCAATTTATAGAGAGTGGAACGGCCTATTAAGGTACGGGTTTCACCCCTGACTTAACAACTTCGTTCCTAATTGTGGTTATGCTCTTCGAATAAATTCGTGAGTTCCACTTAGATTTCGAAATGGAGACTTTCGTCGAGATGTGGATGTCACTCCTAACTCGATGAAAGGTTCTCGTGCTAGAGAAATGTGCTGAGTGAGCGATCTCATCGAGAGTTCTGGGTTTTCACACCTGGTCTCGACTGGATCACTCGGTTTCGTTACGCGAGTATTTTCGAAAACACGTGTATTGTGTCAGCCTTAGGAAAGGCTAAGTAGTATTCCAGCCTTAGGAAAGGCCTCTTCGTGTGAAGCGGTAGTACGCGGTGTTCACACAAAGTTGTAGCTTTTAGCAATTTCGATCGAGAGTATCAAGTAAGCCCAATGCAAACCCTACTGGGTTCGCACGAGTCAGCCTGTTTGTACTTAGACTATAGACTAGGTCAATTTCTAAGACGTCAACCCGGACTAGGTCGAGTCACCAAAATTTACCTAATTCCCTATAGTTATGGCTCTGATACCAATCTGTCACACCCCAACCGATGGCGGAATCATCGGGGTGCGGCACTAGGCGAATCAGATTGCTCAAGAGAATCCATAACAACTATATTGCGATAATATTTAATACATTCGTTATCCCATACTAACAAATAATACAATCACATAAGTTATCACAGATTTCTTGTCCTCTCGAACAATACAAATCCGACAACCTAGATTTTAGTTGAGTTTCTAGACTTCCTAGCTTGATTTGATATAGCCTGCGATCTAACCTACAACATACGTTAAAATATTTGTCAATACAAAAGTATTGGCGAGTATACAGGTTTGATATGTATAGCGTAACAGATAAAAAGTGTAGCGAATTTCCATATGCATAAACGTAACACGCAACATATATACTCACAAAGCTGATACTACCAACTAAGTCCTCGATGCTCGAATATGCGATGGCAAACTAGACCCCGTCGGGCGCAATAGTACTATACTAGTCATGGTGGGACGTCGCGAGTATAAGCCCTAGCACATATGCAACTAGCATCACGTATATCTATGCATAACAGTTATTCGCAAGTGATAATTCGATTGATTGAATAATTCATTTGATACGTTCGATTTTGCTTGAAACGTATGTTACACCCAAAATACAATTAAAAAGGGTTCAAGTATACTCACAGTGCGTAATTGACAAGTAAACACAACTTGATTTGGATCGATTGAGAGTACGTCTGAGTTATCCTGGTTACAGATTGTTAAGCGATGAATAGCGCGTTAAATGGTGGTGAGAGAACCAAAATTGGTTCGGACATTGATGCTTGGCTCGTCCGATCGGCTGGACATGTGGTTCGTTCGGTTTACCATGCTATCCGATCGGTTAACGCGGTGCCCGATCGGTTAACACGTTGGCTGATCGATTTGCATGCTGTCCGATCGGTTAACATGCTGGCCGATCGGTTTGCATGCTGTCCGATCGGTTAACATGCTGACCGATCGGTTTGCATGTTGTCCGATCGGTTAACATGCTGGCCGATCGGTTTGCATGCTGTCCGATCGGTTTGCATGTTGTCCGATCGGTTAACATGCTAGCCGATCGGTTTGTTAAGTGTTTGTTTGCTGTCCGATCGGACAGCAGTCCGATTGGATGGCAAATTCGTTCCACCGTCCTGATCGTGTCACACTTGATGGGTTTTGGAAAGATTTCAGGCGATTTGACTGAGGCGGGGTTTCCTTGCGTTAAACTACTGAAACCCCATCAAATCCGACCCGTTCTAACGGCCGGGAACCACCCCGTTCCATCAGATCTGGCCATCCTTGATGGTCTTTCCCGTGTTTAACCCGAAAACACACACACTTTGGTTAGAAAACGTAGATTTAGACTAGATTTATGTAAAAACGTATGGATACCACTCAGATCTGGGTCGTTCTTGCTTGGGATGACATCACCCTTGAAGTTCATAAGAACTTCATGGTGACATCACCCTAGAATGCCCAAAATCCAGAGATTTCACGGTTAAAAGTGTAGATTTAAAAGGTAGTAGGGTGTAGAATTGGTTATAGATCAAGGAAGTACAAGGTTTGAGTTGAAAACTTACGAGAATCGCGAGAGATCGAGAGATAAAGGGGTTGGAACGCCTGGTCGAACAGCAACAGTCACAGCATGTGTGCTTGATGTGACAATGGGGTATTTATAGGCAAAGAGGGAAGGAAGGAAGTGCAGGTATGTTCGATCGGTTGGCCCAGTCGTTCGGCTGGCCTGTCCGATCGGTTGGCCCAGCCGTTCGGCTGGCCCGTCCGATCGGTTGGCCCAGCCGTTCGGCTGGTCCATCCGTACGGAGGCCTTTTGATCCTCGTTTTTAGCGCGTTGCGATAGTTTGGGCCACATTTCCATATATTTATATCATTATCTGTTTATTTATTATAACTAGTTATTTTCCACCCGCGCGTTGCGGCGGGGACCCAATGACTGCAAAACGCGTGTCAGCAACATCAAGCAAATACCGAATATCAAAACATAAATAAAATGTCGTGGTAAGTATAGGACCCACACGTTCTACAGGTTGGAAATTCGATTGTTTTCAATTCAGTTATTACAGTGTTATCACGTTAAAATATGGAGGAGCTCAGTTATTACGGTGCTATCACGTTAAAATATGGATGAGCTCGGTACCGGTAACGGCACCGAAAGTACCGATCCGGAAAATCATCGAAATTAGGTACCGGCACCGAAAATGCCCGGTACAATACGGTATGGTATTTGAAGGTAAAAATCAATAAATACAGGTATGGTGCTAAACCGGTGTCAAACCGAAAGTAACGATTCTGAAAACGCCAAAAGGTGGGTACCAAATTGGTATCAAGAATGACTTGGTATAGTAAATTTGGTACCGATACGATACCAGTTTGATTACAGGATTTGATACGATTTGCTCATCAATAATCTAAATATCCAAGTTAATTTTACATGCTACAATTCATTCATTATAGAAAAAGACAAAAAAAAAAAAGCAAAATAAGTTGTTGTGTATATAAAACCTCATTCAAACAAAATACAGTTTACTTACTGTGTGTATGAAAAGTAATATAAACGGTGTAATTATTTGCATTGCTACAGGATTTGATGAGCTCGGTACCAACCGTACAGAAAATACCGTTACCGAAATCTCCAAACGTGGGTACCGGTACCGAATATACCTAGTATGGTATGGTTCGGTACCGGTCGGTACTGGTACGGCACCGGTATTTGAAGGTAAAAACCGGTGAATACCTGTGCAAAACCGGTACAAAAAATACACCGGCTTGGTAAATTTGAGACCGGTACCTATACCCGATACCATTTGCTCATCTCTTAATGATGTTACCATTCTAATCTATTCTAATTCTAATTTTAATTTAAAATTCTAATTCTACTGTTCATTCAGTTTTCATTTTATTATATATAGATTAATCACTAAAGGGTCGTATATACGTATTCATATTCCAAATTTGGGTATAACAACAGGTTTTCGTTTCGAGTGCGCGATTAATAGCGACGTTTCACGGCCATCAAGGAGGGTAGTATAGGTCCTTTCTTGATGTCATCGTGAGCGTTATTGTGTGTTGTGCCACAACGACTGACGGGGTACCGTTCACTCGTATTGTCATCATCGTCACGACGACTGGAGCTATAGCACTCACCCGAGAGTCCTTGTTAGCGTTAATTGTCTGCGTTTCGACACATCACGGCCACCGAGGATGGTAGAATAGGTCCTCACTCAGTGCCCTCGTGAGTGTTGGTGTTTGTGATTGGTGTAGTATAGTGATGATGTATTGAGAAAATATGCGATTATCATTCGAATAGCGATGTATGCGATATAGTTACATTATGATCCGAATCTCTGGTGCTAGGCGTAACGAGTATATCGAGTAGTAACAACGCACGAAAGTGCAGGTTGTTACACCACGAGCCGGTAATGTGACGCCTACGTGGCGGCCCATCCTCGTGGGGATGGGTCTCACCATACCCTTTAGTCTTACCCAAACCTCTAGAAAAGCGGAAAGCATTGAGGGTAGCAGGGAGTCTGTCAGTCCACCCCTAAAAAGCAACTATAAACACCCTTGTGGGTCCCACTCCGCGTGTGGTGGAAAAAGAGATCCTAGTCCTCGAGACTGAGGAAACCCGGATGTTGAGGAAGAAGTCCACACCTCCACCCAGCAAACGAGTGTTGGGCATATCACGCCCATTCATCAATGCGGAGGTGGCGGTGAATGAACATGATGAGTTTGAAGGTGGTGATGATATATATAATTAACAATGCATATTCAGGCTAGAGTATCACACCTATTTTTCCGGATGTACATATGGGACAATTATGTATAATTATTATTAGAGGCCGGTTATTGTACAAATTGACTTAACGTACGCTTCCACAGCAACGCGGCGGGTCTAACTCTTAATATTTTTTGAAGGAGCTTGTGAATATAGTATACTAGTTGGTGCCCCGCCCGCGTTGCGGGGCGATGACCGAATAATGAGCGAGTGTTAGTCAGCTCATTGACACGAAAAACAATTAAATCGAGTCAACCAATTAAAACAAAATATTTTTATAGTTTTGATAAAAAAAACTAAAACAATGGCAGTATTGTAATTTTTAACTGAGGGAAAGTTGTATTTTTTGACTGGGGTAAAATCGTAATTTGACAAAAGCTAAAGTAATGGCAGTACTGTAAATTTGAACCTGGGGCAAAATTGTAAATTTTCATAGGGGCAAATTCGTAATTTTTAACTTGGGGTAACAACGTAATATAAATTTGAACTAAGGGCACAATCATAATTTTAAGCTTGAGGCAAAAGCACAATTCTATTTTGAATCGAGGGAAAAATCGTAATGTTGAACTGTGGGCAAAAACATAATTTTATTTTGAACTGGGGAAAAACGTAATTTTGAATTGAGGGTGAAATCACAATTTTTAAATTGGGAAAAATCACATTTTTTACCAGAGGGCAAAATCGTAATTTTTAAGTGGGGGCAAAAACAAAATTTTATTTTGAACTGGGGGCGAAAAGGTAATTCTGAGCTGAGGGCAAAACCACAATTTTATTTTGAATGGAGGGAAAAATCGTAATTTTGAGCTGGGGACAAAAGCGTAATTTTATTTTGAGCTGGGTGCAAAACCGTAATTTTAAAGAGGGACAAAAACGTGATTTTAGAATGGGTATAAAATAATAAACTGGTTGGTCCAATGTGAGAGTGCCAGGCAAAGTCGTAATTTTGAATTGAGGGCAAGATCGTATTTTTGAGATGGGGACAAAAAACGTAATTTTATTTTGAGCTGGGGCAAAAACGTAATTTTTATTTAGCTAGGGGCAAAAACGTAAGTTTAAAATGAATATAAAACAAAAATCTTGTTGGTCTAATGGGGGAGTGCTAGGCAGCTTGGCAATATTCCCCCATTTGGTTTTTGTATATGTAGGGAATTAAGTAGACAAGATTGAGCTTATAATTACGGTTATGCCACAAGATGGTTGACACCTTGACACGTTATATTAAGAAATAAAAAAATTGAAAAAACAGGTAATTCAAGGTGAATCGTGAATGGTCTTTTTAAAATACCATTCACTAGTAATGTTAGCGGGCTTATAATCAATGACCCATTTCAGGTTCATATAGAAGCTAAGCTACATCTTAGAATTCGGGATTTAGTCGGATCTTAGTGGGCCTAGATAAGAGATTTTACTGGGCCAATAATGTGGTGTTAGATAGCCTATTAATGCCTTCTCATAGTAAACCAACAATATGAAATTAGAAGCAAAGTAACGAACACATCCAGTGGCGACCCTAGAAATTTTTTTTCTTGGGGTGTGGATAAGGGTTCAACCATATTTTCAAGGGGTTCGATAGAGGTTTTTGCCTAAAAAATACACTAATTTTTTTTTCGAGGGGTGTGCCCGTCCACCCAGACATCAACATGGATCCGCCCCTGAACATATCATGATATGAAAACTCACCAGTATAAAATTAGTATTGAATGCAATATTGTGTATCTTGTGAGCCCATTAAAAAAATACGGCCTATAATGTTGTATGAAGTGGGGTTACCCCAACCTGAGTATTGGAGCGCAAGCTCCTACTAGCCAGACGCGTCATTCCTAAGTGTAAGCTCCTCACTTCACCCCTTTGAAGTGAAGGCATAAACTCAAGACCAAACACGGAAGTCAAAGACCCGTCTCCATTCTAGAGCGCAAGAACGGGAATATCTAGTCACGACAAAACTGTAGGTATGAAGTGCCTCATTGCTAACATCACGTACTACTAACATCCGACAAGCAACAATGACAGGCAGTGCACCGACACTACATACACCCAATGGCCAACGCCATGGGTCAATACCAGGCCTTGATAATGCAGTTTATTACACTATATGACAAAACATTGTTGGGCGTGTCACATGGTAGAAGAACATGTTGCAATAGGATGTATGCAACATTTCTTTATAACTCTACATTTTTTATCGCATACTGTGTATGTTAAATATTTATCTTTACGTTGCAATTTGGTCACATGAATTTTTTCCCGTCATTGGAATGAAACTAACGTTATATTACTTATGTAGATTCACTTTAATCGTATATTGCACTATCACGAGCAATTGCTAGTATACCAGTGACAAGGATTTATGTAGCGACATCACAAATACTTATTTTCATAACTAACTAAAGACATAATCTTTTTATTTGAAAATCATGCCAAGTTTTTTTTAATCGGTTAGAAACTTTTAAGGACTGTATTTTTTTTTTAATTGTAGGATCGCGTGCTGACCCAAACGAGTCAATCAGAGGTGTTCTAATCCGATTCAGGTGCGGAAAACAAGAAACGGACACGGAAAACAGTTTGCTTCACTAAATATTGCCTTGTATATTGATTTCACAGCTATTACAGTTCAAACGGCACTTCGGCAGCAGTTCGGTACCGGAAACAAGACCATCTACCTGATTTCGCTCTAAAAGAACTATATATAGGGGTAGGGGTTTCGCTCCTAATGACATTATGTCATTTCGGGCGAAATCAATACCTTGTGATTTCGCCCCAAATGACATAATGTCATTATGAGCGAAATCAGCACTAGGAGCGAAATCATCATTTTGACAATCTAAAACAACGTATTTTCTCGTACAACGTGCCCTGATCTAACATGTCTAATCTAAGACTCGATACAAGACGAAGGCGACAGATGTATGCACTAACAGAGGGCAAATTACATAAGGATAGCAGGACTGTATTGAAATTGTCTTTATATGAACGACCAATAATTCTTTTGACAAATTTTTACACAACATATTTGTCTATAAAGCGTGTATATATTATTTAATATGTCACGAATTATAAATTTGGTCGCAACTTTATCATGGTTTAAAAACAATGAACAAAATATAAAGTATTTTGCAATGAATTATTAATGGAAAGTAATTTTTATTGTAAAATTAGGAACACTTTAGAAAAATAAAATTTATATATAAAGACAAGTTAATATCGAATAAAGCAAACATACAAGTTTTAGGAAAGGAAATAGAAAGCATTGGATAAGGTGAATACTCGTAACAATCTGAAACCGAAATGTAGGTTATAAGTCATTTGTATTTGTTACGTGTTATAAATATCATGTTTACTTCTCGATATAAGGACAGGATAGATTGCAAGTCCCTTTTCTTAATATGTACATGGTTGGCGTAACAAACATTTTAACATAATGTTTTTTTTTATTAGTTCAATATTTTAGTTAAATATTATAATATTAAAATTACTATTCATTTCAATTCGTTTATTAATATATAGTAAAGTAATATTAAATTAAAATAATAAAAAGTATTAAAAAACCTATATATTATTATAATATTAAAATCACTATTCATTTCAATTCGTTTATTAATATAGTAATAATTCATTTCAATTCGTTTATTAATATAGTAATAATAATAATAATAGTAATAATATATAGTAATATATAAGTGATGGTGTACTGAACTCGATATCTTCAGCCGAGGGAGTAGAGATGCATAAATTGTTTTTTTTTTTTTTTTTTTTTGAGAATCAGTTAGGAAACGGTTATTTTTAAAACTGGTAAAATCGTACCTGGGTTTTTCCAAGGTAGGAACCGGACCCGGGTAAAAGGCATGGATATGGATACCCAGTGGACTCGGTTAGGTAGGTTCGGTTACGGTTCCTCCTGAAACCGGGTATAGGTATAAAAGTAAATAATTAGCCGTTGTAACCGATTTCTAACGGTAATAAAACCGCAAACTAGTGTTAGTTGTTTAAATGTACCCTTAAATTTTGAATGTAACGTGTAAGAGTTTTAAGTTTAAATAAAATAAGTTTAAGTTTCACTTTGTTAGTATAATTTGAATAAAATTTTATTTAAACTAAACTTAATTAAAAATTACAATGCTAATAAAAATTATATATGAACTTCCATTATCTAATTTCATAAACGGTATTCTGTTGACTCGTACATATCCAGTCATAGATTCTTCAACAACATGCTCATTGGCCCAGGATCTTCCAAATCGTCCATCCGTCTGCGGTAGATTTCGTTAAATCTTGCAATCGATTTGGCTATACTTATCATTTTCTCTTTCACATCAAGACTTGAACGCTCGGTTTCAAAACCCATTTCTTCGTCAAATCTATCCTTAAGCCGGACCCAAAAGGTAGGAGCGGGTTCAAACCTTTAAACAACCTCTTGTAGGTCTTGTAACCTACAATGCACGAATGCCCGACCCAAGGCTTCCTCTTTGTCATTGGTGCAAGCCAAATACATTTTCGTTTTTGCATTTTTTTTTTGTTCGTTTCGTTTTCAAGTTTGGTAATCAACCAATGTATCCACAAGTATTTATACTCATTTGGGAGGCTAGAACCGGTTCCAACGGTAAAAAAAAAACTCATTTACAACGGCTATATGGCTGTTAGAACCGATTCCAATGGTTAGAATTCAATTTTCACCATTCAAACATTAAATGTAAGCCCAAGAACTCCAATCGGATATCACAAGACACTAATCAAAGTGCAGAAAACAAAGAAAAGTGTAGAAGAATGAAGATCAAAGTCGATTGTATTAAGATCAAGTGCACATGATTTCAGAGAATCGTCTGGTACACAATTACAATGTTTGCTAAACAATCAACAACCAAAACAAGACATATGTGCATCCTATTTATAACATATAAGATGACCTAATACAACTGGACCAAGCCCAAAACCCTATTTGCATACATGTAACATCGACCAAGCCCATAACCTACTAAACCAACCCAAACTAGCAAATATAAGACAAACGTAAACCGATAAGTACATGCCCTTACAATATCCCCCTAGGTTTATGTTGTCTTGGCAGTTCATGCTTCACTTGTGTTTCTTCTTTTGTTTCTTCTCGGTATCAGGCAACTGTCTTCCAACGTAGGGACCTAACAACTGTGTTTCCACTCTACTTCGTTGTCCACACCATAATTTGAATAATGTAATCTGAGCAATTACAGCAGTAAAGCTCTTTGCACAGACTTCATATTGTGGATCACTCCTGATTTGCATCCTTCCCAACAACTTTATGTCATTCTCTCTGAAACGCATCAAATCTTTCACGTCCGCAACCCTGTATTCTTCATTTTCACAAACTATCACCGCTTGACCAGTGACAGGATCATACATCTAGAATTTTAAATCCTTTAAACTGTTGTCTGGAAGCTCTTTCAGCAGTGGAACGGTCTTCGTCTGCTTTGTGGGAGGCCACATCACTGTCTTTAGCGGTTGGTTGGTTGGTTGGTGTTAGAACACATCTTCATGCACCCTAATAAATGATTGTGCTAGATTGATATCCCTGAAATTCACTTGCGCTTGTTTCTGCAATTTATTATAGAAGTTCCATCCGATCTTGCAGTTGTGATCCCTACACTGATCATGATAAGGAGCTCGACTCAGCTCACGAAGATCCACTTGTCACACCCCAACCAATGGCGGAATAATTGGGATGTGGCATGATGCGAATAGGTTGCTCAAGAGAATCCATAACGACTATTTGTGACAATATTTAATAAGATTCAATTTCCTATACAATGAAATGCATATTTCAGCAACAGTCATAACAGAGTTCAATAGTTTCTCAAGCAACAAAACAACGTAACAAAACTTGCAACTAGATTTAGGCGTGTTTCTAGCGAATCCTAGACCATTTTCCAGCAGATAATCCATCAACCTGTCACATAAGTTAAAATAAAGTCAATACAAAAATGTAAAGGTAAGTACACAAGTTTGCATAAGTATAGTAATAAAGCGTTTACGCATAACCAGCATGTAACACGTAGAGAGGCGAATCAAGTAATCTATCGACACTGATACAAGCTAACCAACATGACTGCGATGTAGAGTATGTGTGATACGTGTTCACCGTAGTGAGCACATAAAGTAAGTGATCCTTAACAACCCCTGAATAAACAGGTGCTGAGTCCAAACTATAGTACTATCGTTGCTAAGGGTGGTAGGGCGAGTCATTAATGTGTAAACATAGCAAACAAACATTCAGCAATTCACGTATAACATGCGAGAGCTGTTAGCATTTATAAAGAGTTTAAGCTTGTGTGCGATGTGTTTTAATAGAGAACGTATGTAACACCCAAAAGTGCGCTAAGAGAAAAAGGGTTCGAGTATACTCACAGTGTGTGTTTAACAGCTAAACACGGTCTGGAATGGATGGAAGGGATCGCCGGATCAGCTTGCGTATGGGAATAGAGGTGCATAAGTCTTCCAAAGTGCTGAAACGGTCGAGTTGAAGTGTCGAGTGGATAAACATAACCTTTGTACGAAGGGAGTGCCTCGAAGCCAGTGCTTTTATACTAGTGGCTTGTTTCCGTGTCCAACATCGAGTGTTCTTAGCGTCTTTCTTCGGGAAATCGAGTGTTCATCCCTCCAGCCTCAAGCTACTGATTAACTTAGAGCCGGAGAGGTCTTTTGAGCTGTTCTGTAACACTCTTAATTTGTACTAGAATTAATCACTAGCTTTAAACATAATTATACCAAAAGATAATAGATTTACATAAGTTTTAGAAGTATCATAACTCCTAGTCAACACATGACCAAGTTAAAACATTCAAAAGTTGTTTAACGTGTGTTTAAAACCCAAACATCAAGACTACAAAAGATCTAAAACATAGCGGAAGCTTCAAAATGGAGTGTTCGGTTCTTCGTTAATCGCTTGATCGCCACCCGTATGAACCACCAATTTACCTATAATTTTAATCCATTGAAAACATTAGTTTTGATGTTATTATATTATAAAATTTACAAGTATTTAACATCAATTTGAAATAACAAGATATAAGGATTATCTTGTTGTCCACCGTAAATTACGGTATCACCGTAATTTACGGTGAGTCTTGGATTGGATTGATCACCGTAAATCAGTAGAGCTACACCGTAACATATATATACTTCACCGTAAATTACGGTACTACCGTAATTTACGGTGGTACCTGGAAATCTCAGGTCTGTTTATTTCACTCATTTCACTCAAATCAATCTCTTGGAATTTACCTTTCTAACATATACAACATCAAATTCTAGCAAATTCTAACATGATATATGTTAAGCACATCAAGAGCAATCCATCATATTCCGAAACCTTAATCAAGTTTTACTTGCTTAATTGACCCGTTTGGCTCGACTAAGGAGTCCTCCTCCATGACGACTACCAACGAGTACTAAACAAATTTAGTAAATCAATAAATTGAACGATTTCATCGCTTACTTCAAACAACTTTTATTCAAGGTTTCAATTACACAATAGAATCATCAAAACTAATTAATGTAACGGGTCAAGTTACATACCTTCAAAGTTTGCCCTTTAAACGTGGTTCGCCACCCGCTTGTCCGCTTGACGCTCCTGCGTCCGTTCCTATAGAGTCCATTTATGACGCGTTTTAGAACTCCCTTTATATCATAATTCGCATAATACATCAATACATCATGATTATGCGTTTAAGCTCAGAATTTCAGTTTTAAGCCTTCATAGAGGCATTTCAACAAACACTTTATGGGCAGAATTTTATATCTTTCGTATTCAAGTTTATAACTTGCTAATTAGCTAACTTAATCATCAATTAGGCCCTCATATAGTATTTATCATCATATTTTTCTGAAATTACTTTCTCTAAGATCAAATTACACTAGAATAATCATCAAAACCCTAGTGTTCATCATCATCATGTAAAACCCACAACCCACCTTCAAGGTGTTCATGGAGATTTCCAGAATTTGGTCATGTTTGCACATGAAATTTGCTAGATTTCACTTCTAAACACCTTATCAATTCTAATCAAATCAAATAACACACATGCAACAACAATATTCTGATTTTCTAAAATCATGAGAAATTCAAGTTAAGAGATTTCATTAGATTTCACATACCTTACAATCCTCTTGTGATGAGGATTACGATTTTAGACTAAGTTCCTGATTTCTACTTGGATTAATCCCTCAATTTTGCAAGATAATCAGATTTTAGGTTTTGGAGAAGTGGGGGTCGTCCCCTTGCTTCCTGTAATCGACCAAATCCCCTAAGTGGGGTGTTTGGTTGGGTTTTATTTGTTTAATGGAAATCAAAGTTTCAAGTTTAACAACCTAAACCCTTCAACTTTGTCAAACATTGATTTTAATTACTTTTAACCCTACTTTAGGTTATTTCTAGACTTTTGACTAATTAGGTTAAAATTCCTAGTTAGTAAATTCTCGTTTATTTAAACCTTACTAATTCCAGTTTAAGGTTTTACATTTTTTTTTTTTTTTCGGGGTGTTACAAGTCCACCCCCCTTAAAAGGGTTTCGTCCTCGAAACCGTAATACATACCGAATAAAGTAGGGTGAAGACGTTGCATCTCCTCTTCGGACTCCCATGTAGTGTCCGAACCCTTTCTATGCTCCCATTTGACTTTGACTTGGTCAATTTGTTTATTTCGTAAACGTTTGACCTTTCTGTCCAAAATTTCAACCGGTCTTACCGCATAATTTAGACTATTATCCACTTCGATATCATCGTAATGGATATAGGTCGTTTCGTCTGCTAGGCACTTTCTTAATTGAGATACGTGAAACGTGCCATGGATCCCACTCAGCTCTTCCGGTAGTTCAAGACGGTAAGCTACCTTGCCAACTCTTCCGATAATTCTAAATGGCCCGATAAACCTTGGGCTTAACTTCCCCTTCTTTCTAAATCTAATAACACCTTTCCATGGGGACACTTTTAGCATGACCATGTCACCCACTTGAAATTCAATTGGCCTTTTCCTTTTATCTACATACGCCTTTTGCCTGTCTTGAGCCGCTTTCAAGTGTGCCCGAACTTTATCGATCTTTTCGTTCGTGGCTCGTACTATGTCTTGGTGGGCGAGTTCACGCGGACCCACTTCACCCCAACAAACCGGGGTTCGACACTTCCTACCGTAAAGCAGTTCGTATGGTGCCATTTTAATACTAGATTGGTAACTGTTGTTATACGAAAACTCGACTAACGGTAGGTGAACATCCCAACTGCCTCCAAAGTCTATTATACACGCCCGTAGCATGTCTCCCAATATTTGTATCGTTCTTTCACTTTGTCCATCTGTTTGAGGATGGTACGCAGTGCTGATGAACAATTTGGTCCCCATTTGTTCTTGGAAATCACGCCAGAAATTCGAAGTAAACCGGGTATCCCTATCGGACACGATGGACACCGGCACTCCATGACGTGCTATGATTTCATTGGTATAGACTTCTGACATCTTTTCTGACGTATAAGTCTCACGAATCGGAATGAAGTGAGCACTTTTCGTCAACCTATCCACCACTACCCATATGGCATCAAAACCACGACTCGTCTTAGGCAGCTTGGTTAACAGGTCCATTGTAATATGTTCCCATTTCCAAACCGGAATTTCTAACGGTTGAAGTTTACCGTATGGTTTCTGGTGCTCCGCCTTGACTTGTAAACATGTCAAGCATTTTTCCACGTATTTCGCCACGTCCCTCTTCATTCCGGGCCACCAGTAATTTTGTTTCAAATCATTGTACATCTTGGTCGCACCCGGATGAATTGAATAACGGGATTTATGAGCTTCTTCAAGTAGAAGCGCCTTTACTCCGCAGGTATGTGGGACCCATATCCTTCCGGATCGAGTCTTTAACCCGTGATTCCCATCCGACAAGTCTTTCAACTGACCAATTATTCTTTCCTTCTTCCAATTTTCTTCTTTTACTGCTTCTAATTGCGCCTCTCGAATACGTTCAAGTATACCCGAGGTTACCACGAGTTGCATTGATCGTACTCGTATCGGGACATAATCCGCTTTTCTGCTCAGAGCGTCCGCTACCACATTTGCCTTTCCGGGGTGATAATGTATCTCACAATCATAGTCTTTCACCGTTTCCAACCATCGCCTTTGTCGCATATTTAACTCCTTCTGATCGAAGAAGTATTTCAAGCTCTTGTGGTCGGTGAATATGGTGCATTTTACCCCATACAAGTAATGCCTCCATATTTTTAATGCAAATACTACCGCTGCCAGCTCGAGATCGTGCGTGGGGTATTTCTTCTCGTGTATCTTCAACTGTCTCGAGGCATAGGCTATTACTTTACCCCGTTGCATCAACACACAACCGAGCCCCGATAACGAAGGGTCCGAATAGACCACCATGTCTTCGACTCCGTCCGGCAATGTCAGTACCGGAGCTTGAGTTAGCCTTTCCTTTAGCGTCCGAAACGCTTTTTCTTGATCGACTCCCCAAATAAACCTTGCTTTATTTTGGGTTAGCTTTGTTAGCGGCGATGCAATCTTGGAGAAATCTTGAATGAATCTCCTATAATACCCAGCAAGCCCCAAAAAGCTTCTAATTTCAGAAGGGTTCTTCGGGGGATTCCATTTTGACACCGCCTCTATCTTTGACGGGTCCACTAAAACTCCATCGGCACTTATGACATGACCGAGAAATTGTACCTCTCGTAACCAAAAGGCACATTTAGAAAATTTTGCATAAAGCTTCTCTCGTCTAAGTGTCTCTAACACTTCTTGTAAGTGGCGTGCGTGTTCGGCTTCACTTTTCGAATACACTAAGATATCATCGATAAACACGATGACTGACTTATCCAACATTGGCTTGCAAACCCGGTTCATGAGGTCCATGAAAGCCGCGGGCGCATTTGTTAGCCCAAATGACATCACGAGAAATTCGTAATGTCCGTATCTTGTGCGGAAAGCCGTCTTCGGCACATCTTCTTCTTTGACCTTTAGTTGATGATACCCCGATCTAAGGTCAATTTTAGAAAACCAATTCGCACCTTGTAGTTGGTCGAATAAATCATCTATTCTCGGGAGCGGGTATCGGTTCTTTACCGTGAGTTTGTTTAACTCCCGGTAATCAATACACATACGCATGCTCCCGTCTTTCTTCCTCACGAACAATACCGGTGCGCCCCAAGGAGACACACTCGGCCTTATGAATCCCTTATCAAGCAGGTCTTGGATTTGGGACATCAACTCTTGTAGTTCCGACGGTGCAAGTCGGTACGGGGCTTTTGCTACAGGTTTCGCGCCCGGAATCAATTCGATCCCGAACTCTACTTCCCGTTCAGGCGGTATCCCCGGTAAATCTTCCGGAAAAACATCTTCATAATTTCGTACTACCGGTATATCTCCAATCTTTCGTGATTCTTTCTCGGTCTCATTTGCATAAATTATGAATGCCTTGCATCCTCGTTTCATGAGCTTGTGAGCTTTCAACATCGAACATACTATGGGGTTGCCTCGTTTTTCGCCATAAATGGTGACGTGTTTTCCGCTCGGAGATGTTAGTTTTATCTCTTTGCGAAAACACACGACCTTTGCATGGTATTGAGATAGCCAATCCATCCCCACGACTACTTGGAATTCTCCCATCGACATCGGGATTAGATTTATCAATTATTCTTCATCATCAATGCTCAGTTTACAATTTTCACATACATCACAAACAATAAAACTTTTGTTATTACCTATCTCTACTTCTAAAGGCACAGGTAATTTGGTTAAAACAAATGAAGGATGTCGAATAAACCCATATGAAACAAAGGATTTATTCGCACCCGTATCAAATAACACGTGTGCGGGAATTGAATTTACAGCAAATATACCTGAGACCACATCAGGTTCAATCTTCGCTTCTGCGGCAGTTAGTTGGAAAGATCTTGCCTTTGCTTTCGGGGCTTCACCTTTTGATTCTTGCCCATCCTTCTTTCCGACCAATTCCGGGCATTCCGACTTCTTGTGACCCGTTCGATAACAGTTGTAACAAACCGTCACTTTCTCCGGGCACGTCATAGCCATATGTCCCGTTTTCTTGCATATGGGACAAGGCTTATCCTTGTAACGACATTCGCCTTTATGATTTTTTCCCACAAATTTTGCAACCTGATGTACCACTTTTAGCATCTGATTTCTTTGCTGATTCATTCGTTCTTGCTTTCTTGGCAGGGCTTGGATTCACATCTTGTGCCCTTCGTTCACCCCGTTCTATACTCTTTTTCAATTCAATCTCCCTTTCCCGAGCCGCATTGACAATCTCGGTAAGGGTCTCGTACTTTGAAGGGGTTATAAACTCCCTATATTCCGCGCTTAGCATGTTATGATAATAATAATAGACCTTTTGCTCTTCATTCGTTATCAAATCATCACAGAACTTCATCTTGTCCATAAACATCCCCGTGATCTTGTCTATGGATTCACCTTTGTGCCTGAGTTGCATGAACTCTTCTTTGATTTTATTTATGACCGCCTTGGGACTATGGTGTTTGAGAAAAGGCATCTTAAACTCCTCCCATGTCATGGCCTTAGCCGCTTCACTTCCAATCTCCTTCTTTTTGTTATCCCACCAATCTTTCGCTTGACTTCTTAGTTGACCCGTACCATAGGCTACGTAGTCTTCTTCGTCACAATGGGTTCTCTCGAATACCCCTTCGATGTCACTTAGCCATCGTTGGCACACTATTGGGTCAACCTCCCCATTATATATTGGTGGTTTACAAGCCATGAATTCCTTGTATGAACAAGGCTTTCGTCCTCCACGCTTTTCCTTTGCTACATTTGAATCATCTTCCAGCTTCTTGATTCTATCTTCTACTATTGATAAAACTGTGTTTTGAATTTTATCAATAAAGTCCGACAAACTGTTTTCGATCGCCTTTCCAACTTCTTCGGCAATCACTTCTTTCATCTGTTCGGTGACTCTTGGCACCGCATTATCATTGTCTCCATCAGCCATTTCGATTTCTGAAATGTTCACATAGATTGTTAAACATTCCATTTATAACACATGCTTTACTTGTTTTGATTTAATCAAGTTCATAACTTGATTTAATCATTCTTGTTTCAATTCAATCAAGTTCGTAACTTGATTTAATCATTCTTGTTTCTATTCGATCAAGTTCGTAACTTGATTTAATCATTCTTGTTTCTATTCGATCAAGTTCGTAACTTGATTTAATCATTCTTGTTTCTATTCGATCAAGTTCGTAACTTGATTTAATCATTCTTGTTTCATGCATTTCTTGTTTTTGAGTGAGCTTACACACTCTTTTCATGCATATTTGTTCATTTCTCATTTTATACATAGTACATAATTTATTAACAAAACAAGTTAATTCTTACCGGACGATCGATCAAGCTTGAACCGAACACTTATTGACAACCATGAGCTCTGATTACCAACTTGTAACACTCTTAATTTGTACTAGAATTAATCACTAGCTTTAAACATAATTATACCAAAAGATAATAGATTTACATAAGTTTTAGAAGTATCATAACTCCTAGTCAACACATGACCAAGTTAAAACATTCAAAAGTTGTTTAACGTGTGTTTAAAACCCAAACATCAAGACTACAAAAGATCTAAAACATAGCGGAAGCTTCAAAATGGAGTGTTCGGTTCTTCGTTAATCGCTTGATCGCCACCCGTATGAACCACCAATTTACCTATAATTTTAATCCATTGAAAACATTAGTTTTGGTGTTATTATATTATAAAATTTACAAGTATTTAACATCAATTTGAAATAACAAGATATAAGGATTATCTTGTTGTCCACCGTAAATTACGGTATCACCGTAATTTACGGTGAGTCTTGGATTGGATTGATCACCGTAAATCAGTAGAGCTACACCGTAACATATATATACTTCACCGTAAATTACGGTACTACCGTAATTTACGGTGGTACCTGGAAATCTCAGGTCTGTTTATTTCACTCATTTCACTCAAATCAATCTCTTGGAATTTACCTTTCTAACATATACAACATCAAATTCTAGCAAATTCTAACATGATATATGTTAAGCACATCAAGAGCAATCCATCATATTCCGAAACCTTAATCAAGTTTTACTTGCTTAATTGACCCGTTTGGCTCGACTAAGGAGTCCTCCTCCATGACGACTACCAACGAGTACTAAACAAATTTAGTAAATCAATAAATTGAACGATTTCATCGCTTACTTCAAACAACTTTTATTCAAGGTTTCAATTACACAATAGAATCATCAAAACTAATTAATGTAACGGGTCAAGTTACATACCTTCAAAGTTTGCCCTTTAAACGTGGTTCGCCACCCGCTTGTCCGCTTGACGCTCCTGCGTCCGTTCCTATAGAGTCCATTTATGACGCGTTTTAGAACTCCCTTTATATCATAATTCGCATAATACATCAATACATCATGATTATGCGTTTAAGCTCAGAATTTCAGTTTTAAGCCTTCATAGAGGCATTTCAACAAACACTTTATGGGCAGAATTTTATATCTTTCGTATTCAAGTTTATAACTTGCTAATTAGCTAACTTAATCATCAATTAGGCCCTCATATAGTATTTATCATCATATTTTTCTGAAATTACTTTCTCTAAGATCAAATTACACTAGAATAATCATCAAAACCCTAGTGTTCATCATCATCATGTAAAACCCACAACCCACCTTCAAGGTGTTCATGGAGATTTCCAGAATTTGGTCATGTTTGCACATGAAATTTGCTAGATTTCACTTCTAAACACCTTATCAATTCTAATCAAATCAAATAACACACATGCAACAACAATATTCTGATTTTCTAAAATCATGAGAAATTCAAGTTAAGAGATTTCATTAGATTTCACATACCTTACAATCCTCTTGTGATGAGGATTACGATTTTAGACTAAGTTCCTGATTTCTACTTGGATTAATCCCTCAATTTTGCAAGATAATCAGATTTTAGGTTTTGGAGAAGTGGGGGTCGTCCCCTTGCTTCCTGTAATCGACCAAATCCCCTAAGTGGGGTGTTTGGTTGGGTTTTATTTGTTTAATGGAAATCAAAGTTTCAAGTTTAACAACCTAAACCCTTCAACTTTGTCAAACATTGATTTTAATTACTTTTAACCCTACTTTAGGTTATTTCTAGACTTTTGACTAATTAGGTTAAAATTCCTAGTTAGTAAATTCTCGTTTATTTAAACCTTACTAATTCCAGTTTAAGGTTTTACATTTTTTTTTTTCGGGGTGTTACATGTTCAGTCACATGCGGGAACATGGGCTGGGCTGTACGAAGCCGGGCTTCGTACAAACCAGTTTGGCTCGCGTAAGTGGCTGTTTTTTGGCGTTGGAAGCTGTGTTTTCGCCTGAATCGGATGTATTTTTGAGTCCTTTTCATGAGGTTTCGACACCACTTCGTCCCACTATTCAGTGAACGAAACATATGTCGGTTTTGGTCCGTTTTTAGTGTAAAAATCGAGTTTAAAATGTTTTTTCCTTGGATTAAACACTTGGTGAGTGCGAAATCTTCAGATCTCTATCTTGGGAAGCCAAAGCTAAGCCCAATACACTCGTTTAAGTGTAGATCCGTGATAAAGTCAGAAGTTTTGATGAAAAAGATGAAGTTTTTGTAAAAAGAGAGAATTTTAGACAAAATCGGAGATAAACTCGTGAAAAATCATAGTGGAAATCGTTGTGATACTGGTAAAAATAACGGATCTTACTTGGAAATGCAGAGAGAACAAGTTGGGAGTGTTCTTGAGTGAAATGGCAGCAAGTGAGAATGAGAGGAAATGGCTAGGTATTTATAGAGGATCGCAGCAAGCTTGGTTCGAATCCGGTGCCTTCGTATGAAGGCAGTGCCTTTTCGTACGAAGCCTCCTGTTTTGTACGAGAACTTCCCGTTTCGCATGTAGGATGTTCGTTTTGTGCGTTTGGGTGCGTTAGTTAGTTCGAGCACTTTGAGTATTTTAGCGTGATGTTAAGTGGTGTGTTGCGTTGCATTTTAACGTGAGAAATCGAGTTGCGAGAGTGAGCGATTGAGCGTTTTAAGCGATGTGTTGATACTCGTTAATATAAATATTATTTAAACACACAAATAATATTAATAATATAAATAAATCCGCGTCTTGAGTTTGCATTGCGATGAGCGTTTAAGTAAGTAATAAACGTTTAAATGTGATAAATAAGCGATAAAAATGTGTTTAAATATGTAGTTAACCCATGGTAATCATCGAATCTCATAGTACAAGCGTTTACGAATGGAACAATGATAAAATGAGAACAACCAAAAGTCGGGTTGTTACACCACTGCCGTCCATGACTCGAAAGCATCGGAGTGGTTATAATACTCCAATACTCCATTCTTTCTCTTTACTAAAAACATTCCCTTTTCATCGTTATACGCCCAACTTACAATCCCAGACCTGTTGCCATACACATCAAATCTATCCTTTTCTATTGTGACGACTGTTAGGGGATAAATTTTATTAACTATGGATCACATATCCACAGACCAACCTGGATCACTGATCCTTAATAAATGATGCAGGAAGTCTGAGAATCACGGATCCTTATTATTTCGTAACTTCTCTAACAATTGTTCTCTGTATTTTCTCATGATATTATGCAGGTCATGGACGACAAGGGCCAAGTCATGGTGAGAATCTCGGTTCATATTCGTTGAAGATGCCGCACATGTTCAATTAGCTTAACGTAAACTAGCTTGGATGTGGTCATCTTACATTTTCGGACTAAGTTGTTATTTCCATTTAAAGGGGTTGATCAAGTGTTTAGATAGATAGAACGTTACTAGCAGAAACATACACACTCTCTCGAATACCAGCACTCGAATACACTCTCACATTAGCAAACATTGTAGCACACTTGATCAACATCCGAAGTTGTAAACATTTTTGTTCAATATACTTGATAGTGATAATTTCACTATCCGAGATTTTTTGTGCCGGAGATCTCATAAGGATCAAAGGTTTTTTCCCCGTATAAATCATTGTGTTCATTGTTCTTAACATTTCACATTTGATCATTCACTTATTCAACATACAAGCACACTACCTCACAAAATCAGATATAGTTACATTATCCTTTGTTTGATTTTTGACCAAAACAGTTTGGCGCCCACCGTGGGGCAAATGGTGCTTCCATTTTTAGAAAAAAAATCTGTTTTTTGTTCATTTCTGTTCAACATCATTATTTCCATGGCTTCTCAAGGAAAATCCACTTCAAGTGCCATGTCGGCGGTTACCTCATCCCAAATCAATGCATCATTACCTCCTATTCCACAACCATACCAGAAGAATCGGGATAATACACAAAGAAGACATCACCAGTCTTCCAAGGATCAAAAGTTTCTACTAGTTCTTCATCTACTAATACTAACAGTGATATTTCTGTTTTGTTTTCGCAGATAAAAAGCTATATGGAACAACAAGACAAGACTAACCAGAGGATCCTCCGGGAGATTGATGACATAAAGAAACAGAAGAGGCCAGCAGAAGATCACTCTCCACTGGTGCCCAGGATGTTGGACTTTGTCAGCCCAACAAATGCAGCACAACAGTACAGGATGACATAAAGAGTTATATGTATATTTTATTTATATTTATATTTATTGTTTTTTATTTAAAGATAAAAATAATAGTTATAAAATAAAATAAAAATGGAAAAGTGCCAAAATCGTCCCTTAGGTTTGAGAATTGACAAAATCGTCCATGGAAGTTAACGATACATTTTAATTAAGTTAGTGATTTGGATAGAAATGAAAACATAGAATGAAACCTTAGGGGTCTCGTTACAAAAAGTTTCACTTTTGGACTGAAATGAAAAAAGTGACCAAACTCATAGATGATTTTAGCATTTTAAATAATTTTAAAAATAGAAAGCAGATCATGATTTAGATCATGACCACACAATATATAGTGGTGAATGATGATTGGTGAATAAGTATAGAGTGACGTAACATTAACGTAGAAATTGGTGATGATAATTTAGGTTATAACCACACCACATACCACATATCCTAAAAGAAATTTGATGTTTGAAAAAAAGGAGGGCACAAATGTGTGGGTTGCAAATAAAGTAATCGTTGAAGGTGACATAAAATTTGTTTGCATGATCCATGCAACACTAAATTCCCTTCAAATCCCACATGACGTAATGCAAACTTAATAAAATAATGAACTTAAATTCTCTTCTCTCAATTCTCTTTCATGAAACACGCTTTCATCCTGAATTGCTGATATACTTCGTGAACTATAATGTTAAACTGTGAAACTAAACAATATATGTTAATCAAAGACAAGCTCGATCGAGGCCTTTTGATGGAATTTTGTCAACGTTTCTTTTTTATCATATGTTTTGCAAATTGCAGTATACAAACTAAAGAGAATGATATGGGTTACATTTTTTATTTATTTTACATATAATCAAATAATGCCCAAAGTATCTATCTAATGAAGTAATTAAACATTGTCTTATTAATGAATCAAAGTATATGTGAGAAATTGTGTAGAGTTGCAGTTCGACTGACTATGTTATATAGAACAAACTACGTTTTTTTTTGGAAAGATTATGGATTGCTTGTATATCATATATAATCAAGGAGAATAAATTGAGATGGTATGGGTTCGTGAAGAGGAGACTAAGGACCAAACCAGTTAGAGTCATTGGAACCCTCTCTATGGAGGGGAGGATAAGTAGAAGCGGACCCAAACTGACTTGAGATTAACGGATTAGGCAGAACTTGCTAGACTTGCATCTCTCCATGGTTATAGTCGAGGATAAGACTTCGTGGACATGTAGGGTTAAGGATAAGGAATTATATGAGAAAAGTATAGATTTGTTTTAGGAATTTAGCTTTTCCTATACTTTTGGTGTCCTTTGTATGTTCCTTCGTTTTATGAACTTTAGATTCCAGGAGAAGCACTCTATTTTAAAATAATATTTTCATGCCCACAAATAGTTTTGAAGCTAAGGGGTTCTATGAAATCAATCTCTATATCCACTGTGATAAAGTTATGTTTCGCCTACATACCATTTTCTCACATCTTATTAAATAATTTTACTAGATGTGAGATTTTATTAGGTATGATTATTGATGTATTTGTATATGTCTGTATAACAAATTGGCCTAATAAACAATATTTATAGAAGGATGTTATTAATGTTACCATGGCCGGCCTTGGGGGAGGGCGAGAAGGATCACCGGCAAGGGCCTGATATTTCGAGAGGCACGTTTTTATGAAAAAAAACCCCAATATGTATATGTAAAATATTTTTTTAATCGGGTACATACATCCATACAAACACCAACATAGGCTCATTTACAAAACTATTCTTATGGTTTAGATTAGTTATTAACCCCTTTGGCATTAGGTTTAGACATTTAGCGGGCCAAATACCCAATTTCGTTAAGGCCTAAGGGCACATATTTTCGAGCTTGAACATGGTACATGAATTCTCAGGACCGGTCCTGAATGTTACAAGATTTTTTTATTCAATTGGTATTCTGCAAATCGAACCGGCCATTAAACCAATGAGCGCTTATACTACTGCTTCACTAGTTTGTTAGAGCGTTCACATTCTATCCATCAAAATATGTGAGGGGGAGTTTTTATATTATAAAGGGTATAAAAAGTGGTTGTGAGTGGATGAGAGAGAAAATGTTACTGTTCATCTGTATATTTGGGGGGACACTGTTCACCCAGTATAATTTTTTTAATATATATTGAAAGTGGTTGTGAGTGAAGGAGAGAGAAAAATGTGATGATAATATTATTTAATTGAAAAGGAGAGAGAAAAAGTATTTGTTTTTAGTGGAATGTATGTATAATTTGATGGTTTGGATGTGAATGCTAGTTAAACCAGAAACTGAATGACGTCATAATTAATTAATTAAAAAACTATATATTACATAAAACTTTAAGTAGTATACTTTTATATTATTCATTTACATAAAACTTTAAGTAGTATACTTTTATATTATTATACATATCAATTTAAACTCTTGATGAATAGTATTCATCAGTTTTAAGGATTTGTTTTTTATTTTTTATTAATGCTTATATATCACCCTATTTGATTTTTAATAATAAATGATCATATTTAAGTATTTGTTTTTTAACTTTTATTATTTATTATTATATTTTATTTTTAGTAATAACTTACATTTGTTAACTTTTTAAAAATCTAAATCCTTAACATTTTTTAACATGCTAAGTTATATGGTCGCATGTTGTGACGGTACGTTACGACGGGCATTAGATCGGTATAGATTCGGTTAGTTACAATACTGATACAATACATGCACTCGGTATAGAAATCAACACGTGATTTATATGGACCGAAAACGATAAAATCGAACACTGGCACCGACACCGATGTTCGAACGGTATCGACCGGTTTAGATTGTCATGATATTGTTTCTGATATTCATTTATTGTTGTAAACAAAGTTGTATAAACGAAATTGCTTTAGATAGATAACTGATGCGTGTCGAGTGTGATAGGTTTTTAATGTATATTTTAAGCCCGTTTAACACTTTAGCCAAGTTTTAAATTTATAAAACACGATATTTACTAACACTATACACACATATGGGCAAGTGCACCCATCGTGAGCGTAGTATAGTGTTGGTAAGATACCGAGGTCGTCCAAGGATGATGCGTGTGTGGTGGTATATATTTTTATGTATATTTTTAGCCCTTTTTAACACATTAGTCAAGTTTTAAATTTATAAAACACGATATTTACTAACACCAAACACACATATGGGCAAATGCACCCATCGTGAGCGTAGTATAGTGTTGGTAAGATACCGAGGTCGTCCAAGGACACAAGAGCTTTTAATACCGGTTTATCCTCAACGTCTAATCAAATCAAAATTTTAGAAAAAGGTTTTAAACTAGAAAATAAAAACTAAAAATACTGAAAAATAAAAATAAAAATAAAACAGATAGACAAGATGAATCACTTGGATCCGACTCGCCTTTAGTGTAACCTTTGATTATTTCCGCACTTTTACACTTTTTAAGAGATTATCTTAGTTATTGTAGTAGGCCCCACTTTTGAAGGTGACATTACACTCAACCCAGTAGTTTGAGTCAGCAAGGATACAATCCTAAACGGTTGGATTATTGAAATATAATTAATTAAGTTATTAATGCGTAATGTGGTAGGCCCCTCTTTTGAAGGTGACGTTACCCTCGGCTAAGTAGTTTGAGTCAGCATGGATACAATCCTAAGTAGCCGGGTTAATATATTAATAGTAGTTTACATATGAGGGGATCAAGGAGTTCGGACGTCCGCCATCCAATACCAGTGGGTATTGAATGAGGTCCTACTAAACTTGACCCAGGTCCTTGCAGGATCTATACACTGAACAAGGCAAGACTATTACCAAACCATTCCCTTTAACCGCCGACCAGGTAGCCAACATATCTCCATATAGACCGTGGAGATATGAATGGTGTAAATCTTTTATTTTATATAGACAGTAAAATAATGCCAAGACACCACGGACAAATGATAAGGAAGATTCACCTTCAACGTAAGAAACTAGTTCATATTAAAAGAAACCAGAAAAACCAAATAATGAAGAGACCGAATTCTTTTTAATGTGAGTATTTAATGTTGAAGTCCTATATAATCAACAAATGAAAAAAAAAAAAAAAGTTCACTCGCCACTATTTGAACCGGTGTGGGGCCCTATCTCCGGTTCGACCGGCAAGTCCAGTGCTGTTTTAACAACATACATTGATATTCTTTGTGAAATTTGCTAAACTAAATTATGACTAATATTCGAATACTTTTTAACAATGTGCAATATCATATTCGATTCACATGCCTATGTCAAACATTAGAAAATGGTGGTTTTCCAACTTTGCCCTTTTAACTAAATCTCACTTCTATAAATAGCAATCTTCCTTTATTCCTTTTACAAACCAACTAGAGAAAGCAACAAGAAGAAAACGATAATTATGAAGATCATCAAAGGGCTTGCGGTGATGATCTTTATGGGCTACCTTGTCCTTTGGATCGTCACACCAACCAGTGTCTTTTATAATAAGTGGCTCGTTATGGAACGAGCACACACCACTTCTACTTACTTTGGAGCTCAAGGTAATTTGGTTCCATTACACATCTCATAACTCGATTCTACTAGTCTAATTACATCATAATATCAAAAAGAATAACATATAAATTAGAGTAAAATGTCCAAATGGTCACTAAGTTTAGACTACTTTTCCACTTTAACTTCAGTTTAAAAACAAAACCTTTTATATCTGGGTCCTGAGAATTCATTTTTGTTGTCTTTTTTATTCAATTGGCAAACTGGGTTTTAACTTTCTGTTAACTTCACCCCTTTTTTCGGTTTCCTCATTTAAATGAAGGGTATAATTGTCATTTTATGCCATGATATATTTTGTTTTTTTTTTTTTCTGCTTTAAACGCGTATAAACTTTAGGCCCGATGATGTTGCTCTACACGTGCCCTATTTTGCTCATGGCCATCATGGGAAGTGTATATAACCATTCAAGAAAAAGGGCGAACCAAAACCGAAATGAAGGGTATAATAGTCATTTTCAGTCAGTTAAATATTTATGTAAGTTTTTATCGTTTTTATCATTGTTAATAATATAGTTTATCTTCTCAAATTTCAGGGACAAAAAAGCTACCCAAGATAACTTGAATATATGGAGAAGGCCAATGATCATCAAAGGTCTGGGGATCGTCTCGAAAATCGAGCTCGCGTTCTTTGTTATGTTTATAGCTCTCATTGTCTGGTCTTTCACCTCATACTTACATGTTGGTTTTGCCTATATTACCCCTGCAATAGCTGCAGAATACGGAGAGAAAGTGTACGTGATGAATCAATATCTTGTTTTGATAGTTTTCAGATCGACTCGGGGTCAAGTTGACTCGGATCATCGCTTGTTACACGTGGTACTAATCCGTGGTTCATGTTTTGGTTGACAGTTGGGAAATGAAGTTGGATACAGTGGCTCTACGGTTCGGGTTAGTTGGTAATTTATGTCTAGCATTCCTGTTCTTTCCAGTGACTCGAGGATCGACTATATTGTCGCTGTTCGGGCTGACTTCTGAGGCTAGCATCAAGTATCACATATGGCTTGGGCATATTGTTATGACCATCTTCACTGCTCATGGTGTTTGTTACATTATTTATTGGATCATAATGAAGCAGACATCAGAGGTACTCTCTCTCTCTCTCTCTCTCTCTCTCTATATATATATATATATATTGTTACATTATTAGTTGTTTAAAGATAAATATCGTATTTGGAAAATTACATAACAAGGGCAGGTAAACGATAAATTTGGAAAATGAAGATACAGCCCATAGTAGTTGCAATATTTTGCACTTTAAAATTAGTCATTTTTTCTATGCTGCTCCAAGATCATTGACCTAATAAATAATGTTTTAATTTAGATGTTGAAATGGGCAAAAACCGAGATATCGAATGTAGCGGGGGAGTTGTCTTTGATAGCAGGATTAATAATGTGGGCAACAACGTTTCCTAGGATTCGACGAAAGATGTTTGAGGTTTTCTTCTACACGCATCACTTATACATCCTCTTCGTCGTGTTCTACGTGTTCCATGTTGGCATAGCGTATGCCTCCACCATACTTCCCGGATTCTACTCTTCATGATTGATCGATTCTTGAGAGTTTTGCAATCAAGAGGGAATGTTCGTTTGGTTTCCACGCGTGTTCTTCCATGTGAAACTCTCGAGCTCAATTTCTCCAAGAGCAAAGGTAAACTTAAGCACACATATATAAAAGGATACAAAACATAATGTTCTAAATGAGTGATAATATTTTTTCACTGAAACATCTGGTCCCTTATACCAACCAATTTAGTTCGTTTAAGTGTCATAGTCATAATTTTTTTTTCGAATAGGTCTTGAGTATACACCAACAAGCATCATATTCATCAATGTCCCAAGCATTTCAAAGGCTCAATGGCATCCATTCACCGTTACTTCAAGTAGCAATTTGGAGCCTGAAAAGCTAAGTGTTATGATCAAAAGTGAAGGGAGTTGGTCTAGAAAACTCTACCAAATGTTATCATCCCCGAATTCTATTGATCGGCTCGATGTGTGTGTTGAAGGACCTTATGGACCTATCACTACCAATTTCCTAAGGTAAATTGTTCATTAGAATGATTTGTGCGCGTTAGATTAAGTTCAATTTGAATATACTCGCTTATATCAAGTTATGGTTTTAGGCACGATATGTTAGTGATGGTGAGCGGAGGAAGTGGGATAACACCGTTTATCTCAATATTTAGGGAGCTTGTTTACACAACTGAAACCCTAAAATGTAAAGCTCCAAAAATTCTCTTGATAAGTGCGTTTAAAGACTCGTCTGATCTCACCATGCTACAATTGTTATTACCATCATCTGGTGCACCTATAGAGTTTACAAAAATAGAGTTACAAATTGAGGCCTATGTGACAAGAGAGAAACAACCCGTGATTAACGATAAGAAAGTGAGTACCATTTGGCTTAAACCAAAACCCTCTGACGCGCCCATAACTCCCGTGTTAGGAAAAAATGGTTGGTTATGGCTTGGCGCGCTTATTTCAACTTCTTTTGTGGTTTTCCTTTTGTTTATGGGACTTGTAACACGATTTTACATCTATCCTATTGATAAAAACACGAACGAAGTGTACTCAATGGGATCAAGGGCCGCTTTAAATATGTTGCTCATTTGCGTGTCTATAATGGTAACATGTTACATGGGTTTTTGGTGGAACAAGAAGAGAAATGCTATAGATTCGAATCAAATTCAAAACATGGAGGGGGCAACACCCACTAGCACACCTAACTCGTGGTTTTATAACGCGGATAGAGAGCTTGAAAGCGTGCCCCAAGAACCGCTCTTTCAGTCTACCAATGTGCATTTTGGCGAAAGGCCAGATCTTAAAAGTAAGACCTCGACTTATATCCTACGCATCAAAAGTTGTACATTTTAATTTTTTATTTATATGTTAATGTTAATTAGAACCTAACAATTTTGATTTTATTTTTCTGTTTTTGTTAGGAATTTTGTTTGAGCAAAAAGCATCAAGTGTTGGAGTTCTTGTTTGTGGGCCAAAGAAAATGAGGCATGAGGTTGCAAACATATGTTCATCTGGATTGGCTTCAAACTTGCATTTTGAGTCCATAAGTTTCAGTTGGTGATTGGCTTTTGCAAATTACAAGATATGGTGTGCGACTAGTTTTCTTTCTTTCTTTCCTTTTTTTTTTTGTTTTTTTTTTTTTTTTTTTGTTTTTTTTTTTTTTTTTTGTTCCATTAATTCCCACTTTTATGTTTTAACGATTCAAAATTTAAGGCTTGGATTTTGTTCCAATAGAGATATCCAAACATGGAGATGTGTGTGTATCGGATACAAGTGTATGTTTCTTTCCTTTTGTTTGTAAACTTGTAATATTTGAATAAACCGGCCTTTTATTCGCCAAACTCTTTGGATTTGAATTATAGAGCTAGAATTGGGAATATGGATATTCGGGTTGAATTATTACGAAAATTATAAACTGGATTTACGATTCATGTATAGAATAGCCCTTATCGGAGTGGGGGATCGACGTATACTTCATATATTGTTAGAGGGTATTTGGAATTGAGTTTGGAAATGACTTATTAACTTATTTGAGCCAATAAGTCATTTGGAAAAGCTCCAAATTTTGACGTTTAAAAATGATTTGTTAAGTTATTAACTTTTTAACAAAGTCAATAAATCATTTGAGACTCAATCCCAAACACTCTCTTAAAAAAGTAATAATACATACAAATAATAATGAAATTCTTACGGATATATAAGTAGCAATTGGGACTTGTGCTTGCGCTTGCGGAAGGACCGTTAAACCAGACAAAAATAGATGAAAAAACGTTAAACACACATGAAGGTTACAACGTGTTAACTCACAAAAATTAAACCTAAACGTAAAACATATAAAAAATAACTAAGTCAACATAAATTATCAACTTATTTACCAAAGCTTTCAGTCTTAAAAAAAATTAAATACTGATCCAAAACACAAACTAAAAGTGATAAATAATATATAGTTAATAGTAATAATAGAAACTAGTGGGATTAAACCCACATGTTGCATCGGTTGGGAATTTGCTCGGTTTCTATAAAAAACGAAAAAGAAAACCTAAAAAATATAGTTGTAATATGCTCAATAGTCAAAAGGGTAATGAAATGTGTTCGACTCTTGATGTAGCTTACGATGCCAAAAATATACTCTATTTCATATGCCAAATAACGTAAATGGTAAACGACGTCACTATATATAAAAAAAGAAATTAAACCTGGAGACAACTTTGATAACATGTACATGTCTCAATGACATGCTCGGAATTTTATAACACTTCACATACTAGAAATTATTAGCGAAAAACAAAATATTTGAATTTTTATAAAATGTTATGATATATTACTAAAATAACGAAAAGGTTAACGGTTTCACTTTACATAAAAATATAGCAAACCAATCAATACGGTACACGGAAATCAGTTCACTTTATCACGGTAAAGAAGAGTAAACTCAACTATATTTCATCATCTTTTCAAATAAAATTTTATCGAATCGTAGATAAAAATCGACATGTCACTATAGTATATTCGGAATTTGTAAAACATTAAACTATATTACTGAAACAATGAAAATGCTCAGACTATTCTTTTGACTATTTTGACACTCTGACACCTATACAACCAGTAAAGATCTATATAAGATGACTTATGTGAACCGTATACACTTATACAAGTCTCTCATACGACCCACTATATGACCAATACACTTATATGAGCCTCTTATAGGAATTATTATACATTTTGACACTCTGACACATATACAACCGGTACAGGTCGTCTATACGACCCTTATAGAACTTGAACACAGCTCCCTAACTTAGATGCTACTAAAAGTTTTGCTTTTCTGTTGAACCACTTACTCCAAGCAACAAAACTAATCATAATTGTTTTATTCTGTTCCATGAATAAAATCAGAGCAAAATTTAAAAAAAATAAGAAATCTGAAACCGTTAACAAACACAGCCCAAATTTAAGAGTTGCATTCGTGTGGGTGTGCATAATTTAAATTATAATTCAGTCTAGTTATAATCCCTTTAAATCATTCACAATAGCTCCTAAATTCCTTAATTTTTTTTTAAATAATTCAATCTAGTTATAATCCCTTTAAATCATTCACAATAGCTCCTAAATATTAGTCAACGTATATTCACAGAAGATATTCTACACTTAACAATATAATATCATTTGTATATTTGTAGAGATTGTATATTCCATATTTAAGTGATTGGTTAGTTAGGATTCTCATTGTATATATATGTTGTACATTCGTTCAAAGGGAATAAGAAAGCCTTTTCAATTATTCACATGGTATCAGAGCACCCATTGCTCTGAATCCTAACTCAATCGCTTTCTTCTTGAGGCTACGGTCTCTTCCCTCTTGAGGCTACGGTATCGATCTTTCTTTCAGTTTCACTCTACTTCTTCACCCGTTCGATCATGCCAGACACCGTTGAATTGTCCGGCTCCGCCAAAATCCCAACCCCACCTGCGTTGCACCCGGTGTATACCGTCACTAACATCCAGAACAAGGTTCGGATATTGGACGACACGAAAGTTACTTACTCGTCTCGGGTGAAGCTATTCCAACTAAATGCCCGTGGCTACAAGGTGCTCGACCACATCGACGACACCAACACCAGCTAAAGATGACACAAACTATGATTTGTGGATGGAGATTGACGCAATAGTTCTGCAGTGGATTTATGCCACACTCTCAGATGAACTATTGGTTCGTTTTCTTGAACAAGGATCCACCGCGCTTGAGGCTTGGGTTCGTCTCAAGAACATTTTTCTCAATAACAAAGGATCCCGCGCTGCTGCTCTTGACGATGCCTTCACCAATCTAACCCTCAAATCCATGCCCTCACTCCAAGCCTATTGTCAAAAATTAAGAGAACTCGCTGGTCAATTGGATGATGTTGACTGCCCTGTCGATGAGAAACGTCTTGTTATGAAGCTGGTACGTGGCCTTCCTCCAGAGTATGATGTGGTTGCTACTCAATTGAATCAGTCGTTACCTTCGTGGGAGGATGCCGTCAACCTCCTTGACTCTGAAGAGAGACGCCAAAAGGCTCGGGAAAATCCTTCATTTGTTGCAGCTGCCACACACACCACGCCATCTAACACATCTGATTCACCTGCTCCTCACCGTGAAAACACCTACCGAGGCCAACCCAGATCTGGTCAACAGCGTCGCAACAATGGGCCAAGGCCCAATCGTGGCACGACTTCCCAAAATGGCCAGCAGCGTCCTCCACAACCACGTAATGGGCCATGGACTTCCTATTCTCAACAGTGGCCTCTGTACACTCCTTGGTGGGTCGGCCCAACTGGATCACCTGCTGGTTGGGCTCCGCCACGCTGCCCATACCCAACCCAAGCAGGTTGGGCCTCTCCTTGGCAGCCAGGCTTTCAACAACCATCACCCAGGCCTAATGGGAACCGGCCCGCTACTGGATCAACTTCACGTACCTCACCTCAGGCCCATATCACAGATTATGATCCTTTCCAGCCCACAGATATCGTTGAAGCATTTCAAGCAGTACCCACAGCCCAACCAACCGAGTTCGACCCCTTGCAGCCTACTGACATTGGTGAGGCGTTTCATGCATTCACGATGGACTCGGGTGACCCGAACTGGATAATGGACACAGGCGCATCCAACCATCTCCACGACGACTCAGGTATATGTTCTAACTCTTCTCGTATTAGTCCCATTAAATCTATATTAGTCGGAAATGGTCAACGCATGCCTATTCTTGGATCAGGAAACACAACCTTTCCCACCCCAAACAACCTTCTCTTAAATAATGTCCTTTATGCCCCTAAACTTGTTAAAAACCTGATCTCGGTAAGACAATTTACCAACGATAATTGGGTTTCTGTTGAATTTGACCCGTTTGGATTTTCTGTGAAGGATTACAATACTGGGAAGATGTTGACCTGTCACGACAGTGAAGGTCACCTTTATCCTGTCACTGCTCCTGCTCAAGCTTCAACCTCATGTTTACTTGCTGATTCCACTCTCGATTGGTGGCATAATCGACTAGGCCACCCGGGGATTTCCGTCATTAATTCTCTTATTCCAAATAAATTTGTTGCATGCAATAAATCTAGTCGAACTCAGTTTTGCAATTCTTTTCAACTTGCCAAACATAAACGTTTACCCTTTTCATTATCAAATTCTACTACTGTCTTACCATTTGATATCGTGCACTGTGACTTGTGGACATCACCAATCGTATCTAATACTGGTTACAAATATTATATGATTTTGATTGATGATCACACACATTATACATGGGTATACCCCCTTAGATAAAAAATCTGAAACAGTCTCACAATTTATTAAGTTTTACACCTACATTAAAACCCAATTTCATTTACCCATTAAATCATTCCAATGTGATAAAGGTGGTGAATTTAAAAACCATATTTTTAAACAGTTTGCCTCTACACGTGGCATACAATTCCGCTTCTCGTGCCCACACACCTTCCAACAAAATGGGAAGGCCGAACGCATGATCCGACGAATTAACGAGATCTTGCTTTCCATCCATACCCATGCTTCCATTCCAACCACATATTGGGTGGAAGCTCTTCACACTGCTGTCTACCTTCACAATATACTACCCACCAAACTCCTCAATAACTACACTCCTACCGCTGCACTATACCTCCGCCACCCAACATACGATCACCTACGGGTTTTCGGGTGCGCTTGCTTTCCAAATCAATCCTCCACTCGACCCAACAAACTACACCCTCGGTCCTCCTTGTGCGTCTTCCTCGGTTATCCCGCGGATTACCGTTGTTACCGGTGCCTTAACCTATCCACCGGAAAAACATTTTTCTCTCGTCACATTACATTTGATGAAGCATCCTTCCCATTCTCATCCGCCAATACCCCTCGTGACTACACTAGGGGTGTTCATGAACCGATCCGATCCGATCGAGGGCCTGCTCATGCTCGGATTGAATTATAACTGATCCGATCCGAGCGGTTCAAATTTGCAAAACCGAGCGCAAAAGTGATGCTCATGCTCGGATTGAATTTGAATAGATCGGCTCGGTTTCGCTGGGTTTTTACCAAATCCTAAAAAAAAATCGAGCGGATCGTTTTCGCTTGGTTTCGCTCGATTGAATGATAAGGCTTCGTTCAACCAAAAAAAATCTAACTTACTTAAAACATGTCCAAAAATACAGAAGTTTAAAAAACAGAGCGACGATTAAGTGATTGTCCGGACGATGTGTTGCAGCGACTCAGTTGTTTGAAGATTGGAGTGTCACCGGAGAGTGAGAGCGGAGACTATTTTTTTAGGGTTAGATAAGATTTTCATATAATATAGATTTAGGTTAGATTTTCATATTAAATATTAGGATGGGCTGAATATTATTTGGGGTTTTAATTTTTTTTGGGCTATTATATTTTTGGGTTTTTAATCTATATATATATATATATATATATATATATATATATATATATATATATATTATGGGGGAGGTTCATTTGATAAGAAAATTTAATTGAGAAAAAAAAAGAACAAAGGGTACAATTGTAAAATATTAAGTAGTTTTTCTTTAATCTCATTTATTACTATCTTTAAGTAATTAGTTACTCATAAAGACTATCATTCTCAACACTAATTTTTTTTGCCAACACACATAAAAAGTTATTCTACACATTTTAAAATTTATACTACACATATTTAAATTTATCTTACACAACTCGTAATTTATCCTACACATCTAGTAATTTGTCCTACACTCTAAATTATTATTATTATTATTATTTTGAAAAAAAAATTATATTTTGAAAATAAGTTACAAATTTAATGTAGTTAGCTATTAAAGAGGAAGACTAGAAATTAATGATATATGTAAAAAGAAGCATTCTTATTGGTTGAAACTTCTTCTTTTTTCTTCTTACAAAAAAAATTTTCTCGTTTGGACCCTGCACTATATATATATATATATTATTAATAAAAATAATTCGAGCAAAAACGAGCGATCGTTGAGCGAGCGGAGCTTTGCTCATGCTCGGATTGAATTTGAATCGAACCGATCCGATCGGCTCATTTACAAACTGAGCGGGAATCGAACGAACATTTTTCGAGCATTTTTCGAGCGATCGTCGAGCAGTTTGGACAGCCTTAGACTACACTCCTTTGGAGAATGATTTATTATCTCCACTCTTCGCACACCCTTATCCACATCACACTGTCCAGACCACCTCCCAAACTATACCATCTCCGCACATCTTACAACCCACCACAAACCACTCCATTAGTCCAACCCATCTACATTCTACAACCCACTACAACCCTACACATAACACACCGCCCAGCCTCGCAGCCCATTCTCCACCTGATCACCATGCCACCCCAGCCCACACACACTCGCCACTACCTGGCCCAATCCCAGCCCACACCCTAGTTCAGTCCGCCACCCCGTCACCTGGCCCAACTTCAGCCCACTTTCCACCACAGTCCGCCACCCTGTCACCTAGCCCTACTTCAGCCCACTCCCCACTTCAGTCCGCCAATACCCATTCTCGATGGCCTCCTAGCAACATCCATCCTATGACGACTCGTATTAAGGATGGCATTACTAAACCCAAAACCACTTCAGCCTACACACTTCCAGACCCACCTCAATCTCACCCATTCCCACATCTCACATAGCCGCCCAAACTGATCCAAACTGGCTCAGTGCCATGACCGACGAATATAGGGCTTTAATGGATAATAATACGTGGGAGCTAGTTCCACGACCTGATGGTGCTCATATAATTCGTTGCATGTGGCTATATAGACATAAGTTCCATGCTAATGGCTCCTTACAGAGATACAAAGCCCGTCTTGTTGTCAACGGAAAATCACAACAAGTTGGTATTGACTGCTTTGACACGTTCAACCCTGTGGTTAAACCTACCATGATTCGTACCGTTCTTAGTCTTGTCGTCTCGCGTGATTGGCTAATACACCAACTTGATGTCAAAAATGCATTTTTGCATGGGGATTTAAATGAAACCGTATACATGTTCCAACCCCCCGGATTTGTAGACAAACAACACCCCTCATATGTGTTTCGGTTACGCAAATCACTTTATGGGTTAAAACAAGCACCCCGGGCATGGTATCATCGGTTTGCAACTTTTATCACTAAATGCGGGTTTCGTAGTGCGTCTTGTGATACTTCTCTCTTTGGTTACAAACAAGGCTCCAGTACTGCCTACTGTAACACCTCGCAAAATCATGTTCAATATAGTGACGACACGTGTCATGGACTTTAAACGTGTAACGAATTGATTACGAAGGACTAAAGTCATCAAACGAAGAGAGTTTATGTGTAGAACGATCCAAAGTATCAACATTTGAAAATTTTGCCTTTCAACAACCCTACATGATGTTTATATCCTTAAACGAATAATTTGTGAAGCGCACGAATCCGTTTGTGGAAGAAAGTGAAAACTTACAAGGCGCGAGGGTTAAACGTGTCAACATGTTTAATTAATACATCTGAGTGACCTTTTAATGAACCCGGAGCTTCGTAACGATTAATTATATTCCCAAGAACAAGTAACAAAAATTTCACAAGGTTTCGATGTCGTTTGAGATAAATACGTTAACTTTTGTGAATTAAGGGTTAAAAGCGTCAACGAGGCAAAACTTGTGTTTTCGGTTATCATTTAACGAAACCGGACCTAAAAATGTTTGGTTATTCTCCAAGGATCACAAGAATATAAATTATTTGGGTTAAAAGTGCTTAAAATGAAAGATATTGCGTTTTAAAAGGTTCAGGGGGTGAAAATGTCAAGTTTGAAACTTGCTGAGCTGGTTACCCCTATGGTGGCGTCACGCCACAACAACCACCCTCTGCCGTCGCGCGACGCGATGGACTGATCCGGGCAGAAGCATGCACAGGTGCAGGTCACTGCACCTCTCTTCACCCTTGCATGGTTTAATTCGATTCTAGGGGCTTGTTTGATGGTTTCTTCTACCACCACAACACCTGTAAACATCTGGAAGCCTCCCTAAATAGGTGTAATGATCTTAGCAAACTCAAATCTCCTATAAATAGCCCCCATTTTGATCACTTAGAACTTGCAACTTCAAATTTCCATTCTCCCAATCTTTGGAGCTCTCTAAATCATTCTCTGGAGCATCCTACTTGGGAAGGAAGCTCTCTTAGTATAAATCTTCATGCTAAGGACTCTTGTAAGTGTACTTAGCCTCTGTAACTAAGTTTTCATTAGTGTAATGACCGAAAGTCAAAGTTAGCGTTATTAAGCTTTGACTTAGTGATTAATCACAAACGGTCCAGCCATTATTCGAATTAAAAGTGACTATGTGTTGGTAATTATGTAGGTATTAAACCCTTAAAAGGGCACCTTCAAATTATCATGTTATCTCAGTCAATTTTCGGGTCAAACTTATTAATAAAAAGTCAAACGGGTCAGTTTTTGCAAAATAACTCATAACTGATAATGCTGAAGTTATGGAACATGTTTTAACACTTAAATAACTTGGTAAATAATATAAGAACATGTCTAGGCATATTCAACCCGACAAATTCTGAGTTTAGGCTCGGTTCGTAACCGAAAGTCACAAAAGTAGACTTTTGCTTTGACTTTCAATTCTGACCCGATTTAGCTTAGTTTAGATATACCTTAGGGTTCCCTTAGGACCATATTACATGTTATTATAACCCTCTGAGATGATACTATATGGTTCCATAGAAATCTGATTCATATGCATGAATCCGTTAAATGCTTAAAAGTTGATCATTATGCCCTTTTGATATAAAGACGAGATTTTTGAAAATGTGAGAGGACGAAAACCTTTATTACTGATTTATAAGCATGTCCTAAAAATTTGACATCAGTTCATGGTTTAAATTAGGAGTTATGCAAGATATCGTAAAATGAAAGCCTTTTTATTAATTTAATGGTATTTTTGGCATAAATCATATTTAAACTCAATTTTTAACACCAAAACTGCCACATACTGTTAAGATATAATATTTAAGGATTTTTGAATTTTTTTGTTAAATTTTAAACTGATCATAACATATAGTTCTTGCATAGACTCGGTAATTGACGATAATGCCCTTTTCGCTAATAAATGAGTTTTACACATCCTTTACATGTCAAACCTTTTTCTACTGATTTTATACATTAAATAAATTATTTTGAACAGTAGAGGCTGAACAAAATCTCAGATTCCCTTAAACAACCCGAATATCGTCAAACACCGACTTTTATGCGATTTAGGCGCATAGTATCGTTTAAAACTATATTTGACACCTAAGACTTATTACCTACTGATATTATAAGCAAATTTTTATACTTTAACAGTAAGTAAAAGTTTTGAACTCAGATTTCCAAATTTGACCCTTGTAGCATATGTGAAATGACCAAAATGCCCCTACGGTGCATAGTTTGGCCATAAATGATAAAATTCACATATGTATGATATCTTACTGATGTAACTTGTTAAAATAAATATTTTTACTGATTATTTTAGACCAGAACCTCATATTACTATTTAACCTCTTTTATAAGCTTTAAAATGACCAAAATACCCTTACGGGGCTTAAATTGGTTTTAAATTCGTTTTGGGCATAATGGAAGGTATCCTATTGATATCATAACTTATTTAAAGTATATTAACTTGTGGAACATGTACATGATTCATGTGGTTACCCGTTATGCATATTCGTATTCGGTACGGTTTTTGTAACTAGTTTGCATAAAATAACCGAAACGGGTCAAACCTTATCATTTTTACTTCAAAATCCAGAAGGTGTTTAGTTTACCCATTTTATACAAGTCTTCATACTTGTCGGGTCTAAATCACATTCTAATCCGGTCTTCGCTTAATCTTGCGTTTTGAACCGTAAACCTTTCATTAAAACTAACCGGTCTAAGTTAAGACTTAAATAAGACCCGTTAGGAATCTAATAGGTTATTAAAACCTTCGTTCCAGATTAGTGCCCAGTAAAAGCTATTTGTGCTTGCTGATTGATATACGGCTGAGAGTAAAATTATATTTTAAGCTCAGGTAAATACTTTTAACTTATTTTCCGTTATACGGGCTTGGGATACGATATTTAATAATACCGCTTGCTCGGGTATTGAATCTTTAATCGATTAGTGGTTAAATCATTGAAATAACCCGTTTTAATCTGTTTTGTTTGGTACAATGCCTTTAGGGGTTAATGACCGTGTCCTGGATATCCTCGGCTCATTCATTGAATGGCCACGACTTAAGCACGGGGTGTAGGCATACACCTGACAGTTGCGTATGTAAAAGATATAACCACTCGTTGAGGTTAACTCGCCGTGGGATTATATTAGTGGTGTGTCTATTAATCTTTAACCCGGGCTACTGAATGGACGGCAAACATATAAATCTGTATACAAGATTATTTTAAATAATTGTCCCAAGTTATAAAAGATTTTATGCCTTGTGCATCCAAACTAATTTTATAAATGTTTTCAAAAGAGTCAGTTAATTGTATTTACCAGTGTAAACTGACGTATTTTTCAAAAAGATTAAGTGCAGGTACTACGCGTAATGGGCTGGCTACTCCTAGTATCAAATAAAGAGTCTTGCAAGCTTTTGATGCTTAAATCTGTTGAACAATATTTCTTTTTTTTTATTTTAGATCCGCCTGTGGATCCATTTACAATCCGTTGTGTAATATTTTATGTTACTTTCAACTCGGTTTGTATAAATTACTTTTAGACTTCCGCTGTGCATTTAAACTGTGATTAATTGACTATGATGATATCAACTACGTCACGATACACCCCACCGGGCCCACTGGTAATACGTGGAAATATCGGGGTGTGACAGGTCCTAGTAATATGTGGAAATATCGGGGTGTGACAGGTTGGTATCAGAGCCAACATTGAGTGAATTAAACACTAGCCTTTTGTGTTTAATCTCAATGACACAGTTTGCACATTCCTTGACTTCCGAGTCTAGGCAAATGACTTAGGACTAATCGTAATCTTATTGTTTTCTTTTGTTGGTTTCTTTTGTATGTTTTGACAGGAACAAAGACAATGCCGCCACATTTCAGAGGAAGAGGTGGAAGAGGCAAGGCGCCGATAACTGCTCAAAATGACCACGAGGTCGGGCAATCACATCGGCGAACTCCTTCAGCAACATTTAGCTCTAGTCCCTAGGAGGATTGGAGAACTTATCTGGAGCCTACGAGACGTTCTGTCTCGCTCAGTTCCTCACCATCATACCACGATTCATTCGGGCTCCATCAGAACAACGAGTCCGACCACTCTCACCACTCCTTCATCCCATTGCAGTGATCGGGTTCGCACCGTGCCTTCAAGGACCCGACCCCATACTTCCAAAGCAGGTTCAATCCAATGAACCAAATTCAAGAACTAGAGGTCCAAACCCTTTGGGGCCTATCCTGAAATGCAGGATATGGAGATGGACAAAGATCCAAATCCCGAGATGCCACCAAGTGGGACGCCGACGCATCCCATCGAGATTTCAGACAGATCATCATTTCATGGTTCGCCTTACAGTGGTCCAGACAGTTTTGCCGAAAGATGGGCCACATACCACTAGGAGTTCACTCCCCCTTTCAATCCACCTTCACAGCAGCAGTAGGATCCCTATGAGGATTCACATTTCCAGGCGGTCACGCCACCGCCACCGCCGCCGCTAGAGCAGCAACTGCCTCCAGAACCACCAAGGCGAAGAAGATCAGGTGCACGGATGTTCGTGCAAGGGGGTTTCCACTTCAGCACCCCCCAACACTCCAGTGGCAGCCACTACCCGCCACTGTATGAAGACCCACAGATGGTTGGGCCTTCAAACCCAGTTTCTGAAGTCGACTCTGCGCCAGTCGCACCACCGCCACACATGGGTTATGATAACCCAATTCCTTCATACGCCGGTGCAGCGGCGTATAACCCGTTTGAACATCAGGCATATTCGGGTTACAATTTCTACAACGCCCCTGCCGTCAACCCGTACCTTGAAGCGGCAAACTACAATGCTCTCCACCATGAAGGACCCTACTCAACTTCATACCAAACTGGGTACCCAACCTATGGGTATCAATACCCGCCACCTCCTCAACCTCCGCAGCAACAGCCGCCACAGCTGCCACAGATCCAGCCTCCGCAGCAGTAGGAAATCCTTCAACGGTTGCACGAGGTGGAGCAACAGGTCTAGGAGGAGCGTAGGAGCCGCCAGGGTCTGCTTAAGGGTTTGGCGAACCTGATAAAGGGGAAGAAGAAGAAGAAGAAGGATTATTGAAATTCCCTATTTATTTGATTTGTAATTTTCATTTAAGTCCCTAAGTGGACCTTTTATTTATGTACTTGGTCCCTGCATGGACTTGTCTTTTTATTTCTGTCCCTGCGCGGACAATGTTATTTCTTTAAAAGTCCCGATTAGGGCAATTATGTACTTCTCTTTAGTTATGGAATGTTTTAATTTAAAATTTCATTTGTCATTATATGTATGAATATATTATAAATCAAAATATCATTCCATTTTAAAATTTGATCTGCCAATAAAATATTAAAAGAAATCTTGAAGGTATAACCTAGCCCATATGTCATTTTAGACATGGCCCTGAAGGTAAAACCTTTTTAAGATTTAAATCCTTGTTAACATCTGAAAAACATGTTAGCACTCCTGACAGCAGTGATATGATAAACTCACACTTGTCATCCTTGTATTAGACTTTTCAAATTCCTTATTCTTACCTAATGATCTAAACACCCATTAGAGGTGTGGTGCCTACGGGCCATAATAATTGTCAAATAAGACAAAAGACAGTTGTAGTCTATGACTCCCTGTCAAGAAAAGGTGAAGAACTATGTTCAAACCTTAATGCTTCGGTCTTATAAGATCATGGCTATTAAATTTTAAAACTGTCCTTGTGACTAGGCCTTTTGTGCCACTCTAATATCTTCAATGATTTATAACTAGGGGTAAATTATAATGAAAACCCTAAATAAATATGACTAACAAAATAACCAATATGGTTTGTATTTACCATGGTTAATGAATTGTCAAAATGACAATTCCATAATAAGATTTCTGAATGAATTATTGTCATCATTTTTATGTAGCAATCAAGCTACATGGCTGAATCAGAAGAGGTTAATAGTCACCCCAGAGAGAGAAACGATACCACCAGAGTTAATGTAGCTGGTGCAGACCTACAAGGGTTAATAGATAATGCTGTTACTCGAGCCCTTGACAGACAATTTAAAGTCTCAAGCGGAACTCGCACCAGGACTCAGTTTGTACCTCATACGAAGCCACCTTCCAAGACACATGTATCTCTTAAAGACGATTCTCATCACTCATCAAACCAAAGGAGTGTCTCGTCTAAGAATATTGTGCTCAATCAAGAGCCACGTGTTAAGACCTGTTCTTATAAATATTTCGTCTCCTGCAAGCCCAGGGACTTCACAGGGGAGAAATGAGCCATTGATTGTATGACTTGGCTCGATGAGATGGATACAGTGGTTGATATTAGTGGTTGCGCAGAACAGGACATTGTGAAGTTTGTTTCACAATCTTTTAATGGTGAAGCTTTGGCTTGGTGGAGATCATTGGTTCAAGCCACAGGGAAAATTCCACTTTACAACATGTCTTGGGATCAGTTTGTTGCGTTGATCAAGGATAACTTATGTCCTCAATATGAGGTAGAAAGGATTGAAACCGACTTCTTGACATTGGTCATGAAGAACTTTGACTGTCAGGCATATCTTACAAGTTTCAAGACCATGTCCCGATTGGTTCCTTACTTGGTCACACCTGAACCGAAACGCATAGCTCGTTTTATTGGAGGTCTAGCTCCAGAAATCAAGGTAAATGTGAAAGCGTCTAGACCTACCACCTTTAGGTCAGTGGTTGATCTATCCTTATCTCATACTCTCGATGCAGTTAGGCAGAGATCGCTTAAAAATTCCGATGAAGGAAAGAGGAAACGTGAGGATGAGAACTCACGTCGTTCTGATAAGAAACGAAAAGGGAACTCTGAGCATAAGAAGAGTTCCGGGTTTAAAAAGGACAACCAACAGTCAGGTGAGAAACCCAAATGCAAGACCTACCAAAAGCACCATTTTGGGAAGTGCAGGTTCGAAACAAAATCTCAGTTACAGTCGCAGTCGCAGCCTAGAGTTTGTGGAATCTGCAAGTCTAAGGAGCATAAGACCCTAGATTGCAAGAAAATGAAGGACGCAACTTGTTACAACTGTAACAAGAAGGGGCCTATCAAGACCAATTGCCCCAAATATGCAAAGAAACCTGAAGAGGTTAAGAAGACCAATGCTCGGGTCTTTCAGATGAATGCTCAAGAGACCATTCAGAACGACAATGTGATAACAGATACCTTTCTTATCAATGATGTTTATGCTAGAGTATTGTTTGATTCGGGTGCAGACAAGTCTTTTGTAGACAATAAGTTTTGTAAATTGTTAAATCTGCATGTTAAGACTCTAAGCATAAAGTATGAAATAGAATTGGCCGATGGTACTATAGAGACTGCTTCAACCATTCTAGATGGATGTTTTATATCCATTAGGAAGCACTATTTTCCCTTATCCTTGCTTCCGTTGAAATTAGCAGGATTCGACATAGTGATAGGCATGGATTGGTTATCTCATAACCAATCCCAAATTGTATGTGATAAGAAGCAAGTGGTTATCAAGACTCCTTATGGTGAGCCACTTACGATTTAAGGAGATACTCAGTATGGATTGCCTAAGCAAGTATCTATGCTTAAGGCATCAAGATGTTTGAGGAAAGGTTGTGTCATTTATATGGCACAGGTAACCATTGATGAACCAAAGCCCAAGATTGAAGACATCCCCGTTATTTCTGAATATCCAGATGTTTTCCCTGAAGAACTACCTGGATTACCTCCAGATAGGCAAGTAGAGTTTAGAATCGATATCATTCCTGGAGCAGCACCAATTGCAAGAGCACCTTATCGGTTGGCATCGACTGAGATGAAAGAGTTAAGAACTCAGTTGGATGATTTGTTGGCAAAGGGTTTTATTCGACCGAGCTCGTCACCTTTGGGAGCACCGATTCTGTTTGTGAAAAAGAAGGATGGCTTGATACGTCTATGCATCGATTATCGCAAGCTAAACAAGGTATCCGTTACCCAGGATCGATGATCTATTCGACCAACTTCAAGGAGCAAGTTACTTTTCAAAGATCGATCTAAGGTCAGGTTATCACCAGTTGAAGGTCAGAGATGAAGACGTCCACAAGACCGCATTCAGAACACGCTATGGCCATTATGAGTTCTTAGTGATACCTTTTGGGCTCACTAATGCACCTGCAACGTTCATGGATCTCATGAATCGCGTTTGCAAGCCGTATTTAGACAAATTTATCATTGTTTTCATTGATGACATTCTTATTTACTCAAAGAATCAAGCCGATCATGAAAGACATCTTCGGTGTATCCTTAAACTGCTACAACAAGAGAAGCTCTACGCCAAGTTTTCTAAATGTGAGTTTTGGCTTCGGGAAGTCCAATTTCTTGGACATGTGGTAAGTGAGCGTGGTATCCAGGTGGATCCCGCTAAGATAGAAGCAATTATGAACAGGCAAGCGCCTAAAACACCTACAGAAATTCGCAGTTTCTTGGGCCTAGCAGGATACTATAGACATTTCATTGAAAATTTTTCAAGGATTGCTGCACCCCTAACTTCGTTGACTCGCAAGAATATAAAGTTTGACTGGGGTCCAAAGCAACAAGAATCCTTTGATATTTTGAAGCAGAAATTAAGCAATGCTCCTGTGTTGACATTGCCTGAAGGGATTGAAGAATTTGTGGTTTATTGCGACTCATCGCACACAGGTATGGGATGTGTGCTTATGCAGAAGGGCAAGGTTATTGCATATGCTTCACGTCAATTAAAGGTGCACGAGAAGAATTACACCACCCACGATTTGGAATTGGGTGCCGTTGTATTTGTACTAAAGCTTTGGAGGCATTATCTCTATGGGACAAAGTGCGTAATCTATTCTGATCACAAGAGCCTTCAACATCTGTTTAACCAGAAGGATCTTAACATGAGACAACGTCGATGGATGGAGACGTTGAATGATTACGATTATGATTGTGAAATATGATATCATCCAGGCAAAGTGAATGTAGTCGCTGATGCTTTGAGCAGGAAGGAAAGGGTCAAGCCCATTAGAATCAATGCAAAAAGCATTGAACTAAAGAACAGCTTGAATGAAAGGTTATTAGCCGCTCAAAAGGAAGCTGTATTAGAAACTAACTATCCGAATGAGAAGTTAGGAGTGACTGCCGATCAATTTTCATATGGCAAGGATGGAATCCTATGTAACGCCCTGCTACTTCATACTTTCCATAAATAGAAAGTCTTGTTTGTATTTCTATTTTTGGAAACCTTGTGTTCTTGTAATCGTTCTTTCTTTGTAAACGTTGTAAAATCCGAGACTTGAATCATAAATAAAACTCGTATTTTGGTAATTACATGTTATACATACTTTATACATGCTCATACATTAGATTTCGTGAAACAACTGATGCTTATTCGTAATTCTTGGAAATTATGTGCTAAACTTGTAAATACGTGAACCTTGTGCATAAAACGTATTATGAACATATACGATACTTAAATACGACATTCATATGCTTAATTATACTTTGATTATGCTCCTCATACTTATTTTATCCTTAAGATATGCTTAAATGGCGAAAATGGCCCTTAAAACATCCAAAAACCCTAAATAAGGAACTTCAGGGGCCTAAATGCAATTAACTGAAACTTACCCCTCCCCCTTGTCATGACATGCGTAAGGTAAGGCCTTGGGCTACGCGGCCCGTAAGAGAACTCCCAGATCAGTTCCCTCATTTCTCTTCGCGAATTTGAGCAGGATTTGGGTTATTTTGAGTTTAAACCAGGCTTTTGGCATTAAATACACATCTAACCCAAACCTAATCACTTCCTTATAAATACCAAGTGCCTCCCAAGTCATTTGCACTTTACAAACACTCTCAAATCACTCTCAAGCTCCCAAAATCGTAGCTGCAAGTTCAAGTTCAGACAGAAACATCAAGCTCCACTAAAGTGAGCATAACTTCTTCATTTCTTGTCCGTTTGAGCTCATTCTTTTTCCAGAACGCTTGGATCGGCCTTAGCTTCGATTCCATGGGTATTCCACAGAGAATAAGTCCCTGGAACTCCATAAAATAGGCTCCAAAGTTCACTATTTGAATCTGATTTCATTTATCTTTACTAATACTTGCTTAAACTTGAGTTTAACTCACTCAAACCCACGTCCTTATGCGCATAACCACTTGTATGGTTAGTTGGGCTTAAAAACAGGGCTGAGAAATACAAAATCAGAGGTTAAACCTCATATACTTTCTGTTTTGTTTAGGTTTTTTAACCCACGAGTCATGTTCAAGCTTCAAGCTTGATGAAGGTGTGATTATGGACTAACTTGGGTTGTCCAACATAGAATCCCCACATTACTTGATGATTTCTCATAGTGTAGTTATTGTTATTCTTGTATTAACATTAGTTCATGACCCTCCTTGTATGTTTTTACATCAAGTGTAGTGGTGAACCATAAGAGGTACCTAAATGGAAGCTTGTTCTTCCTACCTCCTACATGATTTCCATGATACTAGAGGTACCTAAATGAAGATCTAATCTTCTACCTCATACTTGACTATTGAACTTAATAATATATATAATACTTATACATATATATACTATTCGAACCCTTGATGGTGTACTTATGTTCATTCGTCAAAATATTAGAATAACATCATCTAAGGCATAAGACTTGTTACGATTCTAATGAGTATATTACTCATGAAAACATTAACCCTTGAGGTTCCATAGTGTCAAAAACAAGTGCTTGTGATTAAGGATGAATACTTTCATATACATATGTTCTTGTGTTTTAATTTCCTAAATCCTTAAGCTACCGTTAATCTCTGTTACTCATACACTTTGTTTCTTCGCGTAGAAGGACTTGGTGTTCCAACCTCCTAAACAAACCAACACTCTCGCGGATTTACCAAGTAGAAGACTTGCAAAACCGTGAGTACACTCGACCCATTTACATTTTAAACCAATTTTGGGTTCTAACATGTTACCATACAAAATTTACACTTTCGCACACTTAAACATGCTTTACGAACTCAATCCGTTATACATGCTACTTGTTTACTTAGGTTCATGCTAGATTATACATGCTTATTGCCATTACCATGCTAAGCCCTCAACTTAACATATATAGCGCTATAGGAGTAGCACACCACCCGTCGGGGTCTTGTTAAGTCATTATACTAAAACGGTCTCGTTACTTTTGTGGCGAGGGATGCTAAATACTAGTGGACACTTGGGTTAGTCGTAAAGTTATGCATGCTAGTTACCTTGTTTACAAATTGCCATGTGGATTCGAGTAAAATACTTTCCTACTTATGCTATACTTATTCAAACCTTGTGTACTCGCCTTTGCTTTTGCATTGAACTTTATTTTAACATGTTACAGGTTGAGGATGATGATGCTATGAAACGAAGTAGCAATGATGCCTAGATACACATTTAGACGTCTTAGGTTTAAATTGTTATATCAAATTTTTTCTTGTTATGTTATGAACATGTTGTTATTTGAGATTTCTATGTAATGTTGACAATTTGACTTATGAAATGAAAATGGTTGATTTAAATATTGTCACAAATAGTGTTATGAAGTCTCTTGCAATCTATTTCATCTCATCCTGATGATTCGGCCATCGGTTGGGGTGTGACATCCTAAGATTCAATGGTGGAATATGGGTTCCAATTTATGGAGGACTTCGAGATGTGATTCTTCAAGAAGCTCATAGCTCCAAATATTCAGTTCATCCTGGCAGTGATAAGATGTACCAGGATTTAAAGGCAAATTATTGGTGGATAGGTTTGAAGAAATCTATAGCCACTTATGTGGCTAAATGTCTGACGTGCGCACAAGTTAAAGCAGAGCATCAAAAGCCGTCAGGTTTGCTACAACAGTCTGAACTTCCCACATGGAAATGGGAAATGGTAACAATGGATTTTATCACTAAGTTACCAAAGACAAATCACGAAAATGATACTATTTGGGTTATAGTCGATAGGCTGACCAAGTCAGCCCACTTCTTGCCTATTAAAGAAACTCACAGCTTCGATAAGCTAGCTCAATTGTACGTGGATAAGATATTATCTCTCCACAGTGTGCCAGTATCTATTATCTCCGATAGGGATACAAGATACACATCGCATTTTTGGAAAAGCTTTCAGCAATCTTTAGGCACTCGTCTAAATTTCAGCACTGCTTATCATCCCCAGATAGATGGTCAAAGCGAGCGTACAAGTCAAACGCTCGAAGATATGCTGCGAGCTTATGTTATAGACTTGGGTGAAAGTTGGGATGACCATCTTCCGTTGATTGAATTTTCATACAATAATAGTTACCATTCGAGTATCCAAGCCGCGCCTTTTGAGGCTTTGTATGGAAGAAAGTGTAGGACGCCTGTTTGTTGGGCGGAAGTTGGAGATGTCCAACTGTAAGGACCTGATATAGCCCTGGAGATGACGGACAAGATTGTGACAACCCTCACAAATCCAGGTATCCGTACAAATTAATTAATATTTAATTAGTGCTTATTTACTGTGCTTGATTATAACTGTGATTAAACTGCTTACTGATTTCTGTTACATACATACTCATGCATCACATTTTATACTGTCACTCCATTTATTGACACACAAACATTAGTGACAAACTTGATGCACAAAGCACAGTTAGCACAGTGAGCGGATAACCCAGACAACATGCTGACAATGCCAGCACCTAGACAGACAATATTTTGAGGCCAGTATGAGCCGGGAATAAAGTACAACACTAGTAGTGAGTGTAGGGAGGTGAGGATCATAAAACTGCGTCACTAGGTGATAGTTATAGTGCCCGGAAGTGCCTAAAACATACTTAAAGTGCAGAATTCTGCACTAGTTAACCAAAATTCAGCATTTAACAATGCTAGTAAAGTGCAAAAACTTGGTAAAATAGTCCTAGATACTTTCCAAAGTGTTGGGAATAATTTGTGTCACTAAAAACAATATAAAAGACACTTTAAGGCTTTATTTAGCGCTTTAACGGATCAATATCTAACCGAACAACCGAACTTTACCCGGAACATAAAAATATTGCCAAATACATTGTTTGTACTTTTCTGAGCTAGTTAGGGTCCCCGAACACCCTAACACACCTTGTATTATACTACACACTTATACACTAACTAAATATCATTAGAACTTAACCAAATCCTAACTAAATCATCACACCCCCACCCCAACCCCATACCCCCACCCCCACTTCGACGGTTACAAGGGGTGGGATACCCCTTGCTTTCTTTTGAATATTAAATTGTTTATGTTAGATATTTAGGAACATATTGCATGATGGATAATAAGGATTATGGTTTATAAATATGTTTAGAGGTTAACCCTTCTCTTTCATCAAATCACACAACAAACAACTTCTCTCTTTCTCTCCTTTGTGTCTTCGGCCGAACACCATCACCACCATACACCCATCATCAAGTTCTTGTTCAATCATTTCTCATACATACAAAGGTGTTAGAGGTTCAACAACTAAGCTTGGTGCTCTCGGAAGCTCAAGAACCACTCTAGATTTCTTTTATCCACCACTTTTACGCCTTGTTTCTTCCCTAGCCTTGTGCTAGTAGTAAGTGCTTCTAATCATCATCAAGATCTTGTTTTTGGTGGTTAATAGATGATTTAATGGTGAAAATTTTAGAAACACTAATGGACATAATCTAAAGTCTTGAACATGAGGGATAAAGGGTGGATAAAGAGAAGTTATTTGTGTAAATCATGTAAATCTTGTGTAGTTATGATTATTTGATGTTGTTTGTTAGTAAAAGTTGGATGGATCATCATCTAGACATGCTAGATCATGTTCAAGAACATGAACTAGTAAGATGTTAGTGTTAGAAATTTGAAAGATGATGAAACCATCCACCATGAACTTGAAACTTGAATAAACATAATTTTTCTTGAAAAATAAGGTTATAAACTTGTAGATCTAAAGATCTACAAGTGGTTTTTCGGAAGAACCAAGTGAAGGACACTAGTTTTGTTAAAACCCGGTTATTTTATGAACTAAAAGCATTCTTGGTAAATAAACAAGTGTATGAACACTTGTGTAACAAGGAAACTTCGTAAAGAAATATTTTTGTGAATCTTGACTAGAAGTTGTGAAACTTCAAATTCTTTAAAAATAAAATTTTCAAGAAACCAATCATGATTTTAAAGATAACAAGACCCACTAAATGTGTTGGTGATTTACTACATATTCTTACAAAACTCTCAAGTTCATGAGTTATGATTTAGTCTTAGTTTTGACAAGATTAGTGATTAAATATTGTATATTGATGATTGTTGATTGAATTTTGAAAAGAAAATGATACGCTGGTAAGCGTGGACACCTCCATTTACAAAGGAAACTCTAGCGAAATTTTTATAGAATTTCAACACTTAGAAATATTTTTCTAACAAATGTTTACAAATATATTTTTAACTTGGTTTTCAAAATAAACTTCGCCATGATTTTTATTACAAAAATATTAAAGTGCCGGAGGTTGGTTTTCGTAAATAAAATTTGATAAATATATATTTAGAACATATATTTATTACTAAAACTCTTGTGTAATTATTTGATTATTTTGTGAACTAGATATATATTATTTTTGGGATAAAAATAATATAACTTGAAAATACTGTGAAATTGCGACTCCAAAATAATACCAACGCTCTCACAAATAAATATTTAAGTTACACCGGTATTGTTATTACAACGCGAACTCAAAATGTAACTTATGCATATTTCGGAAAAATACTCTTATACGTATATTTTGACAAGTATTATTTTGGAAAAACTTATGAAATAAAATATAATATTTTTGGGAAAAATATGTATATTTTGGAATTAGAATATTTTAGACAAGTGATTAAAAATATATTTTTCAAGTGAGGCTTAAAAATATATTTTCGGAATTATGACGTTACATGTATAAAAACCCCCATCCTTGGGAAGGAAATATAAAATAAATAAGAAGTGTGAATACGGAATAGTTACCTAACTATTTCTCCAAAAACGTTAAACCCTAAGCCAAGGCACGACCATCCGTCTAATAGGCATTAGTACGTGTAGGTCGTCATGCAGCAGGTTGAGTTGGAGACTTACGTTTCGGGATACGCACTTCCGTGAGTTCATGTCCCCCTTTTCTCTTTACTGTTTTCAGTTTTATACTTCGGGGGTGAAATACATGCGACAATTATTACAGACTTTTATATACATGGTATGGTTAGCTTAAGGAGGGTTTACTACTTAGATCATGTGAGTGGGTAGGCTTTACTTGTGGCCATTAATCCTCATTGTAGGACCGAGGGTCAAGAGCGATAGATCTATTTGGGTGTAGCGAGCCCAGCTCCTGAGTCCACTGTACGGACCATGGGGTGACTTTGAGCCCGACGCATAAATCCGCTAGGTTTGAGTCTTCCTGCATCACTTCACACGTATCATTGGCTTTGCAACCCAATGGTGATCTCTTTTTCCTTAATTGTTGCATACCAGGGATTTTTCATACATACAGACATATTACAAAGGTTTATACATACTCACTTATACATGAACTCGCTCAACTTTATGTTGATTTTTCAAATTACATGTATTTCAGGAAACTAGGGATCTGGCAAGGTATGCAATGTCGTCAAGCTGCGTAGGAGTAATGATGTCATCCGAGTTTAGGAAATGTGACTTTTGCCTGGACGGGTCACAAGTCTTAAACTGTGTTTTTATTCATGTCTTTTGGTTGTGTCTTGTGAACAAGTTTTTAATTATGTCATGGTTGTAACTCGTTTCATGTGTCGACTTTTAAACAATGTTGTCTTGGTAACATTTAAACCTTGTTGAATGGATGAACATCATGGTTTTATTTTCATATAGCATGGTTGTGATTGTGCTATGGTATTTAGAAGTCACACCAAAATAAACCCACGCTTCCGCAAAGCCAGGGTGTGACAGCTTGGTATCAGAGCAACGATCATAGCGAACTAGGATTCTTTTTTCGAGTCTAGACTATGATCACTAGGGCTCTCACGAAAACATTTTTACATTGCATACACTAAAACGTCTAGATCCAGGATACAAAACATTTTTACAAATAAAAGGCACAAATACACTTTTTCAAAATTTATATATTTCAGTCTTAGAGACTGATGGAGGATCAGTCTTAGAGACTGAGGGAGGATCAGTCTTAGAGACTGAGGGAGGATCAGCCTTAGAGGCTGGGGATAATTAGTCTTAGAGACTGGGAGGTTGGTCTTAAAGACCAAGGATTTAGTCTTAGAGACTGGGAGGTTGGTCTTAAAGACCAGGGATTTAGTCTTAGAGACTGGGAGGTTCGTCTTAGAGATCAGGGAGTCAGTCTGAGAGGCTAGGAAGTTCAGTCTGAGAGGCTGGGAGGGTAGTCTGGGAAGACTAGGAGGATTGTTTACTTGCATTATTGTGACTTACATGTTTATTTGACTTTATGATTGATATATGTGCATATATGTGATTGTGTTACAGACGTCATGGTTTCATCATCAGACACAGGAGTATCGGACACACTAGACCCCATGGCGATCGTGTCAGATGACGAGATTCCGTCAGAGCGAGAGGTCTACACATCAGACACCACCAGCACGGACGACGATGATTTCCAGCCGTTCGCGCTGCCTTACGTCGGAGTTGAGCCTGCTGATGGCCTTCCTGCCGGGGATTTACCACTTGCGGTGATCCCTGCTCCTATTCCGCTTGCTGTTTTTCCAGTAGTTGATATGCCACTCGCTGTCGTTTCTGATGATGACATCGATTTGTTTGAGGAGGATCCGCCTGAGGCTGACTATGAGGGCGGGGCCCCTATTGGTGTTGACGTTATTCTTCCCATCGCTGAGGCCCCTGTGGAGGAGCTTCCTGTTGGTACCTGTCCCGGACTCATTGGAGTTTGTGGCATCTGCATCTTCGCACGACCATGGTGTGCAGTCTCACTCTTCTGACCCTGACATGGCGATGTCAGCTGCACCCGGTCCATCGCACGAGTTTGAGTTCGACCACGAGGTAGATGACGCTTTTGAGCCGATCTTTCCCCCTGATTTCGACCCTGACCATGATATTGAGTTTATCCACATGGATCAGCCCCTAGAGGCGCCCGTAGATCTAATTGACCCTTTGCTTGACATCCCTGTTGATTTTGATATGGATCTTGGTGACCCAGAGCCTGCTGTGGCCCCAGAGCCAGTGGTTGCTCCTGACCCTGCATTAGAGCATGACCTTGTACATGAGGATGCACCAGCCGCTGCACCTCTTGTTGGTGATATACCCGCTGTTGATCTTTTCGTTGTTGCTCCACCCTTGATAGATGATCCTGTTATTGATGCACCATTTCCCGATCCTGTGCCGGTACTGTTTGATCGTGCACCTTTTGCTACTCATATAGATCCACGTTACGCCGACACCCGTAACGGGTGGATCGATGACGATTATCCACCATTTGTGTTACCTGTTACACCTCCAGTAGTACCAGTTACTGCACCCACTGATATTCCCTTGATTCCCCCACACACCACAGATGTTCATCGTACCGATCTTCCGATTACCTTTCTCCAGGACATCCCTCTACCACGTCCTGGGGAGGGTTCATCGCGACAACCTTTTGGTCACGCTCCTTTCCTGTCAGGAGGCAGCCAGTTTATACCACAGATTTCTCATCCTACTTTTGTTCCACCCGTGCTGCCATCATCCTTACCGTTCACACCTCAGTTTCTTTCTGTTGCACCACCTACTGCACCATATTTTATACCGTCTAGCGAGCCATTTTTATGGACTACGCCCCCTGTCATGCCATTGTCTGATCTGTACCGCCCGTACCATGTTGGGTACTCTACGGAGGACATCCTTACTTCCTTGATGATACAACAGGATGCATTGACACGTCGTATTCAGGATTTGGAGAGAGCTCCACGTCCATCTTGTCATTGTCAGACCCCATTTGCAGCACCACACACTCCTCGTCCACTTTCCCCCGATTCAGACGTTCATTTCATGACTTCTGAGCAGCAGATAGCATATTTGTTGCGCGCCTATCGTGCCTTAGAGGAGGACTGGTTACACATGCGTCGTTTACTTTTCTCTCATTTCCCTCCTCCTCCACCGCCATCAGCATAGGCATATTTTTGGTTTTATGCAGGTCGATATTTTGGTGAGAAGGTCTCTATTGAGCCAGCTTACGAAGCCTTTTGAGAGATCACACATTTTGTATATGATAGGTGTAGACAGATTTGTACTTTTGGGGGTGATGTAGCCCCACGATTCTTACTTTGACATGTGATGTACTATTAATCTTGTAAAACACGGTTGTGGTCGTGATTAATGAAAAGCTCAATGGCAACATTCTCACTACATGTTTTGTTGAGTTATGTGTTTTAATTTATAACATGAGATGTTATGTGTTGATGGATGTTAATGTTAATGTATATGTATATTTACTTACTAGGACCTGACCTATATAACCATCTTTTAGAAGATGCCTCCAAGACGCGATGTACGCATGCCTACTAACGAGGCGGAACTTCAAGGAATCATTGCTGTAGCCATAGCTCAATATGCAGCCTCCCAAGGAGGAACAAGCGGGAGCCATTCAAGCAACAATGGCAACAACAATCCACCCCATGGGTGCACCTACAAGCAGTTTCTTGACTGTAAGCCCGTGAATTTCGACGGCACAGGAGGTGCCGTTGCGTTTGTTAGGTGGGCTAAAAAGACAGACTCTGTCCTAAGAATGAGCAAATGCGCTCCCGAGCAACAAGTAACCTACATCTCAGGGCTGTTTCTGGATGGAGCCCTATCGTGGTGGAATTTGTAAGTGCAAACTTTAGGAGAAGTTGTTGCTTATGCGTTAACTTGGGCTGAGTTAAAAGAGTTAATGAGAAAGAAGTACTTCTCGCGTGCTGAAATACAGAGGTTAGAGACTGAGTTCTGGCATCTGAGAATGGATGGTCCTAAGATTGCGGAATATGTTCAAAGGTTTCATGATTTATCTCACGTAGTGCCGTACATGGTCACACCCGAGTTTAATCGTGTTGAGAGATTTATCTGGGGATTGGCACCCCAGATAATGAGTATGGTTACCACGTCCAAACCTGCCACGATCAAGGAAGCCATAGACCTCAGTGTGGCGCTTACTGAAGAGGCCATTAGGTTGAACAAATTTTCCATCTCGGAGCCGAAGAAGAAAGAGACTCACGTGGAGTCGTCTGGGGAAAACAAGTGAAAATTTTCGAATTTCAAGCAAGGTACCAACGTTGTAAGCAAGAAAAGTGAGTCGAGCACACCAGCCAGGGCCAAAATCGGTGTTGAAAGCAGAGGAAAAGGTTATATGGGCACTCTGCCCAGGTGTGATACATGCCAGCACCATCATTCTGGCCCGTGCGGATTGAGAAAATGCGAGTCATGTGGGAAGAGCGGCCACTCGAAGGATACGTGTTGGGCCAGAACTGGTACTGGGCATGGTGGTAATCGAGGTTATGGGAGTGGAAATGGAAATCGCCCGCAAGGGAATAATGGAGGAAACGGAAACCGTGGGAATTTTGCAAATCAAGCTGGGAGTGGAAATCGCAACCAAAATAACGCTCATGGTGGAAATGGAAATGGAAATGGGAATGGCCGAGGGCCAGGATGTTTCAATTGTGGAGATGTTGGGCACTTTAAGAGGGAATGCCCAAAGCTGAATCAAGCCCGTGGAAGAGTCTTTAACATCGGCGCAAGGGAAGCGCGCCAGGATCGGAACGTAGTCACCGATACGTTCCCTGTAAACCAACGTTTTGCATCTATTCTGTTTGATACTGGTGCCGATTATAGTTTCGTATCATTAGAATTTAAGAATATACTTGGGTTGACACCTAGTAAGTTAGACATTCCATACTCGATTGAATTGGCGAATGGGAAACTAATTGAAACGGGTGAAGTCATCAGAGGATGCGTGATTGAGCTGGGAGAACGCGAGTTCACTTTGGATCTACTGCCTGTCGAATTGGGAAGTTTCGATGTGGTGGTAGGGATGGATTGGCTGTCGAGCAACAAAGCCGAGATTGTTTGCCATGAAAAGACCATCCGCATCCCAATAGAAGATGGAGAGACGATCGTAGTTCATGGAGAGAAGCGTGATACGCCTCTGAGAATCATTAGCTGTCTGAAAGCTAGGAAGTGTTTACAAAAGGGATGTGTTGCATTCTTGGCACACATCGTGGATAAAGCAGCTGCTGAGACAAAGATCGAGGACATTCCAGTCGTGAAAGAATATCCTGAAGTCTTCCCAGAAGACTTGCCAGGATTACCGGCGCAAAGACAAGTCGAGTTCCACATCGACTTAGTCCCAGGCGTCGCGCCTATGGCTAAGGCACCTTACCGACTTGCGCCTTCAGAGATGCAGGAGTTGTCAACACAACTTCAGGAGCTATTGGATAAAGGATTTACCAGGCCAAGCTTCTCACCTTGGGGAGCTCCAGTACTGTTCGTTAAGAAGAAGGATGGTAGTTTTCGTATGTGTATAGACTACCGCGAGCTTAATAAGTTGACTATCAAGAATAGATATCCCCTGCCGAGAATCGATGACCTGTTTGAACAGCTGCAAGGTTCGATCTTTTATTCAAAAATCGATCTTCGATCAGGATATCATCAACTAAGGATACAAGAGGAAAGTATCCCGAAAACGGCCTTTAGGACTCGTTACGGACATTACGAGTTCCTGGTAATGCCGTTTGGGTTAACGAATGCACCGGCAGTTTTTATGGATTTAATGAATAGAGTCTGCAAGCCGTACTTGGACAAGTTTGTAATTGTGTTTATTGATGACATCCTAATCTACTCAAAGACGAAGGGCGAGCACGAACAACACTTAAGAGCTATTCTAGAACTACTCAAGAAGGAGAAATTATACGCCAAGTTCTCGAAGTGCGAGTTCTGGCTGCGTGAAGTCCAATTTCTTGGACACGTGGTTAATGGAAATGGAATCCATGTTGATCCCACAAAGATCGAGGAGATCAAAAATTGGGAGACTCCAAAGACACCAACTGAGATTCGACAGTTCTTAGGTTTGGCTGGTTATTATCGAAGGTTCATTGAGGATTTCTCTAAAATCGCCCAACCTCTGACCGCACTCACACAGAAAGACAAGAGGTTCGATTGGGGTGACAAACAAGAAGAAGCGTTCCAGTTGTTGAAAGACAAACTTTGTGACGCACCGATCTTATCGCTACCCGAAGGAACGGACGACTTCGTGGTGTATTGCGACGCATCACGCCAGGGATTAGGTTGCGTGCTGATGCAGCGCCAGAAGGTTATAGCATATGCGTCACGCGAATTGAAGATCCGCGAGAAAAAAACTATACCACGCATGACTTGGAGCTAGGCGCAGTGGTATTTGCATTGAAAATCTGGCGACATTATTTATATGGTACGCAATGTACAATTTATACTGATCACAAAAGCTTACAGCACATATTCGATCAGAAGGAACTCAACATGAGGCAAAGGCGCTGGGTAGAGCTGTTGAATGATTATGATTGCGAGATCAAATACCACCCAGGGAAAGCAAATGTGGTCGTTGATGCCCCGAGTCGAAAAGAGAGGATCAAGCCCATAAGGGTTAGGGCTTTGGAGATGATTGTCCAGACAGACCTTTCTCTGCGCATTCGTGTCGCATAGAGAGAAGCTTTGAAAGAAAGGAATATTGAGGACGAATATCTCCGTGGGATGGAGAAGTAGTTAATACCAAACGAGGAAGGAACTTTATGCTTCAAGAAACGGATTTGGGTTCCTCTGTTTGGTGGTTTGAGAAAGGTTGTTATTTATGAAGCCCACAAGTCGCGGTACTCAATTCATCCCGGTGCGGATAAGATGTACCAAGATCTCAAGGATTTCTACTGGTGGCCTAGGATGAAGGGCGATGTTGCAGTATATGTTAGTAAGTGTTTAACGTGCGCCAAGGTAAAGGCCGAGTACCAGAAGCCTTCAGGTCTCCTACAACAGCCTGAAATACCCAAATGGAAGTGGGAGCAGATCTCAATGGACTTCATAACAAAATTGCCAAAGACGCCCAGAGACCATGATACAATTTGGGTGATAGTAGACCGTCTAACAAAGTCTGCGCACTTCCTGCCAATCAAGGAGAAGGACAACACTAGTAAACTAGCTGAGATACACATGCGAGAGATTGTTGCACGTCATGGAGTGCCTCTCTCGATTATCTCTGATAGAGATGGACGCTTCGTGTCAAGGATTTGGAAGTCTTTCCAAGAAGCTTTTGGCTCACAATTGAATCTAAGTACTGCATTTCACCCACAAACTGATGGCCAAAGTGAACGAACTATTCAGACGTTGGAAGATATGCTGAGAGCATGTGTAATGGATTTGGGTGGTAGCTGGGATAATCATTGACCATTGGTCGAATTTTCATACAACAACAGCTACCACACAAGCATTGGAGCCACGCCATTTGAAGCTCTTTATGGACGCAAGTGTAGATCACCACTGTGCTGGGCTGATGCGGGTGATAGACAGCTTGTTGGTCCCGAAATAGTCCAAGAGACAACAGACAAGATTGCACAAATTCGAAAGCGCATCGAGGCGGCTCGCGACAGACAGAAAGCCTATGCAAATCAAAGAAGAAAACCTCTACAGTTTGAGGTGGGAGATATGGTTTTATTGAAGGTTTCACCCTGGAAGGGTGTGGCACGCTTTGGAAAGCGTGGGAAGCTGAATCCGCGTTACATTGGCCCGTTCAGAATCCTGCAAAGGATTGGGCTTGTAGCCTACAAATTGGACCTACCTGCTGAACTTAATGGTGTTCATGATACATTTCATGTATCAAACTTGAAAAAGAGTCCAACACAAGAGACATTAATCATTCCTGCTGACGAAGTTCATATCGACGACACGCTCCACTTCACTAAAGAACCCATTGAGGTTACGGATTGGAAAGTTAACAAAACACGCAGGAGTAGTGTCAAACTCATCAAAGTTCGATGGAATGCAAGACATGGACTAAAATTCACGTGGGAACGTGAGGATCGCATGAAGGAGAAATACCCCCATTTATTTCCTAAGACCCATGCAACTAGAAGCAGAGCCTAAAATTTCAGGACGAAATTTCTCTAACGGGGGGAGAATGTGACAACCCTCACAAATCCAGGTATCCGTACAAATTAATTAATATTTAATTAGTGCTTATTTACTGTGCTTGATTACAACTGTGATTAAACTGCTTACTGATTTCTGTTACATACATACTCATGCATCACACTTTATACTGTCACTCCATTTATTGACACACAAACATTAGTGACAAACTTGATGCACAAAGCACAGTTAGCACAGTGAGCGGAAAACCCTGACAACATGCTGACAATGCCAGCACCTAGACAAACAATATTTTGAGGCCAATATGAGTCGGGAATAAAGTACTACACTAGTAGTGAGTGTAGGGAGGTGAGGATCATAAAACTGCGTCACTAGGTGATAGTTATAGTGCCCGGAAGTGCCTAAAACATACTTAAAGTGCAGAATTCTGCACTAGTTAACCAAAATTCAGCATTTAACAATGCTAGTAAAGTGCAAAAACTTGGTAAAATAGTCCTAGATACTTTCCAAAGTGTTGGGAATAATTTGTGTCACTAAAAACAGTATAAAAGACACTTTAAGGCTTTATTTAGCGCTTTAACGGATCAATATCCAACCGAACAACGGGACTTTGCCCGGAACATAAAAATATTGCCAAATACATTGTTTGTACTTTTCTGAGCTAGTTAGGGTCCCCGAACACCCTAACACACCTTGTATTATACTACACACTTATACACTAACTAAATATCATTAGAACTTAACCAAATCCTAACTAAATCATCACACCCCAACCCCATACCCCCCCCCCCCCACTTCGACGGTTACAAGGGGTGGGACACCCCTTGCTTTCTTTTGAATATTAAATTGTTTATGTTAGATATTTAGGAACATATTGCATGATGGATAACAAGGATTATGGTTTATAAATATGTTTAGAGGTTAACCCTTCTCTTTCATCAAATCACACAACAAACAACTTCTCTCTTTCTCTCCTTTGTGTCTTCGGCCGAACACCATCACCACCATACACCCATCATCAAGTTCTTGTTCAATCATTTCTCATACATACAAAGGTATTAGAGGTTCAACAACTAAGCTTGGTGCACTCGGAAGCTCAAGGACCATTCTAGATTTCTTTTATCCACCACTTTTACACCTTGTTTCTTCCCTAGCCTTGTGCTAGTAGTAAGTGCTTCTAATCAACATCTTGATCTTGTTTTTGGTGGTTAATAGATGATTTAATGGTGAAAAAATTAGAAACACTAATGAACATAATCTAAAGTCTTGAACATGAGGGATAAAGGGTGGATAAAGAGAAGTTATTTGTGTAAATCATGTAAATCTTGTGTAGTTATGATTATTTGATGTTGTTTGTTAATAAAAGTTGGATGGATCATCATCTAGACATGCTAGATCATGTTCAAGAACATGAACTAGTAAGATGTTAGTGTTAGAAATTTGAAAGATGATGAAACCATCCACCATGAACTTGAAACTTGAATAAACATAATTTTTCTTGAAAAATAAGGTTATAAACTTGTAGATCTAAAGATCTACAAGTGGTTTTTCGGAAGAACCAAGTGAAGGACACTAGTTTTGTTAAAACCCGGTTATTTTATGAACTAAAAGCATTCTTGGTAAATAAACAAGTGTATGAACACTTGTGTAACAAGGAAACTTCGTAAAGAAATATTTTTGTGAATCTTGACTAGAAGTTGTGAAACTTCAAATTCTTTAAAAATAAAATTTTCAAGAAACCAATCATGATTTTAAAGATAACAAGACCCACTAAATGTGTTGGTGATTTACTACATATTCTTACAAAACTCTCAAGTTCATGAGTTATGATTTAGTCTTAGTTTTGACAAGATTAGTGATTAAATATTGTATATTGATGATTGTTGATTGAATTTTGAAAAGAAAATGATACGCTGGTAAGCGTGGACACCTCCATTTACAAAGGAAACTCTGGCGAAAATTTTCTAGAATTTCAACACTTAGAAATATTTTTCTAACAAATGTTCACAAATATATTTTTAACTTGGTTTTCAAAATAAACTTCGCCATGATTTTTATTACAAAAATATTAAAGTGCCGGAGGTTGGTTTTCGTAAATAAAATTTGATAAATATATATTTAGAACATATATTTATTACTAAAACTCTTGTGTAATTATTTGATTATTTTGTGAACTAGATATATATTATTTTTGGGATAAAAATAATATAACTTGAAAATACTGTGAAATTACGACTCCAAAATAATACCAACACTCTCACAAATAAATATTTAAGTTACACCGGTATTGTTATTACAACGCGAACTCAAAATGTAACTTATGCATATTTCGGAAAAATACTCTTATACGTATATTTTGACAAGTATTATTTTGGAAAAACTTATGAAATAAAATATAATATTTTTGGGAAAAATATGTATATTTTGGAATTAGAATATTTTAGACAAGTGATTAAAAATATATTTTTCAAGTGAGGTTTAAAAATATATTTTCGGAATTATGACGTTACATGTATAAAAACCCCTATCCTTGGGAAGGAAATATAAAATAAATAAGAAGTGTGAATACGGAATAGTTACCTAACTATTTCTCCAAAAACGTTAAACCCTAAGCCAAGGCACGGCCATCCGTCTAATAGGCATTAGTACGTGTAGGTCGTCATGCAGCAGGTTGATTTGGAGACTTATGTTTCAGGATACGCACTTCTGTGAGTTCATGTCCTCCTTTTCTCTTTACTGTTTTCAGTTTTATACTTCGGGGGTGAAATACATGCGACAATTATTACAGACTTTTATATACATGCTATGGTTAGCTTAAGGAGGGTTTACTACTTAGATCATGTGAGTGGGTAGGCTTTACTTGGGGCCATTAATCCTCATTGTAGGACCGAGGGATCAAGAGCGATAGATCTATTTGGGTGTACCGAGCCCAGCTCCTGAGTCCACTGTACGGACCATGGGGTGACTTTGAGCCCGACGCATAAATCCGCTAGGTTTGAGTCTTCCTGCATCACTTCACACATATCATTGGCTTTGCAACCCAATGGTGATCTCTTTTTCCTTATTTGCTACAAACCAGGGATTTTTCATACATACAGACATATTACAAAGGTTTATACATACTCACTTATACATGAACTAGCTCAACTTTATGTTGATTTTTCAAATTACATGTATTTCAGGAAACTTGGGATCTAGCAAGGTATGCAATGTCGTCAAGCTGCGTAGGAGTAATGATGTCATCCGAGTTTAGGAAATGTGACTTTTGCCTGGACGGGTCAGAAGTCTTAAACTGTGTTTTTATTCATGTCTTTTGGTTGTGTCTTGTGAACAAGTTTTTAATTATGTCATGGTTGTAACTCGTTTCATGTGTCGACTTTTAAACAATGTTGTCTTGGTAACATTTAAACCTTGTTGAATGGATGAACATCATGGTTTTATTTTTATATAGCATGGTTGTGACAATGCTATGGTATTAAGAAGTCACACCAAAATAAACCCACGCTTCCGCAAAGCCAGGTTGTGACAAAGATTGTCCAAATCCGTGATCGTCTAAAAGCTGCCAGGGACAGGCAGAAAAGTTATGCTGATATGAGGCGCAAACCTTTAAAGTTTGAAGTTGGCGATAAAGTGCTACTTAAGGTGTCACCCTGGAAAGGGGTGATGCGTTTTGGAAAAAAAGGCAAGCTTAGCCCAAGATACATAGGACCATTCGAAATCATCGAATGTCTCGGAACTGTAGCCTACAAGCTAAATCTGCCAGAGGAGCTTAGTGGAATTCATAATGTATTCCACATCTGCAACTTAAAGAAATGTCTAGCCGATGAGTCGCTAGAAATGTCACATAAGGATGTGCAGATTGACGAGAGCTTGAATTTCGTTGAAAAACCTTTGTCGATTGAAGATCGACAGGTCAAGAAGCTTCGAAGAAAGCATGTGCCAATTGTGAAGGTAAAATGGGATGCCCGTAGAGGCCCCGAATACACGTGGGAAGTTGAATCCATGATGAAACAGAAATACCCTCATTTATTTCAATAAATCTTGAGGTCTAGTTTTCTTTTAAGGGGGTGAGGATGTAACACCTCGCAAAATCATGTCCAGTATAGTGACGACACGTGTCATGGACTTTAAACGTGTAACGAATTGATTACGAAGGACTAAAGTTGTTAAACGAAGAAAGTTTATGTGTAGAAGGATCCAAAGTATCAACATTTGAAAATTTGGCCTTTCAACAACCATATATGATGTTTATATCCTTAAACAAATAATTTGTGAAGCGCACGAATCCGTTTGTGGAAGAAAGTGAAAGCTTACAAGGCGCGAGAGTTAAATGTGTCAACATGTTTAATTAATACCTCTGAGTGACCTTTTAATGAACCCGGAGCTTCGTAACGATTAATTATATTCCCAAGAACAGGTGACAAAAATTTCACAAGGTTTCGATGTCGTTTGAGATAAATACGTTAACTTCGTGAATTAAGGATTAAAAGCGTCAACGAGGCAAAACTTGTGTTTTCGGTTATCATTTAAAGAAACCGGACCTAACAATGTTTGGTTATTCTCCAAGGATCACAAGAATATAAATTATTTTGGTTAAAAGTGCTTAAAATGAAAGATATTGCGTTTTAAAAGGTTCAGGGGGTGAAAATGTCAAGTTTGAAACTTGCTAAGCTGGTTACCCCTATGGTAGCGTCACGCCACAACAACCACCCTCTGCCATCGCATGACGCGACGGCCTGATCTGGGCAGAAGCATGCACAGGTGCAGGTCACTGCACCTCTATTCACCCTTGCATGGTTTAATTCGATTCTAGGGGCTTGTTTGATGGTTTCTTCTGCCACCATAACACTTGTAAACATTTGGGAGCCTCCCTAAACAGGTGTAATGATCTTAGCAAACTCAAATCTCCTATAAATAGCCCCCATTTTGATCACTTAGAACTTGCAACTTCAAATTTCCATTCTCCCAAGCTTTGGAGCTCTCTAAATCATTCTCTAGAGCATCCTACTTGGGAAGGAATCTCTCATAGTATAAATCTTCATGCTAAGGACTCTTGTAAGTGTACTTAGCCTCTGTAATTAAGTTTTCATTAGTGTAATGACCGAAAGTCAAAGTTAGCGTTATTAAGCTTTGACTTAGTGATTAATCACAAACGGTCCAGCCATTATTCGAATTGAAAGTGGCTATGTGTTGGTAATTATGTAGGTATTAAACCCTTAAAATGGCACCTTCAAATTATCACGATATCTCAGTCAATTGTCGGGTCAAACTTATTAATAAAAAGTCAAACTGGTCAGTTTTTTGCAAAATAACTCATAACTGATAATGTTGAAGTTATGGAACATGTTTTAACACTTAAATAACTTGGTAAATAATATAAGAACATGTCTAGGCATGTTCAACCCGACAAATTCTGAGTTTAGGCTCAGTTCGTAACCGAAAGTCGCAAAAGTAGACTTTTGCTTTGACTTTTAGTTCTAACCCGATTTAGCTTAGTTTAGGTATGCCTTAGGGTTCCCTTTGGACCATATTACATGTTAGTATAACCCTATGAGATTATACTATATGGTTCCATAGAAATCTGATTCATATGCATGTTTCCGTTAAATGCTTAAAAGTTGACCATTATGCCCTTTTGATATAAAGACGAGATTTTTGAAAATGTGAGAGGACTAAAACCTTTATTACTGATTTATAAGCATGTCCTAAAATTTGACATCAGTTCATGGTCTAAATTAGGAGTTATGCAAGATATCGTAAAATGAAAGCCTTTTTTATTAATTTAATGGTATTTTTGGCATAAATCATATTTAAACTCAATTTTTAATACCAAACTTGCCACCTACTGTTAAGATATAATATTTAAGGATTTTTGGAAATTTTTGTTAAATTTTAAACTGATCATAACATAGAGTTCTTGCATAGACTCGGTAATTGACGATAATGCCCTTTTCGCTAATAAAATGAGTTTTACACATCATTTACATGTCAAATCTTTTTCTACTGATTTTATACATTAAATAAATTATTTTAAACAGTAGAGACTGAACAAAATCTCAGATTCCCTTAAACAACCCGAATATCGTCAAACACCGACTTTTATGCGATTTAGGCGCATAGTATGGTTTAAAACTATATTTAACACCTAAGACTTATTACCTACTGATATTATAAGCAAATTTTTATACTTTAACAGTAAGTAAAAGTTTTGAACTCAGATTTCCAAGTTTGACCCTTATAGCATATGTGAAATGACCAAAATGCCCCTACGGTGCATAGTTTGGCCATAAATGATAAAATTCACATATGTATGATATCTTACTGATGTAACTTGTTAAAATAAATATTTTTACTGCTTATTTTAGACCAGAACCTCATATTACTATTTAACCTCTTTTATAAGCTTTAAAATGACCAAAATACCCTTACGGGGCTTAAATTGGTTTTAAATTCGTTTTGGGCATAACGGAAGGTATCCTACTGATATCATAACTTATTTAAAGCATATTAACTTGTGGAACTTGTACATGATTCATTTGGTTACCCGTTATGCATATTCGCGTTTGTACGGTTTATGTAACTAGTTTGCATAAAATAACCGAAACGGGTCAAACCTTATCATTTTTACTTCAAAATCCAGAATGTGTTTAGTTTACCCATTTTATACAAGTCTTCATAATTGTCGGGTCTAAATCACATTTGAACCGTAAACCTTTCATTAAAACTAACCGGTCTAAGTTAAGACTTAAATAAGACCCGTTAGAAATCTAATAGGTTATTAAAACTTCGTTCCAGATTAGGAGCCCAGTAAAAGCTATTTGTGCTTGCTGATTAATATACGGATGAGAGTAAAATTATATTTTAAGCTCAGGTAAATACTTTTAACTTATTTTCCGTTATACGGGCTTGGGATACGGTATTTAATAATACCGCTTGGTCGGTTATTGAATCTTTAATCGATTAGTGGTTAAATCATTGAAATAACCCGTTTTAATCTGTTTTGTTTGGTACAATGCCTTTGGGGGGTTAATGACCGTGTCATGGATATTCTCGGCTCATTCATTGAATGGCCACGACTTAAGCACGGGGTGTAGGCATACACCTGACAGTTGCGTATGTAAAAGATATAACCACTCGTTGAGGTTAACCCGTCGTGGGATTATATTAGTGGTGTGTCTATTAATCTTTAACCTGGTACTTCTAACCCGGGCTACTGAATGGACGACAAATATATAAATCTGTATACAAGATTATTTTAAATAATTGTCCCAAGTTATAAAAGATTTTATGCCTTGTGCATCCAAACTAATTTATAAATATTTTCAAAAGAGTCAGTTAATTGTATTTACCAGTGTAAACTGACGTATTTTTAAAAAAGATTAAGTGCATGTACTACGCGTAATGGGCTAGCTACTCCTAGTATCAAATAAAGAGTCTTGCAAGCTTTTGATGCTTAAATATGTTAAACAATATTTCTTTTTTATTTTAGATCCGCCTGTGGATCCACTTACAATCCGTTGTGTAATATTTTATGTTACTTTCAACTCGGTTTGTATAAATTACTTTTAGACTTCCGCTGTGCATTTAAACTGTGATTAATTAACTATGATGATATCAACTACGTCACGATACTCCCCACCGGGCCCACCGGTAATACGTGGAAATATCGGGGTGTGACAGGTCCCGGTAATACGTGGAAATATCGGGGTGTGACACCTACTTATTATTATACGTGGATGACATCATACTCACGGCATCTGACAACAATTTTGTTCAAAGAATTATCAAAACTTTGTCTATTGAATTTGCCATGACTGACTTGGGGCATCTCAATTATTTTTTGGGGATTCAAGTTACTCGCGACGGTACCGGTTTACAACTTTCTCAAGAATCATATGTTAATGATATCCTCGCCCTAGCAAACATGTCCAATTGTAAACCGTGCCACACACCATGTGACACCGACTCCAAACTTAGTGCCGAGGCCGACTCCCCTTTATCGGATGGTTCATTATATAGGAGTCTTGCGGGTGCACTACAATATCTCACTTTTACAAGACCCGGTATTGCCTACGCCGTCCAACAAGTATGCTTATTTATGCACGATCCAAGGGAACCCCATTTTAATTACTCGAAGAGAATCTTACGCTACCTAAAGGGAACATCCAATCATACTCTTCACATCCGACCATCCTCATCTACCATACTTACTATTTATTCGGATGCCGGTTGGGGGGGGATGTCCTGATTCAAGATGCTCTACCTCGGGTTATTGCGTCTTTTTGGGTGACAACCTGGTTTCATGGTCGTCTAAACGTCAACATACAGTCTCCCGATCCAGTGCAGAGGCAGAATACAGGGGAGTTGCAAACACTGCTGCTGAAACGAGCTGGCTTCGCAATCTTTTACTCGAGCTCCATGTTCCTACACGCAAAGCCACAATCATTTATTGTGATAATGTATCTGTTGTTTACTTGTCTGAGAACCCGGTACAACATCAGCGCACCAAGCATGTCGAAATCGACATCCATTTTGTCCGGGACAAAGTCCGCATTGGTGATATGCGCGTCTTACACATACCAGCCGACTATCAATATGCTGATATTTTCACGAAAGGCCTTCCAAAACAACTCTTTAATCGCTTCAAGTCCAGTCTATGCGTTCGCTCTTCTACCGCTACGATTGCGGGGGGGCTATTAGTCAACGTATATTCACAGAGGATATTCTACACTTAATAATATAATATCATTTGTATATTTGTAGAGATTGAATATTCCATATTTAAGTGATTAGTTAGTTAGATTCTCATTGTATATATATGTTGTACCTTTGTTTAAAGGGAATAAGAAAGTCTTTTCAATTATTCACACTAAATTCCTTAGTTTTTTTTTTCTTTCTAATTTAAGGTTAAAAAGTTATTGTTATTCACTCCACATCAAAACCATCATATTTACACTTTATTTTTAAAATTTGAACAATCGCCCCAACAACTTTTTATATATGAAAAATTATTATTCATTCTTCATCAAATTATTATGAGTGTATGAGTCAAGATCTCATACAAACATTTTCTTATTTAAAAACAGTAAGAATAGATCTTGACGTTGATTATTTGAATTAAGGGTTAAGATTGATTACACATCATTACTAATAATAATTATACTATTTAATGACATTTAAGGGTGTTTTAGTCATTTTTCATTTTCCATTAACTACTAATTTCACCCGATTTTTATAACTAAAATAACTTTTATATACTTTAGTGTTTTATTAAAAAGAACAATACCATAAAATCAAGCATTTTTTATCTTTAATATGAGTATAATATTGCTATACTTTTTTGTTCAAAAAAATTGACATTTTTTAAAAAAAAGTTTCAAAATAGTATTTTATAATTGTGCTAATAAGTATAACCAGCCATATATAAGTAAGACATGAATTTCTATCATTAGCACAAACCTATATAAAACGTAAACGATTATAACCAACACATAATTTATATAAGCAACACATAAATTTGTATCACCAGGGCGTACGTATATAATCATAACCAGTACATATACAAGCAAGCAGGGTGGGGTTCAGCTACAAAGTCCATTTTTCCTGCAAAGTGTACAAAGTCATAAAACACCACAATTTCAACCATAAAACACACTAAAAACCCACAAATAACAGAGTGAATATCACTAAAACACAATATCCAAACCCTAACAGTCCATAAAAGCTTTAAACATACCATTGTAGAACTATGAATATAAAACACAACATGATAATCAACATAAAACGCATTAATTTTAGTTATTCGAAAATCAAAGCCTAATCATCCAAAACACAACACAAAACCCACAAATATGGCGTTTTAGTAATCTCCACCTTGTTATTTGTGGGTTTTGAGTGTGCTTTATGGCTGAAATTGTGGTATTTATGACTTTGTATACTTGGTAGGAAAAATGGAATTTGTAGCCAACTTCCACCCCAATCAACACATGAATTTGTATAATCAATACATAAATTTGAAACCGCTTCCATAATTTTTGGAACTTTTAGAAACCAACTTTATAAATAAAATACAAAAAATACCCTTTATACATGTACTAGGTTTTTACCCGGGATTGCTTCCCGGGCTCGGGAAAGTTATTTAGATTAATTAATTACCATTTGTTATTAATACGACCACATTACATCAACCATCTTATACTGTTATTAATACAACCAAAAGTCAATCAGATGTTGACCAAAAGTAAAACGGAGTATATTGTTTTTAGTTCACAACTCCACATTGTTTCCGTTAGACATGGAGCTAATAATTTACATGTACATATATAGTTTTAGAATCACAACTTCAAAACTAAACAAACAAGTCTAGTATCAGTTTCGAAAAGCAAACAACTACAACCCGAAAATTTAGTTCAATGTATGCTTCTGCATTTGCCTTCTTCAAACCACAAACATTCATCCGAACATAAAAAACTTTTTACCTTTCACAAAGTTAAGTGTAAATGCTTGACCTGAAACCATGCCTTTATCTCTCACAAACTTTCTAATTCCTTGCAGATAATATCTTGGTTGACCTTGAGATGAACCTATAGCAGCTTGAATATTCCAAACATCACCTGCCATGTCCACAATCTTCAAACCCATCTTACGATTCAGTCCAAGATCTTCAGCCTGTTTTTTAAAAAGGTGCTATAACAAACAACGAACAATTCAATAAACAAAGAATTAACACATCTTTAAAATCTGACTAAAGTATTATATATTAGTAAACTCATCATCACAAACTTACAAAATGACCGTCCACACGGAAAGAAAGAGGTACGATCTGATCATTTTCATTCCCAACAACCATACCACTATTATTGACATCAACGACGTCCTGTACAGCTTCACTATCTGAACTCAACACAATCTCTTCTATCACCTTTTGTTTAACAACAGCACAAACCTCAGGTGGAAGCACTAAATCACAGGTAGCACAATTGAAAACCGTGATATGAAAAGTCTGAAGATCTATCATCTCAAAGACAATGAGATGATCAGCAGTTAATGACAAGTCATTCTTTATCTCCTTCCATCTGGTAATTATGTAAAGTTCATTGTTGGTATCTTCCACCCCTACAGACCAGTTCTTGTTTTCAGATCCTTTAATAACGACCGGATATGAAGGAATAGTGTTTAACATCTTGTGATGAACAAAAGAACGATTAATACTCTACAATCAGAATAAAACACATTATATAGTACATTAGTAAAAATATATCAGAAAATTAAGTAAAAAAATAAAACACAACAAATAAACAATTGTATCTCCAATAAAATTACATGATGAATAATATTCGAAGTTACATACCACAAAATCTTCGTTACTAGATGGTTTGTAGTAAAACTCTTCACAAGGAGAAAGAGCAATGTCTTGATAAAAATACAATATTCTGAAACTTTTGTAAAGCTTCTTCATAATGAAATATCAACCATGAATCTGAAGGTATTTTCAAACTGTCTACCAATTGACACCAACCATTATAAAAATATTATCTGCCATTGCTTAGGGGATAGATCTTGACTTTAAAAACATTTCCAGCTGTGGTTCGGATATTTGTATTTCCAATTGGATAATTAAACTGTTGAATCCAATTTTGATACTGTTTTGGCAAAATCTAAGCATAAATAAAAGAAACACTTTTATTGCTAATTATCATACCAAAAAATTAAAATTAAGTGTTAAACTAAGATCGGATAAAACTACTAACCAAACATTTCCTTTTACTGCTTTGAAGGTAACACGGAAATCCATAAATCATTCTCACATAAAACTGTAACAGTATCAATCATATATAATCAAAATCAATAACATTAAGAAACAAATGAATACAATGCATTAAGGTATGCAATACATCTAAATAAAAGATGATACAACTAATATATATCAAAATAACAATAGACAACATCAAAAAGGTGAGAATACATGTAATTTCTTATCATATCGAAATATATATATATTTTTACATCAAATCATATAATTAAAACTTAAAACCTACTTTTCCGATTAAGTATCACAAATATACAAGAACGATCAATAGCTGTATAAATTGTATAGAAAAACAGGATAGTGACTTGTGTCTATTCAAAAGAAAAACTTAAAAACAGTATACCAAGTACTAATCAAAATAAATTCAACTTTTTTAAATACACATGAGAATACATCAGATGGTATATCATAAATCAGAATAAGAGAAATACATGAGCAAAGTGAAATCCAATAAAATCAACAATAGATAACACAAATGGTAGATACAGGAAATGCAGATCACTTTTTTTAGAAACATATATGTCTATCATAACATGCATAATAACTACATATTAATCGGATATTCAAAAAAATTAGGACTATCAAAAATTGTTCAAGTATAAGCCGCAACAATAAACGCAATCATAACCAACAATGGATTGAAAAAAAAACAGGGACATACATGAATACACTACCGTCGACTACAACTTCTTCATTTAAATAGCAAGAACCATAATCACCCAAAGAATTCATAACTAAAAGAATAAACATAAAAAATACAAAACAAATCAGATTATTTAACAATACCTTTATTATTATACAAGATGATATTGATGAAGATCGGAAGAAATCGAAGAAGATGACAGATTTTGTTGGAGAAAGTGTAGAAAGAAACGTGGAGAGAGAAATGAACCAAGATTTTCTGAGGATCTTTAAAATGTTAGAAGTTTAAAAATATCCCATGTAACCGGGTCGGATAATCCCATTTTTTCGTCAACATCTGTTTGACTTTTGGTCAACCGCTGTTTGATTTTTGGTCAACATCTCATTTAGTATTCAACAGAAATTTGGATAAGTCAATCAGTGGTTTGAAAATCTGTTTGACTTTTATTCAACAGATGCATGGAAACCCATGTTAGATTGAACAGTGTTTTGAACAGATATTTAAACATCTGTTTAGACGTAAACAGATGTTGGGGCTTAAACAAATGTTTGGCGTTCTATATCAGTTGTTTGGACTTAAACAGATGTTTGGATTTAAACAGATGTTTGGCCATAAACAGAATTTGCCAATAAAGATATGTTTGGCCTTAAACAAATGTTTGAAGTTAAACAGATGTTTGCTCATAAAGAGATATTTGGCCACAAACCAAACATCTGCTTGAGGTCAACATCTGTTTCACTATTCGCCAACATCTGTTCGACTTTTGGTCAACATCTGTTAAAATATAAACATTGTTAACATAAATTACAAATAATTAGCTAATAGACGGCACACAATTAGCAACTTAAATCATCAAGACCCTTAACAATTTGACCATATGATTTAATCATGTGTTTTATATTAGATGGGTCAACTGAAAAAGAAAATTCACTAAAAGGATAACAAATTAAACAGCTCAAAAAAAAGCTCAAAGAGTATTTTTACTACAAAACAGGATTAACAAACAATGCCAATAGTGAAGTCAACCATGTTTCTTTCACCTTTGACTTTCAAAGTCAATTCAGTTATTTACCAAATTCACAAATACATAAAATTTCTTATATAACCGCAAACATTACCACACCTAGTAATCTTAACTCTGCTATAAACTATAAAACACAAACCCAAATATCACATTTCCATTGTGAATCTTTATTGCCTCATCAAAAATTCCCTGACTTGCCCTTTGAATTGTAATTCAAAGTCCAACGAATCTGTATTAGGATCTCCTGATTTGTAGCTTTTTTGGCATAGCTGGAACCACTGCTTCAGGGTAAACAGGCTTTTGGGGAACATTAGGATCTTTCTTTCTTAATTCTTCCAGCTTTTTGTAAGAGAAAAACACTTTATCCTCTTTCCACCTTGACACTTGGTTCTTTGACCCAAAATTAGCTGTTATTAACTCTTCTTTCATTCTCTTCAGCTGTAGAGACCTATCTGGTACATTTTTCTTAAACTTTTCCCAGATAGGAGGAGTCTGCTTCACCTTCTTTTTGATCATATCTTGAATTCTGGCTGTTTCACTTTCTAGCTCACTGATGGTCCATTCTTTGTACTTGTACTTTTCTCCCTTGTATGTTTTGTAAGCCATGATATAGTCAATATAATCTTTCCTCAAAGTTTCATCAGCTCTTTCTGATAAATTTTGACAGAGATCTTTTGAAAACTGCTCCAAAATTTTCACTTGGGTTAGCAAATGTTGGTTAAATGTTTGAATCTCTCTGTCAGATTTTCCTTGTGTATTTCTTTTGGAGATATCCTCTGCTTGTTGAGCCTTTAACTTCAAGTATTCATTAATGTTATTAGGCCTTGGATATCCTTGAACAGATGACAAGTTCCTTTTAGCAGGGTCATCTTCAGAGTAGAAGGATATGATCTCCTCTCTAACTGCTTCCAGTTCTAATGGATACAGGACTCCTGCAGGAAGAATGGCAGTGTTTGAATTTGAAAGTTGTGCTGAAGAGAATGGGACAGCATTGGGAATGGTAACAAGGGACAATGGTTGGGTGGATGTTTGCGGTGTTGAAGGATCAACATTCAGAATTATCCTTCTCCTTTTATGTTTTGGAGAGGTCGGTGGTGTTTTGGTGCGTTGAGTGGTAGTGATTTGAGTGGTAGATGGTTGACTAACAGTTGTTGAAACAACTGGTGTTTCAACCACTGTTACCATTACAACAGATGATGTGTCACCTGAAGTATTTTCCTTTTTGGCAGGTGGTGTTGGTAGTAATGAGGATGTTTTTTATGGTAATGGGATTTGTGGTAAGGCAGTGGATTGAATTTGTGTTGAAGTGGTGCAAATTGTTGGTGTAACATATGTTGAAACAACTGAAGTACCTACAGCTGTCGATACAACAGATGTTTTAACATCTGCTCGTTTTGAGGTTTTATGTGTGGAGCTTTTGGGAGGTGTGGATTTGGGTTCCTTCACTTTTCTAGTGGGCTGTTTTCTTTTAGGCTCAGGATTTTCTTCATTCTTGGCCTCAGAAACACCCTGCTCATCCTTCTCCATACAAACTCTTTTCTCCTGTTCCCACCTTGCTTTATCCTTTGCCTCCATATCCCTTTTTACCGTTCCTTTTGCATCAGAAATGGCATTTGTGGTTACATCAACCATTTTAGTACCATCTGGCTTAGGTATCTCTGCAAGCATAGTGGATTTGTCTGGTGCAATGTACAAACCATCTTCATATCCCTTTTTTTTTGTTTAGCTGCTTCATTTTCTCCCACTTTTTGGCATCAGCTGGTGGTGGGTTGTCCACAAAGATGATAGTAGGAGGAGCAGAACCAGTGGTTTTCAGCGAGTGGGCCTTCAATGCCTTTATGTCTGCTTGTGTATCCATAAACCTAGCTTCCATCATATTTCTGATCTTTTGAATCTGTATTTCATGTTGATGATCAGAATATGCCCTTTGTTGGTGAAGCATAGGTTGAAATAAACTCCAAAGCTCAATGGGAGTAGGAGCAGATGATGGAGCAGATGTTGTATCTGGTGCTGCAGTGGGTGTTGCCTTTTGGGCTTGTAACAACTGTTGGAGCATTGACTTAATATCTGCAACAGAAGTTTCCAATTTCTTAACCCTCTCCCTCAATTCCTTGTATATTAAACCATCACCCAAGTTAATGGGATCATCTGATTTCCCACTGGCAGTGGTTGTATCAGCAGTTGACTTGGGGAAAGTTTCCCAAAAGTCATCCACAGATGCCCCTTTTTCTTGGTACTGGGGACTTCTTTCCTCAGCAATTGGGATCCTTTTAATAGAACCAGGGGTTGGAACAAAGACAGCAGCGGATATCACAGTTGCTGGAGAGGAAATTGCCTTCAGATGAGTCTTATTGATGAAACAACTGGCCAGGTGTAGATCAGTGGATCCAACACCTGTAGTTGCTGCTCCAATTGAACTACTGACAGGAAGTACTTGTATTTCCTGCAGTGTAACCTCCTCAGTTGTTGGTGGGTTAACAATGATTGAGACACCAGACCCAATCACTTGTTGAGGTATATCCTCATTAACAGGTGTTTGAGAAGAACTGGCTTGTGTCCGGGCTAAATCAACTGTATCCAACAAAAGTTTTGTTTCTGGGGGGATTTGAGAAGTGAGGATAGGTGTAGAAAGCGAATTTGCCCCGGGCAGTGGGCTGTGGATGATGGAATCAAGTGATTCCAGAGCATCATAATTTGGTGTCCCTATTATTACAACCTGCTCTTTTTTTAGAAGAAGCAGGAGGAGTTTGAGGCTCAGGTTGAGATCTTTCTTCCAACTGCTGTGAGGTAGTAGCAGCAGTGGTTATTGGTGACTTTTGTGTTGTCACTGGTAGTTGCTCTGGGATTTCATCTTCCAGAGTTACCTTTGTTTTGGGTTTGGGGGGCTTTTGTGATTTTTTCTATTTTGGTCTTTTGGTGGTTTTAGGTGGGGGTTTAACAGCAGTTGTTTTATTGCTATCATCACCTTGAGCAGTGGGCTCAACAGCAGGTGCCTGAGGAGCAGTGGTAGCTGCTGAAGTCTGCTCAGGAACCTCTGCTTGTGTTTTGGAAAGTTTTGACATCCTTGTAAAGGTTTCAGTAGTGAGGCTCTTAATTGAAAAAGGATTACCCTGGATAAGCACATGGGCATTATCTTCTGAAAATTTCTTTTTAAAATAGTAACTTAAAAACCTTGGAAAGAGCAAAAACGCCTTTTTATTAACATTTCTAACAATATAATTGAAGATTACCTGGGAATAGTTAAAATTTTCACCATGTAATATAGCATAACCTAGATATTGAATCTTCAATGGGATTTCATTGAAAGCAGTGGTCTTGTTTGAGACACACATCAGTAGGGTATGAAACAAAAACCTTGTGGCAGGAGGAAAACTGTTTTTTTCTAAAGTGTCTTTTTTTATTTCCTCTTCATAACCCATTTGAATGAAAAACGTTTGATACTCTTCTTTAGGGAAAGATGTTTTACCTTTAAGATCATCGAGTTCAAAAACTTCCGAAATGGTTTGAGGTGTTATTGTGACTAGAACGTCCTTTATAGAAGAATTGATGGCTAAGGGCTTTTTATCCTTAGTTTCCAACTTAGCATTTTTCCAGAATTCTTGCTGGGTATCCATGTAGATCGGAGCATCACAAGTCAACAAAGTTTTGTACTTTGAAGAAGACAGAACATCAATGATGGAATTGAAGGTTTTGGTGTGACTGGGTTTTTCAAGTAGACCTAAGTAGTTATGTGTGGATTTGCGTGGGAGAGACATCGTGATTTGATTATGATTGCGAGAGGAAGAAGACGATGAAGAGGATGAGTGATTTTGAGAGAAATGGATGATAACTGCTTTGAGAAAAGAATTTAGAATTCGATTCGACAGTAAAAACACTGTTTGGGGGTTTTGATCAGGGTTTTTTTTTTTTGGTGAAATAGTGAATGCTGGCGTGGCATCGGTTACTAATAGATCTTACCGCTATGTACTGTCCACGTGCCAACCTCTGATGATAATGGAGGACAGTTGGTAGGAAACCACTGATGGAACAATAACAGTGGTTTGCAACAGTCACAAATGAGAACAGTGAGTAAGTTTTTGCTAGCAGTGGATAGCCATCAGTGTGTTAAAACACTGATTTATACAACAGTTTTTTTTATTTTTTATTTTAACTTTAATTTTATCACCAAAACAATATTCGAGGAACTCTTATCTCTTTGGAATGTAACGATTAGATAATATAGTTAACCTATCATTGTAATTCTAGTATTCAGTTAATAATATCATTCTATAATTAATTAACCACATCAACAATAAAAATGTGAGCAGTGGATGATTTTTAAAAAAACCAATGATTGTAAATTTCAGTGCATGTCAACAATAAAAGGGGAGCAGTGACTATTTTTTAACTATCAGTGGATACCCAACAAAATGTAACACAGATGTTTGGTCAGTCAGTGGTCAATAGTTGTTTATGAAGAAACAGAGGATGGCCTTCAGCAGTGGATAACATTTAACAATCACATGTTTGCGCTTAAACAAATGTTTAACATTAAAAACTGTTTGCAAGAAAAGACCAATTTGAAGAATACTATACCCAAACAATCAAAATGAGGAGCTTAATAATCATCCAAGTGTACTTCACTTTTATTCAGTGGATGTCAACCTCCAAAATGTGAGCAGTAGTTGTTTTTTATCTAACAGTGGATAGATATTGATTTAATTTGCAACAAATAGTCATCAAGAATATTTTTTATTTTTTAATTTAACTTGCCATTTTATCATTAAAACAATGTTTTAAATTAAATACTGTTAAACATCTAATCTGGACATAAACAAAATTTTGAAATTAAATAAATATTCGACCTGAAACATTTGTTTGAACATAAACAGATGTTTGAAATTAAATAAATACTATTAACATAAACAGAGATATAATATTAATAGTTTGGACATATAAATACTGTTAACAAAAACAAAGATAGAATATCTACTGTTATTGATGAACCACTTTTGTTGTTGGGCAATGGTTAATCTTTGAGTTTGTATAGGTTTGTCTCGAGAGATAAAGTATAGAGAACCAATGTTTGTCCTAAACACTGTTACATAAGAAAAACTGATACATAAATACTAAAGTTGAATCCGCTGTAGAAGCTATTATAACTACACCATAAGTGCTAGTCTTTAACAGGACTTTGCCTTCAACAGTGTATAGCCCTCATGAGACAATAAGCCCATCAGTCTTTATATGGAGCAGGAATTAATTATAACAGTCCTTAGCATGATCAGCTGTTATAACCACACCACCCTTTCAGAGTTGGACCATTAAACAAATCCTTGACACTATTAATCCTCTGTTGACTTACCAAACAGATCTTAAGACACAATTCAACATCAACATAATCTAAATATTACTGAAACAATAAATGATAAGTAAAAATAAAACACAACAAAGATTCATAAAACTATATTTAATCATTTATTCAGGACCTTAAAACTAAAAGTCCAACAATTACATGACATACTGAACAATATTCAAGTTCAAATCTAAGAATAACAGCAAGAACTAATAAACTTTAGTTTCCACTACATCTATTGCTGAACCTCTTGATGTATGTCCTTCAGCATTGCCATAAACTGCACGTCTCTATCACCACACTCCATATTACTGACAACACAAATAAGAATAAGAAACTAATCTAAAATTCAAACGTGTCTTTTTCATTTTTATTGCACATCTGAGTTTTCACGAGCTTTGGACGAATGTATACTTTCTTTAAAAGAAGAAAATCTTCCTGGAGCAAGAAAACGTGACTTTGGATTTAATGGAAATCAAAAAAAAATGGCACATGTAACTTTAAAGTTGCATCTCTGCCATCAAAAAAAGGTAACACATGCAACTTTTCACGATGTTGCAACAATTATACTGCAGCATCGATGTTGAAAGGTTGATGTGGGATGCGAATTTACATTGAAACAACGATGTTGGAACAATGATACAGGCACGATAACATGTAAACATTATCAACAAACATTCGAACAAAGAAGTGTAATGGGAAATTAGCTGCTAAATCACAAGAAAGATGCATTTGAGAGAGAAAGATACGGTCACATATATGAGCGAGCGAGATTTGAATGTGAAACCAGATAATTGTATCTTATTTATAGAATAATAAAAATATATATGGTTTGAAATTTGAATTTCAAAATTACTAATATTAATTAGTAATTACTGATTTGATTTGAAAGCAATTGTTATGATGTTTTTTGGGAACTGAAATATGCAAAGTAGGAAAAAAAAAAAGAACGTCAATTTTAAATTACCTTTTACATATTTTTTATTTCAAAATTTCAAAATTACTGAGAGATAATAACCGTCAGTTTGAAATTCTAGTTTTGCATATTTTAAAAGTCCAAAGCTCAAGAAATTACAATTAATTATTATTGATTAGATTTGCAACAAATAGTCAAAAAGTATTTTTTTTATTTTTTAATTTAACATTAAGGATAAAAATATATATGGTTTGAATTTTGAATTTCAAAATTACTGATATTATTAGTAATTACTGATTTGATTTGACCGCAATTGTGATGATGTTTATTGGGAACTGATGTTTATTGGGAACTGAAAGGTAAGTAGTGTATATCTTTATATCCCTCCTTATTATAGTAAATAAATATTAGTAATCATATGCAAAGTAGGGAAAAAAAAAGAGAGAACGTCAATTCTAAATTACCATCTTGCATAAATTCAATTTCAAAATTTCAAAATTATTGATATTATCACTGATCTGATTTGAAAGCAATTGTGATGTTGACTTTTCTAATATTTATTTTAACTTTAATTAAGAGATAATAACCGTCAGTTTGAAATTCATATTTTGCATATTTTAAAAGTCCAAAGCTGAAGAAATTACCATTAATTAGTGATTTGATTTGCAACAAATACCCATCAAGTATTTTTTTTATTTTTTAATTTAACATTAAATTTCATCAGGAAAACAATATTGGAGGAACTCTTATCTCATTGCAATGTAACGATTATGTAAAATGGTAATTTCATTTTAATTCTAGTTTTTATTTGATAATTTCAATATATCACTAATTAACACCATGGATGGTAAATATCAATGGATGTCAAGAATAAAAAAGTGACCAGTGGCTATTTTTTCCTATCAGTAGATACCGAACGTCAATTGTCATTATGACTTTTCTGTAATTACTGATATTATCAGTAATTACTGATGATGATTTGAAAGCAACTGTCATTGTCATGATGACTTTTCTAATTTTTAAACCGTGAGTTTGAAATTCACATTTTGCATGTTTTAAATGTCCAAAGCTCAAGAAATTAGCATTAATTACTGATTTGATTTCCAACAAATAGTTAGAATTTTTTAAATTGTATGATCAAAACAATGTTGGTGGAAATCTTACCTCATTGGTATGTAAAGATGAGGTAAAATGGTAATTTCATTGTAATTCTAGTTTTTATTTGATAATTTCAATCTATCACTAATTAACACCATCAATAACAAAAAAGTGAGCAGTGGCTGTTTTTTAGGAAAACAACTGATGGTCAATATCAATAGATGCCAACAATAAAAAAAGTGAGCAGTGGCTATTTTTCCTATCAGTGGATAGCCAACAGTTTTTTAAACACTGATGTTTGGTCAGTCAATGGTCAACAGATTTTGAAGAAACATATATTTCGCCTTAAACAGAAGTTTGCTCATAAACAGAAGTTTGACCATAAACAGGTGTTTGCACATAAAGAGATGTTTATCTGGTGGTTTAAAACCACTGTTGGGTCAAACAAATTTCACAACAGGACCAATACTCAAATAGATGTTGACCTTAAACAGATGTTTGGTTTAGAGCCAAACATCTGTTAAACCCCAAACATCTGTTTAACCCTGAACAGATGTTTAAGTTAATAACATCTACTGTTCAACCTAACAGGGGTTTCCATTAACTATTGACCAAATTGCAAACAGATGTTAAAACCACTGTTTGTTATTGTATTTCTTTACAAAATTACATAGAATTCAAGAAAACGAAACAAACACTTAAAGAACTATAATTTAACACATAATCTAATCGGGCAAAGCAATCTATTATCTAAGAATTCACTGATTCTTACAACATGAAACAAACTCATAATGAAATACTAAAGTTACATAAGAACCACTGATAATTAAATACTAAATTTGAATCCGTTGTCGATGCTGAACCACTGCTGATACTAAACAGTCGTTTTCCTTTGATTAATCAAACTCTAGGTACATAAAGTGCAAACAGTCGTTTTCCTGAACAGATGTTTAAGTTAATAACATCTACTGTTCAACCTAACAGGGGTTTCCATTAACTATTGACCAAATTGCAAACAGATGTTAAAACCACTGTTTGTTATTGTACTTCTTTACAAAATTACATAGAATTCAAGAAAACGAAACAATCACTTAAAGAACTATAATTTAACACATAATCTAATCCGGAAAAGCAATCTATTATCTGAGAATTCACTGATTCTTACAACATGAAACAAACTCATAATGAAATACTAAAGTTACATAAGAACCACTGATAATTAAATACTAAATTTGAATCCGTTGTAGATGCTGAACCACTGCAGATACTAAACAGTCGTTTCCCTTTGATTAATCAAACTCTAGGTACATAAAGTGTTTGTCTTTAACAGGAGCTTGTCTTCAACAGTGGATAGGCCTCATCAGTCTTTGTTCATAAAGAGCTCCTTTGTCATCAAACTTTATGCTTCTTTTAATACAAAAAATGTGGGAAACACCATTACTCTAGACTCTCTAGTAACATAAAATCTTATCTTACAACAATAGCAGATCCTTTCTTGCGTTTAGTAGGAACTACTGTGGGTTCTACATCATCATCTTCTGCACAAGTCAATTATAATCATCATCATCATTTAGACATAAGCAAGTAAACTATAAATTTAATAATCTTTCTTTGTGTTTAATTAAACTTTATGCTTCTTTGAATACAAACCTATAATAACCCGCAGCAGATTGTATGAATTTCAAACAACTGTGATTAGACTGAAATATAAACCGAGAATTAGAGTATATCACTTCAAAATAAAAAACTCAAAATTGAAAATCAGAGTAGCAAAAAACACATACTTTAAACGATGTTGGAACAATAATACTGGAAACAACCGTGGAACAATCATCATCATTATATGAGAATACCCTTAATTTATGGAACCTGTAGAATGAAATGCTCCACTGTTGGGTTATTAACTCTCAACCTCACTTTCCCTAAATTTATCAATTCTAATTTTCAACAGGATGTAATACAATTATTACCTTAATTAAGATATCTTCAACTGCAAACAACAATAGCAAACAACATCAAACAACAATAGCAAACAACATCAGTCAATAATAGCAAACAACATCAAACAATAATAGCAAACACCTGATGTTGAATCCACTGTAGATGCTGAACCACTGCTGTTACAAACAGATAATACCAATGAAACTCTAATTTCAGAAAGAATAATGGCTGAACATACTCAAACATCAATAATCAACAGATGTTATACTCATATCATCACCATCTAGAAAAAAACGCTAATTTCAAAACATATTCAAACATACCAGCTTATGGCAGAAATCTATCCGCAGCTAAGCGGATTTCAACTTTGATGACAACCACCCTGGAACCATATGATTAGATTACGAGTAGAAATTAGGATTAGTGTAAATAAGAGGAAATCATGAAAGTGTTTCAACTAAAAAAAAGAACAAACCTTTTGATGAAGTAATCGATGAACAAAAGAAGATTTTATGGTGGCGTCTGAAGAAGATTAAGGTTTGGATGGAAAGAATTATCTCAATAATTTGCAGGGTTTGTGAAATTTGAATTTGAATCGCCTGAATATAGAGAGAGAAAGAACCCAAGGTTTGTAAACAAAGATTAGAAGTGAGAAGAGAGATTATATATGGAAAAGGGGATGGCACTGTTGGGCGGGAAAAGAGAACTGAGGAATATGAGAAGAAGAAGAAGAAGAAGAAGAAGAAGAAGGATAAACATGAGAGAGGATAAACATCGATCGGAAATAGAGCAGAGAGAGAAAGAAAGCAAGAAGCCCTAAATGAGTAAATGAATGAGGATATAAATAGAAGAGGGCAGTGGCACTGTTGGGCGGGAAAAAGGGCATTTAGGGGCTCTCTGGTGTTGACACGTGGCCCAAATAACTTTCATTTATTATATATAATAGATTATAGGGATGACACGTGGCATTTTTTTGAATGGTTCTTACTGTTTTTACACATAATGAAGTTTGTATATGATCCTATCACATGAGTGTATAACAACAAAAAGTATAATAAAATAAGTGTTTTTCACTTAGACCATGTGTAGTGGTTAAACAAAATAATGCCCCCACCATGGGGCATTATTCGACACGTAGCAGTCCAGTTAGCATGATGCATTATTCCAAAAGTGGCGTAGTGGGGCATTATTCCAATAACGCCCCTTCCAATTATTAAACAATTATTTTTTATTAAGAGGAGGTTAAAAAAAAGGAAACTACAAGTGCACCCCTCCCATTGGCTAGTCAACATGCTTGCATGGTTCCTTGAGCGTTGTTTTAAAAACGCTGAACTAATTTTTTTTCAAAAATAATGCCAAATAACGCATGCCGTAATTGGGTGGGGGGAGGGGGGCGTTTCGGGGCGTTTTTCTTTTTTTGTTTTTTTTTAAATACCGCCCCACTATGGGTGGTCTTAGTATCATTGGGGTTAGTGGTCCAATGGAAGAATAGTCTAAGTTAGAGTGGTCATTTATTCAAATCCTATAAGGAGTAAAAAGTAAAATTGCCATAAAAAAATTCACTTTGAAACCAATTCAGTTACAATTCTCAAATCATAGCCATTAATATATTTCATTAACGAGGAAGATTATGGACTTAATTAACAAAATCTCGTTTACACCACGATTTATTTTAGAAGAGAATACACTTTCTTGAGTATATCGACAATTTATTAGCTCCTCCGCAACCAACATAATGTAGATTAGCTCGCATGACAGAGAGATACCATATATAATTATAAAATAAGTAAATTAGTCTGGTACTATATGTATAAAAGTTTTGGCCCGCAATGATCATAACAATGTATACTCAAAAAGAATAAAAAGGGATATACTTGATTTCGAATATTATCAACGATAATAAAAAGGGATATACTTGCTCGCTTACCTGCGATATTGATGTAAAGTGCACTTATTATTAATGAAATGCACAGAAAAATACGTCAAAAAAAAATCAACGATATGGCAACAATGTAATAAAGTTATGTATATTATCAATGATTCCTTGGTTTTACGCCTCCGCCGCAACGTGGGAGACCTAATACTAGTTTAAGTCATTTATAAAGCTACTCGATGATCAAATGACTGATCGACTAATTCAACGTTGTTAATTTTGTTTTTAAATGTTGAATACACAGTTCTGTTGATGACACTTTTAATAACTTTCCTTTGTTAACTTTTTTAAATAAAAGTTGTATTAACAGTTGTGTTGAAAATAGAGTTGAATTCAAAATTGAATATTTCTGATATCGTAAGTTATAACGAGTGTCAGTATTGATATTATCAAAACCGGTACCTGTATTCATTTTTTTCAATTAACATAAAACATATTACCAAGTTCCCGTTATCAGGGGCGGCTATGAGGGTGTGCGGGGAGGACTTCCGCACAGGGTCCGTGATTTCGAGGGGCACGTGTTTTTTTTTAAACTGATATATATATATTGGGTGGGAGTTGACTACAAAGTTCATTTTTCCTACAAAGTGTAAAAAGTCATAAAACACCATAATGTCAACCATAAAACACACTCAAAACCCACAAATACCAAAGTGAAAATTACTAAAACGCTATATTTGTGAGTTTTGTGTTGTGTTTTGGATGATAAGGCTTTAATTGTCGAATGACTAACAGTAGTGTGTTTTATGTTGATTATCATGTTGTGTTTGTGTTTTATATTCATAGTTCTACAATGTTGTGTTTGAAGTTTTTATGCACTGTTAGGGTTTGGATATTGTGTTTTAGTGATCTTCACTATGTTATCTGTGGGTTTTGAGTGTGTTTTATGACTGAAATTGTGGTGTTTTATGACTTTGTACACTTTGTAGGAAAAATGAACTTTGTAGCCGAACCCCACCCTATATAGGGTAGTGGCGTCTCTGAAAATTCATGTACCCTGTTCGAGGTAAAAAAAAAATGTGCCCTTATATCTTAACGATAAACAAGGCATTTAAGAAAATGACAAAATCGTATTATTCAATAAACAATGTGTAACATCCGCCAAAAACGGATCTCCGATACCCATCTGTTTTGAAAATCGGATCCTAAACGAACTTTATATATATATATATATATATATATATATATATGTTAATAAATAGAAATTGAATCAAACAATATGCATAAAATGATCTTTGGTGCAGTGGTGCGCGTGTTTTGGTTAGTTCTTTGGGCCTGGTGAGACCCGGGTTCGAGTCCCTTGGTTCACTTCTTTTTTATTGAGTTTCATTTAACAGTTTCCAATAATTGCACAATTGGTCCCTGCACATAAAACTTAAATCCAAATCAGTCCCTTCAATTAGGAAATTAGTTTAATCTAAAATTTATAACCAGGTTAGTTATTTCTTTTGTAATTATTAACGAGACTAACAAGTTTCATTCATAAAATTAATATTTTAAACCCGAAAAAACTAGTTATAATAATTTCTAAATACGCGACATCTAATATAAATAAAAAAAGTTCGTTTAGGATCCGATTTTCAAAACGGATGGGTATCGGAGATCCGTTTTTGGCGGATGTTACACATTGTTTATTGAATAATACGATTTTGTCATTTTCTTAAATGCCTTGTTTATCGTTAAGATATAAGGGCACATTTTTTTACCTCGAACAGGGTACATGAATTTTCAGAGACGTCACTACCCGTTATATCGGGTAAGGAATCCCTTACCTTTGTAAAAATGAAAAGGATAGAAAAAATCACCAAACTCAAAGTGGGCCCATAAAGAATCTATAGCACCCGTGATTTACCCATCCCAAAAATAGTAACTTTTGTCAAGATTTCCTACCGTTAACTCCTCCTCACAAACTCCCAAACCCCATCATCATCATCATCTTCTTCATCCCCACCCTATTTTTCAAATACATCCCCCCAACGGCTACCTGCACACCAAAACCCCAACCCATTTATATCCCACCCAACACTCTTTCTTCCACAATTCTCCCAAAGTCAATGGATACACCACCATCACCACCCTACACCATTACAACCCAACGATCAGCCCCTGAAAGCCGAACCAAATCAGCATCACGTCTGGCCCGAACCAATACCCAACACCTACCACCAACTCTATCTCTTGATCTAGTCTCATACTCACCCAACAACACTCTCTCTCCAAAGCCCCAAAACCCTCTTTCAGTCCGTGATCTTCTCCTTCTTTCTCCTTCCCCTGCTGCTAAGAAACCGAAAACCCGACTAGATGTGTGTGAAGAGGTCTCTGATCCACACGGGTCTCGTAGACGCTGCAAGAACCGGTTTGCCAATGTGGGTTCGCCTAGAAACGGTAGAAGATCGAGGAGGCGAGTCGAGGAGATTCGAGATGATAAAGATTTGATATGTGTTGATGATTTGGTTGTTGCGAATAATAAGGTTAAGAAGAAGAGACATAGTGGTAGATCCAAGAAGGATAAATCGACTTCTTGTCCTTCGATTTCGTCCCCCAGTAAGTATGAATTTTTGTTTTAGTTTCGGGTTTTTTTGCTTCGAATCTCCTCTTGATTGCTTCGAATAGGGATTTTACTGGGCACGTTTGTTTGTATCTATGATTACGTAGGGATAATTACAATAAGCCCTAACTAATATATTTTATATAATAATTGTGTTATGTTTTCAGAGGCAAATGTGGATGGCGAAGATAATGATTACGGGTATGATTTTCATCGGATTGGGACACTGGTTAACGATCTGATCATGTGGAATGATGTAGCAAAATCAACGCTTTGGTTCGGGTTCGGGTCACTTTGTATCCTATCATCCTGTTTCACAACCGGTGTTAGCTTCAGGTAATTCATCCTCTTACGCCTCTTTCGGTTCTTACAAAATTTCAGTTTTATCAAGGGTACAGAATAATGAAAACCGCATAATATATTGTACATTATTGATCAACTGTATATAGGAATACAATGAAGATGTTACAATAAACCCGAACTAATAATATATTCTACCTAATAAAGTGTTTTATCTTGGTTTTCAGTATGCTTTCTTTGGTATCTCAATTGGGTCTTCTCTGTTTGTGTGTTTCGTTCATCTCCAACACGATTGCGCAAAGGTCAGAAAGATAGTTTACTGTCAAAATCTTTTAAATTGATGGACAATAATCTGTTCTTTAGTAACCTTATGAGTCACAAACTTGCAGGAATGGGATTGAAAGCAAGAGAGAACTAAAGCTTAAAGAAGAGGATATTCTAAGAGCTGCTAGAGTTATACTTCCTGCAGTAAATTTTGCAATCTCAAAAGCCCGAAAGTTGTTTTCGGGCCAACCATCCACGACCCTTAAAGTAAATCCATATCCATGTTAACCGTTTCACTTCAATTTACATTTTACTTAATGCATTGCTATTAGATGTTAAGGAACATGGTGTATGCTTTCAGGTTGCACCATTGTTGCTTCTTGGATCCGAATATGGTCATATCGTAACATTAAAGAGGCTTTGTGCACTTGGTAAGATAAATTTCGACACGCGTTTATCAATGGTGTGAAAGACTGAAAGCTTACATTTTGTGTTTTCGTCTTTAAGGATTCTTTATCGGCTTTACAGGCCCAAAGCTGTACTCATTGTACTCAAACCAAATATGCAAGAAAGGTAAGATGGAAAAATTGTAATTAATTTAATCTAGAAGCTATGTAAATACACTTTTTTATATTCCAAGTTTATATGAATCAGGTGAATGCCTGAAAACTTGGATAATGGAAGCATGGAATGGTTGTTCTCACAAGAAAATAGTTGCAGCATCAGCAGCCACAGCCTTTTGGAATCTGACTTCCATTAAAACCCGAATTTTCGCAGGTGTGTTAATGATTTTTTTTATGGAAGTTAAGACCAAAGGGTATGGGGCTTGGCACCGGGCCGTCCCCCCCTTTTTGGCCCGTCGCACACCGCCCCCCAAGGGGGCGTCTCGTCACTTCCGGCACAATTTAGACGTTGGAGACGGGGCTAATTTTTGAATGGGGTGGGCCCCCCTAACGGTAACTTGCATGATTTATAAAAAAAATAAAAAAAAATTCACCCCACCACTATAAATTAAACCCCTTTTCACCCCACTTTTTTACCAAAATACTTCCACTTTTCTTCCAATTTTATAAAAAAACCTCTCCCAACCTTAAAAAAATTATGGATCCCTACAACCCAAATAATCCCAACTCAAGTTCACACCCGTTTTCGTCATCCGGCTACACACCCGTAATGGACAACTCTTTTGCGGGTTACCAACAAATGCCAAACGCTTTCAACCAATACTCGTTCAACCCAATGCAAATGCAACAACCCAACATGCCGTTCAACCCATATCAAATGCAGATTACCAACAACTTTTTTTTAGGTTTTATTCAAATTAACTTTTTTATTATTTATTAATTAAATCAAATAAATAATAATAAAAAAATGGAGGAGGAGCATCCACCACACCCTTGGGTAGTCTCCAAGAGGATGCTCCTCCACCGAAGCTTATGTGGCGCCTATGTGGCGGATAGTCTCTTTGGAGACTATCCTCCCCATACCCAATGGTCTAAGTTTAATTTGACCATAAAAGTCAAAATCAATGACATAACATAAGATATTGACCGGTTTAGTCTGTTTATATGTTTGCAGCATTCATATGTTTGGTGATCTTTAGATGGTGTAAACAAGAGTTGACATGGAAAGTGGAAGGTGAAGAGGAAAGTCAACAGCAAGAGAAGACGTTGACTTTGGTTGAAAATATGAAAGTTGACTAGAAAATTGAATTTGTTTTGTATCCCATGTAAAATGTAAGATATCTTATATAATCCTTGTATGGCTTTCAAATTATATGGATTACTTTCATATAATTATTACTTGACTTTTAACCTGTTCAACTTCAAAAATTTATAACCAAACGTCTCAATAACTACCATACTGTGTATGTAGAGCTTATATATTTATTTATTTAATTTTTGAGTGTTGAAGCTAAAAATATAATGAGTTTAACGCATCGTTGTAGACACTCATCACAATAGTAAAATCACAAAAGTGAAGACTGGTTAGATGCATCGCTATATATCAAAACTAATTATAAGAGCTAACTCACTATTTGTATATCAAAACTAATTATAAGAGTTGGACACGCCATTGTAACGGGATGATGGGGCGATTGGTTAGAGACACCGTAAAATGGCCACTAATTGTTGGTGAGTGTATATAGATTATCATTGAGTTTCCGATAAAAAAAAATTGTGTTAAAAGACATCACAGAAGCGTTGGGGTGTGACTAAATTCGTAGACGCATCTTGGATTGAATATATGAAGTGTATTAAGGGCTTATCTTCGCTTTTCTTACTTTTGCTCAATTTACCACTAAATCAACCTTTATGTTTTGTAACCAAAAATGAAAATTCATGCAAGAATCGCCCATCATAACACAAAAGGTACCACCACATCAAACTTATGACAAGATCCATTGGCATGTCATGTGAAATATATAATATACTATATAGATGCTATAAAATGATACAAACACAAAGAAACAAGAGCCAGTGTCAATGATCAGTTTTAGACCTACAACTAATTCATGGGCTACTCCTCAACCCAGTTTCCGTATCATTTTCGTGTCAAATTGTCAATGATCAGTTTTAGACCTACAACTACTTCATGTAAAATATATATACTTTTAGCACAGGTAGCCCATGCTACCCCTCAACCCAGTCTCTGTATCATTTTGTAGGTGTAAAAAAATTAAAAATTACGGTTTTATATTAAAGGATACACCTCATTCCAAAAAAATAAATTGGGATGCCCTTGAATTTTTGAGCTAGCTCGGCCACTGAACTACTTGGTTTAAAATACCACTGAGGTCAAACACCATTAGTTTTGATGGTCATGTATATCTTCAAAATAGCAAGAACAGTACATATTTCCAGAAATGGCATTCTCATGAACCTGTAAACATATCAAAGTAAAGGAAGTTCAGCACTAATGGAAGTTCAACAGCCTTTGAAGCAGCCATGAATCCATCAATGTTGAGATTAAAAAAAAAAAAAAAAACAATACCTTTTGGTTTTGAACTTCAAAGTATATGCACTAGTGTTACCATAAATTACTGAAACTTAAACAAAATCCATACTATTAAATGGTAGTCTACCTGATGATGAAGCTACACTGCAGCTCTTTTTCCAGGACACAGCCTTGACTTGTGGTAGAGCTAGCCCTTTAATTTAGGGGTATCCCGAAAAAAAAATTATCGTGCAATCATACAATAATAAAAAAAAACGATAAAAAATAAAGTAAAACAAATACCTAATAGACTTGTCCTCTTCTTTTTTTCATAGCTTGAAATAATTTTATCACGTCTTCGTCTTTTACTTTATCAAAAGTTTCTTTTTCGACCTCACAACCATAGCATTGTTCAAATATTTCGAGCCATTTCGATTGCGTAAATCCTTCTTGACAAGCTTCAATTTAGAAAAAACTATCTTTCAACGGTAACCAAAGCTAGCTTCACTGCCCGATAAACCAAAGCTAGCTTCACCTATTCCATTTAAGTTTGCACCTCTATCATCATCGCTTATAGTGTGACGAAATGCCTCAACATCAACTAAAAGAGTCCCAATTTCTTGTGTAGTAAAATCATTCGGATACATCTCAGCAAACGCCATTATCTTCAATGGGTCAAACTTAGAAAACCCGTTACTAGGATTTAAACCCGACATATTTTTTATCAAACTAGTTGTTACCTCACTAAATCGGTTTCCTAATTCTTGAATTTGCATATCCAAAACCTCATTAAAAATGTCAACTTCAAAATGATGTCGATTTGTAATGACATTCTTTCGGTTTCTTGGATTACCATAACTTTCCGTCATGTCCACCATTCTAATGTTGTTTTCTTCACAGAAGGAATTCACTTTTTCCAACATCGACTCAAACTCATTTTGTCTTAAAGCATTTAATGCTCGTTTTGTTTCATTTATCAAGTTGGTCGCTTCTAATAAATCCTTACATTTTTGTTGAAGATGTTTTGAAAGAGCATTTGTGTAGCTTAAAACATCTACCATCGAGTGCATATAAAAAAATTCAACTTTTTTTATAACGATAGAATACCTTTTGCATTTGTTGGTTGTTGATTGCAATCTCCATCTTCGTTAACATATTGAAGTATGGTAACCACTTCCAGAAACAATCTTAGCAAACTGATGATTGTTCTATGATATGAAACACATCGTGGATCACCGGCCCGTGCAATGGAGACCTCTTGGTTTAATCCTTCTTGTTGGTGCATATTTTGTACGTTTACCACTGTGCGAATAGGCTAGATAGAGCGTGTGTTGAATATTGTATTAAATAGAGTGAAAGTCGTTACGAATCGAAGGTTTTGTGATGTATAAGCCCATTCGTACGAAGGGAGTCCCTTCGTACGAACGGACTACATAGTGGATTCGTACGAACGCAAGACCAAGTAGCTTCATACGAAGGCACCCATAGTGGGTTCGTACGCAGCCATGAGTCCTATATATATGGAGCTTGGGTCTTCTGTTGGACAAGCTTTTGGTTCCCTATGGGGAGATGTTGTCCAACTGGTTTCACGGGTATGTAACTTTCATATATTAATAGAAACCAGATTATAAGTGATTGTTCGGTGTCGTATTCTACTTCTACTCCTTTCTAATCACCGAACTGGTTATCTCGGGACCAAAGCTTTGTCAAACTCGGCGTTTCCTGGACTATCACTTTTCTCATCTTAATCCCACCTTCAAGTATTTCTTTTTCCCACTCTCACTTTTTTGCCTCCCTTCTCATATCTTTCCATTTGCAAGAAGCAGAAACCGTAGTAACAACCATGGAAAGGTATTCATAGAAAGTTTTGACACCGGTATGTTTTTTCGCAACCGCCACAATCACCAACTGAAGTTGATGAGCAAAGTAGTGGATGTAATATGCTGACGGGTTATCTTTCAAAATCAAAGCTTTTAACCCATTAACTTATCTCCGCATATTGCTTGCACCATTATAACCTTGCCCTTTTACCTATTTAAACAAAAAATAAAATGTAACATAAAAACAAATAATGACTATTAAAGTTTATGTAAAGAATCTATGAAACTTATTACTTACTTGCTTTATGCTCAACTGGTTATTTGCTAATAAAGAATCAATGGCTTGTTTAAGAGTTGAAGAAGCCGTGTCTCTCACATGAACAATTCCAATAAAACTTTCTCTAACAACCCCAAGTTTATCAACAAATCTAACAACCACAGCCATCTGTTCCTTCAAAGATACGTCATTAGATTCGTCTACCAACAACCCAAACACATCATCTTTAATTTCTACCCAAATATTTTTGGTTACTTCCTTCGCAAAGCATTCAAGAATCTTCTTTTGTATCATTGGCGATGTCAATTTATTGTTTTTTTTTTCGTTCCTCAATGTGTACTTACCAATTTCCGGGTGGTTAGTACTAAGCAGCTTTAAAACCGAAAGAAAAATACCTTGAGAATTAGATTCTTCCGATTCATCATGGCCTCGAAATGGTAAAGAGTTTTCTATACAGAATCTAGCACTCATAACAGAACCAAGTAATCGATAATAATTTGCAATTTTTTCTTCTTTAGTCAATCTGTTTAAATTCTCATATATGTGTTCGTCTTGTTTCATGAAATTGTGACATTTTTGCGCCGTCTTTAAATGATGACTATCAACTTTCCCGACATCTTTTTAAGGAACCTTTTTTACTCCAATCACAAAAGCCTTTAGAATTAGATGACAGTGTATCTCTTCCTCCTTGATTACCAACATCTTCTTTAAACCAGTAATAATATAAACTATACTATACTCTAACCACGTATACATTAAACCAATTTACAACAAAATGTCTCTTTTTTCCATAATAGTCCGTGTAAGGAAATTCATGACTGCCAATGAGGTGGTGGTGGAGTTGTAAGGGAGAGACTTGGTGTTTCTAAGGGACCCAAGTTCGATTCTTAACCTCCCCTAGTGATGATGGAAGACTAGGCGAAAAGGTGGAGATCGCTTGAACCAAACGGGTTTTACCTCACCGCACTATCGTGCCTTCGGGCGAGTTTTCACGGGCTTCGGCCCTAGGTGAGGGTTTTCTCCGGGTTAGAGGCGAGTGTATCCTGATGTGGTGAATTTTGCCAGTAGCCCATTTGGAGGATTCGTTGGCCGTTCAAAAAAAAAGGAAATTCATGACTACGCGGTTGAAAAGCCCCTTCAACAAGATATGACCTCTTTATGTCATCTAGTTGATTATAGTGATAACTAACAATAGGTGGCCTATCATAGGGATCCAAAGGAAGATCATTCAAATCGATAATACCTCAGGTTGTTGGAATTGAAGTTGTAGGATTACTTGGCCCAATTGCATATTATCATTCGTAGCATTCGGACTTGCATTTGTGTCATCATTTGCTTGAATATTTAAATTATGAAAAACCTAACAAGAAATCAGACTATCAAAGCACAAGATCACAAGAACAGTAAGTTGTAACACAAACTAACCAAGAAATCAAACTATCAAAGCACAAGTTCACAAGAACACTCACAAACAATCTGCGTTCGACGTTTGATTTCGATTTTCAGCGGGGACTTTTAGTTTTGTTCGATTCAGTTTAGGCTTTTTAGCGATTGAGACCAGTGTTCGAATTTCATTCATTCGATGTTGAGGCTATGCTGAGGTTGTTTAACATTAATGGGGTATCCTTCGAACACAAGTCTCAATCACTAAACAGCCTCAACATCGAAGGATCGAAATTCTAACACTGGTCTCAATCGCTAAACAGCCTAAACTGAATCGAACAAAACTAAAATCCCCATTAAAAATCGAAACCAAACGTCGAACGCAGATTGTTTGTGAGTATTCTTATGATCTTGTGCTTTGATAGTTTGATTTCTTGGTTAGTTTGTGTTACAGCTTACAGTTCTTGTGATCTTATGCTTTGATAGTCTGATTTCTTGTTAGGTTTTTTAGAATTTAAATGTTTCGTTTATGTAGAATCTACTTTGTATATTTATACTTTTCTATTTTTGTTGTTAAACTAGGGAGTGTAAGGAGTTGAATACTTGAATTCATTGAAGTGAAGATGAAACCACAATCTAAAAAACAATCTTTAACTGAGACTTTTTCAAAAGAAAATTTAAAGAAATTAATGAAAATCGGGTTGGTTGATGATACAATTCCGAATGTTGCTAATGATAATATTCAAGCAAATGATGAGATGAATGCAAGTCCGAATGCTACGAATGATAATATGCAAGAAAATGTTGATATTGGTCCAACTAATCCTATAACTTCAATTCCAACAACCCAAGGTATTATCGATTTAAATGATCTTCCTATGATAGGCCACTTATTGCTAGTTATCACCTTAATCAATTAGATGACATAAGAAGGGGATATCTTGTTAAAGGGGTTTTTCAACCGCGTAGTCATGAATTTCCTCATAGACTTTTATGGAAAAAAGACATTTTGTTGTATATTGGTTTAATGATTATACATTTACACGTGGTTAGAGTATAGTATTAAAGTCGACAAAGCATATTGTTTATATTGTTACTTGTTTAAAGAAGATGTTGGTAATCAAGGAGGAAGAGATACGTGGTCATCTAATTCTAAAGGTTTTTGTGATTAGAGTAAAAGGATTCCTTAAAGAACAAGTCGGGAAAGTTGATAGTCATCATTTAAAGACGGCGCAAAAATGTAACAATCTCATGAAACAAGACGAACACATAGGGTATGTTTGGCAACAAGCTTTTAGAAGCTTTTAGGAGCTTCAAGCTTCAAGCTTTTAAGAAAAAGCTCCAGGCCCAATAAAAGCCTTGTTTGGTTGAAACAGGCTTAAAGCTTTTAGATTAGTTGAAAAGCTCTTTTTAAAACGCTGGTTATAGTAGCGTTTAAAAAAACCAACAAGCTTTTAGGGTTTAAATTACTTAAATAACCTACAATCCTCATCATCCCATATTGAAGAAAGGTCGATCGCAGCAAAGGTATGCATGTTCGTTTTTACTGTTAGCTATATAAATACCATGTTAGGATATTCATGTAATCAAGTTATGCTAGTCGATTGTTTGAGTGAATTGATGAAGTTTGTCTTCTTCTGTGGATGATAAAATAATCAAATCATGATGTCTTTGACTCGTATTGATGAAGTTTGTCTTCTACTGTCACCTTCCCCTTCGTTTAATGTGCTTTCTTCTTCATCCTTTTTTTTCTTCCATGTCACAACTACAATAAAAATAATAATACTTTTTAAAGTTGAATAATAACATATTTGATCTTTAACATTTTATTCGACCAATCTTCACAAGGAGGATAGAAAATTAATTGTTGATATAGGTTCTGGGATAATACCTTTTCACTGAAAGAGTGGAAAGATACACAATTTACAAATATTTTGTTCTATGCACTATTTTAGATAGGAGAGAGTGTAAGAAGTTTATTTGATAGGAATGATAAGCAAAATTATAAAATATTTGAGTAACAAAGTATAAGAAGAGTCTTATTCACTAATAATAGGAGTGAGTGTAAGAACTGGTTGAGCCAATGGTGAAACAGAGTTTATTATAAACAGTTTGTATTTCCTTAAGTGTTTTTTGTGCAATAGGTAAGTATTAGTTACCATTGTGAAAAGAAGCTCGAACGAGCCGAGCTTAAACGAGCTCGAGCTCGAGCCCGAGCCTAAAAACAAGCTCATTTAGTAAACGAGCCGAGCCCGAGCCGAGCTCGAGCTTGAAGAATTACCTTCGAGCCGAGCTCGAGCTCGAGCTTTCATATGTTAAACGAGCTCGAGCCTGGTCGAGCTCGGGCTCGGCTCGTCTCGTTTGCACCCCTAGGTGTCACGTTAATTGGTTCGCTTACATTAATTGACGATGTTATATTTACATGAAAAGTGGGTGTTGCAACAGAGATCTGTGCAAAAGAAAAGAAAAATAAAACATTTACATTTGTATGGAATTTCATGATTTCTTAAAGTTTTTCATGTACTTAAAGTCATTATGTTTCCAGTATAGAGAAATTGTGGTAACCAGGTAAGGATTATATGATGCAAAATTTTGTTCTTGGTGAAATATCAATATCGGTTTTCTGAATGTATCATGTTGAAGGTATATACCTACCTACTCATCAGTTTCCTAAATGTATGACTTAATATAAGATTTATACTACTTGATCCTTGGTTTGCTCCGTTTGACCCGTTCGAACTAAAACCAACAATAGTATTTGATCCTTGCATAATTCTATTATGTTTACTTTCGGTTAAACTTTTAATATCTCAACAGCATCTACATAGATGTATTTGATCTTGATGTAGCATTGTTGTAACTGATATCAGAATCATAGGTTTGTTAACATATGTATGTATGCATGGTTGCTAGATGGATTCGAAAAAAGAGAAAGGGAGAAGAGAAATTTGGTCAAAAGAAATGGTTTTAGAATTATGTCGGTTCCTAAACAAATATATCACGAAGCATGGTCGAACTTCCCCATTCAAATGGGTCACTCTTCAGCCAGAGTTTGAAAAAGTTATAAATCATAAATTCGCTAGTGACAAAGCTATGAAGAACAAGTATGACAGTATGAGAAAAGAGTACAACCTTTGGAAATCACTTAAGAATGGAGAGACTGGTCTAGGTTGGAATGAAAGTACCAAGCAACTTAATTGTTCTGATGAATGGTGGAAAAGAAAAATTCAGGTGACATAATATAACTCATTCAAAATTTAAATACCATATAATATTTCAGTCATAATGATAACTAAAGATTCACCATTATGTTGTGTAGGAAAACCCGAAAGTTCTAGCAATTCAAAATAACCAACCATCTATACAACTACAAGAAGAGTGGGATCAGTTATTTGGAGATGTAGTTGCTAGTGGGGAAAATTGTGTGGCACCCTCTATGGATCCAACTACATTCAGTGAGGTGCATGTTGAGAACTTTGATGATGACAATGTTGAGAACCTTGAGGATGACAATGTTGAGGGAGGTAACAATTTCTTTGGTGACTTTTTGAATGAAGTAAGTCAACATGATGCATCAACATTAAGCCCAAGTGAGGTTGTAAAAAATTTTGAAAAGTCTACTAAAGTAAACACTAAGCCTAAACCAGTTAAGATGAAACGTAAAGGGACAGAATCATTGGGAGCTTCAATACTTAAAGAACATTTAACTCAAAGTAGCCTGAATCAGCAACGTGCTCTAGAAATATTAGAATCAGATTCTTCCAAACTCAGTCAAAGTACTAAATTTAGTATTGAAGCTGCTATGGGTTTGCTTAGCCGGATGGTAGATGCAGGATTAATAAGAGAAGATGAGGAGTTGTGGTTATTTGCAATGGATTTATTTGAAGATCCCGTGAAAAGAGAAATGTTTATAAATGTGCCACATGATCATGGTAGGTTAGCGTGGCTGCAACGAAAGCAAAGGCTCACCAACTAAAGTTTTCTTTGAGGACATGTTACGAAGACATTATTGTTTCTATTTGTTGAACTTTATTGCTTTTGGATTGATTTATTGTTTTTTACCTTGATGTTTTAGTGACATGACTGTATGTTAAGCTATTTATCCATTTAATTTTAGCTAAACATGTTCGCAACGAAATTGCTACTTTGATATGGAATGCACGACATTAATGATTTAATAATATTATATTATGTTATGACTGTTTGTCAATAACTATGTTCTATTTAATTGAAAATGATCATGTTTTATTCATTTGAGAAATAACTTTATATATATATATGTGTGTGTGTGTGTGTGTGTGTGTGTGTGATTACGATTAGTATTATGTTTTTTTTATTTATGCCCATTTTGGTCATTTTATACATTTTATTAAAAGCTACAGCTACTCTGCCAAACACCTTAATATCTAAAAAGCTACAGCTATCAGCTACCAGCTTCCAGCTACCAGCTACCAGCTTCCAGCCACCAGCTTCCAGCCACCAGCTTCCAGCTACCAGCTAGTTTTGCCAAACATACCCATAGATGAGAATTTAAACAAATTGACTAAAAAAGGAAATATTTCAAATTATTATCAAATACTTGGTTCTGTTATGAGTGTTAGATTCTGTTTAGAAAACTCTTTACCATTTCGTGGCCATGATGAATCAAAAGACTATAATTCTCAAGGTATTTTTCTTTCGGTTTTAAAGATGCTTAGTACTAACCACTCGGAAATTGGTTAGTACACATTGGGGAACGCAAAAAAAAAAAAACAATAAATTGACATCGCAAATGATATAAAAGAGATTCTTGAATGCTTTGCAAAGGAAGTAACCAAAAACATTTGTGCAGAAATTACAGACGATGTGTTTGAGTTGTTGGTAGATGAATCTATTGACGTATCTTTGAAGGAACAGATGGCTGTGTTTGTTAGATTTGTTGATAAACGTGGGGTTGTTAGAGAAAACTTTATTGGAATTGTTCATGTGAGAGACACGGCTTCTTCAACCCTTAAACAAGCCATTGATTCTTTATTAGCAAATAACCAGTTCAGCATAAAGCACGTAAGTAATAAATTTCATAGATTCTTTACATAAACTTTAATAGTCATTATTTGTTTTTCTGTTACATTTTCTTCTTTGTTTAAATAGGTAAGGGGCAAGGTTATGATGGTGCAAGAAACATGCGGGGAGAATTTAATTGGTTAAAAGATTTGATTTTGAAAGATAACCCGTTAGCATATTACATCCATTACTTTGCTTATCAACTTCAATTGGTGATTGTAGGGGTTGCGAAAAAACATACCAGTGTCAAAACTTTCTATGAATACCTTTCCATGGTTGTTACTACGGTTTCCGCTTTTACACGAGCCAGTGATACACGATGGGGTTTACATCATAGAACAATCATCAGTTTGCTTAGATTGTTTCCGGAAGTGGTTACCATACTTCAATATGTTAAAGAAGATAGAGATTGCAGTGAACAACGAACAAATGCAAAAGGTATTGTAACGTATTTTAAAAAACTTGAGTTTGTTTTTATATACAATTGATGGGAGATGTTTTAAGCTACACAAATGCTCTTTGAAAACATATTCAACAAAAATGTAAGGATTTATTAGAAGCGACCAACTTGATAAATGAAACAAAACGAGCATTAAATGCTTTAAGACAAAATGAGTTTGAGTCAATGTTGGAAAAAGTTAATTCTTTTTGTGAAAAAATCAACATTGGAATGGTGGACATGACGGAAAGTTAGGGTAATCCAAGAAAACCGAAAGAATTACATTACAAATCGATATCATTTTGAAGTTGACATTTTTAATGAGGTTTTTGATATGCAAATTCAAGAATTAGGAAATCGATTTAGTGAGTTAACAACTAGTTTGATAAAAAAAATGTCGGGTTTAAATCCTTGTCACGTGTTTTCTAAGTTTGACCCATTGAAGATATTGGCGTTTGCTAAGATGTATCCGGATAATTTTACTGCATAAGAAATTGGAACTCTTTTGAGTGATGTTGAGACATTCCGTCACACTATAAGCGATGATGATAGATTTGCAAACTTGAATGAAATAAGTGATCTTGCTCGTCTTATGGTGGAAACCGGAACACATAGTTTTTGTCATTTGGTTTATCGGGTAGTGAAACTAGCTTTGGTTTTACCGCTTGCAACCGCAACCGTTGAAAAATGTTTTTCTAAGTCGAAGCTTGTCAAAACGGATTTACGCAACCGAATGGGCCCGGAATATTCGAGCAATGCTATGGTTTGTGCGGTTGAAAAAAAAACTTTTGAGAAAGTAAAAGATGAAGACGTGATGGAACGATTTCAAGCCATAAGATAAAGATATGACAAATCTATTAGGTATTTGTTTTACTTTACTTTTTATCTTTTTTTTTATTATTGTGCAATAAAAAAATACTTTTTGGGGGATACCTCCAAATTAATGGGCTAGCTCCACCACTACAGTAATCAACTCAAAACTTTCTAACGACTTTACATTTAACAAAGTGTTCACAAATTGAGGGTGTTTGGGATTCCTTATTATAAGTTTTTTTTACTTCTTTAAAAAGTTAATAAGTCAGAAAGAAATTGTGATGTATTAACTTCTTCTCTCACAACACAAATAATCCTAAACAAATTATAAGCCTTTTTAATTTTTCAAAAAAGTTAATAAGTTATAAGGAATCCCAAACCACCCCTTTATCAAACTCCAAAGTGAACACTCACCAATTCATAGAAATCTCAATGTATGATAAATAAATCTAAAAAAGAAAATAAACTGCAACAATTACCAACCTCCGGGGAGACAACCGTAACTCCGGCAAGAAATAATAAACATGGAAGGAATCAAAGCCAGCGGATGCAGTAACTGTTCCCAAACGGACGCTCAATTCAACTGGACACATTCAATATAAAATAAGGCATTAATTAATGGAAAAGGTTTGACATGTAACGGCGGCATTACGGACGGAAGTTGATCGTGTGAACAACCTAACGGCGGCACCACCGGTCTTTACTGGATTCTCGATATTGGATTGACGGAGATTGAATTGTATCCATTATTTCTTGTTAATTGTAGGGTTTGTTACATGGGCTTTATCAATTATAAGTGCACAAATCTGGGTTTGGGTCCAACCCGGTTTGGGTTGAGAGGTTTTGACCGGGTTCAAACTGGTTTCGAAGTATACGGTTTACATACCGCTTTTAACACTAGAGTTTGGTTCGGATACAAAGCGGTTTCAAAAACAGGTCAGGTTCAAAACTAGGTTCGGTTCTCAACCAGGTTTTTTTCAACTCTATATATATTTTTATTATAATCTAATCTAATCTAACTTATAATAAAATACTTCAAATAATGTCATATGTCATTCTTTCCTTCAACCTCGTAAATTTAATTTATATTTGTTTAATAATTTTCTTTTAATATTAATATTAATCAATAACCAATATATAAATATCACTTATTTTTATCCTTATCTTTATCTAAAATTAATAAATAACTTCAATTTTGCAATTTAGACCTTTTGTTTTTTTACTTTTAACCCAAAGTTTTTCAACTTTTGCAATTTAACCCTAACTCTTTTTTATTTACAATTTTGATCCACCATAATTTTCATTTTTCCCAAGTTTTTCGTTTCGTTCTAAATTTTGTGAGTTAATGCACCGCAACGTGCGTGTGGGGTTCAACATTTTTTTGTATTTTTTCCCCGTTTGACTGGCCCGTCGCGTCACATCTATTTTTCTGCGTTTGACAAGTTCGTCCAACACGCGGGTCCTGGATGAACTTAGTTATTTTTTCTATGTTTTACGTTTCAGTTTAATTTCTCAGCAACGAGCGTGCGTGATTTAAAGATTTTACGTCTGATTTTCGCTCGGCGTTATTTTTTTCCCGTTTTTATTTATTTTGTTTTACGAGCTTTTCCGGTATTGGTGGTCGCTGACAATGTTATAGTATTGCTACTACTTAACACAGTTTTATGACAACCGCTGCAACGCAGAGGCTTAATACTAGTATAAGTTATATTGTAATCATTTTTAGTATAAATAGACTACTAGGATTTATAGAAATACAATGATACTATTTTTTTAAAGAGGAATAATAACTGAAAAAGTACGTTTAGCATTTTCAGTATGACAACAATCGGCGAACATAACCAGCAAATATCTAACCACCATCGTTGCCAAGAAACAAGTCTAAACAAACGGATAGCAATTGATGCTCATTTCAAGTTTATCGCTGACTCTTTCAGTCTTTCTTTTAACATTCTAGTCTATTCATCAAAATTTCAACAAATACAAAATATGTCGATTTCATTTTGATCCAACAGTTTCGAGCTTGACAAATACAAATTAACTTGACACAACAAACTTGTCCACAACCAAACTTTTGAAAATTGATATCTTCTATTATATAAACTCTTTTAACCCAACCCAATACTGAGTTAACACCAGCACTAATATTAATATTTTATTAAAAAGGTAGAAAAAAATATTGGCTCAAAAGATATATTTTATTTGGATGTGTAATCTTTTTTATTTAAAGACGTGGGGAGTAGACTTCATGGTCCATAAGGCTAGTCGGTATGGGGTTCGGCCCCGGATCGTCGTGGGTCGGCGACGGTCCGAACACCGTGCCGCCCCCCCCCCCCCGTCCCGTCTTCCGCGTCGGATTCCTGCCGTTTGCGACGAAGCAAAAGTGGTGGGCCCTTCAAAAATTGTGACCGTTGAAAATAAAAAAAAATTTAATTTCTAATTAACATTAAATATTCAAACGGTAATAATTCAAAATATACCACAATTCACTTCCATTTTTATAAATACTCACATCTTTAACCATTTTTTTTCACAACTTTTCACCCACTACCACCCCATCTCTCACATTTTATAAACCACTCTTCCCTTTTTACAAAAACTCGTCATATTTTATACCGTTTTTTACACACTACCACCCCATTTCTCGCTCAAAAATTATCATGGCTTCACCCATGTCTTCCATTTCTTCAATTTCTTCTATGTCTTCATCGGCTTCGTCTGCGTGGTATTCATCATCTTCGGAAGAGGATGATATTATGCACAACATGATTATGAACGCGGCTCAAGTCTTCATGGCGGCTGATCAAGGGTCGTCCCAACGGCTAACTAGACGAGCAAAATATAACCGAGACCAAGAAGGTATTTTACTTTTTTTTCCTTATGTTTTATATAGATTTGAAAATGTATTGAACGGGCTTTTGGTGTTCTACAAAAAAAGTTTGCGAAGTTTCAAGAGGGTGCGAGAAAAGATATTGAACGGGCTTTTGGTGTTCTACAAAAAAAATGGCACATCATTGAACATCCAGCACGTTCGCAAACACCAAAGAGGTTACGACACATTATGTACACTTGTATCATCCTTCATAACATGGTCATTGAAGACGAAGGTAGAGCGATATGCGAGTACGACGAAGACGCGTCAACTGGAAATTCTGTTCCAGTTAGTGCGGAACAACAAGATTTGAACATGTTCGCTCTACGTAACGAGTACACACATCATAACCTACAAGCGGACTTGGTGGAGTACATTTGGAACAACGCTTAAAACGAACCCGACCACGACATGGAAGACGAAGACTAGTTGCTTCTTTTAATATATTAGGATATTTTTAAGTTTTTTTTTTTAAGTTTATTTTTTTTTAAGTTTATGTTTTTTTTTTTTTTTTAAATTTTAAGTTTATGTAATGTTTTTTAATATTAATGAAAATATTTTGTTACTTTATTTGTTAAATGTTAAAAAAAGTTGAAGATTAAAAAAAATAAAAAAAACATAAAAGTGGTGGAGGATGATGACTAGGACCAACTTACCATGCCCTCTAGTTTTGGAGGATGGACCATTCTTGGGAGGATGATGACGTGGCGCCTACGTAGCGGAACATCCTTCAAGGATGGTCCATCACCATACCAAGTAGCCTAGTATATGGCAACCATCCCAAATAGAAGTCAAAATGGGGGTGCTAGTGGGCTATAGAAATTTTATACCTAATGCTTAACTTCATATAAAGGGGTCCGTCATTTTTTAGTTATTTATTATACAAGGGTTGGTGTAGGTGAGCTGTAAGTTCTCAATTATAAAAATCCAACAACAAGAAAGATTATTATTGAATAAACAAAGGAGATTACACTAACACTAAAATAATCTTGAACTAGAAAACTATATCAAACTAACAGAGAAATACATGTTATTCAAAGACTGCATATAATCAGGGGCGGACTTAGTATAGAAACACCGGGTTCCCAGGAACCCAGTGTTTTCCGAAAAAAACGTTTTTTTTTAGTGTAAATCTTGTATGATTTGGAAAAAAACGTTTTTTTGTAGTGTAATCCTTGTATGATTTGGAAAAAGGAACCCAGTGATTTCTCCGGCTGGATCCGCCACTGCATATAATGATAAATACTTTCTAATACGCCCCCTCAACCACACAACAATCCAGTCCCTACATAGTTAACTAAGGAGGGATAAGATGTAGATGTGAGCTACTCGGATTAACTTGCTAAAAACTCTGCTAGCCAAGCTTGTACGAACTCGAGGCCACATATCACTTATCAAACTCAATTATGCTCACGAGTCTCCTATATATATAGGGTATGTTTGGCATGGAGCTTTTAGAAACTTCTAGCTTTAAGTTTTTAAGCAAAAACTCCTACTCAATAAAAAGACTTGTTTCGTTGAAGGAGCTTGAAACTTTTAAGGTAGGAGTTTGAAGCTTTTGATTGAATGCTCCTACTAGTAGCGTTTAGAAGGAGCTACAAGCTTTTAGGGAAAAAATGACTATTTTAACCTCTAAAGATAATGAACTTTTTAACGCAGAAACTTTTTAAATTTCTAGCTATGTCCATTTTGGTCATTTTTTATATTTTATTAAAAGTTTCAGCTACTCTGTCAAACACCATATATATCTAAAAAACTACAGCTACTAGCTGCTACCAGCCACCAGCTACTTTTCCCAAACATACCCATAATGTTATTTTATACATTATATACATACATACACATATATACCCATATATTAATTATAAACATATAAAAAACTTAAAAATACATAGAAATAAAGTAATCAAATAATTAATAAATAACAATCAAGTCGAATCCAAACTTTAGAAATAGAGCTCGAAACGAAATGAAATTAGACGAGCTCAACTCGACTTGCTTTCTAAGGCCGTATTATTGTTGTTAGTTGTAAATAGTTGAAGGACCTAGTTGTTAACTAGAGGTCTCTACATGCAATTATAGATGTCCTTGCATGTAATTATAGGTGTCCCTACATGTAATTAATATTTACTTGTTGGTCCCTCCTTCCCCTATAAATAGAGGGATCCACTTCATTTGTAAATACACATTCAATCAATACAATCTTTTTCCTTTCCATTCTCTTTACATGGTATCAGAGCTAAAGGTGTTTTAGCTCAAGAATATCCTTATTCGGGTGACCATTTCCGGCTCTCAGTTTAGAAAGTTCGTAGTATGCTCTGTGGTTGCAGCTCAGTCTGACCTTCCACATCAGAAACGGATTTTCTCCTTCATACCATTTCCGGTTACCACCAGTTCTGTCCTAAAAACCCGTTCCAGATCCGTTCAAACACACCCATTACTTCAGCTCACATCAAATCTGCTCAAACACCCGAAACCACCACAACCCGTCACACCCTTTCTTAGATCCGGCACTTTTTCCGGCGAGTTAAGCTACACCGCCACTATCACTGTGCTCGGAATCTCCCAATCTACAAAACCCCTCAAACCGCGCCGCCATCCGCCGCCGCACGCGCCCAAACGCGCCGCCACCCCTTTCGCCACCGCTGCATACGCGCCGCGCGTGACGGCGCGTGACGCCACCTCCGGCCGTCGCTTTTTTTCAGTCTCGTCGAAATTTATTTCCGGTCATTTCCGTGAAATCGGTTTTCCGATCTGAGCAGCTTTCGTTTCTGCCTCGTTTAGCGTGTTCGTATTCCAGTTCAGATTTTATTTTTCGAGTTCTGTTTGAATATCGTTTCAAAATGGGAGACGAACGAACTCACACCATTGCATGCACCAAGGAGGAGTATGATTTGCTTCAACGGTTCCTTGCTTTTCGGTCATCGGGTCCTCAAACCAACTCAGTACAACCAGGTACGTTTTCTGGCTTTGACTTATCCTGGATTATTGATTCTAGAGCTACTCATCACATGACTGCGAATCAAGGAATTCTCACTAGCCTTCATAATACTTCTTACCCACCGGTTCAACTTGCAGATGGTTCCTCGTGCCCCGTACGCGGCATTGGATCCATTCAGAACCCAGATAGCCTAAACCTGTCTTCTGTTCTTCTTGTTCCTAACTTCCCTGCCAGTCTTTTATCTGTCAGTCAGATTACTAAACGAAATAATTGTTCCGTTACCTTTTATCCTACTCATTGTACCTTTAATGAACTAGGTACTAACCGAGTAATTGGTACCGGCCTCGAATCAGAAGGTCTCTATCGAATGTCTTCATTGTCGCATCCCAAAGCAAACACCTGTGAGTCTAGTATCTTTGAAACTCATTGTCGGTTAGGCCATCCCTCAGCAGCCGTCCTACGACAAATGAGACCTGGCATCTCTATTCCCGATAACTTCCATTGTGAGTCATGTCAGCTCGGTAAACATACTCGACGTCCTTATCCCCCAAAAGTGTCAAGCCGAACCATTTCCATATTTGAACTTGTCCATTCAGATGTATGGGGTCCATGTCCAGTTAAGACTACATTGGGCTTTCAATACTTTGTTACTTTCATTGATGATTATTCTCGTGCCACATGGGTTTACCTATTGAAATCCCGTAGTGAAATCAACTCGATCTTTCGTGAATTCCATGCATATGTCAAGACCCAGTTCAAAACATCCATTCAAACCTTACGCACCGATAATGCTAAAGAATATATGTCCGCCGATTTCTCTACATATCTCAAATCACAAGGTATTATTCACGAGACTTCTTGCGCATATACATCTCAACAGAATGGTGTTGCTGAACGCAAGAACCGCCATCTGTTGGATGTTACTCGCACACTCATGATTCATTCTCATGTTCCTCGTCAATTTTGGGGTGATGCTGTTCTTACTGCGGCTTATCTGATTAATCGTATGCCATCGTCTGTTCTTCATGGTCAAACCCCGTTCTCTGTTTTATTTCCTAGAGGAACTCCGTTTCCTCTTGAGCCTCAAATTTTTGGATGTGTAGCTTATGTCCATGATCATCGTCCCGGAGTCCTTAAAATCGACCCTCGAGCCATTCGTTGTATCTTTGTGGGTTACTCACGTGTCCAGAAAGGTTATCGGTGTTATAGTCCTTCTCTTCGTCGATATTTTACCAGTGCTGACGTCACCTTTGATCAGTTGTGCCCTTTCTTTCCAGAATCTTCCATTCCAGTTTCTGACCTGTTTCCTGATCCTGATATACCCGAGTCTCACATCATTCCTACCTTTCCTGTGTCATCTATTCCCTCTACCCCTTCAGTCTCAGACACCACAGTTCCAGCTCCTATAGCTTCGGGCCTTCCGACAGATCCTCCGCCATTACTCTACACATATTCTAGACGAGGTAAGGATCAGACCTCAGCGACCCTTGATCCCCAGCCTACCCATGCCTCTACATCTGGTACGTCCACAGTTCCACCACCTGACACTGAACCTGTTTCACCATTACCAGAAACCGTTACCTATGATCCTCCAGGTGCACCGTATCCTGATATACCTATTGCCTTTCGAAAAGAACCCAAACGCTCCACTCGTTATCCCATTCAAGATTACGTTGCATACGCTCATCTCTCTACTGAGTCTCATGCCTTTACCACTTCCCTGGATTCCTACCCGATTCCCAAGAATGTGATGACAGCTCTGGCTCATCCAGGATGGCGTCAAGCCATGGAAGACGAGATTGGGGCCTTACGGGCCAATCAGACTTGGGATCTTGAAGCACTTCCTCCTGGTAAGCGTGTTGTTGGTTGTCCTTGGGTTTTCACAGTAAAACTTAACCCTGATGGTTCGCTACATCGTCTGAAAGCTCGTCTGGTAGCTAAAGGATATTCTCAAGCTTATGGTATTGATTATGACGAGACTTTCTCCCCGGTTGCCAAGATGCCCTCTGTGCGTATTTGTATTGCTCTTGCAGCAATTCATCATTGGCCGCTCCACCAGCTTGATGTCAAGAACGCCTTTCTCAATGGTGTTCTTGAGGAGGAGGTTTATATGGAGCAGCCACCTGGGTTCATTGTTAAGGAGGAGGCCTCAAAAGTATGCAGACTACGCCGTTCCCTATATGGTCTCAAACAGTCTCCAAGGGCATGGTTTGGTCGCTTCTCTAGTGTTATGGGAGAGTTTGGGATGGTTCGTAGTGCATATGATCACTCTGTATTCTTTAGACATCATCAGGGCCGAAGGATTATTCTAGTTGTTTATGTGGATGATATCATAATTACAGGGGATGATGAAGATGGGATTACCAAGCTCAAACAGTTCCTTCAGTCTCAGTTTCAGATTAGCGACTTAGGTCGACTTCGGTACTTCCTTGGCATAGAAGTATCTCGTTCCCCACAAGGAATACTCCTTTCTCAGCGGAAGTATGTCCTTGATATGCTAACTGAATGTGGCTTATTGGGTTGCAAACCAGTTGATAGCCCTATGCTTCCTACGAGGAAGCTCCTTCCAGAGGATGGGAGTCCATTGAAGGATCCCGAACGATACAGACGATTGGTTGGAAAGCTTAATTATTTGACAGTTACACGACCAGATATTTCCTTTGTCGTCAGTGTCCTAAGTCAGTTTATGGCCACTCCATACACCGGACACTGGGATGCTGCTCTTCGTGTCTTACGATATCTCAAGAACACACCAGGTCTAGGGATCTTATACTCTGATCAGGGTCATTGTCGTGTGGGTGCTTTCACAGAAGATGGAGATGGACGTATATCTGGATTTTCAGATGCAGATTGGGCAGGCTGTCCTATTTCCCGTCGATCCACCACTGGGTATTGTGTTTTCGTTGGCGGAAACCTTGTGTCCTGGAAAAGTAAGAAACAAAACACCGTATCCAGATCAAGTGCTGAATCAGAGTACAGAGCTATGGCAGATGTTACATCGGAGATGATATGGGTTCGCCGTCTTCTTAGAGAACTTGGGGTTATCTCTGAAGACTTGATGCGATTGTACTGTGATAATCAATCAGCTATACATATAGCCAAAAATCAAGTATTCCATGAGAGAACTAAACACATTGAGGTTGATTGTCACCTAATCAGAGATCGGATAGTCGGTACTCAAAAGGATCCTCCATCGATTCAGCCAATCCATGTTAGGACGGAATTCCAACTAGCGGATATCTTCACGAAACCACTCCGGAAACCACAAATAGACTTCATATGTAACAAGTTGGGCATGATTAACATCTATGCTCCAACTTGAGGAGGAGTGTTAGTTGTAAATAGTTGAAGGACCTAGTTGTTAACTAGAGGTCTCTACATGCAATTATAGATGTCCTTGCATGTAATTATAGGTGTCCCTACATGTAATTAATATTTACTTGTTGGTCCCTCCTTCCCCTATAAATAGAGGGATCCACTTCATTTGTAAATACACATTCAATCAATACAATCTTTTTCCTTTCCATTCTCTTTACAATTGTTATACATTTTAAGTAAAAAATTTGGTCCGTGTTTGGTATACTTTTTTATCATGTGATCCGACCTGAACTGGACCAAAAAATATATACTCGAGTGACAAACATCCGACAATAAGCCACCCATGGGAAAAAAATCAAATTCACAATGGCTAACAAAACTATGTTCCTCACACAAATGAAAATAACAACCAAAACATAGAAAGCAATCCTCTAGTCACAGTACCAAACACAGCAGTCTCATAGTAATTACTTATAATTACACAGAATGAAAATGGATTTCCATCTAAGTCAAACAACAGCCTGCTTTCTTCATTAATGCTAACACACCATCCTTGCTAAAAATATTGATCATCTGTCCCTTTGAACGAACAATCCTGTTGTGGCAGATTTTAGTAACAAGTTCTGTGAACGCGTTTACAACATTCGTTGATTCGAGTGCAGATGTTTCCATAAAATAAATGTTTTCTTTTTCAGCAAATGCTTCGGCATATTCAGTTGTTACATCGCGTAGATGGCTTAGATCGGCTTTATTTCCTACAAGCATGATGACAATGCTCGAATCCGCATGGTCACGAACCTCCTTTAGCCAATATTTTGTCACGTTCTCAAAGGTCTCATGGCGTGTTACATCATAGACAAGTAACACGCCGCATGTATCTCGGTAGTATGCACTACTAATTCCCCGGTATCTTTGACAAGAGAAAAGATGAAATAAAATGAGAAAATTAAAAATGGACAAAAATCATGAAATATAGTAACAAGTTTCGATATTATTCCAATAATATCTATTTAGTGCCATTTTATTTTCTTCACAATTGAAAAAAAAAACTATCACTAATCAAGTTTTATATACGTTCGATTTACTTTTAAACATTTATTAAAAAAAAAAAAAAAAAGCCTATATGAACCCTTGTGATCATTAACTCGAAATGGATTAGAGCATTATCGATCAAGTATACCGTTCCACGCCACTGGTGTCCCAAATTTGGGCCTTTGCGACTTCATCATCGACTTGAATGCTTCGACAACTGAAAGTGACGCCGATGGTTGGTTTTGACTTGAGACTAAACTCGTTTCTTGCGACCCTCAACAACAGATTGGTTTTCCCAACACCGGAATCACCAAGCAGAACTACTTTGAACAAGTAATCGTAATCATCCACCGGTATGTAACTACTACCCATTTGAGAAGAAATGTTGTAAAAAGTTAAAGAGGATTAAGAGTTAACATGTACCAATTTAAAAAGATGATAAAAACCTAAAGTGAGGATTTTATGGGAGATTGAGAATTATTATCATATATCACTTCCATAAAATAGAAACAACCCCTCCTTGCGAGACCGATTTATTTTAAACACAGCAAAAATGTTGTTTACTTTTTGTAAATAATTTTAGAGAAATTTAACTATTAAAGTGTATGACTTATTATTTTATGAGTAAATTACAAGTTTTGTCCTTAGTGTTTACACCAAATTGCAGGCGCTATCATTTAGTGCAAAAGTTGGCAAGTTTTGTACTTAATGTTTCAAAATCTTGCACGTTATGTCCTTTAGGCTTAACTCAGTTAGATTTTTCAGTTAAGTTTGGTCATATAGACCCCATATAAGGGTAATGCTATCTTTTCACATCTTAATATAATAAATAAACTCTTTTTCTAGAAAATATAGAGTAAACTGCCATTTTGGTCCCTGTGGTTTGGCCACTTTTGTCATTTTAGTCCAAATCTCAAACTTTTTAAATCTGGGTCCCTGTGGTTTCACTTTTATTGCCATTTTAGTCCAAAATTTAAAAACCCCCTTTTTGACTGTTCCAACCTGTCTATTTTGTCTTTTTGTGCAGGGGCATTTTTGTCCAACTGATTTTCATTTAATATATTAATAATTAATAAACTTAATAAAATATATTTAATTCCTTTAAATAAATACCCTTATTATTTAACACAAAGATCACATCTCTGGCTGTCTCCACCATCATGTTCCAGATCTCAACCTTCTTCCGACCACATCTACACCGCTACTCCACCGTCATCCAATCCTCCGGCGACCAACAACAACAACCCATCATCAACTACCTCAAGTTCTCCAAGCAAGACGCCATCACTCTCTCCTCCAAAGGTAACCTCACCCACCTCAAATCCACCCTTAATTCCGATCTTATTCTCCAAACCCTCAAAAATTACGGTCTAACCCTCACCCAGATCAAACAAATCATCTTTTCTGTCCCAAAAATCCTAACTTGTAAAGCTGACAAAACCCTAGAACCCCAACTTAAAGTTTTCCAAGAACTAGGTCTATCCGGATTCGAGTTCGGGTTGCATACCCATATCATTCCTGGGATTAATTTGATAAAAGGGTATTTGGGTGATGATCAAAATGTGTTTGAGTTTATTAATAAATCTAGATGGTTGTAATGCACTAATTATTCTATGAAAAGATTGTCTACAAATATGCAAATGTTGAAGGTTATTGGGTTGTCTAATGAGAGGATTGCCGAGGAAAAGTTGGGGGTTTCGCCGAGAGTGGGGAATTTTGTACATGCTTTGAGTGTAAATGGGGAAGATTATAAACATTCTAATATTTAATTGTTAATATGTTAAATGAAAAATCAGTTGGACAAAAATGCCCCTTCACAAAAAGACAAAATAGACAGGTTGCAACAGTAAAAAAAATGGGGTTTTTTATTTTTGGACTAAAATGGCAATAAAAATGAAACCACAAGGACCCAGATTTAAAAAGTTTGAGATTTGGACTAACATGGCAAAAATGCCTAAACCACAGGGACCAAAATGGCAGTTTACTCGAAAATATATAATAAACCCTTTCCACCCACACTATCCATTCTCTCTCTCTAGAACAACGCAGACATCCCCCCCCCCCTCTCTCTCTCTCTCTAAAAACCCACCATTAACATTTATCTTATAGGGAAAGGATCAAATAGGAAGTTTATTTTGGCTAGGAAGTGTAGGAAGCAATAGGATTAGGACATGTGACATCATTTAAAATAAAGAAAAAGGGTATTTTAGTCAATCCAGCTCTTTCTTCTTCCTTTTCAAAACCCACCATCTTCAACCATTTCTTCACTTTCTATCTCAATAATCACTACATTATAGTGCGATTTTCATCACCAATCAATGATTCAAACACCCGATCAACGTGTTCTTCAGCTTTTTTTAACAAAACCCAGTTTAATTTCATACAAAATCTCGTTTTTTCCGGTGATTTTGAAGATAATCACTCGATCCGTTCGATTTGAGCGCTGATAAGTGTTTCAATCATTCAAAATTCGTCAATTGTTGAAGAAATCACTTCGATCCATGTAAGAAATTCTTTAATTTCATTTTTACGATCTGGGTTTTTGATTTAGTCATTGCGTTTTACTATCTTGGCGGGGGTCCGGGGGCAGCGCCCCTTGTAGCGGGGTCCCAGGGGCGGCAGCCCCTGGTTGGGTCCAAGGGGCAGAGCCCCTGGCTGGGGTTGATTTTCTGTAAATTGCCTCTGGAAACTGCATTCGTAAACTGCATTGGTTCAAACAGTTCAGAGCACAGACAATTCACAGCACAGACAAAACTATTGTCATGGTTCAATGCGTTTTAGAGAGAACACTTTCTTTGGTGTTTTTAGGAAATTGCGTTTTAGAACTAAAACATTTTTATGTGTTTTCTGGCCATTGCGTTTTAGAAAAACACATTCTTGAAGTGTTTTTGGTGCATTGCGTTTTAAGTAAAACACTTTTTTAGGTGTTTTCAGTCCATTGCGTTTTACAGAGAACACTTTCTTTTGTGTTTTAGGCAATTGCGTTTTAGAATGAGTCATTTTTAAGTGTTTTCTGGCCATTGCGTTTTGCAAATAAGACATTTATTTGTATTTTTGGTGCATTGCGTTTTAGGTAAAACACTTTTTATGTGTTTTCAGTCCATTGCGTTTTAGAAAACAGACACTTTAAGTGTTTTCTGGCCATTGCGTTTTAGAAATAAGACATTTGTTTGTGTTTTTGGTGCATTGCGTTTTAGGTAAAAACACATTTTTATGTGTTTTTAGTCCATTGCGTTTTAGAAAGTACATTTTCTTTTGAGTTTTTAGGCTATTGCGTTTTAGAAATAAGACATTTCTTTGTGTTTTCTGGCCATTGTGTTTTACAAATAAGACATTTCTTTTTGTTTTTTGTGCATTGCGTTTTAGAAAAAATGTCATTTTTTAGGTTTTTTTTTTCATTGCGTTTTACGTAACTGGGGGTTTTTCTATTGCGTTTTACACAACTGGGTTTTTAAAAAAAAATTCAAAAATATAGCAATAGTATACTCGTTTTAAAGATTAAAAAACGCTCGTTTTTTTTGGTGCAATTTTTATAAAAAAATAATGTCGTATGAAAGAGTTATTAACGTTTAAAAAATGGGGGGGAATTGGAGTTGAGAGAAACTATTGCCTTGGATTGACTAGAATGCCCCTAAACAAACTCACGCGCCTTTTTTCTTCCCTTCATTTAATTTTAGCCCTTGATTAACTAAATGGATGGTCAAGATCACTTCCTAGCCTTCTTAGCCAAATAAATTTCCTATTGTATCTCCACCCTTATCTTATATACCTAAAATATTTATAAAACTGTTTCGTGCAACAATCCCACAAGTTTCTCACCCTGATTATTTGTATAACTATTCTCTTCTTTTCAATCCCTGAAATAATTACAACTACATTGGATACAAATTCCCAAATCTTGTAGTACAGCCTTACAACTTTTATTGTCAAAGGGGTTAATCATAAATTCAGAGATTAACCCAAAAAGCAAGTGAATTTAGAGTAATATTGAAGTGGGTACATAGAAACATCGCATGAAAAACAAAACTGACTTGGGTTTTGATCGAGGTTTGCGGTTGTGGTTGTAGGGGAGGCAGTCAGGTATGTCGAATTTGAACAGCAAAGGGGTTCAAAAGCCCACCAAGAATGACCGGCATAGATCGCCGCTATCGAATCTTGTCTTCAACGCCATGTCTCTGAACCTTAATTAACTTCTACAGTGAATGAAGCTGGTCAAGTTATGGCAGAAGGTAAGCAGAAAGGTGAAGATACGATCCTAGCTCAGCACCTCATCTCTCCTAATCGGGATTCTGAATCACTGATGGAGGTGGATACGACTCATCTGGGTGCACATATGGATCTGGCGGTGGCAAGTTCATTTGATGAAGCTGTTTTTTCGATTAAACAACCAAAAGCGCTCACCCAGCAGGTAATTACCCCATCAAAATCTCCCTGTGTGTTGAATGCCTCATGTTATGCTGTTCCATCTCTAGTGAAAGTCCTGGATTTTGATATGTGTGCTGAAGATTATGGGGAAGAAAATGTGGAAAATGGGGTTGGGGTAGTGCCAGATGCTGAACAACAGGTTAATCAGGCCAAAAATCTTGAACATTCTGTTCAAGTGAACTGGGTACAGGGGTCAGAACTGAGTTTGTATATGCAATTTTTATTTTTTTATTTTTTAAAAGAAATAGGTGAAATTACAATAGTACCCTCGTGTGCCTTGCACATGGCATAACTTAACAGAAAATTCTAACTTGGTTTGGCCTAAAGGACATAACGTGCAAGATTTTGAAAGGTTAAGGACACCGCCTGTAAACTTTTGGAAAAAAGGACAGCGCCTGCAATTTGGTGTAAACATAAAGGACAAAACTTGTAATTTACTCTTATTTTATTAATGAGTATACTCAAGAAGAGGCATATGAGTTGCTATATAAACGTTATAAATGCTTAACTTTAATTGATAAAATAATCGAGTTAAACGTATAGAGGTTAATGTTGTTATATGTTTCGATAAATAGAATGTGAGGCTCAACCAAACGTAGGATCTTTATGTATATCATAACAGTGTGTTGTACATGGATGTTTATGAGAATTCATGTACTTTGTTCGAACTCGTAAAAATGTGCCCTTCCGTTCGAGCTCGAAAAAATGTGTCCTTTCAAAAAGTTTTATTATTATTTTTTTTAAAATCAGATGAGTATTGGGTTCAGTAAACATAATGCCAATGGGCTAACTTCTAAATTATAAAAATTGTTTTGTAAATGACATATCTTGTAGTTGGTATAGGTATATGATTTAAAAAAAATAACACATACATATATATAGAAAAAGTGTATCATATAAAATGCCTTAACGTACAAGCGTACGTTATGACAAGTTCGCACGTTATAACCACATAAAGGAAATCTCGCATATTGTAAAAAACCAAAGATCGCATGTTATAAAAAAGAAGTTCGCATGCTAAAAAAAATAAAATTTGCATGTTAAAAAAAAACCAAAATCGCATGCTAAAAAAAATCGCATGTTGATACTGCATCTCGTACACAACGTACATTAAGGCAATTTGTACAATAATCGGCCCACCTCTCTCTATCTCTATATATATATATATATATACACACACACACACTAGTGCATTTGTGAATTGAATGAATAAATCTTGACTGGTGTGTGTAAGGTGTAATATGTTTTTATTAATATTTTAAGCCCATTTTACAAATTAGTCAAGTTTTAAATTTATAAAACATGATATTCTACTAACACTAAACACACACATGGGCAAGTGCACCCATCGTGAGCGTAGTATAGCGTTGGTAAGATACCGAGGTCGTCCAAGGACACAAGAGCTTTTAGTACCGGTTTATCCTCAACGTCTAATCAAACTAAAATTTTTGGAAAAGGGTTTTAAACATGAAAAATAAAAACTAAAAATGCTAAAATAAAAATAAAAACAGATAGAAAAGATGAATCACTTGGATCCGACGCGCCTTTAATGTATCCTTTGATGATTTACGCACTTTTGAACTTTTTAAGAGATTATCTTAGTTATAGTAGTAGGCCCCTCTTTTAGATGTTCCTTAGGGTTCATACTAATTAAATTGATTGTTCTTGATTTGATGATGATTAAGGTAATATGAATGTGTATGATTTCCGAATTCAATGCTGTTTAATCTGATTTGAAACTGCCAAACTTGTTAGCAAAGGTTACGGAAATAAATGAGCTGCAAATAAGGAAGTTAGTTATACACCTAGTCTCGACACCGGTTGCGAGTCGAGAACCCACTGTCTCGACTCGAGACCACACCTTACCAGCACACAAACAAGACTCGAGACCTTGGTTGCGGGTCTTGTTGCGACTCGAGACCCGACTCGAGACCCGACTCGAGACCACCTGGTCTCAAGTGATGAATTCATGACCCGAGACCCCTTAGTTGCGACTCGAGAACTCTAGGACTTCAACCCGAGACCGCACTGTCTTGACTCGAGATCTCTAGTCTCGACTCGAGACCACATAATCACACCTTCTGTTTGGACTTGCATACTGTTACAAGCCCAAGTATTTGGGCCGCACATTTGAGCTGTGTTTGTTTATGTATATGTTACTGTTGAACTCGTATGTACTGTTGTAACACTGCCATGTTTATACGTGTATGCCATGATCATTGTTTGTATGCAACTTGTTAGTATACGTGTGGGAAATATACGTGCATTACTTGAACCTAGACCTGACTTGTATGGTAACCATGTTAGGACGTGGTTGACCACAAGTGGCTCAAGTGACCTTTTGTTTACCTGCCGAGCAAACTGAGGTGAGTTCACACTTTCCACAAGGCATGGGATTCCCTGGGGTTGGGAATGGGTAAAGGATTGGAACTGAAACTGCGTGATCTCCTGGTTTAGAACACGTACACACCCTCTTTATTGAAGGGTGACAACATGTGATAAGGATACTATTGGAACCTGCGTAATCTCCTGGTTTGGGGATTACGTACACACCCTCTTTATTGAAGGGTGACAACACTGATGCTAGACCAAAAACTCTATCATGAAGTCCCTCATTTTATATCAACTTAATCGCCGTGCCAATGGCGAGCGGGTCATTAGTTAGATAGCGCTATTTAGGTTTGACAAGCCTCACACAGTGCCGAAGAGGACGGGCGTGAACTAATGGATCTGGGCACTAGTCAATGATGATAGACATTAACGTCAGGGCACCAACTTACTTTAGTCAGTGGTCGATATGGTAACGGGTCTAGTGGTTCACATGGGGAAGCCCCCACTGGTTATGGATATGTTTGGGAAACAGAGAAAACTGGTTAATTTATGACTTACAAATGAACTCATGGTTTTTGAAACAACTTAACAATGAACACCAACTGTGAACTCGCTCAACTTTGTTGTTGACTCATTGTTACATGCCTTACAGGTCGTTAGGTGCTTATGGAGCTTGCACAGGGAGGAGTGGTCGTTGTGGGATATGGACTATTGAGTCCCATGTTAAACATTTAAACTTTATGAACTTATTACTTATGTTTAGGTTTCACGTTTTATGCTTCCGCTGTTAACTTAAAGTTGGTTACTTTCTTTTGGACACCAATTATATTGTGGTTGGTTTTATTTACTTAATTACGTTGTTCAGTATGATTGGTGGCTTGATCCTGGTCAGTCACGCCTCCATGCGGTGATACTCCGCTTGTGGATTTTGGGGGTGTGACAGATTGGTATCAGAGCCATTGGTTATAATGAACTTGGTTTTAAAAAGGGAAAAGCTTTTTGACAAAACCAGACTATAACCTGTACAGTGCTCAACGATCCACAACGACGCTTCGCTCCACGTGCAAGGCTCAACACTATAGGTGATATGATTTATGTTTATATTGCCTACTTGTTAGTTACATAGTACATTGTTCATGGTATGCTTTGGTTAACGTAGCAACTATTGATAGACACTCATTGTGTGCTTACTCTCTTCTGTCACTCCACACTCACGCATTGTCACGACCCTTTTCTCACTCGTGCTCTCTTTATTGAGAAGATCATGAGCGGACGTATCAACCTAACTTAAGCCCAGCTGACGGCTTTAATCAATGAACAAGTTGTTGCAGCACTCGCAGCCGCTCAGACAGGAGGTCAACATGCCCAGCCTCCTGCGTGTACTTTCAAAACTTTTATGGACTGCCGACCTACTACTTCAACGACACTGAAGGAGCTGTAGGCCTCCTCCACTGGTTCGAGAAGCTCGAATCTGTCTTCGAGATATGTGAATGCCCTGAGGCTCGTAGGGTGAAGTATGCTACTGGTACTCTCGAAGGTGTAGCACTCACGTGGTGGAACGCTCAGGTTCTGATGCTGGGGTTGGTTGCTGCTAATGCCACCCCATGGAACGACTTTAAAGATTTTATCAAAGAGGAATATTGTAATCGTGATGACATTCACAAGCTAGAAGTGGAGTTCTACAACCTAAAGATGACGGGGTCGGAAATTGAAGCGTATACGAAAAGATCAAATGAGCTGGCTAACTTGTGTCCCACTATGGTGGATCCTCCTATCAAACGTATCGAGCTGTACCTAAAAGGTTTAGTGCCAAAGATCCAGAGTCATGTGACTGCAGCGGACCTCGCCACAATTCAGCAAGTTATTCGTTTGGCTCATCGTCTCACTGACCAGGCAGTCGAGCAGAACAAGCTGCCCAAACGTATTGGTGCTACTACTACTACTACTTCTGATGCCCCTAGTGACAACAAACGCAAATGGGATGGATTCTCAAGCAAGGGTTCAATATCAACTCAGTCTCAGTCTCAGCAGCGAAAGACTGGTGACTACAAGAGCCCTGGTCAGCAATCTTCTGGGAGTCAAGGGCAGAGTGGGTACAAGGGGAACCACCCCAAATGCAATCATTGTGGTTTCCATCATAGCGGACCGTGTACTAAAGGCACTTGTCAGAGGTGTAACAAACCTGGCCATGCGGCCAAGGATTGCAGGAGCCTCTACCCTGCAAATTAGCGACGACAGAATCAGCAACAAACTCCACAGAATCAGCGTCAACAACAATAGCAGCAGGGTAACAACAAAGGATGCTTTCAGTGTGGTGCTGAAGGTCACTTCAAAAGAGACTGCCCCCAGCTGAATCAGAAACAGAATAACAACAACAATCAGGGGAACGGGAACAATAACGGGGGTAACAATGATGGCAATGGTTCCAGGGGACGTGTTTTTGTGCTGGGTCAGGGTGACGTGAGGAATGATACCAATGTTGTGATGGGTAAGTTTCTTCTGGATGACTTCTTTGTTACTGTTTTATTTGATTCGGGTGCCGATACTAGTTATGTGTCCTTAAAAGTTAGCCAAATGCTTAAACGCACTCCAACACTTTTGAACACCAAGCACATTGTAGAACTAGCAAATGGTGAAAGTATAGAGGCCACACACATAGTTAAGGGTTGTAATCTTGTTCTCGCTGATCAGACCTTCTCTATCGACCTCATTCCTATCGTTCTTGGTAGTTTCGACGTCGTTATTGGGATGGATTGGCTATCTCAACATCAAGCGGATATTATTTGCAAGGAGAAAATCGTCCGTATTCCTCGTTCTGGTGAAGAACCTCTCATGATTCATGGCGACAAGAGTGGTGCTGTTGTGGGCATCATCTCTCTCCTTAAGGCCCAGAAGTGTTTATGAAAGGGCCACACTGCTATTTTAGCCCTCGTCACTGACACCTCAAAGAAAGAGAAAAAGATAGAAGATATTCCGATCGTACGTGACTTTCCTGAGGTATTTGCTGAGGAATTACCTGGTCTTCCGCCTCATCGACAGGTCGAGTTTCAAATCGAGGTAGCTCCTGGAGCAGCACCAATAGCTCGTGCACCTTATCGTCTAGCCCCGTCAGAACTCGAAGAACTATCCACACAGTTACAAGAACTCTTGGAAAAGAGTTTCATACGTCCTAGCTCTTCGCCCTGGGGAGCTCCAGTATTATTTGTGAAGAAGAAAGACGGTACCTTCAGAATGTGTATTGACTACTGACATGCTTGTCGTGGTACACGCAAATTTAATCCCAATAACAACTATAGATAGCGGTAATAGGGTATCGAACTCAGGGAGTATGTGGAAAGTGTGTTGATTTTATAGCTTTGCAATTAACTACAATTAACCTAATTTGCAGAAAAATAAAGATCAATGATTTGGATTGTTGTTTTAGAAAACTAAATTAATAACTAATTGCGAATCAAAATTGGTTGTTAAGCAGATTAAGAGAAAGCGATCATCCTAAACTTCCGGTTTGCTTTTGACAATTGTGTTAAATTCACTAGAAAGAATCACATAGACATGATTCATGTATGATTGTTTGTTGTGATAAAAGGGAACTAAGTACTCGGATTATGAAAATGCGAGGTTGTTACCCGATAACCAATTGATTAATATCCAACCCTAATCCCTCCCGTGATATCTCGATTGTTAACAACACCAAGAACGTACGATTTAGGATATGATTCTAACATCAATCAACAATTTACAAACAAACATTCACACACCATAATAAACAAATGCATTGCAAGTCTACTATTCTAGAAATACGAATCCAAACACAAAAGTCATAGACAAACCTTCAATTCAGGATGATCACCATAAGTTTAGCCGGACATAACTTGGTGAATCATCATAACAACAAGTTTAGTGTTCATATGAATCGAAAACATAAACCAAATGTTAGAAATTGTTTGCAACCAAGTACCAACAGCCAAAATCGCCCCTAGGATACTCCAAAACCGACCAATGATGAGATTAGGTGAAAAGACACACTAAAACCGACTTAATGAAGGCAGTTACAAAGTTTCCGTCGCCTCCACCGTAACTTACGGTTCCACCGTAAGTTACGGTGTACCTCAAAGTGTTACGGTATTAAATGTCTGAGTTACTGTGGAGATTTGTGCACTTTTCAGGTCCACCTCTTTTCTTTGTGCCTCATCAATGCTGCCCTTCATTCACATGCCATATGTTGGCTGCCAATCATGTGCCGCCAATTCTTGTCCACACCTCAAGTCCCTCCAAATAACATCCCACGTGAATTGTTCTTTGTTTTTCCTAGATGTGCCGCCCCCACAAGTCAGCAGCCCCTCATGTCAACGTGTATTGTATGATGATTTGATATTGATGGTTGACCTTCGTTCACAGATGTTGTCAAATCCCACCGTCAAAGATGATGGATGATGATGTTATTTTTTTTTCTAATGATAATTAATAATCCCTTTTAATTTCCTTCCATACATAACCGTGCCATCATGCCTTTAGGGTTAGGATCTAAATCCTTTTAAATCTCTTAGTGCTCCACTTGACCCCAAAAATTGAGAATGATCATTTAATAAAAGTGGTCCAATGATGTCTAGAGGTCCACGTGAATATGGCTAACCATGTGCATGTACTAGGGTTTCAACCCTTTTAATATCTCCCCCAACTTAATTCACATGTGCATGCTGCCTTTTTATATCTACCGTAGCCTACGGGTCCAATTTAACCGAATTAAGCGATTTACCTACAAATCACACGAACACTCGTAGTTATCACATTCACGATACATTACCGTGTAAAATATGGGATATGCACGTATTTAGCTCATTTAAGGGTTGTCCTACGGACCACCCGTCACATCCCCACACTTAACCGTTGCTTGTCCCAAGCAACTCATCAAATCAATTTCTCAACAAGTGATCAATGTAAACCAAGCAAAAACATGCAATCCTTTTACTAACCCCTTTTTAACACCCAACCAATGCACCCCTCACTATGTCTCTCCTCTCGGTTACAAGTAAGCACTAGCAATATGAGCTAGACACACAAAGGCTAACGGGCGGTTGCACAACTATAGGCTTGTACCTAAATCGATCCTTCTCCTAACAAATGTCAAACATGAATGCAAATCAAAGGGACTTTCAAGGTTGTAACGTGGTTAGGCGTATAGGTAGGAAATGGAATATGTATGAAGTAGCGAAACTTAACCCGGTCTTTTTATTACACAAATAAGCAAACTAACAACTACCAAATTAACTAATATATACAAGATAACTAAACATCACTTCTTTTTCATTTTTTCATTGCTTTTTCTCTTTTTTTTTTTTCTTTTTTTTTTCTTTTTTGATTTTCTGATTTTTTTTTTTAACAAGCAAACATAATAACTTTCAACATAACATCAATTACATACTACTAAACAATCACTAATCACTATAAGACCGGGTCAAGTTGGGTAAATTTTTAGGTAAGTAGCTAGGGGTAACAAATGATAGGCTTTAAGGCACAAAATTGGGCAACTAAATGTCCAAACCCCCGCCCCTCTCGCAACCATGCTCATATATATAACTTATGAGGTCCAACCCCCCAAATCCCACACTCACACACACTATGACGAGGCTACCTAAATGCCCTTATCCTTTCTACATTCATGTCCGACTAAGGACTCAAACCGTATTAAAGCACAAGTTCTAATGCACCCCCACCCGTAGCCACTCTCATCAAAGACAATCATTATTTATGTACAAGTATGGCTACAACTCTCACCAAGAATGAAAGGGTATCAAGGGTTGCCGGTGCATCAATTTAGGGCTAATCTAGGGTGTTCAAAATCTCACAATGTTTTGCTTGACTCAAAATTTTTCAAAATCTTCAAAAAATTCCCCCCATCCCCACACTTGGGATACATTGACCCCAATTTATGGTTTTAGGAGGCTTTGATCACTAAGATTCATTCAACATCAACAAAAAACTTCTTCACTCAAACCACAAATTTCTTTTTGTACTTTTTATTTTATATATTTTTTTTCTTAAAACATGACAAAATCAAACAAACTAACTACCAATATTTCAAAGCTAAAGAACACAACAAGACTAAGAAAAGAGTACATCGACCTGGTGAAGTTTGCCACAACAGATGTTGTAGATAATCCGACTTCCTATCACCACCTTCACCCAAATATCCGTACATCTTCCCCACACTTGAATGTCGCCATGGCCCTGAAACATAGAAAGATAAAAAGAACAAGATCAATATAAAACCCCGGGTTGCCTCCCGAGCAGCGCTAAGTTTTGAGTCTTCAGCCAGACCGAGCCACCCCCGTTTATGGTGGCTCAAAGAATCGGTTCCTGCCATCTCCATCACTTCCTTGTGCCATTGAACAAAATGCATCTATCTTGTTTTGACTCAGTGGGTAATCAAATACACTCTTGCTCGCGCCCATATATGTTTCTTCACGGTCCGGTGGGTGTTTTTTTCTCATTCGTTGTAACACATTTTTCATACAATCACTAGACTCACCACCCTTCCTCTCAATAGACTCATAACTAATCCCTCTAGTTTGAACATCAAAGTACAACCTACGGTTCTTTTCGGTCATGGTAATAATCTCGTCTCTACAATTAATTTGAGCATTTGCTGTGTATAGAAACGGTCGACCTAAAATTACCCTTTGTTGTGATGCCATATTGGTAGAAGCATAGTCCAAAACTAGGAAATCCACCGGGTATTCAAACTCTCCCAACTGAATCTTAACATTCCTAACCATTCCCCGTGGACGCCTCCAACTTCCATCCGCCAAGCTCACCATGGTGTCTATACCTTCAAGCGGACCAAAGTCGTACATATCGTATAAATCGCTTGGTAGCACACTCATGCTTGCCCCGTAGTCCAACAATGCGTGAGGGATTTTTAATTTTCCCACACGGATAGGCACGATTGGCACTCCATACTCTTTATCATTCTCGACTTCGGCATCTTTTTCCAAACTTGCATTCACTTGACACGAAGAAGTTAGACATTTTTCATTAAATTCGGTACTAGGAACGGTGCTTACCACATTGATGTTAACACTTTTTATGTTCTTGGGATTTGGCACCGTATCACTCGGTAGCTGGCCTTTTGCTTTCTTTAATATCGCCACGTCACTTGCAAGTTGACCCATTTGAGTGGTCAACGATTGGATGCTTTTGTCACGAACCTCGTCCTTTTGCATCCGAACCTCATCACGTTGGTTCATTCGTTGCATTTCACTTTGCATCGCCTTCAACATCTCCATCATCTCATTTCCACCCGAAGAGCTCTGACCCGTTTGATATTGCCTTTGAAATCCTTGGTTTCCTTGGAAGTTCGGGTTGACTTGATTTAAAGGATTCCCGTATCTAAAGTTCGGGTGATTTCGTAAACCGGGGTGGTAAGTATTGGAATTCATGTTGTAAATTCTACCACCCCCTCCTTGCCCTTGCAAAGCATTCACCTCCTCATATTGCCCTTCCACTCCTTGGCAATTTTCAGCCGCATGCCCTATCTCATTACACAAAGCACACACATCATAAATTTGGTTAGTAGTTTGAATATTACCATCATCTATTGCATGCACTTGAGGTCGGGCAATGGTCGGTCGCGCTCTCCTTGATGCTTGAGCTTTTCTTTTTGAGGTAATTTCCATATTCTCCAAGAACTCCCAATCATCATTTTCATAATTTGTGCAAAAAGTCCCACCGGTAATGGACATTAAATCTCGAGCATCTTCGGCACTCAACCCCTCGTGGAAGGCATTCATCAACTCCCAAAGTTCAATCCCATGGTGAGGGCAATTTTTAATCATCATATTGAAACGTTCAAATGCCTCATGGAACATCTCACCATGTTGTTGTTGGAAGCTCCTCAATCCTTTTCTAGCATCGTTGGTCTTTTGGGCGGTGTAAAATTCATCTAAGAAAATTTGTTGCATCTCCGCCCAAGTATATATAGATGCTGAAGGCAAAGTGTAGAACCACTTCTTTGCCTTGTCCTCCAACGAAAATTGAAATAAGACCAACTTGATATCATCAGCCGAAAAACCTTGACTCCCAAGAGTATTGCAAATCGAGTCATAGGCCTCTAAATGGAAATACGGCTCCTCCGTTGCTAGCCCTTTATACTTCGGCAAACTTTGCAAAGAATTTGTTCTTACTTCAAAGGTTCTCCCTTGATTATTGTGAGGGATAACCACCGGTGAAGGGTTTTGAGTAATTATCGGCCTGAAATGTGCTTCTATTCCTCGTGCTTGTTCCCTAAGATGCCTTCTTGGAACACCCAATCGACCCCTTGGAAGAATAGGACCCATAGGTCTTGGTATATGCCCTTGTGGTACGATCGGTGGTTGAAATTGTTGTTGTGGCATCGGTGGTTGTTGAATTGGCCTTTGAAATTGTGGTTGTACATGTTGTGGCCGAACTTGTTGCAATGGAATAGGGCGTTGCATTGGTGGCCCTTGTGGCCTTGGCCTAATGTGTTGTGGTATGAGTTGTTGTTGCGGTATTCCACCAACACTTGCCATCCCTTGAGATTGACTTTGCACATAACTGAACTCTCCTTGATCACCATAACCCCCATAAGCATACCCGTCTTCATCATAGCCCTCAAAATCTTCGTATCCTTCCTCATATCCATCTCCCCCTATACCCGAAGTTTGCCCAAAGGGAAGAGTCGAGTATTGAAAGCCCGATTGGTTCGATGGTCTAAATGTTGAAGTTGCATGAACGACCGTTGAACCTTGGGGTATTGAATAATGTGACGATGACTGACCCGAAACTGGGAAGAAATGAGTGAGTGGTGGAATCGTAGTAGATGGGCTAAAAGTAAGACTAGGTTCGACTTGAGTAGTGTTTGGTTGTGTGGTGTTAGATGATGTAGTGTCATGAGGTGGAGTAGGAATTGTAGTGGAATTTGGTATGGTTGTGTTTGGTGATGGTTGTGTGGAAGTAGGTATAAATGATGAGGTCGTTTGACCCGTTGTGGGTGGTACTTGTGTTTCGTCCATTATGTTTCTTGGTGTAATGGGTGAACTAGGTGAACCAATGATTCTGTTTTCGCGTAGTAAAACTCGGTTTTGCCTTAGCGTTCTTTCGATTTCCGGATCAAATGACAATGGTGACGCTTTGTGAGAGCCTCTAGTATGCATGCACCTGTAGAACCTGCACACTAAACACACCAGTGTAAACCCGAAAATAACAAAGCAAAACTAACAAACTGACACACGTTGCGCACTTCTCCCCGGCAGCGGCGCCAAAATTTGACGTGCTTGTCGTGGTACATGCAAATTTAATCCCAATAACAACTATAGATAGTGGTAATAGGGTATCGAACTCAGGGAGTATGTGGAAAGTGTGTTGATTTTATAGCTTTGCAATTAACTACAATTAACCTAATTTGCAGAAAAATAAAGATCAATGATTTGGATTGTTGTTTTAGAAAACTAAATTAATAACTAATTGCGAATCAAAATTGGTTGTTAAGCAGATTAAGAGAAAGCGATCATCCTAAACTTCCGGTTTGCTTTTGAAAATTGTGTTAAATTCACTAGAAAGAATCACATAGACATGATTCATGTATGATTGTTTGTTGTGATAAAAGGGAACTAAGTACTCGGATTATGAAAATGCGAGGTTGTTACCCGATAACCAATTGATTAATATCCAACCCTAATCCCTCCCGTGATATCTCGATTATTAACAACACCAAGAACGTACGATTTAGGATATGATTCTAACATCAATCAACAATTTACAAACAAACATTCACACAACATAATAAACAAATGCATTGCAAGTCTACTATTCTAGAAATACGAATCCAAACACAAAAGTCATAGACAAACCTTCAATTCAGGATGATCACCATAAGTTTAGCCGGACATAACTTGGTGAATCATCATAACAACAAGTTTAGTGTTCATATGAATCGAAAACATAAACCAAATGTTAGAAATTGTTTGCAACCAAGTACCAACAGCCAAAATCGCCCCTAGGATACTCCAAAACCGACCAATGATGAGATTAGGTGAAAAGACACACTAAAACCGACTTAATGAAGGCAGTTACAAAGTTTCCGTCGCCTCCACCGTAACTTACGGTTCCACCATAAGTTACGGTGTACCTCGAAGTGTTACGGTATTAAATGTCTGAGTTACGGTGGAGATTTGTGCACTTTTTAGGTCCACCTCTTTTCTTTGTGCCTCATCAATGCTGCCCTTCATTCACATGCCATATGTTGGCTGCCAATCATGTGCCGCCAATTCTTGTCCACACCTCAAGTCCCTCCAAATAACATCCCACGTGAATTGTTCTTTGTTTTTCCTAGATGTGCCGCCCCCACAAGTCAGCAGCCCCTCATGTCAACGTGTATTGTATGATGATTTGATATTGATGGTTGACCTTCGTTCACATATGTTGTCAAATCCCACCGTCAAAGATGATGGATGATGATGTTATTTTTTTTTTCTAATGATAATTAATAATCCTTTTTAATTTCCTTCCATACATAACCGTGCCATCATGCCTTTAGGGTTAGGATCTAAATCCTTTTAAATCTCTTAGTGCTCCACTTGACCCCAAAAATTGAGAATGATCATTTAATAAAAGTGGTCCAATGATGTCTAGAGGTCCACGTGAATATGGCTAACCATGTGCATGTACTAGGGTTTCAACCCTTTTAATATCTCCCCCAACTTAATTCACATGTGCATGTTGCCTTTTTATATCTACCGTAGCCTACGGGTCCAATTTAACCGAATTAAGCGATTTACCTGCAAATCACACGAACACTCGTAGTTATCACATTCACGATACATTACCGTGTAAAATATGGGATATGCACGTATTTAGCTCATTTAAGGGTTGTCCTACGGACCACCCGTCAACTACCGCGAACTCAACAAGGTGACCGTGAAGAATCGTTATCCTCTCCCACGCATTGATGACTTATTCGACCAGTTGCAAGGGTCGATTTTCTACTCAAAGATTGACCTGAGATCAGGCTACCATCAACTGAGAGTCCGAGACGAGGTTATCTCTAAGACAGCATTCAGGACTCGGTACGGGCATTACGAGTTTCTGGTTATGCCTTTCGGATTGACGAATGCACCTGCGGTCTTCATGGATCTCATGAATAGAGTGTGCAAGCCTTACCTGGATAAGTTTGTTATTGTATTCATCGACGACATCCTGATCTATTCGAAGAGTCAGGAGGAACACGAGCGTCACCTAAGACTTATTTTGGAACTCCTTCGAGCAGAGCAGTTGTATGCCAAATTTTCGAAATGTGACTTCTGGCTTCGCGAAGTCCACTTTCTATGCCACGTGGTAAACAAGGATGGGATTCATGTCGATCCATCCAAGGTCGACTCAATCAAGAACTGGCCTGCACCCCGTACACCAACAGAAATCTGCCAATTCTTGGGTTTGGCAGGCTACTACAGAAGGTTTATCAAGGATTTCTCCAAGATTGCGCAACCTCTTACCTCACTAACTCAAAAGGGTGTCACCTATCGTTAGGGTGATGCACAGGAATCTGCATTTCAGCACTTAAAGGATAGACTTTGTAGCGCACCTATCCTCTCATTTCCTGAAGGCACAAACGATTTTGTGGTTTATTGCGACACATCCATCCAAGGACTTGGTTGCGTCTTGATGCAACGTGACAAGGTCATTGCTTACGCATCACGCCAACTTAAAGTTCACGAAAGGAACTACACTACTCATGATCTAGAGCTGGGAGCTGTTGTTTTTGCGCTCAAGATATGGAGGCATTACCTGTACGGTACCAAGTGCACCATTTACACCGATCACAGGAGTCTCGAGCATATCTTCAAGCAAAAGGAGTTAAACATGCGACAACGTCGATGGGTCGAGCTCTTGAATGACTACGAATGCGCGATCAAGTACCATCTAGGCAAAGCCAATGTTGTGGCTGATGCCCTCAGTCGAAAGGATACTACACCTAAGCGTGTGCGAGCGTTACAACTTACCATTCATTCTAGCCTTCCTACTCAGATACGCGATGCTCAGGTTGAAGCATTGAAACCAGAGAACATCAGGGCTGAGTCCCTGCGAGGATCGAAGAAGCGGTTAGAACGAAAGGCAGATGGCGCTTATTACGTGACAGGGCGCATCTGGGTTCCACTATATGGCAATCTACGCGAACTTGTGATGGATGAAGCACACAAGTCTCGTTACTCAGTACATCCTGGTTCGGATAAGATGTACCACGATCTCAAGACTACGTACTGGTGGCCTAGTATGAAGGCCAACATAGCAACCTACGTTAGTAAGTGTTTGACTTGTGCGAGAGTCAAGATCGAATACCAGAAACCATCAGGCCTACTTCAACAACCAAAGATACCGACATGGAAATGGGAGCAAATTTCCATAGATTTCGTTACTGGCCTGCCTAGATCTCAACACGGAAATGACACTATTTGGGTGATAGTGGATAGATTGACTAAGTCTGCACACTTTTTAGCTTTCAGGGAAACAAATAAGTTCTCCACTCTAGCAGACGTCTACCTGAGAGAAGTGGTTGCTAGACATGGGGTGCCAACCTCCATTATCTCTGATCGTGACTCATGCTTTACATCTGAATTGTGGCAAGCTATGCACAAGTCCTTTAGCTCTCGATTAGACATGAGCACGGCTTATCACCCGCAGACGGATGGGCAGTCTGAACGCACCATCCAAACCCTTGAAGACATGCTTAGGGCATGTGTAATTGACTTTGGTAACGGCTGGGAATGACATCTTCCTTTGGTGGAATTTTCGTATAATAACAGTTACCACACCAGTATCCAGGCTGCTCCGTTTGAGGCATTGTACGGACGTAAATGCCGATCACCTCTTTGCTGGGCAGAAGTTGGCGACAACCAAATCACTGGCCCAGAACTTGCAGTAGACACAACAGAGAAGATTGCTCAGATACGACAACGAATGGCGACGGCTCGTGACCGTCAGAAAAGCTACGCTGATAAGCGCAGGAAACCACTCGAATTCCAGGTTGCGGATCGAGTGCTACTTAAAGTCTCACCTTGGAAAGGTGTTGTTCGTTTTGGTAAACGAGGCAAACTCACCCCACGATATGTTGGACCTTTCGAAATCTTAGAGAAGATAGGCAAAGTGGCCTACAAACTGAACCTACCAGCAGAACTCAGTGGAGTTCACAACGTTTTCCACGTGTCAAATCTGAAGAAGTGTCTGTCAGATGAGACCCTCATAGTTCCTCTCAAGGAGCTCACTATCGACGATCAGCTGAGATTCGTCGAGGAACCAGTAGAGGTTACTGACCGAGACGTTAAGGTTCTCAAGCGTACCAGAATTCCTATTGTTCGAGTTCGTTGGAACTCCCGTCGTGGCCCAGAGTTCACCTGGGAACGGGAAGATCAAATGAAACACAAGTATCCCCAGTTGTTCGAGAACAGTAAAACCACTACTGAGGCTGAAGCTACTACGGAATTTCGGGACGAAATTCCAAACCAACGGGGGAAGGATGTGACACCCCAGGAAAACCACTCAACCTAACTAGCTTCCTCAGTGAGTACGTGCTAAATTTCGGGACGAAATTTCTTTCAACTTGGGGATGATGTGACAACCCGTATTCCAGAACCTTCCTTTGTGTTTTGATGTAACTTGTATGAACATTATGTAACTAGTTGACATGTTGATTTCAATGGAATAGTATGTTTTGTTATGCTATGTGTTACATGAATGTGTTGTGAGTATGTATGTATAATAAACTTGGTCATACAACGACTTCTAATTGCACAAGCCTTTAGGGTCGTACACTTGGTGCCTTGTCACACCTCTTTCTCGGCCCACTCTTAGGGAACTCGAGACCAAGAGGGCAGCCCAAAGAATGGGTTCGGCCCACTTCCTATGCGTATGCACATACCCATTATGGGGTTTTGATCCTGATAATTTGCAAAGACTTAACACACACATAAACCCTAAAGCTCTCTCCCTTCACTCGACGGCAACACCCCTCTCTCTTGAAGATCATCTCGGCCCTATCTCATATTCCGGTTAGTGATTCATTATTAATTGTGTATTAGACAATGTTGTGATTACCATGATTGAGCATGATAGTTTAGATTGTTCATATGAATTGGATTTGCATGATTGTGATTTAGAACCAAAGAGATGCAATCGACTGTGATGGGTGTAGATGTTTATTTGATTCATATATTTTAGCATGACCTAGATGGTGAAAATTACATGGACTGTATGGCAATGATCGAATTCCTTAGGATGGTGGTTTGACCGAATGTTTGAATGATTGTTGTTATTCATGGTTAGATGTTACTTAGGGTTCATACGAATTAAATTGATTGTTCTTGATTTGATGATGATTAAGGTAATATGAATGTGTATGATTTCCGAATTCAATGCTGTTTAATCTGATTTGAAACTGCCAAACTTGTTAGCAAAGGTTACGGAAATAAATGAGCTGCAAATAAGGAAGTTAGTTATACACCTAGTCTCGACACCGGTTGCGAGTCGAGAACACACTGTCTTGACTCGAGACCACACCTTACCAGCACACAAACAAGACTCGAGACCATGGTTGCGGGTCTTGTTGCGACTCGAGACCCGACTCGAGACCACCTGGTCTCGAGTGATGAATTCATGACCCGAGACCGCACTGTCTTGACTCGAGATCTCTAGTCTCGACTCGAGACCACATAATCACACCTTCTGTTTGGACTTGCATACTGTTACAAGCCTAAGTATTTGGGCCGCACATTTGGGCTGTGTTTGTTTATGTATATGTTACTGTTGAACTCGTATGTACTGTTGTAACACTGTCATGCTTATACATGTATGCCATGATCATTGTTTGTATGCAACTTGTTAGTATACGTGTGGGAAATATACGTGCATTACTTGAACCTAGACCTGACTTGTATGGTAACCATGTTAGGACGTGGTTGACCACAAGTGGCTCAAGTGACCTTTTGTTTATCTGCCGAGCAAACCGAGGTGAGTTCACACTTTCCACAAGGCATGGGATTCCCTGGGGTTGGGAATGGGTAAAGGATTGGAACTGAAATTGCGTGATCTCCTGGTTTGGAACACGTACACACCCTCTTTATTGAAGGGTGACAACATGTGATAAGGATACTATTGGAACCTGCGTAATCTCCTGGTTTGGGGATTACGTACACACCCTCATTATTGAAGGGTGACAACACTGATGCTAGACCAAAAACTCTATCATGAAGTCCCTCATTTTATATCGACTTAAACGCCGGGCGAATGGCGAGCGGGTCATTAGTTAGATAGCGCTATTTAGGTTTGACAAGCCTCACACAGTGCCGCAGAGGACGGGCATGAACTAATGGATCTGGGCACTAGTCAATGATGATAGACATTGACGTCAGGGCACCAACTTACTTTAGTCAGTGGTCGATATGGTAACGGGTCTAGTGGTTCACATGGGGAAGCCCCCACTGGTTATGGATATGTTTGGGAAACATAGAAAACTGGTTAACTTATGACTTACAAATGAACTCATGGTTTTTGAAACAACTTAACAATGAACACCAACTGTGAACTCGCTCAACTTTGTTGTTGACTCGTTGTTACATGCATTGCAGGTCGTTAGGTGCTTATGGAGCTTGCACAGGGAGGAGTGGTCGTTGTGGGACATGGACTGTTGAGTCCCATGTTAAACATTTAAACTTTATGAACTTATTACTTATGTTTAGGTTTCACGTTTTATGCTTCCGCTGTTAACTTAAAGTTGGTTACTTTCTTTTGGACACCAATTATATTGTGGTTGGTTTTATTTACTTAATTACGTTATTCAGTATGATTGGTGGCTTGATCCTGGTCAGTCACGCCTCCATGCGGTGATACTTCGCTTGTGGATTTTGGGGGTGTGACAATGGGATCAAGCCATTCGCACCCCCGTCATCCAATACCAGTGGGTATTGAAGGAGGTCCTAGTAAGCTTGACCCAGGTCCTTACAGGATCTATACACTGAACAAGGCAAGAATCTTACTAAACCATTCCCTTAACCCCGGACCAGGTAGTCAACATATCTCTATACAGACCGTAGAGATATGAATGGTGAAAATCTTTTGCTTTATATAGACATTAAAGTAATGCCAAAACACCACGGACAAATGATAAAGAAGTTTCACCTTCAACATAAGAAACTAGTTATTAAAGTCATTAATACAAAACCAAATAAAAAGTGCGAAAAGATTAAAAATCAAAAGTAATACACTAAAGACTTGTCTTCACCAAGTGATGTAAGAGACTTAGCCAAACATGGCCTTTGATTGACTAGAACTCTTACGATCAATCTTGGATCCCGAGACTACTACACACACTCTAAGGTGGATGATGGATGATGGTGGTGGATGTGGGTGTTGTAGTGATGGTGGAGTGGTGGCAAAGTGGGAGAGAGGTGGTTTGCCAAGGGATGCCTTTGAAGTGAGCCAAGCGTCCCTATTTATAGCCTTAACAGAAGCCCGGCCACGACCCCGTGTCCGCTGGATACGCCCCCGTGGCCAACCCTTTTCTCTTCCTTCATTAATTGCAATTGTCTGCATTAGGCTCCACACGGCCCCGTGTTCGTGGGGCACGGCCCCGTGTGTAGACGCGTATCTGTACTACCAAGATTTGCAAGATTCTGCGAATCTTAGCGTTGACCACGCCCCGTGCTGAGCTGGGCACACCCCCGTGGTGGGCATAGAAGCTTCTACAGCTTTGTCCATTTCTGCAGACCCCTGACCACGCCCCCGTGTTGTCACACCCCGATTTCCGATGGGCCCGGATGGGTACACACGTGATGGCTGGATAACAGTTATCACAATATAATAATATGCAGCGGAAGTATTTGATTTAAATTATTAAATTAAAGCTTGAATGTATAAAAGTATTTTAAGCGTTCGATACAAGCCTACAGGCAGGATCCAAATAAACTGAGCTTTAGACATCATAGGCCTTAAGCATCAGGAGTGCAAATTCCTTGGCCTTCATTCTAGCCGACCCATATTCTCAGCCTATAATAAGTTCGGTACCTGTTGTTCAATCTTTTGAAAATACGTCAGCCAAAGCTAGTAAATACATTTTAACTGACTCTTTGGAAAAATAGTTTTTCAAAAATAGTTTTATACATATAGATAACCCGTAGGTAATCGTATAAATATATCTTGGGATATTTCTTATTACTAGATTATATGCTTGATTAACCCATTGGGTTGTCTGGACATGGTATCAATAACCCCCAATAACAGTAATTATCAAGTAAACGGAATAAAACCGTATTCATACACTTTTGCGCAATCATAGGCGACTTACATGTGTAATAACCATCCCAAGAGACATATTTGCCATCCCAAGTTTACACTAAAATAAGTCAAGAGTATTTAACTTTTTGCTAGCTTCCAATTAATAAGACTATATTTGGCATAAAGCCGCAAGTCTAAGTATATTGACCCAAGTCCGATTATCTGGGGGTACTATAGTCTGGAATGAACAGATTTATTATCTGTTAGAATGTATACGGGCCAAAGGTAGATCCTTTAGATATGACCCGATACTTAAGAATAGGTTCGCTAGATTAAGCGTATACTAAATAGAATGTGATTTAAACCCAACAAGTACTAGGACTTGTATAATGTGGTAAACAAAGTACATTCTAGATTTTGGGATCAAAATGATAAGGTTAAACCCTTTCCGGTAAACTTATGTAAACTAGTTACGTAAGTCTAACCGTACGCGTATAGGCGATAACGGGCAACCGGATGAGTCATGAACAAGTTCCATATGCCAATACACTTTAAACAAGTTATAATATCAATAGGATATCAACTTGTATGCCCGTTAGGGATTTAAAATCAAACTATGCCTCATAAGGGCATTTTGGTAATTTTACAACTTATAAAAGGAGCTTGCGAGTAAATTGCTGTCATGGTCATAAACATGCTGTAAAAATGTTTAAATTATGATATCGTATCAGTAAGATGTCAAATATATGTGTGGTTTATGCTTTAAGACCAAACTATGCGCCATAGGGGCATTTTGGTCATTTCACACATAGTTTTGAGAACTTATTTGAGATTCTGAGTTCATGACTTATACCTACTGTAAAAACATTTAAAATGGTATATAAAATCAGTAGGTAACAAGTCTTGGTTCATAATATGGTTTAAAACCATACAACGCGCCTAAACGGCGTTATTGTCGTTAAATGACGATTTATGTGAAGATTTATGAAATCTGATGTTATGACCAGCTTTGAATAGTTAAAATATTTATTTTTCATAACAAATCAGTAAGGAAAAGGTTTGGTTTGCATATCATGCTTAAAACTTGTTTTATGCGCCATAAGGGCATTATCGTCATTTATCGGCATTGTATACGAAATTGAAGTTTAACTCAGTTTACAATCTGACCTAGCATCCCAATAAATCCCAAATATGATATCATATCAGTACATAATGAGTTTTGCCAAGAAATTATGTTTAAAACTCATTTTAGATGAAAAAGGGCATTTTAGTCCTTTTAAAAGCATAGTTTACGATCATATGCGTAAACTCAGTTTATGACCAGATTATAGACATCAAAATATGTTAAACATGTTAACATATCAGTACTTAAATCATTTGCAAGCTTATTTGTGTCTAAATCCTCATTTTTGCTAAGAAGGGCATAAAGGTCAAAGTATGGCATAAATACGGAAACTTGCATAAAACTCAGATTCCTAGTCCGATCGTGTAATATAACCTTAGGGGATTATATTACATTATATTATGATCATAACGGAACCTAAAATCAGTAGCATACTAGTCTAATTTGGTTTATAACCAAAAGTCAACGTAGAAGTCAAACTACGCGACTTTCAGTTGCGAACCGACCCTAAAACGGAAATTGACGAGCCGAACATGTTTACACATGTTCTAATAATTATTACCATGTTGTTTAAGTGATAAAACATATTTTAGAACACTCTTAAACTCAGATCGTAATTATTTTAAAAACTGACCCGTTGACTTTTTAAATTAATATTACTTTGACTCGTCAATTGACCAAGCAAACGTGATTCTTAGGAGGTGCCCTCTTGAGGTATTAACACCTACCTAATTACGATCACGTAGCCATGTTCGTTGCGAACAATGGCTTGAACTTTTAAGGTCTTACTAAAAGTCAAAGCGTTATTACGATAACACTTGACTTTTGGCTTAAAAGCCTATAAAACGAAAACTAGTGGCTAAAGACACTTACAAAGGGTCCTAGCAATCTTTTCTACTAAAGATGAGCTTCCTTAAGGTCAGGAACCTCCAAGAAGTAGAATAGAATGAGAAAGTGTAAACGAAATGGTTGAAGAACCCATCTATATATAGTTTTTGGAAAGTCATGGATGATTGCCAAGTGTTATGTGTGCTCTCCAAGTAACTATAGGATTGTAACATGTGTTATACCAGGTTTTAGAAACAATTAACACCCATAGAATTGATTTTATGTGAGTATGGGTGGTATGTGTGGAGAACAAGGAAGAAGAAGGACACCTGCACATACATTCTGCCCAGCAATCAAGTTTTAAAACTTGACATTTTGGCCCCTTAACCTTATAACTTTCATTTTTGACAAATTAAGCCCCTCTAAGCCACTTCAAGTTAGGTTTTAGGTGATCGAGGAAATATAACAAACACCGTTAGGCTTCGGGTTCGTTAAAAGATCACCTGTAGACACTAGTTCCTCTTGTTGACGATTTTAACCCTTTTAACGCACGAAGTTGTGTGTAATATCGTTTAATGACACCAAAGCCTTACATAATCCATGTCAGACATTCTCAAGAGTATAACCGAGCATCACGACACTCAGGTTCGTTAAAAGGTCATTCAGAGGTAAGAATTAACATATTGACACTTTAAACCCTTCTAACGCACAAACTTGTGCGTTTTATTATTTAACGGCATTAAAGCCCTAAACGGCCATCATAGGCATTCCCAAGAGTATGAACGAATATTATGAAGCACCTGGTTCGTTAAAAGGTCACTCAGAGGTAAGAATTAACATGTTGACACTTTTAACCCTTCAATGCATAACTTTTGAATTATATTGCAAACGGTTTCGTTTATCCAACAAGTGGCTTATTAAAAGAATACGAATACCGTATAAGGTCATTCAGATGCTTAGTTTAAGCATGTTGACACTTTTAGTCCTTGCATATTCAAAGTTTTCATTGTTTGGCAAAAATAGTCCCTCCTAGTCAACGTTTGACTTAATTAGGATTAGGGACACGTGTCAACACATTATTGGACACGATTTTTACGAGGTGTCACATCCTCACCCCCTTAAAAGAAATCTCGACCCCGAGATTTGCTCAGAGCAATACTGTCAATTCCGTATAGTAGGAGGTTTCAATCTCTTAAGAGTAACCTGGGCTACAATGGGAATCCCATTTCTCATTTATGAGAGAAAACTTGGAACTTTTAAATTCCATGGTCCATAATGGACAAGGTTTTTCAATAAACCTTATGCTCAAGTTTAAATGTCATAACGAAACATGACAAGTGCTTATCGACTGAGCACTTTGCGGGAATTTCCAAAGATAAGAATATATTTAGTATCATAATTCGATACTTTAGACAACAATGCTCCATAAGGAGACTCGACGTTGTCTTTATATATATATAACTTAACTTGTCGGAATTATAAATTTTCCTTAAAGAAGCGTCGACTTAGTAGGTTTGTCGATTGAAATTTCACATCGCGTCGCGTCGTAGCCGCGATTTATTTTAGGTAACTGGGAGATTAGATCCGTTGTTATCATTTCCCAATTCTATGTGGGATTTTCTAGTTTAATATGTAGACCACAAATGGTCTACGATGTTCGACTCACTTGTGAACATTCTAAGCATTATGCTTCCTGGGTGGCTATGGACTTCTCATTTCCATCCACACATAGGTCTTCAGCTCTCGACTTTAATTCGTCAGGATTTACTTGTGTTATGTAGATAACACATCATTCTTTCGATCACTTGGATGCCTCAAGTATAAAAGCTTCCTCGGGCAATCCATAGTGTTGATCTTCCATGGATGGTGAATATATCACCAGATGGGGATTCAATTTCGATAAGTTTCTAACTATAGACAAGGAGAATTTGGTTTTCGGCTTAACCAATCCATGTCTAAGAACATATCGAATCCCGCAGGATTTAAAAATAAAAAGATTATCAAAGACAGATTTATTATGAAGGATATATCATATGTGAAACCATCAAGATTGGTCACTTGATTTTATAAACAATATTTAAGCCTTGAAATGGCAGAATTAAATTTTTTATTAAATTTACAATCGATGAAGCTTTAACTAGCTCCGGAGTTTAAAACAAGTTTCTAATAAATAAAACATTTACGAGGAACAGATATGTAAAGATATGTCTTGAACTGCTTCTACTGCAGCAGGTTGGAAGGCTCAATCATTGTCTTTCTTGCCATTAGTGGCCTTGTTCTTCCCGCCAGTCGCCCTCTTTGGGCATCGGGTCTTTATATGCCCTTTCTCGCCACATCCATACCAGGTGGCGTCTTTCAAATTTTTGCATTCATGAGACTTGTGGTCCATCACCTTACAGATGCCACATCCCTTGGTTTGCTCACGGAAACATTTTCCGAAGTGTTGCTTCCCGCAGGTTTTACATTTAGGTTTTGCCTCGTTCGGCTTGGACTGGTTATAATTCTAACCACTCTTACCCTTTTTGAAATCTTTACTTGGGTTATCATCATGCTTTGGCTTGTGATCCTCCTCGGCCTTAATCGCCCTTGCTCTTATTTCATCTTCAGTAAGAGATAGAGCCAGATCCACAGCAGATCTAAAAGTTGCAGGTTTGGAGGATTGAACCATCCCCTTGATTTCTTGTAACAACTTTCATCAAAAAAATTACAATTTCTTATTTTAATTTGCCTAATAGGAAACCCTAATTGAGACCCCCAAGTAATATTGCATGGCCCCTAAAATTTTCAGAACAATCGAAATTAGGACCAGGGCCCCTAAAACTCAGGGGGGGTATTCCCTAATTGTTATTATCCTCACAGTTTGTTGTCAAAATTGAATTTTGTCGAAATGTCAACTCACCCAAGCTAGGGAGACACGATGCTACCCTATGCTATAAGTGGTGCCCTCGCGCCACGCGAGGGGCCGGTTTTTCAGTATAAATTCAGGGCTTTTGCACTTGAATTTTGGCGTTGGTTCGACGTAAAAACTCGTTTCCTACACTGAGATATCGTCTGTTTACTTCAAAAACACACACAATCACGAAATTCTGCCGCGATAACAGGGTAATAACTCGATCACTGCTACGATTTAATGTCCGATTGATAAAAACCAGTCCGGTGGATGTTTAAGTGCTGCCCGTATATGGGCTATACTTTGTCATTCGTCGTGAAGGTTTTGATCTCGTGAGTTGTCGTAAAAGTTGTATTAAGTTACTGACCTAGTTTTCGTGTGCGTTATTATTTGATTTAGGTTAACAAGGCTAAAATCAGTAGGCTAAACGCTGCCTGTCTAAATCTGCAATGTGAGTCATTCTCTTTTTATCAAATTGTTTCCAAAACACTATTTATTTTCAAAGTTATAATTACAGGGATTAAGTCTTTGTAATCTTCAATTACTGCCGGTATGTGGGGTTTTGTATACATTACTTGATACCCGTCACCATTGGACAACGGGTTAGCCAATGGGTGATCTGACCATAGTCACAGATACTGTCGAGTGACAAATACCGATTTGGGGTAATTGGTTGATAGAAACAATGTAATAACCCTTAATACTGTATATTATAACAAGGTGTCGTTTTGTTCAACTTGAGTGACTCGCCAGTATTTCCCTGCTGATAAAACCTTTTTAAAACATGTTTCAGGTGATCTGTTGTGATCCATGAAAAAGTGCCGTGTAGCACTACGAGCTTGAGGAAGTGGCTCAATAAAATAAAGAAACATGTTTTGTAAAAACAGGGATTTCCCAGTGAAATCACCTTTATTGTAAATTATGGGTGAAATTCCAAATTTGTGAAATAAAATAAATTGGGCATTTTCAAGTTTTAAAAGATCCTGTTAAAATTCTGCTGCCAACATAATAATTACCACGGGTTTTCTGTCCCGCGGCTCCTGAAACGGGTAAAACCGGGCCAGGGGTCGTGACAGAAAAAGGTGGTATCAGAGCCACTGATTTAAGCCAATTAAGTATTTAGAAATACTTAATTTTTCTGATTTCCATTCTGTGATTATGTGAAAATTCAATTTACAAAATTTTAACTAAGAATTTTGTATGTTTCTTCATATGCTAACAGCATGAATGAGTTGTCTGAAGCTTTTCAGAATATCACTATCCATTCTGCTGATATGGAAATTTCCGCGGGCTTTTCCGGTTATTGGGCCGACACTAAGGAACCAATGGTATTCCAAGCCCAACCTCAGGAGAAAGCAAAACCAAAAAAGAGAAGAAGACTCGTAGGCTGGAGGCGTGTGCGTAGGAAGAAACAAGCAACACAGAAAGTCAAAAGGACTGAGGATCCAATGGATAAAGGAAAAGGAATAGAAATTGGAGAAAGTTCCAGGAAATCCCAGGATATGCCATCATGGGAAGAGCTGGATCATAAACTGGCACTTAGTGACCTCATCGAACCTACCGATGAAAACCTTTTCAATTACCCAGCGGAAGCACAACTTCCAGTTAATCTGGAACCTGCCATCCCAGATCCTATTATCCACCCCCGACCTCTACCAGAAGAGCTAGAAGAATGGTGGACAACTGACTGGCAATTTCAGAACCTTTTGAATAACCCTAATACCTTTTTCCCCCAATTTGACCCTGAGCCTCCACTACATCCACCAATGAGCACTGAGAACTTGGCTGAACTTCGCCACTATGGCGAGGAGCTGGTGGATGCAGGGAATAGAATTCGAGATGTGGGAGAGAGGATATCATGGAAATACGACGAGAGGGAACGTCGTTTTTGAGATGCCAGCTAACAGGGATGGTGTGACTGTGTGGTTGTGGTTGTATAATAACAAAAAAAATAATAATAATAGTAATAAAAATATAATCCTGTAAAATAACTTAAAATAAAACTCTTGTAAGATAACTGGTGTGTACGGACGCATAGTAATATATAAAGTATGGAAGTCGAAAAATCGACAATTTTGGCTATACGTGTGACGTGATTTTTGTGCGATTGTTTTGCATTTAGTTGTTATTTATCTTATGCTAATAACTTATATATATATTGAAAATTCTCAGATGGAACCTGCTGTTAATGAACCAGTTAACGAAGTTAACCAATCTGAACAAAACCATGAAGATCAATTTCTGAATAGGCAAGATATAGAAAATATCATTGCTCAAGGAATAGCCAATGCTATTCCGGCAATCGTCGCTGCGGTTAAAAGTCCTGTTGAGCCTTCACAAGCTCACCCTAGTAAACGCACGCGCGACGATGATTTCAGTAATAGTGTTAACGGAGGCGGCGATAACGACAACTTGATTCAAGCCCCGATACTTAAGAGAATGAAAGCTGCAACGCCTGGTTGCACTTACAAGGAATTTCTTGCTTGTAAACCTGTCGAGTTCGCAGGCAATGAAGGGGCAACTGCTGCACTGCGTTGGTTGGAGAAAACCGAGGCAGTAATTAAAATAAGTAAATGTGCCGAGGAGGATAAAGTCATGTATGCTTCTCATCTTTTCAAGGAAGAAGCATTAGAATGGTGGAATACGGTGTTGCAATCTAAGGGAAGTAACATGGCCTATGCCATGAGTTGGGAAGAATTTAAACGTCTGGTGGAAAGAAAATTCTGCCCAGAATATGAAAAAGAACAAATGGCGAACAAATTCCTAAGCCACCGGATGGTAGATGTTGATTGCCGAGGGTATACTTTGAAGTTTTTCGAATATGCTCGAATTGTGCCTACTCTGGCTTCGCTAGAACCGGTACTTATTTCTCGCTACATTTGGGGTTTAATTAGCGAGATTCGTGATATTGTCAAAGCTGCGAGACCCCGCACGATCGATGATGCGGTGGAATTAGCCAACACTTTGACTGACGGACTGGTGCGTACGCGAGAAGAAAACAGAAAGAAGGAAGTGTCCCAAAAGATTACCCAAGGACTTCATGTGGGTAATAATAGCAACTTCAAGAAAAAGGGAACTGGATCATCTTCCACTCTGCCGTTCTGCAGAAACTGTAAGAAGAAACATTTTGGAAAATGCAATGAAACCTGCAACTTTTGCAAAGCTATAGGACATCGTGAAGAAGATTGCAGAAAGAAAACAAAGATCTGCTATAACTTTGGAGAAGCTGGGCATTTCAGACCAGAATGCCCTAAATTGGTCAAACCAGCAGATAACAAGGCTAAACCTGCTGAAGGAACTAATAAGAAGAACGTAAGAGCCTTCCAACTGACCACGCAGGAAGCCGAACGGATTCCTGACGTAATAGCTGGTACGTTCTTAGTTCACAAAGTTTATGCGAAAGTATTATTCGACTCTGGTGCAAACCAAAGTTTTATAAATACTTCATTCTGCCAAGCTCTTAAGCAACCTTTAACGAAACTTAGGTAAGTTTTTACAGTGGAAACGGCAGACGGGAACTCTGTTAACATAGATACGGTTTTGAAAAAAGAAAATATAGAACTTTTAGGTCATAAATTTTCTGCAAACCTATTACCCATGAATTTAGCTGGATTCGATGTCGTGTTAGGAATGGATTGGTTAGTAGCCAACCATGCTCGAATCCTCTGTGATAAGAATTCCATAGAAATTCGTGCACCCACAGGAGAAGTAGTTATGATTACAGGGGATAAGTCACGTAAACCCGTGAAGTTCATTTCAGTAATGAAAATTGCTAGTTATGAACGAAAGCAAGGAATAGTGTATATGATTTCAGTAATCATTAGCACTAAGGGTAAAGAACTTAAGGAAATTCCTGTAGTATCAGAATACCCGGATGTATTCCTAAAAGAATTACCAGGATTACCACCAGATAGGGAGGTAGAATTTAGAATTCATCTAATTCCAGGAACTACACCAATAGCCAAGGCACCTTATCGGTTAGCACCCACCGAAATGCTAGAATTGAAAAAGCAGTTAGATGAATTGCTTAGTAAAGGATTTATATAACCTAGTTCATCCCTTTGGGGAGCACCAGTGTTGTTTGTAAAGAAGAAAGATGGTTCGATGCAAATGTGTATCGATTATAGGGAATTGAACAAGGTTACAATTAAGAATCGGTACCCATTACCTAGGATTGATGATCTCTTTGATCAACTTCAGGGGGCTAGATATTTCTCTAAGATAGATTTACGCTCCGGGTATCATCAGTTGAAGGTACAAGAAGAAGACATACCTAAAACCGCTTTCAGAACTAGGTATGGTCATTACGAGTTTACAGTCATGCCCTTTGGACTAACAAATGCTCCTGCAGCATTTATGGATATGATGAATAGAATCTGTAAACCGTATTTGGATAAATTTGTAATTGTTTTCATCGACGATATACTTATTTATTCCAAAAGTCAGGACGAGCATTGTGAACACCTGCATGCACTCTTAACTTTGTTAAGAAAGGAAAAGCTTTACGCCAAATTCTCGAAGTGTGAATTTTGGCTACAGGAAGTACAATTTTTAGATCACATGGTGAATCACGAAGGTATTCACGTAGATCCTGCTAAGATAGAAGCAATCACCAAATGGAAAGTCCTGCAATCAGCTACGGAAGTTAGAAGTTTTCTAGGATTAGCTGGATACTATAGGCGCTTTATTAAAGATTTTTCTAAGATAGTTGTGCCATTAACTAAGCTAACCTGTAAAACAGTTAAGTTTGAATGGGGACCTAAACAAGAAGAGGCTTTTAAGGTTTTAAAGCAAAAGTTAACAAACACCCCAATTCTTGCCTTACCCGAAGGGACAGAATACTTTGAAGTATACTGTGATGCTTCTAAGCTAGGATTAGGATGTGTGCTAATGCAACGCAAAAAGGTAATTGTGTATGCCTCAAGGCAATTGAAAAAGCACGAGGAAAATTATACGACTCATGACTTAGAGTTAGGAGGCATAATTTTTGCCCTTAAGATTTGGAGACATTATCTGTATGGAAGTAAGTTTACAATTTATACAGATCATAAAAGCTTAAAGTACATATTTGGGCAAAAAGAATTGAACATGAGACAAAGAAGATGGATGGAAATTCTAAGTGACTACGACTGTGATATTCAATATCACGAAGGAAAAGCAAACGTAGTTGCAGATGCCTTAAGTCGTAAGTATCACAAAAAGCAAAAGCGAGTTCGTGCTCTTAGATTAAGTTTACAATTAGACTTAATGGAACAACTGAAAAATGTTCAAGCCACAGCAATCAAGGATGATGCTGAAGGAATGAAAGGAAGAATAAAGGAACTAGAGCAAGGAACTGACGGAATTTGGAAATTCCACAAAAGAAGGATTTGGGTACCTAAGCAAGGAGAATTAAGAAATAAGATTTTAGAGAAGCCCATAAATCTAGGTATACCATGCATCCTGGTAATAATAAGATGTACCAAGACTTAAGGAATAACTTCTGGTGGATAGGAATGAAAAAGGATATAGCTAAATATGTTTCTAAGTGCCTAACTTGTTCACAAGTTAAGGCAGAACACCAGAAACCTTCAGGGTTACTCCAACAATTAGAAATGCCTGTTTGGAAATGGGAACTAATAACCATGGATTTTGTTACTAAGTTGCCCAAAACCAGAAAAGGTAACGACGCAATTTGGGTAATTGTGGATCGATTAACCAAATTAGCTCATTTTCTACCCATGAAGGAAACCTTTAGCATGGAAAGATTAGCCAAGTTATACGTAGACGAGGTAGTGTCCTTACATGGAGTCCCACTCTCCATTGTATCGGATAGGGATAGTCGTTTCACTTCACATTTCTGGACAAGTTTCCAAGAAGCAATGGGGACACGATTAAATTTAAGTAAAGCTTATCATCCCCAAACAGACGGACAAAGTGAAAGGACAATTCAAACCTTGGAAGACATGCTCAGGGCATGTGTAATAGATTTTGGTGGAAACTGGGATGACCACCTACCCTTAATTGAATTCTCCTATAACAATAGTTATCATGCAAGCATTGAAGCTGCCCCATTCGAAGCACTGTATGGGCGAAAGTGCAGAACTCTAGTTTGTTGGGCAGAAATAGGAGAAAGTCAATTATCAGGTCCTGAAATTGTGCAAGAAACCACCAACAAGATCACTCAAATCAAGGAAAGACTAAAGACAGCTCGAGATCGCCAGAAAAGTTATGCAGATAATAGACGCAAGCAGCAAGAATTTCAAGTTGGAGACAAGGTACTCTTAAAATTTTCTCCTTGGAAAGGAGTAGTGCGGTTCGGGAAGAAGGGAAAGTTAAGTCCAAGGTACGTAGGACCATTTCCAGTAATCCAGCGAATAGGACCAGTTGCCTATCGTTTACAACTACCAGAAGAGCTAGCTGGGGTACATGACGTCTTTCATATATCCAACCTCAAGAAATGTCTATCTAACGAATCCCTGGTAGTACCTCTTCAAGATGTAGAGGTAAATGAGAAGTTAAAATTTGTGGAAAAACCACTACAGATAGAAGACAGAAAGGCCAAGTTTCTCAAACACAAAAGACTAGTACTGGTCAAAGTCAAGTGGGATTCGAAGAGAGGACCTGAGTACACTTGGGAACTGGAATCAGAGATGAAGTGAAAATATCCCTACTTGTTCCAGTAAATCTCGAGGATGAGATTTTTTATAAGGTGGGGAGGATGTAACAACTCTCATCAAAAAATTACTATTTCTTATTTTAATTTGCCTAATAGAAACCCTAATTGAGACCCCCAAGTAATATTGCATGGCCCCTAAAATTTTCAGAGCAATCGAAATTAGGATCAGGGCCCCTAAAACTCAGGGGGGTATTCCCTAATTGTTATTATCCTCACAGTTTGTTGTCAAAATCGAATTTCGTCGAAATGTCAACTCACCCAAGCTAGGGAGACACGAGGCTACCCTATGCTAGAAGTGGCGCCGCGAGGGGGCCGGTTTTTCAGTATAAATTCAGGGCTTTGGTACTTGAATTTTGGCGTTGGTTCGACGTAAAAACTCGTTTCCTACACTGAGATATCGTCTGTTTACTTCAAAAACACACACAATCACGAATTTCTGCCGTGATAACAGGGTAATAACTCGATCACTGCTATGATTTAATGCCCGATCGATAAAAACCAGTCCGATGGATGTTTAAGTGCTGCCCGTATATGGGCTATACTTTGTCATTCGTCGTGAAGGTTTTGATCTCGTGAGTTGTCGTAAAAGTTGTATTAAGTTACTGACCTAGTTTTCGTGTGCGTTATTATTTGATTTAGGTTAACAAGGCTAAAATCAGTAGGCTAAACGTTGCCTGTCTAGATCTGCAATGTGAGTCATTCTCTTTTTATCAAATTGTTTCCAAAACACTATTTATTTTCAAAGTTATAATTACAGGGATTAAGTATTTGTAATCTTCAATTACTGCCGGTATATGGGGTTTTGTATACATTACTTGATACCCGTCACCATTGGACAACGGGTTAGCCATTGGGTGATCTGACCATAGTCACTGATACTATCGAGTGACAAATACCGATTTGGGGTAATTGGTTGATAGAAACAATGTAATCACCCTTAATACTGTATATTATAACAAGGTGTCATTTTGTTCAACTTGAGTGACTCGCCAGTATTTCCCAGCTGATAAAACATTTTTAAAACATGTTTCAGGTGATCTGTTGTGATCCATGAAAAAGTGTCGTGTAGCACTACGAGCTTGAGGAAGTGGCTCAATAAAATAAAGAAACATGTTTTGTAAAAACAGGGATTTCCCAGTGAAATCACCTTTATTGTAAATTATAGGTGAAATTCCCAATTTGTGAAATAAAATAAATTGGGCATTTTCAAGTTTTAAAAGATCCTGTTAAAATTCCGCTGCCAACATAATAATTACCACGGGTTTTCTGTCCCGCGGCTCCTGAAACGGGTAAAACCGGGCCAGGGGCCGTGACATTTCTGGAGCGAGTCCTCCAATATACTGCGCAATGCGCTTAGATTCGGGGGTAATTAAGTACGGCACGAGTCTTGATAAGGAGTTATAATCAGACAAATAGGCTCGACACTCGAGGCCTTTCATGGTCAGCTTTAGAAAGTTAGTTTCAACTTTCTCCACCTCGTGAGGTGGGCAATAAGTCTCGCGGATCAATTCCACGAACTTTGACCAACTCAGTCTGTACATTTCAACCTTGCCAGTGGATTGGATTAATGCCTTCCACCAAGTCAGAGCATCCTCCTTGAAGGATTGGGACACAAATTTAACAGTGTCCTTGGTGGCACAACCGCTTATATCAATAACGGTTTCCATTTCATCCAGCCACTTTAGAGCATCGATTGCTCCAATCTCACCCGTAAAGTCACGGGGTTTACATGAAACAAAGTATTTATATGTACACCCCTTCTTAGAGTCATGCGACTCAACTTTCTTGATACTCTTAATACTCTGCTCACTTTTAGTTGAGGAGAATTGAGACCTTTCAGTCTTATGAGTATTAGAACGGGGTTTAGTAACGGAGTTCTCTTTCTGTACTGATGGCTTTTGCCCTTTAAAGGTGGCCATAAATCTAGCCAGGGCTTTACCGACTTCATCGACAACTATGGATCGAAGACGATTCTCTTCGTCATTACGGTTCTGGTGCTCAAGATCGTCACCACCGTTTTTCTTACTTGTTTTGCAAATACTCAGGCTCGCCATAAGTTTATCTTAAAGATAAATAAAGCCATCAGTAATACTTTGAGAACTAAATAGCAAATCAATTTATTTGCATTAGATCTACAGATCTACGTGTTTATATATCAATTTCACTAGCCCTACTTACCATAATTGGTTATGGACTTAGCCGTATAACTCACCGGCTTATCACAAGGGATATTTAAATATAGCACATTAGCTTGTCACGAAGGACATGAAAGACATGGCACAAGGGCCTGTCATAAGGATTGTGAAAGATATGGCACAAGGCCTTGTCACGGAGGACATTGAATGATATGGCACGGAAGCCTTGTTAGAAGAACATTTTAATATATATATAAGCTGCGATCTCATTTGATCAAAGGGCTTTAAGCTTTGAACATAGTTCATTACCTTTGAATAAGGGGTCGTAGACCACTATTGTCGTCACAATTGACGATATAATATGGCCCGTAGGCGATTCGTTTGACATCACAAAGGATGTTAAACTAATGGTCATCACACTGATGATATCAGTCATGATCGCACTTGATCGTATAGACTGCGAAACTTGGGCATAGCCCTCCACTTTGGACAGAGAACCATAATGGTCACAACTGTCATTGTCTCAAATGGACGATATAATATAGTCTGTTAGACGAGACAACACTAGGGTTGTTTAGTATGATTATCATGTCGATAATATTAATTATGATCGCATTGATCATATAGACTGTTAGGCTTGGGTATAACCCACTACTTTGAACAGGGGACCATAAAGATCACCACTATCATTGTCTTATCGACAATAGAGTAAAGTATAGCCCGTAGGCACTTCCTCACTAGGGATGTTAATATTATGTTCATCATACTGATGATATTTGTCAGGATCGCATTGATCATGTAGACTTATGAGGTTTGAGCATGGCTCACCCCCTTGGACAAGGAATCATAAAAGATTACAATTATCTTGTCACAAGTGGACAACATAATATAGTCCGAAGGCAAAACATCATTAGGGATGTTAAACATAATCATTATATTGATGATTTTAGTTATGATCGCATTGATCATATAGACTATTGGGCTGGAGCATAGCTCACTACTCTGGACAGGGGATCATAAAGATCACAATGTCAATGTCTCAAATGGACAATGTTATAGTCCATAAGCAAAACATAACTAAGGACGTTAAATGATATAATCATCGTATTAGATGATATTAGTCATGATTGCATTGATCATATAGACCATGAGGTTTGAGCATAGCTCATTACCTTAGACAGGAGACCATAAAGGTCACGATTGTCTTGTTTTAACTGACAAAGCAGTATTATGATTCCTCTCCTTCCACGTAGTTGGGAATTGTCGGAGATTTGGAACGAATATCGTCACAAAGTTGACAAAGATTTTCTCCTTTCCACACAGTTGGAAATTTAATTTGAGATTTTAATGATACGTTTCAGCCAACGTATTGAATATGAATATTTCTCTTCATTTGGAGATGCGTCTAAGTTGATGTTGAAAATATAAGTCCCTCTCCATATTGGATGATCTGGGAATATGTCGCAATTAACGTTTAAATATATATCCCTATCCACATTGGGATAATTAGGATTACATTGCAATTAACGTTTAAATATATGTCCCTATCCACATTGGGATAATTGGGAATACGTCGCAATTGACGTTTAAATATATGTCCCTATCCACATAGGGATAATTGGGAATACACCTCAATAAAGTACGGCGTATATAATACAGCTCAATAAAGTACACTGTATGATACGGCTCAATAAAGTACACCGTTTATAAATATACCCTTTCTCCATATGGGGAGATTTGGGAATACGCCTCAATACAGTCAGCATATATGATACAGCTCGATACAGTCTCTGTTTAAATACATGCCCTTCTCCACATTGTGAGATTTGGGGATGATTAGCATCATGGATGGATGAACATTCTATCTCCTTTCCACACGTTTGGAAATTAGTTGGAGATCTTAGATGAGTGTCGTCCCCTAATTGGACGAGAACCACTTAAAGATTTTTAAGATTATACGGGTGTGAGGGAATCAGTTTTCTACTTCTATCACCCTTTTTCAACCACTACCATTGGTGGGAAATTGAGACAGAGTCTTTTATCAAGGTCTTATTTACTAGTCTTAATTACATAAGAACTAGTAGACCGAGTAAATTCAAAAGAGATTTATTTACTTGATTGCTAGCGGTTCTTCGACTAATTATCTTCACTCAATAGAGTTGGCACTTGTAGTCCTTCTCCTCAGTTGGAGTTTCCAGGACACGTCTCATTTGACGTTTTATTTATATGCACTTCTACTTAGTTGGAGATTTGGTATACACTTCAATATAGTACAGTGTATACGATACGGCTCAATAAAGTACACCGTTTAAATATATACCCCTCTCCTTTCTCGGGAGACATGGGGATACGCCTCAATAAAGTACAGCGTATATAATACAGTTCAATAAAGTACACTGTATGTGGTACGGCTCAATAAAGTACACCGTTTATAATATACCCTTTCTCCACATGGGATATTTAGGAATACGCCTCAATAAAGTACATCGTATATAATACAGCTCAATAAAGTACACTGTATATGATACGGCTCAATAAAGTACACCGTTTAAATATATACTCTTCTCCATATTGGAAGAATTGGGGATAAGTCGTCACACGTTTGGACGAAAGTTTTGCACTTTTTCAACCACTCATTGGTGGGAACATGTGCTTGTTGGCCTTGTCTATTACGCAATCAAGAGATCTTTTTGATAAGTTAGGAGTAATAAATATGACCTTCATATTATTAGAAGGAAAAATCATAAAATGGGCTCCATAAAATCAATGATTCTCCTTATGGCAGTAATATCGCCACAGTATATTAGATGCCTACTATTAGCCGATATCAGTACAATATGACCCTTGGGAGATCTTAGTGGTTCCATACATTAAACCGTCATACTGGCCAGGCATGAAAGCAATCTACGGGACACACTAAGATACTGCCAATTATCATATGGCTCTTCCATCAAACTAAGTTTGGCATTCGTAGTTGTTAAAAATCAATGAAATAAAAAATCATTGTCGTATTCCAGTTGGAGGAATTGCTGGCGAAAATTGCCGAATTTATATAATATACCCAGACGGGTTTGAATTAATCGAGTTCGAAGACTCGAAATTATATGCTTTAAGCATGAATCAGAAAAAGTGATTTCTTTTTCTGCTTATTCTCTAAAATGGGAGAACATTTGGATCGAAGAATAGAAATTTTGGTGCAAAGTGCACACATAACATTGCCATGATACGCCTTTCCAATATTGTTATTGTTTCAATCAGCTGGTGAGATATCACCGGAACGTCTATCTAATATGATAGACTTTGGATAAATGATATTAGGATATCACAAGAATATCAAAAGATATATCAGATGGTGAGGTTTAGCATCCTTGTATAGGAGTCATCGTCTCCAAAGGGTAGTTCACCATTTGGAACTTCAAGCTACTCAATGGTAGAGATCCTCGAGTCCGTGACCCATTATGGTTTCTTCATCTGGTCCGCGACATCTTGGCGTACAAAATCAATAACTACTATATAGTCAAGAGTAGTCTTATGTTCAGGTCTAGCCTCGGAGTTTTTAAAGGAATCTGCATTTGTGATATTTAGACACTAAGGGCTAGTGTCTAATTCACTCAAACTGTAGCTCTGATACCAACCTGTCACACCCCGATTTTCGATGGGCCCGGATGGGTACACACGTGACGGCTGGATAACAGTTATCACAATATAATAATATGCAGCGGAAGTATCTGATTTAAATTATTAAATTAAAGCTTGAATGTATAAAAGTATTATAAGCGTTCGATACAAGCCTACAGGCAGGATCCAAATAAACAGAGCTTTAGACATCATAGGCCTCAAGCATCAGGAGTGCAAATTCCTTGGCCTTCATTCTAGCCGGCCCATATTCCCAGCCTATAATAAGTTCGGTACCTGTTGTTCAATCTTTTGAAAATACGTTAGCCAAAGCTGGTAAATACAATTAACTGACTCTTTGGAAAAACAGTTTTCTCAAAAAGTGTTTTATACATATAGATATCCCTTAGGTAATCCTTTAAATATATCTTGGGATATTTCTTGTTACGAGATTATATGCTTGATTAACCCATTGGGTTGTCCGGACATGGTATCAATAACCCCCAATAACAGTAATTATCAAGTAAACGGAATAAAACCGTATTCATACACTTTTGCGCAATCATAGGCGACTTACTTGTGTAATAACTGTCCCAAGAGACATATTTGCCATCCCAAGTTTACACTAAAATAAGTCAAGAGTATTTACCATTTTGCTAGCTTCCAATCAATAAGACTATATTTGGCATAAAGCCGCAAGTCTAAGTATATTGACCCAAGTCCGATTATCTAGGGGTACTATAGTCTGGAATGAACAGATTTATTATCTGTTAGAATGTATACGGGCCAAAGGTAGATCCTTTAGATATGACCCGATACTTAAGAATAGGTTCGCTAGATTAAGTGTATACTAAATAGAATGTGGTTTAAACCCAACAAGTACTAGGACTTGTATAATGTGGGTAAACAAAGTACATTCTAGATTTTGGGATCAAAAAGATAAGGTTAAACCCTTTTCGGTAAACTTATGTAAACTAGTTACGTAAGTCTAACCGTACGAGTATAGGCGATAACGGGCAACCGGATGAGTCATGAACAAGTTCCATATACCAATACACTTTAAACAAGTTATAATATCAGTAGGATATCAACTTGTATGCCCGTTAGGGATTTAAAATCAAACTATGCCTCATAAGGGCATTTTGGTAATTTTACAACTTATAAAAGGAGCTTTCGAGTAAATTGATGTCATGGTCATAAACATGCTGTAAAAATGTTTAAATTATGATATCATATCAGTAAGATGTCAAATATATGTGTGGTTTATGCTTTAAGACCAAACTATGCGCATGTAACACCTCGTAAAATCGTGTCCAATGATGTGTTGACACGTGTAATGAACCCTAATGTCACACCCCGATTTCCACGTGTCACCGGTGGGCCTGGTGGGGGAGTATCGTGACGTGGTTGGCAACATAATCGTCAAACAACACAATATATAAATGCACAGCGGAAGCAAAAGATAAAATATATTACAATTCGAATAAAAAGTAATATCCAAGTATTACAACGGAAAGTAAAGGATCCACAGGCGGATCTTAAAACATAAATATTGTTCAACAGACTTTAGACGCCTAGAACTTGCAAGATTCCTTATTAACGTCCTGAGCCGCTTCCAGCCTATTACGTACTCGTACCTGTCACTTAGACTTTTGAAAATACGTCAGTTTTCACTGGTAAATACACTCAACCGACTCATTTGAAAAGAGTTTAAGAAAATTGGTTTAGATGCACAAGGCACGAAAATATTTCGACACTTTGATTAAAATGCACAAGGCAAAATTAATCTTTTATACCTGTATACTTGGGACAAATTATATTTCATGTTATTAGTTTTACATAACTTGCTCTACATGCGGGGCCCGAATCTATGCCGGTTCATGATTAACCGACACACCACTATTCCCCTATTGGGAATTCCATATTGGTATAAACATATGGCATCTGTCAGGTGTATGCCTACACCCCGTGCTTAGGTCGTGGCCATTGCAATTCATGAGTCAAGGATATCCAGGACACGGTCGCATTAATCCCCAATGTTTCAGTCAAGCAATACGAATTAAAACAGGTTATTTGGATTTCCCGACTCATTGGTCTTTGAATCCCATACCTGACCATGCGGTATTTATATTACCGTATCCCAAGCCCGTAATAGGGAAAATAAGTTAAGAGTATTTACCTGAGCTAGCTCCTGTCTTAATTAGCAAGAATTAATAACTCAGCCGTATTCACTTAAGTAAGCGTAGGTACAATTTACCGGAAGGCTCTAGTCTGGAATGATGGTATAAATAACCAATTAGAATGCTAACGGGTCTTTAATTAAGCCTAAGCTTAGACCGGTTAGTCTTAGAGAAATATACGGTTCAAACGCACGATTAGGCGAAGACCGGATAGAATGTGATTTAAACCCGACAAGTTCAGAGACTTGTTTAATATGGGTATTTCATACACATTCTGGATTTTGAGATAAAACCAATAAGGTTTGACCCGTTTCGGCTAATTTATGTAAACTTGTTACACAAACCGAACCGTACGCGTAATAAGCGTGACAGGTATTCATGAGAGCTATATACAGGTTTCCTAAGTTAATTTATGCCTCAAATATGTTGTGACATCAGTAAGATGTCTTTCATTATGCCCGAAACGTATTTAAACACAAACTAGGCCCCGTAGGGGTAGTTTGGTCATTTAAAAGGTTATAAAAGAGTTTAAGTATTTACCTGAGTTACAGGTCTGATATAATCAGCAAAATACTTATTTTGATAAGTTATAACAGTAGGATAAAGTATATATGTGAAATTTATCAATTATAACCAAACTATGCCCCGTAGGGGTATTTTGGTAATTTCACATAAGCCGAAAGCTCAAAACTGGAGTCTGAGTTTAACAACCTTTGCTTACTGTTAAAATATTATAATTTGCCTCAAATATCATTAGGTATCAACCTTTGTATGTTTAAAATACTTCTAGTACATAATATGCGTTAAAAACGCTTAAAAAGGCTATTAAAGGCCATTTCCGGGTTTGATACTTAAATCTGATATTTTTATTTTTCCAGAAGGCTTAAAATAATTTATTTATCATATGTGATCAGTAGCAAAAGGTTTGGAGTCGTTTAGATATGTAAAACTCATTTTATGGCCCGTAAGGGCAAAACCGACAATTACCGGATTAAGCCTACGACTACTAGTTATGCTCAGTCTAAAATTAATTAAAAATCTTTAAAAATCCCAAAATAATATATTACATCAGTGGGTAAAGATTTTGATATCAAAAAGTAGGCTTAACTATGCTATATGCTAATTACGCCAATTAATTAACATAAAGCTTTCATTTTGCGATAACGAGCATAACTCTTAATCTACAATTCAAACTGATGTCAAACTTTGCATACAAGTTTATATATCAGTAATTAAAGTTTCTACTCTTTTACATTTCCAAAAATCATGTTTTAAGGTAATAAGGGCATAATGGTCAACATATGAGCAATTAACGGAATTATGCGTATTAATTGGTTAACTAATGAACCATGGTGTATAATCACAGAGGGTTATACTAGCATGTTACCTGGTCCAAATAAAGCTCTAAGGCATTTCTAAAACATGCTTAAACGGGTCAGAACTGAAAGTCAAAGTGAAAGTCAAACTATGCGACTTTCGGTTCCGAACCGGGTCTAAACAGGAATTTGTCGGGTCGAACATGTTTAGACATGTTCTTACACTAATTACCAAGTTATAATAATGATCAAACAGGTTGCACGCCTTCTAGATTGCTAATTATGCGTTTTATGCTTCTGTTGACTTTTTCGGATTAAGTTTGACCCGACATTTGACCTAGTTAGAGTGGAAATCAGGGGGAACCCTTTTGAGGGTTTATTACCCACATAATTACCAACTTATAACTACTTTTGATTCGACTAATCACTGGACCATTAGCGATTGATCTTAAAGTCAACCGTTAATTGCGACGGTTTGACTTTTAAGTTATAACTAAGCTAAAACTCAATTAGAAAAGGTTAAACATACTTACAAGTGTCTAATGGATGATTAGGAAGTCTTGGAATCAGCTTTGGAGTTCCAGAGATGATCAGAAGTGAGTGCAAGAATGTTTGCAAACTTGAAGGCCTTATATACTAGTTGTAATCACCATAACATGTTGACAACTAAGGCTACAAGTGACCACAATTGTCCCACAAGTGTCCCTGGGGTCTATGAACATTTTAGGGGTCGCCCAATGGTGAGAAATACCAGTGAGATCGGTCAAAATCGCGCAAAACAGGCTGCAGCCGGTTTTCTGTTTGCTGGGCACTGCTTGCGCACCGTAACAAATATTTGTTGCGGTGCGCAACAATTCATCAGGGACCAAAATGTTGGCTTTTCAATGATTTGAAGGGGCAACTGAGTATAAACGATTCTTGGCCGTTTTTTTATCAATATGGGGCCTCAAATTTGGGTCATGTATAGTATGCACCACCATGTTATGTTGTGTGAAAGTCTTGGAGTCTTTTAGAAAGTGCCGAATAATAAGGTTTACCGTGCAAATTTCTTCGTAGGAGTCCACCAATTAAATTATGAATCATTCATTGCTATAATTCACTGAACTTAAACATATACTACATGTTTTTAATATGTTTTGAGTCTTGGGATTTATAACGAGGTCGTTCAGAGGTGCAAAAGTTAACATAACGACACTTTTAAATCCTGTCAAACATTTTTTTAATAAATCCGAGTTTATAACGTTTTTTTTTTGTCTTACACGACACGTGTCGTTATTTTATTTAACACGAATTTTCGAGGTGTTACATCCTCACCCCCTTAAAATAAATCTCGACCTCGAGATTTGTTAAAGTAAAGGAAGTATTTTCTTCCTTATATTGGGCTTAATCTTCCCTAGTACCTTTGAGCCTTTAAGGCACTCCAATTGACCTTTATAATAGGTACATGTATCTTTTTGGAGCTTCTTCACCTGTCGACCCTTAATCGACATAGGTCGTTCATCATATTATAAATCTGCATATCATTATGTGATAATGCTTCTTGACTTATTGGTGAAACACATCCTTCAGTCACTAGTGTGTAATGTATTGCGAGTTCCTCCGAGCTCCTTAAATAGGTTTTAGCTTATAAGCTACTTGATCTTGATACATTCGATTTCCTTCGAATGCTTCTATACATTCAGAGCTTAACTAGCCTGATAATTTAACAAATTTAGTACACCCTTTCTGGGTGATATCTATTGTTGAACCTTATTCTTTAACAAGAATTTAGGAGGTTTGCTAACTTCATTAATCCTTGCTTTTCTGCCGAAATAATGGCAACGTATAGATAATTAGGGGTTTGTATGATCTTATTCGTTGTTTCTAATACAACTTTCAGATCCTGATAATTGGACTTACCGATCTATTAACAATAGATGTTTAACATTCCATCTATACAAGGTCTCCAAAAGAGCAGCCTTGTTGCTTATATATCACTATTATGGAAAAGCTTATCTTAAGGTGAGATGGTTATTCCAACCACTTCTTAACTAATCTCAGGGAATAGCTAATCCTTACAGTTAGTCGAACAAATCGACGATTCTGGGCAGGTAATAGCGATTCTTAATTGTTGCTTAAATAGGGTTGCGGTAATCAATGCATAAGCAAGATGATCCGTCTTTCTTATTTATATAATTCGGAGTTCTTAGGACCTCGAATCTTGGCTTCATGAAATCTTCACTAGAAGCTTATCGATTTGGCTCTTAGTTCTTCCTATTCCGTTGATACTAACAGATATAAGGCTTTTACAATAATTGCAGCCCTAAGCGGGATGTTCGTCCTAACATCCACTTGCCTCTCAGAAGGTAAACATGGTAATTTTTATAAAGAAGATAATCATGACACACACAGAGATGTAGAGATGTCTGTATTCTCAGGCTTTGGTTCATCTATCGATGTCGGTGTCGGATATATGACACATTCTCTTTACAAATGCAACGATGTCCTAAGTAGAGATACTTATAGGGACATTTTATAATGGATATCTTCTTTGAATACTACTGGTCGACTTTAGTACGATATGACCATTGGGATATCTCAGGGGTTCCATGCATTAAACCTCCATACTGATCAGGCATGGAAGCAATCTATGGGACACACTAGGATATGCCAATCCTCATATGGCACTCTTATCAAACATAGTTTGGCATTCGCAGGCGATATAAAATAATGAGAAGATAATAAATTAAAATAATATATATTGTCGTACTCTTTCTGGGGAAGAGTACTCCAGATTCTTATGAAAGGATTATCTCCGAGGATGGGAGAGAGGGTCATTAAAGATTCCATTGGTAAATTATACCCCATTTTTAATATCTGAAGTTATTATGAATGCAATCAAAAGTTTGCTAAGCTTATGGTTTACTAAAGGTTTATTATCCCTTACATTAACGTAAAATACTTAGCAGGTAAAATTGATGCTAAAAGGTAAGGGCGTACCTCATTATTGATATGCACTGTCTCTGGCATTCAACTTGGTAGTTTAGGCGTTTCCTTTCTTATCCATCCCAGACTTAGCTGCTCCTTCCTTGGCAGCCTCCGGGCAATTAGTACTGATGTGGCCCTTTTCGCCACATCTGAAACAGCTTGCATTCTTTATGTCCCTACATTCGTGGGACTGGTGGCCAGTTCTTTTGCAGATGCCACATTGCTTTATCTTTTGGTTTGATCGACACTGTCCCCAGTGTCTTCTTTTGCAGGTTTTGCATGTAGGCTTCTTGTCGGAATCCTGTTGGTTATTGTTGAACTCGGATTTGTTCTTCTTAGGATTCTGGGAGTTATCCTCCTCCCTTTTACGCTTCCCATCTTCAGAGGCCTTGGCAGCCTTGTTTCTAACCACATCGAGTGTGAGAGATAGCGACAATTATGCCGCTGACCTGAATGTAGTAGGTCTCGATGCTTTCACACTTGCCTTTATTTCTGGGGCTAAACCCCCAATAAAGCGAGCTATTCGCTTTGGTTCCGGTGTGATCAAATAAGGAACCAATCGAGACTTGGTATTGAAACTTGTAAGATATGCTTGACAATCTAAGTTCTCCATGACTAATGTCAAGAATTCAGTCTCAATTTTCTCAACTTCATGTTGAGGACAGTAATTTTCTTTGATAAGAGCAACGAACTGATCCCAAGTCATCTTGTACAAAGGGATCTTCCCCGTAGCTTGAATGAGAGACTTCCACCATGCTAGTGCCTCTCCCTTGAACGATTGGGATACACACTTCACTACATCCCTTTCAGAACAACCACTGATATCGACAACTGTGTCCATTTCATCCAACCAGGTCATACAATCAATTACCCCCTTTTCCCCAGTGAAATCCCGGGGTTTGCAGGACACAAAGTACTTATAGGTACAGGACTTGGTACGCGGTTCATTATCGAACACTATCCTCTTGGATGGAACACTGTGTTCATTAGAAGAATGTCGATCATCATCCTTCTTTGGTCCCTCTGTCTTAGAGGGCGGCTTGCTATGAGGCTCTGAATGAGTTTTAGGGATGGATTTAGAGTGGGGTACCGATGAGGCTTTACTATGTGTCTCGCTATACTCCTTAAACTGTTCCTCCACAGCTTTAGATACAACTGTATCAATCAGTGAGCGAAGCTCTCCTTTGGTTATATTAATCCTCTCATCATCGCGGTTTTCCAAAGGATGACTGTTCTCTTCCTCTGACCTAGCCATGTAGCTTTAATTTCTGAGCAAAAAGAAAATAGGGCAAGGTTTATACGGAAGCTTATACAGTTTTATCGTTTTGACGATTTATTAACCATGTTTTTAATACACATATTGGTTAATTTGATAAATATATTATTATTCAGGATCTTTACCATAATCCTAAATTTTAAGTTAATAATAGCACAGAAGGCCTAGTCACGTAGACAAGTTAAATTTATAAGCCTTGATTTTACAGAATCGGGGCATTAAGGTTTGAATCAAAGTTCATTACCTTTTCTCGGACATGGAGTCATTGCTACCACTGTCGTTGTCATAATTGACCATACATTATGGCCCGTAGGAAATTCAATTGACATTACAAAACGATGTTTTTAAGAAAATAATAATCATCACACTGATGATAGTAATCATGATAGTATTGATCATATTGACCATGAGGCTGGGGCATAGCCCACCACCTTAGACAGGAACCATAATGGTTACAACTGTCATTGTCGTATTGACAATATTAATAAGTATAGCCCGTAGGCACTTCGTCCATAAGGGATGATTATATAAATAAGGGAATTTAGAATAACCCAATTAAAAATGACTTATGTGATTTTATCGTATCACACTTTGTCAAGCATGCTAATATGCTTTTATATATAAAAATTTTGAACCTCTTGAATAGGTTCTACCATCTTAGCCTTGTAATATGGGCTAGGTTTACCTTTAAGATTTCTTTTTAATAATAAACGCAGAACAACCCTAACTCGGGATGTTAATAAGGATCTGAACCTAAATTGAGGAACTGCCATCTTGGCCGCGTCTTAGTAATGACACTCGGCTAGGTCTTGTCTCTTTTTAGATTTTGCCATTTTATTATAATGGTAGATCTAATAATATAGGGATGATATAATTGTTCCTTTAAAATTTAAACAAGTATATGGTTGCCCTAATCGGGACTTGAAAGGAATAATGTGTCCTCGGAGGGACTGTAAGATAAATATGTCCTTAGAAGGACTATTAAGGAAACGATCTTCAGCAAAAAGGAGTTTCTTCTTCATTTTATTCCTGAATGCTTTCTCCATGGTTGCACGTTTCCTCCTGGTCGCGGTACGAAGCTCAGCATTTCAAGGCTCCAGATGTGGAGAATTCTTATTACAATTTCTTCGCTTGGCGACGTATATATAAAAATTTGGAAACAAAGTTTCCTGATTAGGATTGAGATTATTCCTATGTTAAGTCTAGACTCAGAGGGTCAAGGAATGTGCTAATGTGTCATTGAGATTAAACACAAAAGGCTAGTGTTTAATTCACTCAATGTTGGCTCTGATACCAACCTGTCACACCCCGATTTCCACGTGTCACCGGTGGGCCCGGTGGGGGAGTATCGTGACGTGGTTGGCAACATAATCGTCAAACAACACAATATATAAATGCACAGCGGAAGCAAAAGATAAAATATATTACAATCCGAATAAAAAGTAATATCCAAGTATTACAACGGAAAGTAAAGGATCCACAGGCGGATCTTAAAACATAAATATTGTTCAACAGACTTTAGACGCCTAGAACTTGCAAGATTCCTTATTAACGTCCTGGGCCGCTTCCAGCCTATTACGTACTCGTACCTGTCACTTAGACTTTTGAAAATACGTCAGTTTTCACTGGTAAATACACTCAACCGACTCATTTGAAAAGAGTTTAAGAAAATTGGTTTAGATGCACAAGGCACGAAAATATTTTGACACTTTGATTAAAATGCACAAGGCAAAATTAATCTTTTATACCTGTATACTTGGGACAAATTATATTTCATGTTATTAGTTTTACATAACTTGCTCTACATGCGGGGCCCGAATCTATGCCGGTTCATGATTAACCGACACACCACTATTCCCCTATTGGGAATTCCATATTGGTATAAACATATGGCATCTGTCAGGTGTATGCCTACACCCCGTGCTTAGGTCGTGGCCATTGCAATTCATGAGTCAAGGATATCCAGGACACGGTCGCATTAATCCCCAATGTTTCAGTCAAGCAATACGAATTAAAACAGGTTATTTGGATTTCCCGACTCATTGGTCTTTGAATCCCATACCTGACCATGCGGTATTTATATTACCGTATCCCAAGCCCGTAATAGGGAAAATAAGTTAAGAGTATTTACCTGAGCTAGCTCCTGTCTTAATTAGCAAGAATTAATAACTCAGCCGTATTCACTTAAGTAAGCGTAGGTACAATTTACCGGAAGGCTCTAGTCTGGAATGATGGTATAAATAACCAATTAGAATGCTAACGGGTCTTTAATTAAGCCTAAGCTTAGACCGGTTAGTCTTAGAGAAATATACGGTTCAAACGCACGATTAGGCGAAGACCGGATAGAATGTGATTTAAACCCGACAAGTTCAGAGACTTGTTTAATATGGGTATTTCATACACATTCTGGATTTTGAGATAAAACCAATAAGGTTTGACCCGTTTCGGCTAATTTATGTAAACTTGTTACACAAACCGAACCGTACGCGTAATAAGCGTGACAGGTATTCATGAGAGCTATATACAGGTTTCCTAAGTTAATTTATGCCTCAAATATGTTGTGACATCAGTAAGATGTCTTTCATTATGCCCGAAACGTATTTAAACACAAACTAGGCCCCGTAGGGGTAGTTTGGTCATTTAAAAGGTTATAAAAGAGTTTAAGTATTTACCTGAGTTACAGGTCTGATATAATCAGCAAAATACTTATTTTGATAAGTTATAACAGTAGGATAAAGTATATATGTGAAATTTATCAATTATAACCAAACTATGCCCCGTAGGGGTATTTTGGTAATTTCACATAAGCCGAAAGCTCAAAACTGGAGTCTGAGTTTAACAACCTTTGCTTACTGTTAAAATATTATAATTTGCCTCAAATATCATTAGGTATCAACCCTTGTATGTTTAAAATACTTCTAGTACATAATATGCGTTAAAAACGCTTAAAAAGGCTATTAAAGGCCATTTCCGGGTTTGATACTTAAATCTGATATTTTTATTTTTCCAGAAGGCTTAAAATAATTTATTTATCATATGTGATCAGTAGCAAAAGGTTTGGAGTCGTTTAGATATGTAAAACTCATTTTATGGCCCGTAAGGGCAAAACCGACAATTACCGGATTAAGCCTACGACTACTAGTTATGCTCAGTCTAAAATTAATTAAAAATCTTTAAAAATCCCAAAATAATATATTACATCAGTGGGTAAAGATTTTGATATCAAAAAGTAGGCTTAACTATGCTATATGCTAATTACGCCAATTAATTAACATAAAGCTTTCATTTTGCGATAACGAGCATAACTCTTAATCTACAATTCAAACTGATGTCAAACTTTGCATACAAGTTTATATATCAGTAATTAAAGTTTCTACTCTTTTACATTTCCAAAAATCATGTTTTAAGGTAATAAGGGCATAATGGTCAACATATGAGCAATTAACGGAATTATGCGTATTAATTGGTTAACTAATGAACCATGGTGTATAATCACAGAGGGTTATACTAGCATGTTACCTGGTCCAAATAAAGCTCTAAGGCATTTCTAAAACATGCTTAAACGGGTCAGAACTGAAAGTCAAAGTGAAAGTCAAACTATGCGACTTTCGGTTCCGAACCGGGTCTAAACAGGAATTTGTCGGGTCGAACATGTTTAGACATGTTCTTACACTAATTACCAAGTTATAATAATGATCAAACAGGTTGCACGCCTTCTAGATTGCTAATTATGCGTTTTATGCTTCTGTTGACTTTTTCGGATTAAGTTTGACCCGACATTTGACCTAGTTAGAGTGGAAATCAGGGGGAACCCTTTTGAGGGTTTATTACCCACATAATTACCAACTTATAACTACTTTTGATTCGACTAATCACTGGACCATTAGCGATTGATCTTAAAGTCAACCGTTAATTGCGACGGTTTGACTTTTAAGTTATAACTAAGCTAAAACTCAATTAGAAAAGGTTAAACATACTTACAAGTGTCTAATGGATGATTAGGAAGTCTTGGAATCAGCTTTGGAGTTCCAGAGATGATCAGAAGTGAGTGCAAGAATGTTTGCAAACTTGAAGGCCTTATATACTAGTTGTAATCACCATAACATGTTGACAACTAAGGCTACAAGTGACCACAATTGTCCCACAAGTGTCCCTGGGGTCTAGGAACATTTTAGGGGTCGCCCAATGGTGAGAAATACCAGTGAGATCGGTCAAAATCGCGTAAAACAGGCTGCAGCCGGTTTTCTGTTTGCTGGGCACTGCTTGCGCACCGTAACAAATATTTGTTGCGGTGCGCAACAATTCATCAGGGACCAAAATGTTGGCTTTTCAATGATTTGAAGGGGCAACTGAGTATAAACGATTCTTGGCCGTTTTTTTATCAATATGGGGCCTCAAATTTGGGTCATGTATAGTATGCACCACCATGTTATGTTGTGTGAAAGTCTTGGAGTCTTTTAGAAAGTGCCGAATAATAAGGTTTACCGTGCAAATTTCTTCGTAGGAGTCCACCAATTAAATTATGAATCATTCATTGCTATAATTCACTGAACTTAAACATATACTACATGTTTTTAATATGTTTTGAGTCTTGGGATTTATAACGAGGTCGTTCAGAGGTACAAAAGTTAACATAACGACACTTTTAAATCCTGTCAAACATTTTTTTAATAAATCCGAGTTTATAACGTTTTTTTTTTGTCTTACACGACACGTGTCGTTATTTTATTTAACACGAATTTTCGAGGTGTTACATCCTCACCCCCTTAAAATAAATCTCGACCTCGAGATTTGTTAAAGTAAAGGAAGTATTTTCTTCCTTATATTGGGCTTAATCTTCCCTAGTACCTTTGAGCCTTTAAGGCACTCCAATTGACCTTTATAATAGGTACATGTATCTTTTTGGAGCTTCTTCACCTGTCGACCCTTAATCGACATAGGTCGTTCATCATATTATAAATCTGCATATCATTATGTGATAATGCTTCTTGACTTATTGGTGAAACACATCCTTCAGTCACTAGTGTGTAATGTATTGCGAGTTCCTCCGAGCTCCTTAAATAGGTTTTAGCTTATAAGCTACTTGATCTTGATACATTCGATTTCCTTCGAATGCTTCTATACATTCAGAGCTTAACTAGCCTGATAATTTAACAAATTTAGTACACCCTTTCTGGGTGATATCTATTGTTGAACCTTATTCTTTAACAAGAATTTAGGAGGTTTGCTAACTTCATTAATCCTTGCTTTTCTGCCGAAATAATGGCAACGTATAGATAATTAGGGGTTTGTATGATCTTATTCGTTGTTTCTAATACAACTTTCAGATCCTGATAATTGGACTTACCGATCTATTAACAATAGATGTTTAACATTCCATCTATACAAGGTCTCCAAAAGAGCAGCCTTGTTGCTTATATATCACTATTATGGAAAAGCTTATCTTAAGGTGAGATGGTTATTCCAACCACTTCTTAACTAATCTCAGGGAATAGCTAATCCTTACAGTTAGTCGAACAAATCGACGATTCTGGGCAGGTAATAGCGATTCTTAATTGTTGCTTAAATAGGGTTGCGGTAATCAATGCATAAGCAAGATGATCCGTCTTTCTTATTTATATAATTCGGAGTTCTTAGGACCTCGAATCTTGGCTTCATGAAATCTTCACTAGAAGCTTATCGATTTGGCTCTTAGTTCTTCCTATTCCGTTGATACTAACAGATATAAGGCTTTTACAATAATTGCAGCCCTAAGCGGGATGTTCGTCCTAACATCCACTTGCCTCTCAGAAGGTAAACATGGTAATTTTTATAAAGAAGATAATCATGACACACACAGAGATGTAGAGATGTCTGTATTCTCAGGCTTTGGTTCATCTATCGATGTCGGTGTCGGATATATGACACATTCTCTTTACAAATGCAACGATGTCCTAAGTAGAGATACTTATAGGGACATTTTATAATGGATATCTTCTTTGAATACTACTGGTCGACTTTAGTACGATATGACCATTGGGATATCTCAGGGGTTCCATGCATTAAACCTCCATACTGATCAGGCATGGAAGCAATCTATGGGACACACTAGGATACGCCAATCCTCATATGGCACTCTTATCAAACATAGTTTGGCATTCGCAGGCGATATAAAATAATGAGAAGATAATAAATTAAAATAATATATATTGTCGTACTCTTTCTGGGGAAGAGTACTCCAGATTCTTATGAAAGGATTATCTCCGAGGATGGGAGAGAGGGTCATTAAAGATTCCATTGGTAAATTATACCCCATTTTTAATATCTGAAGTTATTATGAATGCAATCAAAAGTTTGCTAAGCTTATGGTTTACTAAAGGTTTATTATCCCTTACATTAACGTAAAATACTTAGCAGGTAAAATTGATGCTAAAAGGTAAGGGCGTACCTCATTATTGATATGCACTGTCTCTGGCATTCAACTTGGTAGTTTAGGCGTTTCCTTTCTTATCCATCCCAGACTTAGCTGCTCCTTCCTTGGCAGCCTCCGGGCAATTAGTACTGATGTGGCCCTTTTCGCCACATCTGAAACAGCTTGCATTCTTTATGTCCCTACATTCGTGGGACTGGTGGCCAGTTCTTTTGCAGATGCCACATTGCTTTATCTTTTGGTTTGATCGACACTGTCCCCAGTGTCTTCTTTTGCAGGTTTTGCATGTAGGCTTCTTGTCGGAATCCTGTTGGTTATTGTTGAACTCGGATTTGTTCTTCTTAGGATTCTGGGAGTTATCCTCCTCCCTTTTACGCTTCCCATCTTCAGAGGCCTTGGCAGCCTTGTTTCTAACCACATCGAGTGTGAGAGATAGCGACAATTATGCCGCTGACCTGAATGTAGTAGGTCTCGATGCTTTCACACTTGCCTTTATTTCTGGGGCTAAACCCCCAATAAAGCGAGCTATTCGCTTTGGTTCCGGTGTGATCAAATAAGGAACCAATCGAGACTTGGTATTGAAACTTGTAAGATATGCTTGACAATCTAAGTTCTCCATGACTAATGTCAAGAATTCAGTCTCAATTTTCTCAACTTCATGTTGAGGACAGTAATTTTCTTTGATAAGAGCAACGAACTGATCCCAAGTCATCTTGTACAAAGGGATCTTCCCCGTAGCTTGAATGAGAGACTTCCACCATGCTAGTGCCTCTCCCTTGAACGATTGGGATACATACTTCACTACATCCCTTTCAGAACAACCACTGATATCGACAACTGTGTCCATTTCATCCAACCAGGTCATACAATCAATTACCCCCTTTTCCCCAGTGAAATCCCGGGGTTTGCAGGACACAAAGTACTTATAGGTATAGGACTTGGTACGCGGTTCATTATCGAACACTATCCTCTTGGATGGAACACTGTGTTCATTAGAAGAATGTCGATCATCATCCTTCTTTGGTCCCTCTGTCTTAGAGGGCGGCTTGCTATGAGGCTCTGAATGAGTTTTAGGGATGGATTTAGAGTGGGGTACCGATGAGGCTTTACTATGTGTCTCGCTATACTCCTTAAACTGTTCCTCCACAGCTTTAGATACAACTGTATCAATCAGTGAGCGAAGCTCTCCTTTGGTTATATTAATCCTCTCATCATCGCGGTTTTCCAAAGGATGACTGTTCTCTTCCTCTGACCTAGCCATGTAGCTTTAATTTCTGAGCAAAAAGAAAATAGGGCAAGGTTTATACGGAAGCTTATACAGTTTTATCGTTTTGACGATTTATTAACCATGTTTTTAATACACATATTGGTTAATTTGATAAATATATTATTATTCAGGATCTTTACCATAATCCTAAATTTTAAGTTAATAATAGCACCGAAGGCCTAGTCACGTAGACAAGTTAAATTTATAAGCCTTGATTTTACAGAATCGGGGCATTAAGGTTTGAATCAAAGTTCATTACCTTTTCTCGGACATGGAGTCATTGCTACCACTGTCGTTGTCATAATTGACCATACATTATGGCCCGTAGGAAATTCAATTGACATTACAAAACGATGTTTTTAAGAAAATAATAATCATCACACTGATGATAGTAATCATGATAGTATTGATCATATTGACCATGAGGCTGGGGCATAGCCCACCACCTTAGACAGGAACCATAATGGTTACAACTGTCATTGTCGTATTGACAATATTAATAAGTATAGCCCGTAGGCACTTCGTCCATAAGGGATGATTATATAAATAAGGGAATTTAGAATAACCCAATTAAAAATGACTTATGTGATTTTATCGTATCACACTTTGTCAAGCATGCTAATATGCTTTTATATATAAAAATTTTGAACCTCTTGAATAGGTTCTACCATCTTAGCCTTGTAATATGGGCTAGGTTTACCTTTAAGATTTCTTTTTAATAATAAACGCAGAACAACCCTAACTCGGGATGTTAATAAGGATCTGAACCTAAATTGAGGAACTGCCATCTTGGCCGCGTCTTAGTAATGACACTCGGCTAGGTCTTGTCTCTTTTTAGATTTTGCCATTTTATTATAATGGTAGATCTAATAATATAGGGATGATATAATTGTTCCTTTAAAATTTAAACAAGTAAATGGTTGCCCTAATCGGGACTTGAAAGGAATAATGTGTCCTCGGAGGGACTGTAAGATAAATATGTCCTTAGAAGGACTATTAAGGAAACGATCTTCAGCAAAAAGGAGTTTCTTCTTCATTTTATTCCTGAATGCTTTCTCCATGGTTGCACGTTTCCTCCTGGTCGCGGTACGAAGCTCAGCATTTCAAGGCTCCAGATGTGGAGAATTCTTATTACAATTTCTTCGCTTGGCGACGTATATATAAAAATTTGGAAACAAAGTTTCCTGATTAGGATTGAGATTATTCCTATGTTAAGTCTAGACTCAGAGGGTCAAGGAATGTGCTAATGTGTCATTGAGATTAAACACAAAAGGCTAGTGTTTAATTCACTCAATGTTGGCTCTGATACCAACCTGTCACACCCCGATTTCCACGTGTCACCGGTGGGCCCGGTGGGGGAGTATCGTGACGTGGTTGGCAACATAATCGTCAAACAACACAATATATAAATGCACAGCGGAAGCAAAAGATAAAATATATTACAATCCGAATAAAAAGTAATATCCAAGTATTACAACGGAAAGTAAAGGATCCACAGGCGGATCTTAAAACATAAATATTGTTCAACAGACTTTAGACGCCTAGAACTTGCAAGATTCCTTATTAACGTCCTGGGCCGCTTCCAGCCTATTACGTACTCGTACCTGTCACTTAGACTTTTGAAAATACGTCAGTTTTCACTGGTAAATACACTCAACCGACTCATTTGAAAAGAGTTTAAGAAAATTGGTTTAGATGCACAAGGCACGAAAATATTTCGACACTTTGATTAAAATGCACAAGGCAAAATTAATCTTTTATACCTGTATACTTGGGACAAATTATATTTCATGTTATTAGTTTTACATAACTTGCTCTACATGCGGGGCCCGAATCTATGCCGGTTCATGATTAACCGACACACCACTATTCCCCTATTGGGAATTCCATATTGGTATAAACATATGGCATCTGTCAGGTGTATGCCTACACCCCGTGCTTAGGTCGTGGCCATTGCAATTCATGAGTCAAGGATATCCAGGACACGGTCGCATTAATCCCCAATGTTTCAGTCAAGCAATACGAATTAAAACAGGTTATTTGGATTTCCCGACTCATTGGTCTTTGAATCCCATACCTGACCATGCGGTATTTATATTACCGTATCCTAAGCCCGTAATAGGGAAAATAAGTTAAGAGTATTTACCTGAGCTAGCTCCTGTCTTAATTAGCAAGAATTAATAACTCAGCCGTATTCACTTAAGTAAGCGTAGGTACAATTTACCGGAAGGCTCTAGTCTGGAATGATGGTATAAATAACCAATTAGAATGCTAACGGGTCTTTAATTAAGCCTAAGCTTAGACCGGTTAGTCTTAGAGAAATATACGGTTCAAACGCACGATTAGGCGAAGACCGGATAGAATGTGATTTAAACCCGACAAGTTCAGAGACTTGTTTAATATGGGTATTTCATACACATTCTGGATTTTGAGATAAAACCAATAAGGTTTGACCCGTTTCGGCTAATTTATGTAAACTTGTTACACAAACCGAACCGTACGCGTAATAAGCGTGACAGGTATTCATGAGAGCTATATACAGGTTTCCTAAGTTAATTTATGCCTCAAATATGTTGTGACATCAGTAAGATGTCTTTCATTATGCCCGAAACGTATTTAAACACAAACTAGGCCCCGTAGGGGTAGTTTGGTCATTTAAAAGGTTATAAAAGAGTTTAAGTATTTACCTGAGTTACAGGTCTGATATAATCAGCAAAATACTTATTTTGATAAGTTATAACAGTAGGATAAAGTATATATGTGAAATTTATCAATTATAACCAAACTATGCCCCGTAGGGGTATTTTGGTAATTTCACATAAGCCGAAAGCTCAAAACTGGAGTCTGAGTTTAACAACCTTTGCTTACTGTTAAAATATTATAATTTGCCTCAAATATCATTAGGTATCAACCCTTGTATGTTTAAAATACTTCTAGTACATAATATGCGTTAAAAACGCTTAAAAAGGCTATTAAAGGCCATTTCCGGGTTTGATACTTAAATCTGATATTTTTATTTTTCCAGAAGGCTTAAAATAATTTATTTATCATATGTGATCAGTAGCAAAAGGTTTGGAGTCGTTTAGATATGTAAAACTCATTTTATGGCCCGTAAGGGCAAAACCGACAATTACCGGATTAAGCCTACGACTACTAGTTATGCTCAGTCTAAAATTAATTAAAAATCTTTAAAAATCCCAAAATAATATATTACATCAGTGGGTAAAGATTTTGATATCAAAAAGTAGGCTTAACTATGCTATATGCTAATTACGCCAATTAATTAACATAAAGCTTTCATTTTGCGATAACGAGCATAACTCTTAATCTACAATTCAAACTGATGTCAAACTTTGCATACAAGTTTATATATCAGTAATTAAAGTTTCTACTCTTTTACATTTCCAAAAATCATGTTTTAAGGTAATAAGGGCATAATGGTCAACATATGAGCAATTAACGGAATTATGCGTATTAATTGGTTAACTAATGAACCATGGTGTATAATCACAGAGGGTTATACTAGCATGTTACCTGGTCCAAATAAAGCTCTAAGGCATTTCTAAAACATGCTTAAACGGGTCAGAACTGAAAGTCAAAGTGAAAGTCAAACTATGCGACTTTCGGTTCCGAACCGGGTCTAAACAGGAATTTGTCGGGTCGAACATGTTTAGACATGTTCTTACACTAATTACCAAGTTATAATAATGATCAAACAGGTTGCACGCCTTCTAGATTGCTAATTATGCGTTTTATGCTTCTGTTGACTTTTTCGGATTAAGTTTGACCCGACATTTGACCTAGTTAGAGTGGAAATCAGGGGGAACCCTTTTGAGGGTTTATTACCCACATAATTACCAACTTATAACTACTTTTGATTCGACTAATCACTGGACCATTAGCGATTGATCTTAAAGTCAACCGTTAATTGCGACGGTTTGACTTTTAAGTTATAACTAAGCTAAAACTCAATTAGAAAAGGTTAAACATACTTACAAGTGTCTAATGGATGATTAGGAAGTCTTGGAATCAGCTTTGGAGTTCCAGAGATGATCAGAAGTGAGTGCAAGAATGTTTGCAAACTTGAAGGCCTTATATACTAGTTGTAATCACCATAACATGTTGACAACTAAGGCTACAAGTGACCACAATTGTCCCACAAGTGTCCCTGGGGTCTAGGAACATTTTAGGGGTCGCCCAATGGTGAGAAATACCAGTGAGATCGGTCAAAATCGCGTAAAACAGGCTGCAGCCGGTTTTCTGTTTGCTGGGCACTGCTTGCGCACCGTAACAAATATTTGTTGCGGTGCACAACAATTCATCAGGGACCAAAATGTTGGCTTTTCAATGATTTGAAGGGGCAACTGAGTATAAACGATTCTTGGTCGTTTTTTATCAATATGGGGCCTCAAATTTGGGTCATGTATAGTATGCACCACCATGTTATGTTGTGTGAAAGTCTTGGAGTCTTTTAGAAAGTGCCGAATAATAAGGTTTACCGTGCAAATTTCTTCGTAGGAGTCCACCAATTAAATTATGAATCATTCATTGCTATAATTCACTGAACTTGAACATATACTACATGTTTTTAATATGTTTTGAGTCTTGGGATTTATAACGAGGTCGTTCAGAGGTGCAAAAGTTAACATAACGACACTTTTAAATCCTGTCAAACATTTTTTTAATAAATTCGAGTTTATAACGTTTTTTTTGTCTTACACGACACGTGTCGTTATTTTATTTAACACGAATTTTCGAGGTGTTACACCTAATAAATTCAAACGTTGACTATGAGGGACTAATTTCGTCAAAATCGAAAACTTTGATTATAGAAGGACTAAAATCGTCAACATGCCTAAACTAGGCCTCTGAGTGACCTTATACGGTGTCCGTATTCTCAAATAAGCCACTTGTTGGACGAGAGGAGCCGTTTGTGTAATTATGTGAAAGTTTGCGCGTCGAAGGGTTAAAAGTGTCAACATGTAAATTCTTACCTCTGAGTGACCTTTTAACAAACCAAGAGCTTCATTATGTTTCATCATATTCTCGGGAATGCCTAATATTGGCTATGCAAGTCTTTTATGCCAATAAGTGAAGTTGCGCGCAAGTTTGTAAGTTAGAGGGGTTAAAAGCGTCAACATGTGTAATTACACCTCTGAATGACCTTTTAACGAACCCGAAGCATCGTGATGTATTATAATACTCTCAAGAATGCCTAACATGAGCTACATAAGGCTTTGATGCTATTCAATGACGATATGAGCAAGTTTACGCATTTAAGGGACCTAAAGCGTCAACTTTTGAATCTATGCCTTTCGGTGATCATTTAAGTGAACGGGAGCGTAGTAATATTTAAGTAAATGCTTGGGGATGCCCATTATGGGCCATGGAAGGCTTGGATGTCAGTAAACGACATTTCGCGCCACTTTGTGCGATTAAAGGACTAATTGCGTCAAAGGAGATATCCATAATTGTCAGCTAGTGGTATTCAAAGGAGATATCCATAATAGAAAATGCCTAAGTAGGCGTCTCTACTTAAGGCATACGTGCACTCGTAAAATAGATATGTCATTGCATGACACAATCGACGGTAAATGGACCAAGGTCGAAGATTGAAGCTGCCTCTATCATGATTGGATAACTTGATTTCTTCTCCTGTTTGACCTCTTGAGAGGCAAGGTGGGATTAGGATTTACATCCTATTAAAAGTTGTATCTGTTACAGAAGCTCTATATCGGTCGGTATAAAAGGAAATGGAAGAACTGAGAGCTAACCAGATGAGTTAGGAAGAAAGGTTTGTACAGCCTAGCTCATTGTCTTAGGAGCTCCGACTATTATTGTTGATAAAGGAAAGCACGATGCAACACGCTTGTGCATTGGTTATTGTAACCTAACTAAGAAACGATTAAGAATCATTATTAGCTGCCCAGGATCGTCGATTTGTTCGACTAACTATGTGGGTAGATGATTCCTTAAGATTGATTCGAGTAATAGTTGGAATAACTATCTCACCATAATTAAGTTCTACTATAACTAATAGCATTATATAAGCATCAAGGCTGCTCCTTTGGAGACCTTGTTTGGGAGAAATAGCCAACGCCCATTTGTTGGGTAAGAAATTGGGAAAGCTTATTTATCAGGATCTGAGATTTGTCTTAAGGACGACGGATAGGATATTATGAATCCATAATCATCTGGAAATTTCCAGTAATCGGCAATAGAGCAATGCGAAAGAAAGGCGCAAGTCTCTTAAAGTTCTAAATAAAGAACAAGACTCTTTTGGAAATATCAATATGAAAGAGTACGATACGTTTCAGTATAAAGGGCAAGTTAAGCCTTGGATATAAAGATCATTCGAAATCATCGAATGTGACGGCAGTATAGCTCATAAGCTAAACTTGCCTAAGGAGCACGTGGAATTCAAGATGTGTTCCACACTTCTAACTTTAAGAAATGCCTAGCTGATAAATCGCTAGCAATGTCTTGTAAAGACGTATAGATTAATGAAAGCCTGAGGTTTACTGAAAGACCTATATCGATCAATGATCGACAGGTTAAGAGCTCCGAAAAGAAGCATGTACCTATTGAATGGGTTAATTGGAATGCCCATAAAGGTCCCTAAATTACTGTGGAAGTTAAGTCCATTACACGACAGAAAGTACTTCCATCTTTTTGGAGCAAATCTCGGGGTCGAGATTTCTTTTAAGGGGGTGAGGATGTAACACCTCGTAAAATCGTGTCCAATGATGTGTTGACACGTGTAATGAACCCTAATAAATTCAAACGTTGACTATGAGGGACTAATTTCGTCAAAATCGAAAACTTTGATTATAGAAGGACTAAAAGCATCAACATGCCTAAACTAGGCCTCTGAGTGACCTTATACAGTGTCCGTATTCTCAAATAAGCCACTTGTTGGACGAGATGAGCCGTTTGTGTAATTATGTGAAAGTTTGCGCGTCGAAGGGTTAAAAGTGTCAACATGTTAATTCTTACCTCTGAGTGACCTTTTAACAAACCGAGAGCTTCATTATGTTTCATCATATTCTCGGGAATTCCTAATATTGGCTATGCAAGGCTTTTATGCCAATAAGTGAAGTTGCGCGCAAGTTTGTAAGTTAGAGAGGTTAAAAGCATCAACATGTGTAATTACACCTCTGAATGACCTTTTAACGAACCCGAAGCATCGTGATGTATTATAATACTCTCAAGAATGCCTAACATGAGCTACATAAGGCTTTGATGCTATTCAATGACGATATGCGCAAGTTTACGCATTTAAGGGACCTAAAGCGTCAACTTTTGAATCTACGACTTTCGGTGACCATTTAAGTGAACGGGAGTGTAGTAATATTTAATTACATGCTTGGGAATGCCCATTATGGGCCATGGAAGGCTTGGATGTCAGTAAACGACATTTCGCGCCACTTTGTGCGATTAAAGGACTAATTGCGTCAAACTACAAAAGTAGGTCGATTCGTATGGTAACGAACCTTTCGAAATATGACCAAAAGTTAAACATACCCTAAATATCCTTTGTATAGCTTAGATATGGGCTTAGAGGTGTTCGGTGCGCAAAAATAAACTTTTATGTCAAGCAGGGACTAAAAGTGTCAAAAAGTGCACAAGTTTGCACTTTCGCGCATATCTAACATTCTGAATATACCCGGGCACCCAAAAATTTATGTAAGCACTAAAATATTTTATTTTAGTGTTTGGCATGATAAAATTCCACTCGTCGCGTGATTTGGATCGTATTTCGCGTCCGTTCGTGTTTCATCGTAATTAGACGAACAACGTGACCGTACGACCAAATGAACCGACATCCGACATGTTTTTGAGCATATCTCATGTCCCTTATGTTTAGGCATCATAGTGAAGCCTTGAAATGAGGGTAACGGGCCTCAAATAAGTCAGAAATATCATTTATCAAGATCAGGGACCAAATCTGTCAATCTACCAAAGTTTGTTGCTGGACTGAGGAGTGACACGGGCCGCGTAAGCCCAGTAGGCTTTCCTACGCGGGCCGCCTAGGCCTGATCTGCAGCATTTTATTTTTTTATTATTTGTTTTTGCTTGGAGACCACTCAAAACCCTTCTAAACCAATCCTAGTCGATTCCTTGGGCTCCAAACCAATTAGGACAGCTATTATAACAGGTGTAAGGATCTGATTAACTCTCCAAACACATGTCTTGATCAGATTTATAACCAAAAACTATAAATAGGATGAAAACCCAACTAGTTCATTGTTCATTTTTCATTCATTCCTCCTCATCTCTCAACCCGGAGCTTCATGAACTGAACGGAACTTGTATTTTAGTAGAAAAGTTAGCATGGACCCTTTGTAAGTACCTTAGCCCACCTTATAGTTCAGTTTCATAGTTTTATAAACCGAAAAGTCAAGTATCGTATATAAACTTTGACTTTCGGATTAAACTCTCATGGTCCAGCCACTAACCAAATTAAAAGTGGGTATAAGACCATAGTTAGGTAGGTGATTAACCCCTGAAAGGGCACCTCCTAATTCCTTCGTTTGCTTAGTTAATTGTCGGGTCAAACCATTTAGGTAAAAAGTCAAACTTGGCAGATTTGTGAATATTAATTAAAACTAATAAACCAGGGGTCCTGAATTATATTTTAACATTCTAATGACTTGGTAATTAGTATTAGAACATGTTTAACCAGGTCTAACCCGACAATTATCAGTCTAAGGTCAGTTTATTACCGAAAGTCGCAAAAGCTTGACTTTTGCTTTGACTTTCAGTTCTGATCCGTTAAAGCTTAAATCCCCCATGTTTTAAGCTTCCATTAGGACCATATCATTCAGTAGCATAACTCCCTGAAGTTATATTGCTTGGTCCTTAGTGATTCGAATTATATGCTATTGATTGTTAATATGCTTATAAATGTCGTAAATGCCCTTTTGACATACAAATGAGGTTTTTAAGAATGTGAGAGGACAAAAACCTTTACTACTGATATTTGGACTTGTCCCAAAAATTTGACATCAGTTCTTGGTCCCAAATAGGAGTTATGCTCGATATCGTAATTGGAAGCTTTAATTTAAGTAAATTGCGATATCTTGCATAAGGCATGTTTAAACTTGGATTTTGACCCAAAACTCATTACCTACTGTTAAGATATTAATTTTATAGATTTTTGGAATTTAGGATCAGATTATAAACTGATCATATCATAGAGTTCTTGTATTATTCGGTAAATGACGATAATACTCTTTTCATGCATAAAATGAGATTTACAAAGGATTTGAATGCCAAACCTTTTCCTACTGATTTCATATATTAAATAAATTATTTTGAACACTCAAAACTAATCAAAATCTCAGATTTCTATAAAACCCCTTAATTATCGTCAATTAGCGATTTTTACGCTATTTAGGTGTATAGTATGGTTTTAAACCATAATTAACACCTAAGACTTGTTACCTACTGAATTTCTAATTTTTTTTTAATATTATTACAGTAGGTATAAGTCGTGAACTCAGACTTCCAAAAATGTCCGTAAAAGCATATGTGAAATGACCAAAATACCCTTTCGGGGCATAGTTTGGCCATAAATGGTAAACCTCACATATGTATGATATCTTACTGATGTAATGAGATAAATTAAATATTTTTACTAATTAGAAAGGACCAGAACTTCAGTTTGTTATAAAATCTCTTTTATAAGTATTAAAATTACCAAAATGCCCTTACGGGACTTAAAATGGTTTAAATACTTTTTGGGCATATATGTTAACATCCTACTGATGTATTAACACATTTTAAGCATAATAACAATTAAGACTTGTATATAGTTCATTTGGTTACCCTTTACGCATTTATGCGTTCGGATCGGTTTATGTGACTAGTTTACATATAATAGCCGAAACGGGTTTAACCTTATCATTAAATCCTCAAAATCCAGAATGTGTTTAGTTTACCCATATTATACAAGTATCCAAACTTTTCGGGTCTAAATCACATTCTATTCCGGTCAAATGCTTAATCTAGTGTATCGTACCGCTTTAGATACTTTAAGCTAGTCGGTCTAAGTCTACGACTTAAATAAGACCATTAGCATTCTGAATTGGATATATATTACCATCACTCCAGACTAGAGCCACCCGGTAAAAGCTACCTGCATTTAGATAGATTGGATACGACTGAGTTGTTATGCTGTGAATCAAGTATTAGCTCAGGTAAATACTTTTAACTTATTTTTCCTATACGGGCTTAGGATACGGTTTCATAAAAATACCGCTTGGTCGGGTATGAGATCATTTAGTCGGATTGTGATTTAATAAATCTGCATAACCCGTTTTAATCTGTGTTGTTTGATAACATAAACATTGGGGATTAACGACCGTGTCCTGGATATCCTCGGCTCATTAAAGTTAAAAATGGCCACGACCTATGCACGGGGTGTAGGCATACACCCGACAGATGCAAATGCTAAAAATATAAATAACCCACATGTTGGGGATAACTCCTTCGTGGGTTTTGTAAGTGGTGAGTCGGTTAATCATGACCGGCTTCCAAACCGGCCCCATATGTATGACAAACATGAGAAACAGCATACAAGATTTTATTAAAGATTGTCCCAAGTTATAAATGATTTGTGCCTTGTGCACTTAAATCAATTTTCATAAACCCTTTTTAAAAGAGTCAGTTAATTGTATTTACCAGTGAAAACTGACGTATTTTCCAAAGACTAAGTGGCAGGTACTACTCGTAATAGGCTGGGGGATTGCTCGGTGTCGAAATAGAGGATCTTGCAAATCCTTAAAGATGCCTTAAAGTCTGCTAAACTTCATTTTATACATTCTGTAATGATCCTCCTGTGGATTTGATATTACAGACTCGTCTATAATAAATACTTTGATATTTTCAGACATTTGAGTTTGTAATAATATTTTATATTCCAATACTTCCGCTGTGCTATTCTGTGTATGTTTGACCATGATGATATCAACTACGTCACGATACTCCCCACCGGGCCCACCGGTGATATGTGGAAATATTAGGGTGTGACAGCGCCGTATGGGCATTTTGGTCATTTCACACATAGTTTTGAGAACTTATTTGGGATTCTGAGTTCATGACTTATACCTACTGTAAAAACATTTAAAATGGTCTATAAAATCAGTAGGTAACAAGTCTTGGTTCATAATATGGTTTAAAACCATACTACGCGCCTAAACGGCGTTAATGTCGTTAAATGACGATTTATGTGAAGATTTATGAAATCTGATGTTATGACCAGCTTTGAATAGTTAAAATATTTATTTGTCATAACAAATCAGTAAGGAAAAGGTTTGGTTTGCATATCATGCTTAAAACTTGTTTTATGCGCCATAAGGGCATTATCATCATTTATCGGCATTGTATACGAAATTGAAGTTTAACTTAGTTTACAATCTGACCTAGCATCCCAATAAATCCCAAATATGATATCATATCAGTACATAATGAGTTTTGCCAAGAAATTATGTTTAAAACTCATTTTAGATGAAAAAGGGCATTTTAGTCCTTTTAAAAGCATAGTTTACGATCATATGCGTAAACTCGGTTTATGATCAGATTATAGACATAAAAATATGTTAAACATGTTAACATATCAGTACTTAAATCATTTGCAAGCTTATTTGTGTCTAAAACCTCATTTTTGCTAAGAAGGGCATAAAGGTCAAAGTATGGCATAAATACGGAAACTTGCATAAAACTCAGATTCCTAGTCCGATCGTGTAATATAACCTTAGGGGATTATATTACATTATATTATGATCATAACGGAACCTAAAATCAGTAGCATACTAGTCTAATTTGGTTTATAACGATAAGTCAACGTAGAAGTCAAACTACGCGACTTTCGGTTGCGAACCGACCCTAAAACGGAAATTGACGAGCCGAACATGTTTACACATGTTCTAATAATTATTACCAAGTTGTTTAAGTGATAAAACATATTTTAGAACACTCTTAAACTCAGATCGTAATTATTTTAAAAACTGACCCGTTGACTTTTTAAATTAATATTACTTTGACTCGTCAATTGACCAAGCAAACGTGATTCTTAGGAGGTGCCCTCTTGAGGGTTTAACACCTACCTAATTACGATCACGTAGCCATGTTCGTTGCGAACAATGGCTTGAACTTTTAAGGTCTTACTAAAAGTCAAAGCGTTATTACGATAACGCTTGACTTTTGGCTTAAAAGCCTATAAAACGAAAACTAGTGGCTAAAGACACTTACAAAGGGTCCTAGCAATCTTTTCTACTAAAGATGAGCTTCCTTAAGGTCAGGAACCTCCAAGAAGTAGAATAAAATGAGAAAGTGTAAACGAAATGGTTGAAGAACTCATCTATATATAGTTTTTGGAAAGTCATGGATGATTGCCAAGTGTTATGTGTGCTCTCCAAGTAACTATAGGATTGTAACATGTGTTATACCAGGTTTTAGAAACAATTAACACCCATAGAATTGATTTTATGTGAGTATGGGTGGTATGTGTGGAGAACAAGGAAGAAGAAGGACACATGCAGATACATTCTGCCCAGATGACCCCGTCGCGTCGCGATACCGTGTGAGGGGGAGGGCGTCGCGCAGCGCGACCCCTCAGGGTTTCAGCAATCAAGTTTTAAAACTTGAGATTTTGGCCCTTTAACCTTATAACTTTCATTTTTGACAAATTAAGCCCCTCTAAGCCACTTCAAGTTAGGTTTTAGGTGATCAAGGAAATATAACAAACACCGTTAGGCTTCGGGTTCGTTAAAAGATCACCTGTAGACACTAGTCCCTCTTGTTGACGATTTTAACCCTTTTAACGCACGAAGTTGTGTGTAATATCGTTTAACGACACCAAAGCCTTACATAATCCATTTCAGGCATTCTCGAGAGTATAACCGAGCATCACGACGCTCAGGTTCGTTAAAAGGTCATTCAGAGGTAAGAATTAACATATTGACACTTTAAACCCTTCTAACGCACAAACTTGTGCGTTTTATTATTTAACGGCATTAAAGCCCTAAACGGCCATCATGGGCATTCCCAAGACTATGAACGAATATTATGAAGCACCCGGTTCGTTAAAAGGTCACTCAGAGGTAAGAATTAACATGTTGACACTTTTAACCCTTCGATGCACAACTTTTGAATTATATTGCAAACGGTTTCGTTTATCCAACAAGTGGCTTATTAAAAGAATACGAATACCGTATAAGGTCATTCAGAGGCTTAGTTTAAGCATGTTGACACTTTTAGCCCTTGCATATTCAAAGTTTTCATTGTTTGGCAAAAATAGTCCCTCCTAGTCAACGTTTGACTTAATTAGGATTAGGGACACGTGTCAACACATTATTGGACACGATTTTTACGAGGTGTCACATGTGTCCAGTGGGCACGGGCCGTGATCAGCCTTTTGTTTCTTGTTTTTGCTTGCGGAGATGATTTCGAGGGGTAGGGCATGCCACGTTTATTCCTTTTCTTTGTATTTATGTTAGTTTTTGCTGCATATTTGTTCCTTTTGTTTGTTTAAGCTCATTTGGTCCTGAAAATACAAAAGGAAGACAAAAGCACACTTTTTCCAACATTAGTACTAAAAAGAGTTAGTTGTATGCCTCATTTGATGTAATTTATATGTTGCATTTTACACACATCATTGACCATTGATTTACATCATCAAATCATAAAATACACTAGTGTATTTTCATTATCAATTACTGATCAAATCCTAGCCATTGATTTACACTTGTGTGTTGATAATCAAGGGCTAGGATTGGTTCACACAGTTCACTATCATTGGGGTTGTTCACAAATGAACCTAACACTAGTGTATTTTACGATTTGATGATTTAAATCAATGGCCAAGATTTGTTCACTCAGTTTACAAATATACTAGTGTTCACTCTACAACCCCACCATATATATATATATAGGGGATGGATCATGAGAAAACTAGTTTAAATGAGAAAAACCAAAAAACTAACTAAAAAAGCTAAAAAAACATAACAATTTTTTTTTAATTTTTATGAAAAAATCGCAGCTTTTTATGCATGGAAAAAAATTTTCAAAAAAAAATAAAAAAAAAAGCTTTTTGTTGTATTGCACATGTGCACTATTACGGATATAGTGCACATGTGTAGTACACATATAATGCACATGTGCAGTACAACAAATATTTTTTTTTTGAAAATTTTTTTATATATAAAAACTAGCGATTTTTTTATAAAAAAAATATAAAAAATTTGGTATGTTTTTTAGCTTTTTTTTAGGTTTTTTTAGTTAGTTTTCTAGTTTTCTCATTTATATGTAGTTTTCTCATGATCCTCTCCCTATATATATATATATATATATATATAGGGTTAGGATTTAGAGAAAACGGGGGAAAGTATGAGAACGGTTATGGATCATCAGATCAAAACAATCCATGGACTAGATTGCGCGGTGGCGTTTCGTAAATAACATCAATTTTATTATGTGGGACTCGCTTCATTAAGGGTAAAAGGGTCTTTTACCGCTCAAATTTAAAACGCCAACAAAAATGATAACACACCATTCAAAAAAATAAAACGCCATTACATACAAAACACCAACAATTAGTGATAAAACGCGTTGGAGATTATAGGAAGAAGAAACAACACAATAACTGAAATTCAGTTATTAACATTTATTAGAAGAAATTCCCTCCTAAATTACGCGCCAAAAACATCATTATATAAACGACGTAAAACATCGCTTCCATAATCACTTCAGTATATCATTCTGCAAAAACATATTTTACCAAAAATGCCAATTTAACCAAAACTCCAAAAATGGCAACCATCGTTTGGTGGAGATACACTCTGGCAATCAGGCGATTCGTCTTGCGTTTTGACAACAGAAGGAGGGTGTATGTTAGGACGATCAAGACAATTTTGAAGATGGAAGAAGAGATACAGAGGGGTATCATATCTCTTGGCATCGCTTTGGATAACGAATGCCATGAAACACATATGCTTAAGAAAGTATTAACAAGGAAATTTAGACCAATCAAAGCAGATGGAAAGTCGGACCCTGTCATGACATCATGGCGTTTTGATGATGAGACAGACATGGTAACCGTTATATACGACAGCGGAGAGCAGGAAGACTACCCGCTTGAAAACATCATGACAAAGCAAGGGCTTGGGTTCATGTAAGAATTGCACAACGCCACTTGTTTGAACACACACATGGACTCAAAAATGGCGTTAATTCAAGACATGTTCAAATGGAGGCTTCAGAATCTTCAGGAACAAGAAGACGATGAAAGTGAAGGTGATGACATGGATGACGGTCTAGATGAAGACTCCGAAGAGAAGATGACATCAATCGAATTGGGTGCACACAATCTAGCATAAATATCCTTTTACAACAATTCAAACCCAACTCATTACAATCAAACACCCTCGAAAGCACCAACTCATAGTTTTTCGGAAATTTTGATTCCCACATAAATTTAGCAGTTGATGCACGATGAAAAGCTCGATTAACACGCGCAACTCTACAGTTCTCTTATGGGTTTTAGTAGACAAGAACATAGCCCACCACACTTTTCGGTAGATCACCGAGATTTTACTCTGGTGGTACCGATGAAACAGAGGAGGTGTTGTTGTTACTGCACATAAAGAGAAAATACGATAACCCAGATCCCATAGACTGAAACCCAATTGCAGAAATGGAAATTGGTGATGGGTTTTGATTTGATTTGGTTGGGGTTTAGGATTTCGATTGAATTTAGTTGAAATTTGGGGGAAATTGAGGATTTATATATTCCGGTTAGGGTTTTCATAATACCCTTTACAAGATTCTTGTTCTATGATCTTGCAGGTTGTTCGAGTACCTCGTCGACGCCGGAGAGTTGGTCAGCCTCGGAACCTACCGGCGCTGGTGGTGGGAGAGAAGGGAAACAATGGTGGTTTTGAACCAGAACGAAAAAGAATAAGGGGAGAGAGAGCTGGGAGAAAGAAAGGGAGATGGTTTATGTTTTAAATCTGATAACTGTTTAAAATTTATTTTAGAAAAATAAATAAATTAGTAAAATTACTAAGGTACCCTCATGTGCAAGGCACATGCCATTCTTAACTAGAAATTTTAACTTAGTTAAGGCTAAAGGACGTAAAGTCTAATAAGTTTTACAAATAAATGATTGTGACTTTAATTATTGAAGTTAAAGTTCATCTATTGCAATCCGATACAAACATAAAGGCCGAAAAGTGTAAGTTACCCAATATCATACATAAAAACCATATTAATTTACCAGGCTTTTCAAAGTAGGTTTGTGTGGACATAAAAATAGAGTAAGCAAATCTGGTAAGTTGTGTGTAGCAAATTCAATGTTATGTGTTCATAATTTGACTTGTGACGTGAAATTATCAAGGTTATTTCGGTCACGTTTCGGTTATTTCGGTTTTTGCTCACACCTAATATAAGTAATTATTATTATTATTTATATACTTTTATTCTCAACTTTTATAATTGATGTTTACGACCCTTAACTTTTAAAGACTTTGTGATTGAGTTTTATGTGTTTCTTTTTTTATGTACGCGTCGGTATAAATTTCAGTTAATTTACGTTTCCACGTAAAATTTTCCCTGAACGAGTTGGGTCAAATATTATATGTTCTTATGCTTATTATTATTATGTACGTTTTTGGTTAATCTACGTTTTCGTGTAAATTTTATTTTATTTTCTTAGAAATGAGTTGGTTCAAATATAATATGCTTTCGTGCTTATTGTAATATACGTTTTCAGTTGGTCTATGTTTTGATGTATTTTTTAAACCAGTCGGACCAAATATAATACGTTTTTATTAGACGGTATAAATTGGATGTACTTTACGTTTCAATGTAGCGACAACACGCGTGACAACTTACCAGTTTCATACAAAAACTAACTAAATAGTCAATGACCATCAGTTTCTTTGATTAGAGCAAACCACAGAGACAAAAACTACACCTTACTCTTTAGTAAATCACAAGAACTAGCTGCGTAATTCACATGATTTTTCATCTAAAATTATTTTTCTGGCTAAAGGTGTGGTAATGACCCTCATGATATTGATCATCATGACCCTCAACATAGGTATTATGTCACCCACCATCTTAAACCACTATCCTAAGGGTGTGGTCATGACAAAAACCACTATCTATTTTTTATTTTAATATATTTTTGTCTCAAAATCGTGGTAATGATGGTTTAATCCACGCCAACTACTATCAATCAAGGAGGAGGATGGTGTAGCCTTCCATTCATATTGCTACATGGCGAATCATGTTCCAACCATGACTCCGACACCCTTTAGCGGTTCAGCCTTGGGGGCTGTTTGTTTACTTCTTAATGAGACTCTTAATGGTTCAGACCTCTTGCTGGTTCATCACTTAATGGTTCAGACTGTTTGTTTCACGAGCAGATGTCTGAATGGTTCAGATATTTGCCTCTGAATGGTTAAGCATTATACATGGTCTAAATAGTTAAGACCACTAATCTGAATTGGTCAGACATTTGCCTCTGAACGGTTAAACATTATACAAACTATTAATGATTTAACACTTAATGATTCAGAGTTATTACTGATTTTAACATTTAATCGTTCAGAGATGTTGTGACGAATAAATACAAAACCGGGTAAACAAATATCATTTCATATCCACATCGAACGGTTACCACTCCACTCAAGTACCCGACTGAAATTCAAACCGTGCGAACAACACATCACTACACCCTGTCGTATATAAGTAGGGCTACACACACACATATCTCCACCTACCTCTGCTCCGCCGTTTCCCTTCTTCCACCACATTTCACCACCATAATGGCGGCGGCAACAACCACAACCACCTTCTCCACCATAGCCCCCACCACCTCCTCCGCAACCACCACCGCATCTCTCAAGGCCGCTCCCAAAACCCTAGGGTTTAACGTCGGACTTTTCTCCTCCAAAATCGCATCCAAAACCCTCAGAGCTCGCTCCAATGGCGGATCTGGATCTGCTCTCGGAGCTCGTATGGTTTCAGCTCCAGCAATAACCAAACCTACGCTTCTTGATTTTGAAACCTCCGTGTTTAAAAAGGAGAAGATTAACCTTGCTGGTCATGATGAGGTTATTAGTTTTTATTTCTCTTTTTGTATGTATATATATATATGTATCTAATATATGTTTCATTGATTGTGTAGTATATTGTGAGAGGAGGAAGGGATTTGTTCCATTTGTTGCCTGATGCATTTAAAGGTATCAAGCAGATTGGTGTTATTGGTTGGGGCTCTCAGGTTTGTTATTTATATTTATATAATTATATTAAGCTTGTTAATTTAGGGCTTGAACAAATAACAGTAATAAGTTCCTTTTTTTTATTTTTTTATGTAGGGTCCTGCTCAAGCTCAAAATCTTAGGGATTCACTTGTAGAGGCAAAGTCTGATATTGTAGTGAAGGTAAGTTTGGATTTTTTTTAATTTTTTTGTAGTGGTAGATTGCAGGTGTTGTGTGTTGACTGTTATTGTTGTGTATTGTGTTTTGGAATAGATTGGCTTGCGAAAGGGTTCGAGTTCGTTTAACGAGGCTCGTGCTGCTGGATTTACGGAAGAAAGTGGAACCCTTGGAGATATTTATGAGACTATCTCTGGCAGTGACCTGGTTCTGTTATTGATTTCTGATTCAGCTCAGGTTAGTCGATTCGGCCCGTTTTGACCATTGTATAGTATGTCAAGTATACGGTCATTGAGCTAATGTGATTTTGTTGTTATTACAGGCGGATAACTATGAGAAAATCTTTTCACACATGAAGCCAAACAGCATTCTCGGATTGTCCCACGGGTTCCTTCTCGGTCACCTGCAATCAGCTGGTCTTGATTTCCCGAAAAACATTAGTGTGGTTGCTGTGTGTCCCAAAGGAATGGGTCCATCTGTTAGGAGGCTGTATGTTCAAGGAAAAGAAATAAACGGAGCTGGAATCAATGCAAGTTTTGCCGTTCATCAGGTTGGTTTTCTTCCCTCATTTTGTACATATGTTGTAACATATTTAAAAAAAAGAAATGATTTATGAGTAGTCAAATGTATATGTGTGCAGGATGTTGATGGAAGAGCCACTGATGTTGCTCTTGGATGGTCGGTTGCTCTTGGTTCACCCTTTACATTTGCCACCACACTTGAGCAGGAATACAGGAGTGATATCTTTGGGGAGCGAGGTGAGCGTTTTGAAAACCAAGGTCTTGACATAATCAATATGATAAATATATTTATTTTTTGGTGAATATTAGGTATTTTACTTGGTGCGGTGCATGGTGTTGTGGAGTCTTTGTTTCGAAGGTATACAGAAGGCGGCATGAGCGAAGAATTGGCGTACAAAAATACCGTAGAGTGCATCACTGGCATAATATCGAAGACAATATCGACTCAGGTTTATGATAAAATAATCAAACTTTAAGCTAGATTATTTGCACATTTATGCGGCTTACATTATTTTTTCTTAAAACGTCTATCTAAACAGGGCATGAAGGCTGTATATGATTCTTTAACAGAAGGCAAAAAAGAGTTCTTGACCGCATACAGTGCCTCTTATTATCCTTGTATGGACATTCTGTATGAGTGCTATGAGGATGTACAGAGCGGCAGTGAGATACGAAGTGTTGTTTTGGCTGGGCGTCGATTTTATGTAAGTTTGTTTTATATAATATTGTTTTTTTTTGTTTTCTCATAACAAAGAAATGATTAAATAAACTTTTTGATTTCTCTTTTTCAGGAAAAGGAGGGGTTGCCAGCTTTCCCCATGGGAAAGATTGATCAGACCCGGATGTGGAAGGTAGGTGAACGGGTTCGCGCTACCCGACCCGCAGGTGATTTAGGCCCGTTATATCCGTTCACCGCTGGTGTCTATGTTGCACTAATGATGGCTCAGGTGAGGCTAACTTGAGTGTCTAATACATAAAATCTTAGTGATCATACAAATCTTTTCTCTTATATAAAACAATTGATTTAAAATGACAGATTGAGGTGTTGAGGAAGAAAGGACATTCTTATTCCGAGATCATCAATGAAAGTTTGATCGAGTCAGTGGATTCCTTGAACCCGTTCATGCATGCTCGAGGTGTGTCGTTTATGGTTGACAACTGCTCAACAACCGCACGGTTGGGATCAAGGAAATGGGCCCCACGTTTCGATTACATTCTTACCCAACAAGCTTTAGTTGCTGTAGACAACGGGACCCCGCTAAACCAGGACCTCATTAGCAACTTCTTTGAAGACCCGGTGCATGAAGCTGTCAAGGTTTGTGCAGAGTTGAGACCCACGGTTGACATCTCGGTGCCTGCTGATGCTGATTTTGTCCGACCCGAGTTGCGTCAATCTAGCAACTAGAGATGGTGGTGGTTCATATGCAGGTGTGGTTCTATGATAGTTTAAGATCAGTGCAGACACTATGTCTGCTTTGCTAGAGTGTTTGCATAATGTGTGTTATGGATGTTGTGATCGGATTTTTGGTGATTTTGAATAATGAAAGTTATTAGGCCTTGCGGTCATTATGTATGAAGTAGTATTCGCAAATTCACCAGGTAGAACTTGGCTAGTTTAAACGGTCCGGTTCTGGTCCTAAACCCGATGGCAGCCCATATAACCCGATAAAACCTGGTTAAAATTCAAAACCCAGAAAAGTGGCAACTTATATGCAAGATCTTGGGTTGACATGAATCTCTCAGCATTATAAATTTCTTCAAAACCCCTGAAATGTATCGTACCAAAGGTGGAAGTTCAATCAAACCAAGCCAAGTGACCTGTTGGTTTAGTATGGCTTGACATGGTTTGAAAGTTATGCTGTTTGAAATGGGTCATGGTTCTAGTTCCGCTAACCTTTTCTTCCCTTTGCTCCCAACGATCTCTGGCAGCACACGAGTTGCACCAAGATGGTTAGCAACTAATATCGCATTAGCAATCTCATCATACCCGAGTGATATTAAACCTAAAAAACTTGAATTAAATATGGAAAGGTAAACTTGATTAATCGATCCAGCCCTGACCCGTGAGGAGCCTGACTCGCCTAATCTGTTAAACCTGGGACTGACCCATTGACTCCTAGTCCAGTTCTCGGTTATCAGATTTGCGCTTTCATGGTTCCTGTCTCTGTGCGTTCCGGTTCTTGCCCGATAGTCACCCCTATTGACGGATCAAACCAGCTTCGGGTCAGAATGGATTCAGGTCGACACATGTTCTGAGCAAAGTAATTCAGGTCAAATTTGGTCTAGCCAAAAGGGAACCGGGTTGAAATGAGCCGTTTTATATTAAATTACCAAATAGGTTCACCTGTTATATTTTTGTTATGGTGGCAACAATGGCGGTGGAAGATGGGGGCGGCAATAGCGGTGGTTGACGCACCGGTGGACAAGGTGACAGAGAACATTAAATCTCAACTGTTCTTGTTTTGGGAGTTTTGTTATGTTTTCCTCTTTCTGCTCTTGTTTCTTTGTTTTGTCTAGTCATGACCCAGTTTGTTTTTTATAAAATGGTTCTAAATACGAAAAATATGGTTATGCTAATCCATTTGGACAATTGGACTCTTTTTATGCTAGCTAGTTTTATAATAGTTGTCCGTTCTGACCCATTAACTAATTTAAATAGACCCAAATCTACCAGCTCACTAATTTGAGGTGACCTAAATGAACACACATACATTTATTTTTCCCCAAATTAATTCATTCTTTAAATAACAGATCATGATTGTCACATGTAGCTCAAAAGGGTCGTATTATTAGTACATTTTGAAAAATTAAATTGACACCACCTATAGGGGTCGTATAGGCCTATACGACCCATATTAGGATAATTTCAATTTCCAAGGTCTGTCAAAGACTGATATTGTCTTCACATGCTTAGCTAATACGCATCGTATAAGGCTATACGACGCGCCTATACGATGCGTATTGATACAAGGTTGTCTATCAACTCTGACATATAGGGTTCACATGCAAACCCTATATGGATCGTATAGGCCTATACGATCCGTATCAAGTACGGGGTTAGCTTTTCTGTCACTCAACAGGGACAGAAAGTGATGGAAAGGAACATGCCGTCAGCCCTATACGAGTCGTATAGGCCTATACGACCCGTATTGGTAATTTGGTATATGATTTTGCATTTTCCTTGGCCTTTATAAACGAGGAAGATGAAGACGATTGGCAAAATTCATTCCCTTCTCTTCGTTTATTCTTTATATTCGATTCCAACATGTTGGTTCAACCTTAATTACATTTTCGGCGAGTCGTCCGGCACAAACACGAGCACGTTTATTCTTGGAAGCAGTGTGGTATAACATTTTTTTAACTTGTTTTGTTTGGGAAATACTTACCATACCGTTTGTTTTAGGAGGGGCCTGCTGTCCCCTGATTCTTTCGATGGGAGAGGAAATGATGATCACGCGGAGGAGGTCGTGTCCGGCTTTAGTCCCCGTCATAAGGATTCATTGTTGCAAGACCTCAACGAGGTAAGTATTTATTTACTTTTTTTGTATTCGGTGGTAAATTTACCATTACCTTTTACCCGTTGTTGCCAGATCTGAACGGGGCAAACATATATTTACTTATTATTAAGAAGGCTTTAGATGTGCCGTTATATTTTAACCATTGGTTTTTTTCAGGTTATTGTGCCTAGCGGTGATCATGGTTACGGGTGTCCGGATTATGAAGCCGGTTATGGTGCCTCGTACGGACAAGAAGACTATGGCAATAGCTTTTTCGTTAGTGGTGCCTCGTGCATACAACAAGACGTTGGTGAGCCTTCTTACGCGCAAGAGTCATTGGGTGACGAGCAACCCGCTTACCCTGAAGTTTCATACAAAACTGATTAGGTACGAATGATATATATTTTGTTAAACTATTACTATAAACGTTATATCTTTTTTAAAAAGTATTATAAATGTTATATTTTCTTTTGTTAAAAAAATATTATAAGGTTATATATATATATTTTTCACTTATGATTTTATATCCCGCAATGAGTTGTAAGGTGGGGTAAAAAGAAGGGGTTTAGCCAACGGATACATTATTGTTACTAGACGGTCCAAAGATCATTGGACATGGCTCCAGTGTTTTCATAGTGGCGAGCATGAGAGTAAGGCCACGATTAGGAAAACCGGCAGCAAAAAATGCTGATGCCACTATACGCTATAATATGATACGTAACGATATAAAAATAATAAAAATTTTAAAACTCATTAAACAAAAATAACCAACAATAAACACTAATAACCAAACACAAAACACCAAAACCAACACCAAAATTCAAACCTTAAAAAATCAGGACCTCAATACGGATCATATACGATCCGTATAAGCCAGCCGCCAGACATACGCTAACCCTGTCAGTCTGCCATGTCTTAACTTTATCTAATACGGATCATATAAGCTTATACGATCCATATTGAAATGTTAAAGTATGAGGATAGATAATCCGGTGTGCGAATAAAATCTGCCAGCTCAAAAACATATGATGTGTGCTCTTTGGCTAAGTAATGATTATTGTTGACAAGAAGGAAGAAATAGTTCTTTTTGCGTCAATCAAACGTGTCCAAGTTGTCTTTGTCTTATCATCAACAATAGTAAGACAAGAATTAGTGTGGTGTGGTGTCTTAGGGTGTCCGGGGCGTACTCGGGGAGTGGCTTCGGTGACCACTTTCACCGATCGGGAACACCACCGCCATCACCGCGGGGACCCGAATCGGGGAGTGGTTTCGGCACTTGTTCACCGCGTGGGGAGGGCACAAGGTTTGAGGAACGGTAACTTGTGCAACGGTCGATTAAAAAAAAAAAAAAAAAAATTCACTTTTTAAACAAATATAAATAACCACACCCACTTCTCACTAATTTTTTACACTCTCATCAAACCACACCCACTTCTCACTAATTTTTTATACTCTCAAACCACACCCACTTAATTTTTTATACTCTCAAACCACACCCACTTCTAACCGAGCAATGGAGAACCAACCCCGCGAAGCCAAGAAAAAAACTAAGGGACGGGGCAAGCAACCGTCTCGTGGTGGTTCGAGCGGTGCAAGTGCACAATCACAACCCCCTTTCGGATATACTTCACAACCCCCGTTTTTTTTCCAACAACCTTCACACCCCTCCTTTTACAACACTCAAGCAACCAACCTTCAACCCAATTTCGGCTATGGTTTTCAAAATTTGTTATCAATGGATGCTCCTCCTCACTCCCCCGCCTTCGACCCATATGGTTTTCGTTCCCCACAAGTTCCATCGGTCCAAGAAAATGTTGAACGTCCTCTACCTATTTGGGACGACGAGGACGATGAGGTAGTGCCCGAAACTCAAAATTTGGGCGACGAGGACGATGAATATAATGTGGATGCAGATTTGGGCAACGAAGAAGATGACGCTCGGGATAAAAAGGGAAAAATGACGAGCGAAAAATGGACAAAGCTCCAAGAAGAGGCGTTGGCGAAGGCGTGGGTACATTGCTCTACCAACAAAAAGAAGGGCAATCAACAAAACCGCGATAGTTTTTGGCGTAAGATTTTAAATCATTTTAACGCCACCGTCGGTGGAAGTAACCGGACCGTGCATCAAGTACGGTCTAAATGGGGCCCGATGCACACGAAAATAAACTTTTTCAACGGCCTATACCAACAAGCGGTAAAAATTATATTTTTTAACATTGTATATTTTTTAATTTTCTTTACTAAGTTCATATTTTTTTAACACTTATTATTTTATAATATGTAGGATCGCACACGAGGAAGCGGAGTCAAGGATCTCGACGTGATGAAAGTCGCTTTAACAGAATTTAAAGAGAGATTTCCGAACGGTTTTCAACATGTCGAGGCGTGGGAGGTCCTTCGAAAACACGACAAATGGGCCCAAGTCCCATTGTTGGGTGAGGAAGGGGAAGGTTCGGGACATAAAAGAAAGCCCGTTGAGGTGGACCCTTCCATACCCGATATGAACGAAGACCCCTCGCCACAAAGAGCACAACGGCGAGACAAGCGTCAAGCGACATCGTCCGAGGGAAGCTCGGCCGAGTTGGCGGCACAATTCAAAGAGTACACCGCCATGAAAGAAAAGAAAAACGCGATTGAATTGGAGGCGGTTGAATTGAGGAAGAAAAGAGAGGCGCAGGCTCTCGAGCTCATATCGGAACAACGCGGGACGATGAAAAACTACAATTACGATCGAGATATGGAAACATTCATCAAGCCGCACGACGATGCTCCGCCAAGTATGTTGCCGTTCATCCTCGCCCGAAAACGCGACATCGCTAACAAGTACGGGTGGCCGTGCGATTTCTAAAATTATTATTTTCTAGTTTTAATGTAATTTTTATTTTCTAGTTTGAATGTAATTTTAATTTTCTAGTTTGAATTTAATTTTTATTTTTATTTTCTACTTTGAAATGTCTTTTGTTAAATTTTATTTAATTTTTATTAATATTTTTTTATAAACATGCATAATTAAAACAAATAAAAAAAAAAAAAAAAAACCAAGTCCCCTAATAGGGGAGTGCCGCCATCAAAATGGGGTGTTAGGGGAGTTTAAGAGGGGAGTTGACGTGACACTAGCTGGTTGGTGGTGCGTAAGAGAGGGGACTCCGCGGTGATGGCGGCGGTGTTCCCGATCGGGGAAAGTGGTCACCGAAGCCACTCCCCGAGTACGGCCCGGACACCCTAATATGATTGGCAAATAACAACATAGTTGGTCACTTGTTTGGACTATGTAATATGTCCAATTCATTGTCAGCAAGTGAATGAGTGATCCGTGGACCGAATTTATTGAGTTAGTTTCATTGTTTATTGTATAGAAAAAGATGGTGTATAATAAGGAAAAAAATATGTTTGTATATAGTAATAAATGACCACTAATAAAGCCTATTTTTTGTTTTTTATTTATTGTACATAGAGCCTGGTTAGATAAACATCAAGTGTTTGTTATTTTTGATAGATTTTGTTCGGGTTTGAAGTTCCATTAAGTTGTACGTATAGGTTTTTTATTATGTATAGATAGTTATGTTGCCTTTAACAGAGCTAAGGTTTAAGAGAGTATGTATTTGGTAATATAAGTTAAATCGTTTGGGTTCTTATGCGTTAATACGTACAGTCCTTCCTTAAAGCTAAGCCTATTCCGATGAAATAAAACAACCTATACGATCCTTAGTCCTGTACAAGTCGTCTTGTACGTTTATATGTGACTTGAAGTTACGTTCGAAACTCAAACACGTCGTGGTAACAACGATATCTTGGTGCTTCCTCTAAAACTCCCACCAGATTCAAATTATAAAATCTTCAAATAAAGCATTTCAACCACTCTTTATAATGATCTCAATAAACATATAATAATAAATTAACAGAAAAACAAAGACATTGACCATAAAAATTGACAAGAATATTTAAGTTGAAAGTGGGCAGCCATTGAAAAGATAAAAACCACCAAAATCACACACATTTCCATCACAATAACAAGGACTCACCAACCATTTCTCTGCAGCTTCTCTATATGCATCACTCCACTTCACTGAAATTAAGAACCATTCATTAACTCACACCAACTAATCAATGACCAATTTGACTTTTTAAAATCAAACCTATACATCTTTGACTTAAAGACAGACACTTGTATCAAAATATGAACCACCTACCTCTGCATTCCCGATCTCGCCACCAGTTTTAGTAGCTCCATCTTGCTTGTGTGAATCATCTGTAAAACGGAAATATTGAGTCAAAGTTGCATGATTAATGGTTACGCAAATCACATAACCGAATACTTACCTCCTTCCTCGGGAATATCAGAGGTCCACAAGGTGAGATTATCCCTTAGAAGTTGCATAATTAATGTACTGTCTTTGTATGACTCCTCATTCAAAGTATCAAGCTCGGATATCGCTTCATCAAACGCCTGTTTGGCTAGGTGACAGGCCCTAAACATAATGATAAGCGGTTAATCACATGTTAACTAATATTCAAAAACAATGTTGGTACGAATCAATTTAAGCTGAGCAAACCTTTCAGCTGAATTCAAAATTTCATAATAGAACACTGAGAAATTTAAAGCCAGTCCTAGCCGAATGGGGTGTGTCGGAGGCAATTCAGCTTCTGCTGTACTTGTAGCTGCCTGAAAGCATTATAAAAATAATGTAGTTATAAGTAGAGTAAGAGGGTGTATTCTGAGTGCCCAAAAATGGTGGATACATAGCTTTATTGAAATCTTTGACCAAACAATTGAATATTGTCTAACCCGTAAAGACTTGACATAACCTCAAATAATTGAGAAAGGACTAACATTTACTTTTGAATGGGTTGATGTCGGTTATGTTTTAGCTCTAACCGGTCAAATGAGTAAAATAAAAATATCTCGCCTTAAAGGGAAATGGGTTGCAATTCCCGTAAAAAGTAAATGTGTATACCTCATACGCTTTCATTGAAAGATCTGCAACCTCTAACTTGTCATTACCAGACTTAAATTCTGCCATATACCTATAATAATCCCCTTTCCTGCAGAACAAAAATCAATATCAGAATAACCATATTACAAAATCATTAATATGCAAGGATATGCAGCAGTTATCAAGCATGTTTTTTTTCTTTCCAAAACCACTAAAATCCTTTTCTGCCTTTTCATTTCAATATTAGCCTTTGTTAATCCGTCAAGCACCGCATTATATATTTCACCACATGTCTAATCTAAACATATAATCAATAACCGGACTCTTTACCAAGTTAGAAATTATGTAACTGTTAAACTCACATCTTGTAATAGAACACATTCGCTTCACCAGAACCACCACAGGACGGAATGAGATGATCATCAATCACACTCATAATATCACTGCAAATAGTATCGAGCTCTGATTCAACCTTCTGTCGATACTCCTTGATCCGCTTCGCATTTTGATCATTCCCTCTCGATTCCTCTTTCTGCTCTATGGATGACAAAATCCTCCACGAAGCTCTTCGAGCACCGACCACATTTTTATACCCAACGGATAACAAATTCCTCTCCTCCACAGTCAAATCCTCACCTATATTTGCAACCTTCTTCATTGCTTCCACCATCTCTGTCAATATCAAGCATAATTAGTTAGATCACAATCTCGAAAGCCACTTATCAACTTTAACATATCACATTAATCAAAATGTTATATTAAAAAGGAGAGTGCTGGACTCATCTTGTGTAAGTTTGGGTAAAAAGTGACCGACTTACAAAGTTCAGGTAAAAAGTGACCGAATTACAAACCTATGGATTTTTGAGATAGTTTTTATCGTAATTTGAATCAAATAGTTTTTCTTGGTGATTAAGCTGTGAGACTCATAAATAGAGGATTTATTTGTAAACTTAATCGTACCAATTAACCGATAAGATTCGAGTTTTTGATTCTATCGTTTGTTTACGTGCGGAGCCAGTTCTAACAATCTATGCAGTTAATGCGGTAAAATGTCGGATATCGGTCAAGGACCGATATTTGAAATATAGGTTATCTCGGTGGGATATCGGTAAATTTAATATAATGCAGAATTTATATATATATATATATAGCAATTTAACACCAATAATTCAGTGATATATCGGTTATATCGGTCAAATATCGGTGATATATCGGTTATATCGGTCAATATCGCCGGTAATATCGATACCGATATTTTGACCGATATTTGACACCGATATTTTACTAAGGGACCGATATGACCGATATATCACCGATATTAACTGCTTAGCTAACAATTAGTGCTCTAAACTTTCCATCTACCTAGGTATTTGATCAACAAGTATCACAAAACACATTAAACACAAATCACTAACAGAATAATCGAACTATATACACATAATCCGGGTTATTCAATTAGCAGAAGTAAGACAATCAACCAGTATTAACAACTTTCTTATGCTAATTAACTAAATCATGCAACAATCAAGCTTTTGTCATCTATTACTTAATAAGCAACCTATCAATATTCAAAAAAAAAAAAAAAAAAAATCAAATTAATCAAATCAGTACATTATAAAACACAAATTTGAAATCGGATAATCGAATTATATACAGTTAATCTGGATAATTCAATTACGATCCGGAATAAGACGATTAACACTAACACATTTCTAAAGCTAATTCACTAAATTATGCAATAACTAGAAACTACAAATGACTAGATCAAGCTTCTGTGATCAAATTACTTAATAAGTTTTGTTGTATCAACTGGAGATGAATAAAAGTATATAAAACGCAAATGTTATGTGAGAAAACTGTTGTTGATAGTGCGATGAGCGGAGAAATCGAAGGAGAAAGGTTGACTGACCGTCGTAACGTTCGGCTTGCTCGGCGAGTTTAGCAGTGTAGACGAAGATCTGACGATCGGAAGAAGCCATGGGGATGGGGATGGATCTGTGAGATGTGAGGAAGATGAAGTGGTTTTGTTAGGTATTTGTGAATTGAGAGTGTGAAAGAGAGACAGAAAACAATTCGTCAGCGCACAGGAGAGAGACGTCGTGACGGCCATATTTATGAATTTTCTACTTTTTGAAGGTTTGGAGGGATTTTCTTTTCACATTTTTAGTAGTATAAAAAATACTATATTATATTTGACAACTAGGTTAGAACCCCGTCTATTATACGAGTTAAATAATATAGTTTTATATATTAAATAACTAGGTTAGAACCCCGTGTATTACACGGGTTGTATAAATATCAATCAATAAAAAGTTATATCTTGTTATATCTTTATAACCCTGTGTATTATAAAATCTTTGGACTAAACCGACAAAATGACCAAAACCACAGGGACTAAAATAACATTTAACTCTTTACATTATATTAATTTATATTTAGAGTACTAATAAATATTTCAAAAGACTATATTATCACCTATACGAATAGTTTAATTTTATATTAAATTTTATTTTATAATTATCTTTTAATTAATATTAATTATAATTAAATAGAAGATAAAGATGAGAAAACTAAAAAATAGATGGCTCAATTGAATGACACGTGTTCCTCTATTGGTTTCTTTTATTATATAGTATAGATAATAAAAAATTATATCTTTAAAAAAATTGTGTATTGCACTGCACGGGTTAAATAAACCTGTGTAATACACGTGTTGAATAAATATAATGTAACGGTTAACACATATAGTCGTTAAGACGTTTAAAGAAAATAAACTTTGATGTACTATTGATTCATTAAAATATGAGAGGATTAAGACGTATTGGAATCCTATTTTAATCACAAAATTAATACACAATCTTGATTAAAATATTAAAGGAATAAGATGTATTTTAATCACAAAATTAATACACAATCTTGATTAAAAAATGTTTAAACGATGAAGATAACATCATTTGTGGAATATAAATAGATTTAGTTAAGTTATTGTTTAATATTATTATTTTATAATGATATCTTGTTATAATTTGTTGTTTTAGGTATCATATTGGATCTATGATAATAAAACAACTTTTTAAATTTACGCCCCTCGGCGATGTTGGTATAAGCATTGTCGTGGGTACAAAATGCAACCTAGAAATTAATACCGGAATGTTGAGAATAATTATAAACACAACCGCGTATTTTCAACAATAAACAAAATTTATACCTCATTCCGTCAATAGAACCGACTCATTTTGAACCCAAAAACCTATATAATCTTTAAATAAAGCTATAAAAAAACTTTTATATACTATCATATTTTATATCTAATATTTTTTCATAACTAACTTGATTGTTTTAAAAGCATTTGTTAGTTCTAAAAGTTCACACATTATCTCTTAAAACTACAAAGAGAATTACGGTGGATATTTATTAAATATATTATTAACACCCCATAGGCTAAAATATAATAATAGACTAAATTAAATAAAAAAGCTCTCATGTGTTGACAAGTGTCCTTAATACGGTTTCTTTTATTATATAGTATAGATTTTATTCAAAAGTAGATATTGTGATGAGTCGTTCATTTGATTTGCTATTTTTTCACCTTTAGTTCCTAACTTTTTAAAATTATATTTTTGTTCCTTGTGGTTTACTCTTGGATGACATTTAGTTTGCTCAGTTAAGTTTGAGTGAAATGTCGCAACTACCTTTTAAATGTATAAACAAAAATTTAATTATTAAATAGTGTGGGGCCTACCATTATTTATTAATTAAATTATAGAATAAAAGAATGTATAGTTAAAAGGTATATATTTTAAAGAGTAAACTTCCGTTTCGCTCTCTGTGGTTTGGTCACTTTAGACCGTGGGGTATGGTGAGGCTTGGGTTGGGGCATTAGTTGACACGTGACTTGGGTGGGCAGACATGGGGCGACCCACATTCAACACGGTATGGTGGGGCGGGGGTTTGGGGCGTGGGTTTGGTGGGCTTCGCTAGGCTGGGCTGTTTGTTTTAAAACAACAAATATAATTTTTTTTAATATTTTTAAATAAAGAAAATTACATAAAAAAATTCCTAATGTTTATATTTGTTTTTTATCTCTTCTCTCATCTCCAAGACTAGTTGCAACTCGTCACCCTGTAGGTGATCAATCGGCTGGGATAGAATTTTCAAATCCTCCCGTCTTTGTCTCTGGGCATCTCTAGCGGCATCTCTAGCTTTTTTGTTCCTTCGTTGTTAGGCCCTTTGTTGTTGGAAGACGTTGAATGTATCTAACTTGGATGAAATGTCTTCCAATTGATCGCTGTATATTCCCCTACGCGAGCCCGAACTCCCAGCTGAAGGCGATGCCATACCAGATCTTGATTTTTGAACACGCCTTTTTGCGGCATCTCTTCCATACTCAGGCCGGTTTGGGCTTGGCGAATCATCCAAAAGGTCCTCAAACTCTTGATCTCGTGCATCAGATTGGGCTTGGGACGAGGCCCTTGACCTTTTGGAAGACGTGTTACTTTCGCTGCCACTGGGAATATTCGCCCACTTTGGATGGAACTTACAAATCTCCCAACAATGCATGAAACGAAAGCCAGTCCCCACATTTGATTTGAATTGAACCAATGCATTCGTCACAATGTCGGCTTCGGTTTCACCACTTTTTGGGTTTTGTATTGCTTTATTTAAAAAACCACTATATTTTGTAAGTTGCCCGCTTATCTCGCTCCACTTCGAGGATAAGCTATCGTTTTCACGATAAACCTCTCTTCCCAATTCTTGATGGAATACTCTACTAACCCCTTGCCACAAATGGGTTCGATGTTGAGAATTTCCTATTTTTATAAAAACAAAATTTAATATATTACAAAGTTATATAAAAAAACCATTAATAAAAACAAAGTTTAAGAATACCTAAAGTTGCATGTTGAGATTGTTGAAACCAACCCGTCGCCAATGCAAGTTCTTTAGGAACGGTCCATTTTAGTTGTTTTCGTTTAGCGGTTTCAAGTGCTTTATTCGCATCGGTTTTTTTTCTTATGGCTTCTCTTTTTGATGGGTTTCGATGCGGAAGGACCATCGTTGGGTGGTTGAGTTTCGGGGACGGTTTCATTTTGTGAAAGGTCGATGGAGGTTGGTGAAAGGTTGATGGGCGTTTGTGTAAACGGGGTAGGTATCGAATCCTCGGTGTGTGGGAAGTTAGTAAACAAACAATTCCCAAGATACGATGCATAACTTGCTTCTTGGGGCATAGAAGAGTGTATCAAAAATGGACGAGGCATTGGACGAATGGGTGGTGGGCTAGGATTATTTTCTTGGAATGCATACGGGTTGTTCGGGTCAAAAGGACGGTTATGAGGATGCATTTTTTCGTTTTGTAGAAGGAGAATTGAAGATGATTATAGAAGATGTGGTTGAATGTGGTAAAAAATGGAAGAAAAATGTGAGTTTTATAGTGGAATTTTTTTTTTTAAGATAGCCGTTGGCCAACGGCTAGCCCAACGGCTACTTTGGTTTGTCCAGTGAGAGCCTGCCATGTAAGCTTGGCCAGACCGCCCCACGCCCGGCTTGAAACACAAGCCCCAAAGGCCACGCCCCAACCCAAGCCCACCTAGGTGGTGGCTTGGGCGTTTTCCCCCAACCCACGCCCAAACCCCCGCCCCATACCCCACGGTCTTAACGGTTTTACCCCAAACCTTTAAAAATAGCCATTTTCCTCCAATAGTTTGCTATGATTTTTCCATTTTGCTCCATGCGGGGAGCAAAATGGAAAAACAGACAATTTGGATGGAGTTAGAGGCGGGGAGTAAAATGAAAAAACCACAACAAACTATTGGAGGAAAATGATTATTTTTAAAAGTTTGGGACAAAATCATTAAAGTAACCAAACCACAAGGAGCAAAACGGAAATATACTCTATTTTCAAACTTAAAACTGGTTATTATACAAACTTTATAAAAAATGTGACTTTTAAACTTTTTTAGTTGAAAAATCCATATCAATCTTTATATGTTTCATAGCATATTAAAAACTAAAAAAATCAGTGAAACCTAATGCATCACATTGATAACATGATAACCTATAACTACAAAGAAATATAATAACAAATGAAATTTTAGGAATTTTAGGGGGATGACAACACTCAACGATTTGGGTTTCGGGTACCCCAATTTAAGTAGTGGGTTAGGGTGGTTGTTACCAATTGAAAACTTGTGTGGGAAGAAAGAGATAGAGAGAGTAGTGATTAGGGAGAAAGATGATAGTATAAAGAGTAAATAACAAAAATCGTGCTTTATATTTACACTATATTGCAAATTATGTCATTTGTCTTCAAAATATGCTAGAAACATACTCGATGTTTGCAAATTCTTGCATGTTATGTCCTTTAGCCCAAACCTTATTTATTTTCATTGTTAAATCAGGTCATGTGGCCCCCACGTGAGGGCAAAAATGACTTTTTCCACCCAACCTGTATATGTATGATCTTTTACCCCCTCTCTCCTATCCTCAACCCAACACCACCCATCACCACCCCTACCCCACACCCTTTTATCCTAAACAAACTTGGTTGTACAACAAAGGTTACCTTTAACAAAACCCTAAAAACTAACGCGACCCTTTAATTTGGTAGTGATGCTCGATGCTCGAAAACAACACATCCAAGCCGTCGTTGGAGATACTACATCCAAGCCATTGTTCTTCTATATCCAGATGCAGGGTGGCGATATAAACCAGAAGGTGGAGATGGAGGGTCACCAGCAATGGAGGGCGCGTGCTAGGGTTCCGCCGCATAATTCGACGATGACGATTCAGGATGTCACTAGCAATGGACGGGTGGGCGGGAGGGTTCTTGGTCGCCGGGAGTTTGGCAGTGGTGCTTTACCGGAGCAAAAGACTGGGTGTGGCAGGTCAGTGGTGATAGTGGGAGTAGGTGGTGATGGTGGTAGGGTAGTTAGAGATGGAGAGAGAGAGTTTGGGGTTTATATACCTGTGTTGTTTGTGTATATATATATATTTATAAACATAATTATTATTTTTAGATTAGATTATGATTATTTATTTTAGTGTTTTGAGTAAAACGACCAAAATACACTTATGTGGGGTCCATTTGGTCAGATTTAACAATGAAAACTAACTGAGTTAAGACTAAAGACATAACATGCAAAGATTTGCAAACATCGAGTACGTTTCTTGCATATTTTAAAGACAAAGGATATAGTTTGCAATATGGTGTAAACATAAAAGACGATTTTTGTAATTTACTCTAGTATAAAAAGGTGGGGTCCATGGTTTAGCGTAGTGGTGCCACCAATAATGTGTTTTGGGATAGTTTAGGGTAAAAGTGAGTTGAGAAACGTGATTGTGGAATTTCGAGTACATTCGGGTTCTGCCCCGACCCTCTTTGAGAAACAAAAATTTTTTTAATGACTTAATTAGAACTGTTAACAAACTTTGATTACATTTTATAAACTTACCCACTTATTTTATTTTAAGACTTGCTTTTTGAATATTTCTCCCATGCCCTATTGCGATTCTAAGTACATCATCAGTCAAATAATTTAGAAAAGTTGGATAAACAAGAATTAGTATTCTCCCAAAATGGCAGGACTTTACTGTGTTTTTAAATTAAAGAGCATAAAGTACGTTTGAAGCCATCCTATCATCCTATGTTTGTGAAGACATCCTTGCTGTCTTTATAAATACTCAACTTTTTTTAAAACCGTAACTTACTTTATTAAAATATTCATAAAGAGTAAAGGGGTGTTTGGCTAAGTTTTTTCACATCTCTTTATAACTTATTGACTTTTATAAAAGGTTAACAAGGAGAAAAAATGTTTGACAAACTCAAAATAACTTTTTAAAATGAATTATTGTATAGAGAGGAAAAATCAGTTTTGAAAAGTTAGAACATTGTGATTTTTCGATGCTCCTTAGTCATTTTACATGAATAACCTAAACCAAACACTTAAAAAAAACAACTTATTGACTTATTGGTTTTTCTCACCACTTAAGCTAATCCAAACACTTTTTAAAATTTTTTTTTTTCAAAAAGTGATAAGTCAATAAGTTCTTTTAACAAAAAGTTCTTTTAACAAAAAGTTCTTTTTAAATTAAATAAGGTTAGCCAAACACCCCTAAATATGTAGATAGTAAGTACCTTTTGGTTTGGGCCAAGCTTTTGTTTTGGGACCTGAGCTTTAATTTTTACGGATTTAATCCTTACGATCATGTTTACTTTCAAAAAATGTTTTAAAAAAAAAACTTAACATGGATGATTTGGTGAGTTAATTCCAGGGAACTTTGGTAAATCAAGATTTAAGAAATAAATAGTATTTTTTCATAATTATTAAGAAATAAATAGGATTTTTAAGAAATTGAAAATCTCATTTATAGTCTTTATTCACAGTAGGCGAGAACCAAACAAACTGTTTGTTAAAATACAGTTTAAATGTTCCTTTATTTATTATAAAACATGTCCCTTTCTAATCATTTTTATTGTTTTATTTGTGAGGTTGATGTCTTGGGCTCCTTCCTCGTTCCGGGCTTAAGTTGGAGATGGCTGCCTTGTATTGGGCTTGTAGCCGTTAGAGTTGCTAAGGCCTTTTAGGGCTGCTCCCTTGATTATAAAGACAGAAGGTTCTAGAGCTAATCATACACATGAGCTCTTCATTCTCTCATTTACATTTCCTTGTGTGCTTGTCTGGTTCCCTGATCTTCACACGTCCATGGGCTGATTTCGCACAACTGAGCATGGTTGGGGTCGCTCAACACTGGTTTACTGTGATTTCGCAGGTACGTGAGTCCCTTTCATGGGCTGATTTTCAATCGGAATTGTTACAACGTTTCAGTGGTTTGGAAATCCACAATCCTTATGAACAATTAGCCACCGTTCACCAATCGGACTCCATTCATGATTACATTGATGATTTTGAGTACCTGATGTCACTAGTCCCTCGTTTACCGGAGTCCCATGCCTTAGGGTATTTTGTGGCGGGATTACGTGATGATGTCAAAAAGTGGTGGTCCGTCTTCATCGCCCACAATCACGATTGGATGCGATGTACATCGCTAAGGACATTGAAGAGATGCTCCGACCGTCTAATGTTAATAGTTCTCTCTCAGGCTATCGCTATCTTAATCCTTCTGGGCTTAATGTTGTGGATGGGCTCAATACTACTCTGGGCCGCTCTGAGCTCAGATCCTCTTTCAACATTCAACCACCGGATAGGGTTTCCACCACACGCTCTGACTTTGTTCCGCCGGTTTCCACGCCCAAATCTATTTTAGCTTCTTCCTCCGAGGATGGGCAGGTGTTTCCCCGTGATAGAGGGGTTCCGTCTCTGTCTTTGTCTCGTACTGAGTGGGAAGAGCACCGGAAGAAAGGGCTATGTTATAAATGTGGTCAACAATATAGTCCAGCTCATAAATTCCCGGAGCGTAAACTTCGTGTGATGTTGCTAGGAGATGATGACTCGGATGATCTCAACGGGCTGCATTTTCAATTGGAGGGACTTGATGTTTTTCAATCGGATGGGGTCATTAACCCTGCTGTGGAAGCTTCTACCAAGCCTTGAGGACAAGACTTGTGTTAAGGAGGAAGTATTGATAGAGATCATATTGTAGTTTAGTTTTTAAGTGTCATTTGTCTAATTTAGGAGGGGGAAAGTGCAAATACTATAGTATAAGTATGTGTCAATAATTCCTTGGGGAAAGGGATAAGAAAAGGCGTAAGTTTCATAGGCTCTGATTACAGAGAGAGGGCGTAGCCCTGGGAACTCTTCGGAGTTAGTTATCGAGTCTGTAAGATCCGATTGGATCATCTTCTTCGTGTCAATTTCAATTCCAATTTATATTGCTATTAATCAGAATCGGATCTTATCAGTCTTTGGGGTTGTGTTTGTTCCAAAGGCTCTGTTGGCCTCTGTTTTCGAAGTGTTTTGGCTCCTTGGAGACAACTTTGTTCTTGGAGATTGAAACCCTAATTTTTGCGGGTTTTTTGGTGCTCTTGAAGAAGGTTCTCGTTGGTCCCTTTTAGGGCAAACCAACAGGACTTGTGCTTGTTTTCAGATCAGGAGCTTGTAACCCTAAGTGAAGGTTACAAGCTTGATTCGCTGGAGTTATACTCACCCTCTGTGAGATCGTTCTATCTTTCTTTTTATTTTTTGTCTACTGCATTATTGAGTCGTTGTGTCTAGGCTTTTTGATACCGGGTTTAGCCAAGACCGGTTTGGATTTGGGACACAGAAAGGGTTCACGCTGTTGCATTTTTTTGTTTGGTCAGTTGTGTTGTGGCTCCCAGGATATTGTCTGCGGAAGCACCTTGAGTGATGAACCACTGATCGGACCTCTGTCCTGGCTTCGCCGGTCCTTATTCTGTGTTTTATTTATCATTTGTGGTTGTTTCTGATATTGTGTTTTATTATGTGTCTTGTTTGCTTATCTGGTTACTTGGCTTGTGATACTGTGTTATCTGCTGTTTGTGTTTGACTAATTTATTTGCTAAATGGGTGATAAAGCTGAGTCTTTTGTAACCTTGGTAAGGAAACTTGATGCTAGTGATCCGTTATATATGCATGCTAGTGATTCAAGTGGTCTCACAATAGTTAATATAAAGTTAAAAGGAACCGAAAATTATGTGGTCTGGTCCAATGCTATGAAACTTGCACTAATGGCTAAAAACAAATTAGGGTTTATTGATGCTACTTGTGCTAAGTCTACCACTAATGATGTCTTAGTTAGTCAGTGGGATCGCTGCAACTCTATTGTTTTAACTTGGATTCTGAATTCAGTTTCTGATGAGTTATATGCTGGTCAAGTTTATTCAAAACTTGCTTATGAGGTCTGGGATGATTTAAAAGATACATATGATAAGGTTGATGGTTCAGTAGTTTTTAGTTTATATCAAAAAATCAATTCTGTAAGTCAAAATGGTGCTAGTGTTTCCGAATATTATCATAAAATTAACACAATGTGGAAACAATTTGATGCCATGCTTTAGTTACCCACTTGTACTTGCAATGCTTCTACTAAGTTTAATGAATTTAATCAATTAATCAAACTTATGCAGTTCCTGATGGGATTAGATGACATTTATCAACCTGTTGTGACCAATCTGTTGACAAGGGATCCTCTACCCACTATTAAAACTGCTTTTTCAATTATATTTAGAGAGGAATCTCATAGAGGATCAAATAATGTTTCAAAGGTTCCTAATGTTGGTTTTGCTGCTAAGTCAGATAACTTTAATGGTAACAACACAAAATTTAATAAAGGTCCTAATCCAAATCTCAAGTGTTCTCATTGCAATAAGATTGGACACATTGTTGATAAATGTTTGGAATTGCATGGTTATCCTTCTAATTATAGACAAAAACCAAATCAAAGTGGTCAATGGTCTAGGTTTAACAACTCTGCTAGTAATGGTGCAAGTCCTTCTGTGAATAACTGTGTGAGTGATAAAGGTGCTAGTTCCTTGAATTCTTTGACTGCTGACCAGTTTTCAAAATTGCTAGGGTTGCTGAAAGAGAATAAAACAGAGGACACTAATAAGTCCAATGTAGGAGGTAAATGTTTTAACTCCTTTTCCTCATTAGGGTGGTACAAAATTGCCTTCTGTTTTAACTCAAAAAGTTCTTCAATACATAATCTGAATTGGATTATTGATTCTGGTGCAAACCAGCATATGGTTATGACTAGTGAAAATATGTTCAATTTAGTTGATATTTCTGAGTATAATATAATTGTTAAGTGTGACACTTGTACTCCGTAAACACCGCACGATGTAGGACAATATCTTTATCAAAGAAACAATGTGTTTTTGGTCTCAATGTTTGCCTTTTATGTTTGACAACTTCACATTTTGATTTTAAGTTCAATTTCAAGCTTTAAATCGCTTTCTGGAAAGTTATACGCAAACTGATGCATAAGCGTAATTAGTTTAACGCGACAAACACTCCGGAATAGTGACACAGGCTTAAGATACCTTAAATAACTTTTATATAACTTAGAAATAAGTTTTGAAGGCTTTGGTGTGTCAAAAACAAGTTTATTCGATCGTAGGGACTATTTGCGTCAAACTGCGAAAGTCTTCTGATTCGTACTGTATCGAACATTCCAGAACTTTATCATAAGCTAAACATACCCTAAATATCCTTTACATAGCTTAGAAATAGGATTTGAGGGGTTCGGTATGAGAAAATACGCTTATTTGATCAATAGGGACTAAAAGCGTCAAAAAGTGCATAAGTTTGCATTTACGCGCATATCTTACGTTCTGAACATATCCGGACATCCAAAAAATTTTGTAATCATTAAAATATTTTATTTTAGTGATTGGAATGCTAAAATTCCATTCGTCGCGTAATTTGGATCGTTTTTCGCTTCCGTTCGTGTTTCGTCGTAGTTAACTGAATAACGCAACCGTACGACCAAACGAACCGACATCCGAGATAATTTCAAGCATGTTTCAAGTCCCCTATGCTTTAACATCCTTGTAGAGCCTTGAAAATGGGCCAACGGGGTTTAAACGCGTCGAAAATGGCTTAAACATGCTGCAGGGACCATTCTTGCCAGTTTGTGAAAGTTCTGGTTCAGATAGAGGGGTGGTGTCGCGCCACAACAAAAGGGTGGTGCCGTGGTGCGACGCGACGGGTGTGTTTTGACAGAAAACCTGTTTTCAGCAACTAGTTTGAACTTGAGGGTCTTTTATGCAAATTTCTCAATACTATGGTCTGGTTTTAGGCTCCCATTGTATCAAAAACTATGTCCCACAAGTGTAGGGTCAAGATTTAACCTTCTAAACGCTTGGAATGATATCCTCGATCCCAACTTTCTATAAATACCCACTTGCTTCATCCTCATTTCTTCACACTTGATTCAAAAACCTGCTCTAAGTTGGAGTTCTATACTTCACACCTGAGCAATTTGAATCAAATCTTCCTTACTTGGACCCTTTGTAAGCTTTTTTCATGCTTTTATGCTTTTCAAGCATGAAAGTCAAACAGTGTTTGACTTTCTGCTTTGACCATGAATTGGTCAACAAAAAGTTCGTTCGAACTTTGCAACGTGAGCGTAATCATGATAGTTATAGTCCCTTGTGACTATACCTACTGATTACCACATTGATTAGTCGAAGTGACGAGTCAAAGTTTCGGTCAAAATACGTGTTTATGCGTATTTTGCAACGAAGCTATTTTTGGGTATCAAAACACTTTGTTTTGGTATCAAACTTGTTTTCTAACTTAGTTAAACATATTTTAACATGTTTAACTCGTCACTTTTAGTCTAGTGCTTGTTTAGGGTCGTAAGTCAAGCGGTCTAAACCACCGCTTAGACTTTCGAACCCGACCCGTTTGGTCGATCATTAGGATCCGACCAAACACTTTAGGTGACCATAGTTGTATAGGGAATAACCTTTCGAGGTTATACCTTATGGTCACTTCGTTTAGTTAGTTGTATGATAGGTAATTTATATGCCTTAGGAAAATGACCAAAATGCCCTTTTTGCGCATAATTTCATTTTAAGCATATGTAACCAATGTTTTGACACCTAAACTGATTATGCAACATAATTAAACATGTTAGGGCATATAATACTTGTCATAGGGCTAGTTAGACCATCCGAATGCGCTTTCGCGCAAATGACGCGTTAAAGTAGCGTAAACTACCTTAACGGGTCAAAAGCACTTAGGATAGGTTTCAATTCAGAATGTAGGCTTTGTTAAACCATATCATATGAGTTCCAACACTCATTTGGTTTACAATACCTCATTCTATCCGATTCCTTGATTAGTGTCCCGATACACTAACATAGTATCCGATACACTAGGAAACACTTCGACACTTGAACAATCGATCCTTTGAGCTTTGTTATATCATTTGAACAAGACCTATATGCAATCCCAGGCGAGTACATAGTTCCCCTCTTTTACCGTTTTCAAATGTTTTGGGGTGATTCATATGTATAACCGACTTGTTTTCCAAATGTATGGCATATATGTGTTTACTAAGTGCTTTTATGTGTATTATTCTGATTATGCAAATACGATGTTTATCCAAATCCTTAATAGATCTATCTATCTTCATAGTTAGATTCTCATAGGATATTTGAAGTACAGTCTTAGATCTTCCTATCTTCATAGTGAGATTTTTTTAAGAAGTACTTTACGAGGCGATGGTTATGGTTATTGTGTAGATTGTTGGTGATTTAGATAACGAAACTAGAGTAATACAATAAGCACATGGTGGATACGCCGTTGGTACTTCCTATATATAAATGTGCTTATTGTATTACCTTCGTGGCGTTATCCCGAATCACCATTAGGACTTAGGATTTTTTTTGTTATTACCAAAGCATAGTTTGATATGCTATTGTTCTACCAAAGTATAGTTTGATATGCTATTATTCACCAAAGCATAGTTTGATATGCTATTGTTTACCAAAGTATAGTTTGATATGCTATTATTCACCAAAGCATAGTTTGATATGCTATTGTTTACCAAAGTATAGTTTGATATGCTATTGTTTAGCAAAACATAGTTTGATATGCTACCGACTTTGCAATTTACAAACTAAAGTATAATTTGATATACTACCGATGTTTTCATTCTTAAACCAAAGTATACTTGTGATATACTACCAAATCTATTATTTCAGAAACCAAAGTATATTTTGATATACTATCTGTTTAACTATTTCATAACTAAAGTATATTTAAATACTAGTGAGAAGCCCGCACGTTGCGGCGGGGTCGACAATGTGAGGCGAGAAAAAAAATTAAACATTAAACGTTAAGTTTTTAATGGCCACAAGAGACAGTTAAATAGTAGCATGCTACCTTCTATCTAAATTATACCATAACAAAATGTTTGAAATACGATGGTGTAGGGAAGCAAGGGGTTGGGGAAGGGTTAATGGCTTCAATGCCGGCTTGAAGAGATGGTGCATTTACCCCCAATACATGTATATCTGGTGGTCGGGTACTTCAATCCCATTGACCCGGTTAACTTTTACCAAATACTTTTTAAACCCATTTGACCACATTTAAGATCAACACCACCCCCAAACAGGCCCACATAGCAAATTCAATAGTTAATTATAAATACTGCAGTTAAAAAGCAAACATGTAAGGAAAAAATAACAATGTGCTTCAATCAAATCTACAATGAAAAAGTTATCACACATAAACAAAAGTACTAATTACCTCTCGAATTATAATCACTTTCTCAATTTGAGCTTTACTATATAAAATAAATGATCATCTGGATAAAAGGACATGGATATGCATACAAATGAGGTTTCGGCCCTTTTGACCTTGTCTTTTTAGAAATTTTCCATCTGTCTGGTTAAAAGATAAAATATTACTTCATTTGACTCATTTCTTAAGATAATGACCACCTCTAAAATGTCTGGTTAAAAGATAAATTATTACTTCATTTGACTCATTTCTTAATATAACACCACCTCTAAAATAAGGAAGCTAAATCTAAGATATCATCTTAAGAGCATTGGAATTCTTCATGCTTTCACTTTTTTTCCATCTGTAAGATTTTAAAATAAAAAGAAACAAAAGCATTAGTAATGAAAAATAAGAAACACGATCAATAAAATGAATAAAGACATTAAGCAAAGGCAAGTTTCTGTAAATAATTAGTGTCGACATTTCTATAAGACATTAGCTTAGCCAAATGAATATTATACTCAGCAAGGTTCAACAACTCTCTGTGAATTAAGCCGATAGTAATATCTTTGTTAAACTTTCTATCTTCATCGGAATATATTACCTACACAACCCCCGATGTGAGCAATTAGTAATGAAATTCACTGAAAAAGTCAATAACAAACCATTGTAGAGGCTAAGCGAAGAAGAAATGAAATAACGCATACCCAGCTCGTGAGTTGATTGAACACAAGCTTGCTGACATCGCAAATGGCGGTTAACATGGTAAGATGAGCATTAACGTGAGCGCTGTTTGCTGCATTCTCATATAAACCTTGGAAGACCTTCTGAGCTACAGCCAGCGCAGCCTCATCCCGACTAATGCATCTGAGAATCACCCCAGGAACCTTGCCAATAATAGACTGAATTTCAACTTCGTTAGCATCCTTCGCTATCAGAGATTCCAGCTGAAACAACAATCAATTGGTCCGGTAAGCTCTAAATCAAGATTTCCTGAAGTAAACAAAAATGAAAGTGAAATGTTTATGAAGTTATGAACTTCCTCTGAGATAAATTGGTATCTATCCACTGCATCTTTGGTAGTCAATGAAAGTTCTACCGTGGTATTTATAATGCGATCGGAAGTTGAAGACAAAGATTGTGCATGCACTCCCAATTCCTACCAATTAACAGAAAGCATGTTAAGCAATGCAGACACATTACAACCCATCTTGAACTCATGCTAAATAACTTTACTAACTTTGGGAACACTGGAATATTCTGGAACGTGTAGTACAGGAGCTGGTGCCGAAGAAAACAAAGACGGAACAGCCTCAAAGTTGTGAGAACCCATACCGCTGCCCATCGTGCTATGGACCGCAGAACCACTGGAAATATAAAAAAAATTGTAAAAAAGAGGAAAAAAGATAAAACACGAGGATCCAAAATGGAAAGCCGTTTAACGAATCATACCTTAGAAGTTTTACTGAGCTAGGCTCCATCTCCTCGTGACTACAGCATTGATACCAGATGAGAAAATTCCAGGGTTTAGTTGACCTGAAACCGATACTGAACCTATGATATTTTCATCATTGCCAAATTTACCTTCATCATCACTATCCTATTAAACGAATATATACGCAACCAACATAAGTGATGAAAATATTAAGAAAAATAATTACAAAAAAATAGAATAGCCAAAATTGATAACTTGAATTTCAAAATAATGAGACAAACCTGTCGACCGATGTGCTCCATTCCTCAATGAGGACTAAATTCCTCTGCAAGTGACTTCAACTTATTAGCAACAACATTTCTGATAGAGTAAATCTACAACACACAACACTAAGTAAAGATTTCAGATATTTTTTTTTCAGAATCGGCCATCTATATGAAATTAGCAAGATATGAAATAGAATGCTTGAACTTTGTTGGCCAGATATCTCGCCAGAGTGTGACCTAAACCCTAGCTTGGCCGTAAAAATAACACAAAGTTACGGATCAGAAACCCAGATCTAATTCATCATTTTTATAACAAAATCAACAACCCATATCAACATTTTTCTATCAAATCTTAAACACATATCAAATCTTTAACAACCCAGACAAATGCTAGTGCTTATAAACCCTAGAAACACCATATTATCAAAACCTAAACCCAGACTATTTGCAAGCACGTTATGAAACAAACAACATCATATTCAATCACAAAACAAACATCTTTTGAACGACAATTTCCCAAATATTAGCATTTATTATCTTCTACTCAACACGGATGCTTCTGGTGGCAAATTCAACTCGATTGTCGACTTGGATTCAAGATTTATACCTTGATTTGGAGCGCCTACCGGTTGTTCTCGGAGCCAGGAGGTAAGAATCTTCATCGAACTTCATAGATCTGGTGAATCGCTAGAGAGAGAGGGGAGCGGGGAAGCGGCGGTTAAATGGGATTCAACCCACGTCTTCAATTGCATTCAATGCGAAAATGGATTGGACATTCAATTATGAAATTGATTACACACTCCATGATAAAAATTAAAGAATTAAACTTAGTATTTGTAACTGATGATAAAGTCTCAATCATGCAACGTTTCAGTGATGCGAGGAGTCTCAATTTCAATACATGTTCGCTAATGTAGGGTAGAACAAAGGCAAGAATGGAAGACAAGGGCAAATAATTTAGGATTTGAACGGACCATTCACATGCCATCTTAAAAATTGAAAGGAAATTACATTTCTATCCTAGGGAAATGCTTATTATAGTATATAGATACTACTTATCCGATTAATTTCAAAACAGTTTTTAATAACCTTTGATTGGATTTCTAATAACACATTTAACGAGTTTTACGAAGATTTCAACGAGATTACAATGTACAATTTCAAATGACATAAAAACTACTTAGTAATAATCATATTGCCATATACAAAACTATTTGCCACGAGTTTTCATAATCAAGATTATGTATTGCAATACTAAACTTTTGCCATCCTCTGGCTTCAAAATTTATTTCAAATCGACAACTCTCGTAGTTGCCAAAGTATTGCAATTCCAAATATTTTGTCATTAATTTGGCTAACAAAACCTATGTATTCGCCGGCATTTTTATGTTGACTTTATTTTCACATATGTTTCAGGTTATCAATTATTCAAGCATGCAACGCATAGGACTGCATTCAGGGCCTTAGACTTCTTAATCAAAAGACAATTACATGTATTCTTTGTTTGTAAAACGATGTTAATAATATTGAAACAATTTAGTACCAGTAGTTGTGAGCAATTTGTAACGTGACTCCCCGATATTTCCGCCGCGTGTTGTTGTATTACGCGATTGGGGTGTTACATTAAGCATCCAAATGGAACTGATGCTAAAGTCACTAAAATTGGTTGTTTCAAATTATCAGATTCTGTGATTCTAAAAGATGTATGTGTAATCCCTGAATACTGTGTGAATCTCATTTCTGTGTATAAGCTAGCTAAGGACAATAAGCTTAGAGTAATATTTGATGAAAGTACTTGCTATATTCAGGATTTATGCTCAAAGAAAACCCTGGTAACTGGTAGACAAACTGAGAGTTTGTATTTCTGTGGTAACTCTCTTAGTTCTGGTTTTTCTTGTTTGAGTAAGACTGAAAATATAAAGCTCTGGCACTCTAGACTGGGTCATCCTGCTGAACAAGTGTTAAATGTTTTACAAATTAAGTCTGATTCTAATGATATTAAACCTTGTCCACTCAGTGACCATAGCTCAACTAAAGTTGGAGACCTTGTTCACCTAGATATCTGGGGTCCATACAAAGTCACTAGTATAGAAGGGTACACATATTTTTTCACTATTGTTGATGACTTTACCAGATCTGTGTGGGTTTATTTGATGAAATCAAAATATGAAGTTTTTGAAAATATACAAAGTTTTTACAATCTGGTTAAAACTCAATTTGAAGTTAGTATCAAAGTGCTTAGGAGTGATAACGGGCAAGAATTTATTAATTCGCAAATGTCTGCCTTTGTTAAAATGAAGGGAATTATTCATCAAACTTCGTGTACATATACTCCACAACAAAGTGGTGTTGTGGAGAGGAAACATAGACACTTGTTAAACATTGCAAGAGCTTTATTATTTCAGTCTAAAGTTCCTCTTAAATACTGGTCTGAATGTGTGCTCACTGCTTCTTACTTAATTAACAGGCTTCCTTCTTCTGTGTTACATGGTTGTTCACCTTATGAAATGTTGTTTGGTTTTAAACCTTCTCTTGATCACATGAAAGTTTTTGGTTGTCTTTGATTTTTTACTGTTTTAGATAATTCTGATAAACTTGAGGAAAAAGCTGAAAAATGTGTTTTTATAGGGTACTCTAATTTTAAAAAGGGATATAAAGTCTGGAGTCTAGATCAAAAGAAATTAATTTTTTTCTAGGGATGTCAGTTTTCATGAAACTGTGTTTCCCTTTAAAAATGATTCATGCCTTGATCTAAACAATCCAAACAACTAAAATTAATTAAACTTTCTTGATATCTTTGATTTTTCAAGTGATATTGTTGGGATTGAACCCTATTAGAGGAACAGATAATTAAAGCCAAAACTGGATCAGAGCAGTGGATCCAGAATAAGCAGATGTTATGTAATCAAGTCTCTCCCCTTGAAAGTGATTTCAACATCTGACGACCTCCAATCCACTGATCGGTACAACTGCTGACCTACAACTGCTGATCAAGTCAATGACTAATGAAGACTAAAGCCCTGCTGTTCAAACTACTGCTATGAGTCAAGCACTGCTGGATATATCAAGTGCTGCTGGGTTCACATCAGTGGAAGGATTCAGCAGTAGTTAAGTTTGTCTTTATGTAATGTATTGTAATAACAGTTGTTAGCATAGCAGTACTTGTATAGATCAGATGTTAGAGTTTGTTAGGAGGTTAGATGTCACTTTCATGGTGACGTCAGCTAAGATGCCTCAGTGGTTTGTCCGTGCCTATAAATAGAACTGTACCCTGTACTGTTCTATTAGCTCTTCACCATCTTTCTTCCTGTACGAACAAATCATTGTGAGCTCAGGCTGAGGGGGAGTTTGTTGCATACATGCAATTGTAATCGTTGATGAAATAAATTCAATCATTTGGTTCATTGTTGAAAATGTGTGTTCAAAGCAATTCTCCTGTTTGATTGTGAAAAGTTTGTTTCCATTAAATATTCCGCTGCATTTCTCATTCATTGTTCATCTTAATTCAAACGTAAAACACAATCAAAACCAAACTCAGATCCTAACAATTGGTATCAGAGCTCGGACAGTCAAATTTGATTTAACAATCATTTTGACATAAATAGTTCAGCTCACAATCGTTGATACTGATAGTTTGTTTGTTTTGTTGAAAAACAGTGTAAGGTTTAATCACCATCAAAGTTGATTAATCAGTGCCCGTAAAACAACCAGGATGACGTCACAATCACAAGATGATAAGAATAACATTGGCTCTCTCTTTCAAACCACCCATGCTTAAACGTAATGAATACAACATCTGGGAGAGAAGGATGGGTCACATCCTTGCTCAACAGAATACTAGATGTTGGAGATCTGTTGTTTTTGGACCACACGTTCCCATGGTGCCAAGTGCTGAGTATACAAAGAAGTTCGAACCTAAAAAACCTGAAAATTATACTGAAACTGATTTCCAAAACTTTGAACTCGATGCCAAAGCATTTAGCATCATTGCATCTGCATTACCTAATGAAATCTATGCTGGGCTGTTACATTGTAACAGTGCCAAAGAGCTATGGGATGCACTGAAGGAACACTTTGGGGGAACGGAAGAAGTTATTGAAAATAATAGGGAAATTCTGAATCAGCAGTATGAAACCTTTTGTCACATCAAGGGTGAATCATTGACCCAACAGTTTGAGCGATTTAGCTGTCTCATTAGTGAGCTAAGACTTGTTAAAGTTACATTTCCTAATTCAACACAAAATAGCAGGTTTCTTAGATCACTACCTGAAAAATGGGACACAATTGCTTTTGTAACTAGAAATTCAGCTGAGTTCAAAGATCTGACCCTGACCCAACTTCATGGTAGACTCCTGACCTATGAAAGGGAGTTAAACCAGAAAAAGAAGTTGCAAGAGTCTGGCAAAGTTGCTGATGACTATGCATTTGGCAGCACAACTCTTTTTGGTCAGGAAGAATCTGGTAGCAGTAGTAAGGATCAGAGTTTTGATCATTTTATTGATATAACTGCTGGTGGAAATTTTAACAACTCTGATTCTCACTCTGCAAATTATGCTTTTACTGCAAATTGTGAAAACCAGATGTCAGATAACTTGTGTTTTGAACTAAATGATTTGCAACACTTTGATCCCACTGACTTAGAGGAGATGGACATTTTGCATCAATTGGCTTTGCTTAGTGTAAGAACAAGCAAATTCTATAAAAGAACAGGGAGAAAATTCCCAGGGTTACATGGGAATTTAAGAGTGGGGTTGGATAAATCAAAACTGAAGTGTTACAAGTGCAATAGGCTAGGTCATTTTGCTAGGGAATGTAGGAGTCAAACCACTGGTCCAATAATAACTCATCCCAGCTCAAACCCTAGACCACAACATCAAAGTACTGTGCACTATACCCAATATACCCCTGCAGCACATGTTAACACTGCTTACTATGCTGCAACCCCTGTGCCTGTGCATTATGTTCAAACCACTGTTCCACAAATTCAGTATGTTCAAGCCCTTGTCCCTCAGGCACAAGTGCAACCTGTTGCACCTCAACAAGCTGCTCCAACAGTGGTACAACCAGATCAGCAAAGCTTTTTCACCCAAGGCTTTGTTGACTGGAGCAGCATGCCTGATGAGCTTGGTGATGAAAATTTTGCACTCTATGCTTCTAATGATACTTTTAATGATGAATTTTGTTTGATGGCATTAGAGTCAATACCAGAAGGGGTAGAAACTGAAGGTGAACATCTAAGTAATGAAACAGTGGATGAAGTGGCTGAAGCAGTGGTTACTGAAGTTACTGGTGAACTACTGCTGGGAGAAAATTCAGAAACCCTGATTGAACCACTGTCTGACCCCTGGTCCAAAGAAGACAAAGAAGAAGAGGAAGAGAAGAAAACAGATGAGAAAGAAGTTAGAGCTGATGATGAAGGTGATCATCAATGTGATTGTGCCATGATGGCTGCTGCTAAGATATCACCTCAAGTTCTTGAAAAACTATGTTCAGACAAATGCATTATTGCATTTGCTAGCATTAAAGAGGGAAATGAAAACCTTAGGGATAATGTCTTAACTGATGAAGTCAAATTTGAAAAGTCATTAAAGGAACTTAAAAACAAATTGGCTGAAAAAGACAAAGAAATCAGCAGTCTCAAAGAAGAGAGCAAAGCATAACCAAGAACCAACTCCAAACTATGGTAGAAAAATACCAAGTTTGCAAAAAGGAGTTGGAATCCACCCAGATCACTTATGAAAGATGGGTGGAATCTTGCAAAGGTTATGAGGTTATGCTTGAGAAACAACTTGAAAGCAATGTTAAGTTTGGTATAGGATATAGAAAATATGATGATCTTGAAAACACTGCTGTCAAACAAGCTGGTTCAACTGAAATAATACCAACCAACAAGAATGGCCAAGAAGTAAAGATTACTGACAAACTTGGTAACAAAATCACTCTGGAAAGATCATTTATGGGGTCCTCAACATTTGAGGAAATTGAGAAATACCAATTTAAACCCACATGGTCTGATGAGTGTGACATTCTTGAAAATTTCAAACCCATGGATTTCACAACCACTGATGGTGTCACAGCTCCAAAAACAAAGGTCATTCCTATCAAAGACATCCTAACAGTGGTTCAAAACTCTGTTGCTAAGGAGTATGAGAAAAGGAAGAAAAGAGAAAAGATCAAAAACCTGTTTTGTGATTTTTGTGAAAAGAGGAATCATCTAACAAAAGACTGTTTTCATCTAAAAGCATATGATCTAAACAAAACAAGTATCATTGTACCTGCTGAAAGCTGCTCCATCTGTAGTAAAAATAACCACAAAACTCAAGAATGTGTGTATCTTAAGAACTTTGATGTGAAAAAGAATGAGTACACTGCTAAAACATCCTTGAGTCCATCAACATCATCTGTCAAATTCACCAAGAATCAACCACTGTTTGTGCCAGTCCAAACAGCTGTTACAAAACAGCTGAATCAAACATCTGTCCAAAGAGATGTTCAAGTGACTGATGCACCCCCTGCCAACCAATACAGAAGAGGCAAGGGACAACCACCATACCAAAGGATCCCACATGTTTATGAGACCTACAAAAGGCCCTCTAAACCAAGAGTGAACAGGCATCCTTTTGGTTACCAGCAGGTGATTGGTCAAGAACCCCAACAGTGGTTAGAGAAAAACAGTCCTAAAGCTGTCCAAACCCCTGACCTAACCACTGTCCATCCATCTGAACTCATCCCAGACACTGTTGAGACCCCATCCAAAGCCTTATTGGCTTTGGAGACCCTATTGAACTAATCCTTTTACTTCATGTGCAGGGAGCTTCTGCATTCTTAGATCGCCTTTGGTATGTAGATAGTGGAGGCTCCAGGCACATGACAGGATGTAAAGCCCTTCTCAAAGATTTCAAAATCCATGGAGGGGGTGATATATCCTTTGGTAATAATAGTAAAGGGAAAGTTCTGGGGTCTGGTACAGTACAGTCTGGTAATGTAAAATTTGAAAGTGTCAATCTGATAGATAATCTAAAATTCAATCTTCTGAGTGTTTCACAAATGAGTGATAAGGGGTATGGATCATTCTTCACAAAGGAGTGTTGTAGGATTGTTGGACCAGAAATGGTTGAAAAGATTGAAGCAATAATAAAAAATGGAAAAACAAAACTTGTTGCTCAAAGAAGTGGCAATGTTTATGTGGTGGATATGTCAAAAGAGAGTCCCAGAACTGATGCATGTTTGTTCTCAGCTGAATCAAACAAAGAGACAGAATTATGGCACAGGAGATTGGGGCACACAAATCTCAAGACAATCACTGTCATTTCAAAACAAGGTTTAGTAAGAGGTTTACCTCAAAAACTATTCACCTGTCCTGAGCATTGTGTTTCCTGCCTAAAAGGAAAACAACATAAAAGCTCCTACAAATCCATTGATGAGTCCAAAACAACCAAATGTTTGCAAATGCTTCATATGGATTTGTTTGGCCCAGTTAAAGTCACGAGTCTTAAGAAAAAGAGATATTGTTTGGTTATTGTTGATGACTTTTCTAGGTTTACATGGACTTACTTTTTACACTCAAAAGATGAGACTGCAGGCATTCTACAAGACTTTGTGAAACAGGTTGAAAAGCAGTTTGACCTTCCAGTAAAAATCTTCAGAAGTGACAATGGCACAGAGTTCAGGAACAAGGAGTTAGATGATTTCTGTGTGTCAAAAGGAATTGTGAGGCAATACAACATTCCAAGAACACCAGAATAAAATGGGGTTGTTGAAAGAAAGAACAGAACTTTGATTGAGGCTGCTAGAACCATGCTTGCTGATTCAGGTTTGCCATTAACTTTTTGGGCAGAGGCAGTAAACACTGCTTGCTATGTCCAAAACAGAGTTTTAATCAACCCCAGACATCAAAAGATTGCCTATGAACTGCTGTATAAAATAAAGCCATTAATTTCATATTTCAAAGTTTTTGGCTGCCCATGCTTCATTTTAAACTTAAAAGATTCCATCTCAAAGTTTGCAGCCAAAATTGATTGTGGTTATCATCTGGGATACTCAACCACTGCTAAGGCCTACAAAGTGTTTAACACAAGGACCAGATCAGTGGAAGAGACTTTGAATGTTAAGTTCAATGAACTTTCATCAATGAAAATCCCAGCAAACCCTGCAGATTTGTTTGATCTTGATAAGTTCACTTTTGAAAATACTGTTGTCAAGACTAACAGTGCAGGTCCATCAGAGGATTCATCACCAGACTATGGGTATGAGATCATCATTCCTCAACAAAAGTCTGTCACAATAGGAAGAGCAGCAGATGTTCAAAACACCTGTCAAACTTCAACCACTGCTACCTCAACAGTTGTTGATCAAAGTAGCCCATTAACCCCTGCTTCCACATCATCAAACACTGTTGACAAAAGTCCTCAAACAGTGGATCAAAGTCAGCATGTGTCCACACCATTACCTCCTATTCCACCACCTTTTGAAGCCACTGCTGGATCATCAAAGTCACCGGCAGAGGTTAGCTCAGATGATTCACATCCCCACTCAATGCCATTTTTCCATACCAAGGAGATCTTATCTTCTTGAAATCTCATCCACCAGACCAAATCATTGGCAATATCAATGAAGGGGTGCTCACAAGAAGTCAATCCCAAAACATTTGTCTTTTTGCTGGTTTTCTATCTCTCCATCAGCCAGTCAAGTACCAAGAGGCACTAAAAGACAATAGCTGGGTAGAGGCCATGCAAGAGGAGCTCCAACAGTTTAAAAGACAACAAGTTTGGGAGCTTGTACCATTGCCAGAGGGTGTAAGTCCTATTGGCACAAAATGGGTCTTTAAAAATAAAACTGATGAAAGGGGCATTGTTGTTAAGAATACAGCCAGGCTTGTGGTTCAAGGTTTCAGATAAGAAGAGGGCATTGACTATGATGAAACATTTGCCCCCTGTAGCAAGACTTGAAGCCATCAGATTATTTCTGGCCTTTGCTGTCAACCACAACATCAAGGTGTACCAAATGGATATCAAATGTGCATTCCTCTATGGTAAGATTAAAGAGGAACCTCCAGGCTTTGAGGATCCATTTAATCCAAATCATGTCTACAAGCTGAATAAATCTTTATATGGCCTGAAACAAGCACCAAGGGCCTGGTATGAAACTCTTTCCTCCTTTCTAATTTCCATTGGTTTCACAAGAGGTAAGATAGACAAAACATTGTTTCTAAAATGGAGAGGAAAGGATTTGATGATTGTCCAGATTTATGTGGATGACATCATCTTTGGAAGCATATGTAATAAAATGTGTGAAGAGTTTAGACAACTCATGACAGCTGAGTTTGAAATGAGTGCAATGGGTGAACTCTAGTGCTTTCTTGGTCTCCAAGTAAGGCAACTGCAAAATGGCACTTTTATCCATCAAGGCAAATATGCCAAAGAACTTTTAAAGAAATTTGAGATGGATGATTGTAAGCCATGTAGTACACCCATTGCAACCAATAAAGTAGTCATGTCTGATGAGAAGGATGATTTGGTTGATCAAACTTTATATAGAAGCATGATTGGGTCTTTATTGTACCTAACTGCATCTAGGCCAGACATTATGTTTGCAACATGTGTTTGTGCAAGATCCCAATCAGCCCCTAGAAAGTCAAACCTTATTACTGTAATAAGGATATTCAGATACCTAAAAGGTGCTCCCACACTTGGTATCTGGTATCCAGCTGATGGTAAAATTGAGCTTTCAGGTTTCTCAGATAGTGACTTTGCTGGATGTGACAAGACAAGGAAGTCCACTTCAGGAGGGTGCCACTTCCTAGGCAGTTGTTTAGTGTCTTGGCAAAGCAAAAAGCAAGCAGCTGTTTCCACATCCACTGCTGAGGCAGAGTATATAGCTGTTGCAAGTTGTACATCCCAACTGCTTTGGCTTCAAAATCAATTGCTGGATTTTGGTATCATTTCCTTAAAGACACCACTCATGTTGGATAGCCAGGCAGCAGAAAATATCATCAAAAATCCAGTTTCCCATTCAACCACCAAGCACATCGACATCAGACATCACTTTGTGAGGGATTGCTATGAAAAATGTTTGATTTCTCTGCATCATGTTCCAACTAAGGATCAGCTGGCAGATGTGCTAACCAAAGCATTAGACACATCCACCTTTGAAAGCTTGATCTCTAGGATTGACATGCTAAACATGGAATAACAGGCAAAATCCTGTTTTTCTATAAATAGAAGCATTAAAATGTTTTCAGAAAATCAAAAATCCATCCTTAAAAATAGCTAAAAATGAATTTTTCATTAAATCCTTAAAAGTCTGCCATAACCACTGCTTTGTTCAAAAGTCTGTTCTACTAAAAACTCTGTCCACTGCTGAAAGTCAACCCCTGTTTTCTCATTTCTTGATAAGCACTGTTGTTCAAAATCAGTGTTTTATACACTGATGTGCTATCCACTGATAGTAAAAATCACCCACTGCTTTCATTTTTATCATTACAACCACTGGTCTTGTTCCATCAGTGGTTTTCATAAAAGACAACTTGTCCTTCATCTCATCAGGGGTTGGCACGTGGACAGTACATAGCGGTCAGATCTTTTGTAACCGCTGCCACATCAGCATTCACTTTTTCCTTATAAAACCCTTTTCAAAACCCCAAACAGGGTTTCACTGTCGAATCAAATTCATAAAATTCCTTTCTCAAAACAGTTTCCATTTCCCTCTCTCAAATCCTTCAAAACCTTCATCAATCTTCTTCCCCAAAATGACAAAATCAAAGTCATCCGCAGAATCCACTTCAAAATCTTCTCATAAAAAGGCCACTCAAAAGGCTACACCCATCGAAATCCCATACAAAGCACCTCACAATTATCTGGGTCTTTTGACAAAACCAGGCACCACCGATTCATTCGACTCCATCATTGCCACCATGTCTGTATCAAAGTACAAAACTTTGTTAACAGCAAATGCTCCAATTTATCTGCAAACCCAGAGAGAGTTTTGGAAAAATACTACCCTTGAAAAACAAGGAGAAGATGTCATAGCTATTAACTCTTCTCTAATGGGTAAAGCTGTCAAAATTACACCACAATCCATCTCGGAGGTATTTGAACTCAATGATCAGCAAGGTAAAACTTCTTTTCCTAAAAATGAGTTAAAAACTGATTTCCTTGAAAGGGGTTATGCAGAGCAAATAAAAAAGGATACCTTACAAAAAGGTAATTTTCCACCTGCAACAAGATTTTTGTTCCATACTCTGCTTATGTGTGTTTCAAACAAAACCACTTCTTTTAATGAGATACCATTAAAGATTCAAAACCTGGGATATGCTATTCTTCAAGATGAAAATTTAAATTACTCCCAGGAAATCTTTAATGATTTGGTTAAAAATGTTGATAAAAAGCCATTCTTACTTTTTCCAAGATTTCTAAGCTATTATTTTGAAAAGAAATTTGGTAAGGATGATGCTTCTGCAATAAAACAAGGTACATTTTTTCAAATAAACAGCTTAACTGCTGAAACTTTTACAAGAATGTCAACACCTTGCAAAACACAAGCAGAGATGCCTGAGCAGACTTTAGCAACTACCACTGCTCCTCAGGCATCTGCTGCTGAGCCCACTGCTCAAGGTGATCATAACAGCAACACAACTACTTTGAAACCCACACCTAAAATCACCAAAAAGCCAAAATAAAAAACCACCCAAACCTACCAAAAAGGCAACTCTGGAGGATGAGATACCAGAGCAACTGCCTGTGACAGCACAAAAGTCACAAGAAACCACTGCTGCTACTTCCTCACAGCAGTTGGTAGAAATATCTCAACCCATGCCTGAAACTCCTCCTGCTTCTTCTCAAAAAGAACAGGTTGTACAAATAGGGACACCACAATATGATGCTCTGGAATCACTTGCTTCTATCATCCACAGCCCAATGCCCGGGGCAAATTCTCTTTTTACACCCAACCTCACCTCCACAATTCCCCCACCTACAAAATTATTGTTGGATGCTATTGATTTGAATCAGGCACAAACTAGTCCTTCTCACTCACCTGTCAATGAGAACATACTCCAACAAGTGACTAGGTCTGATGTATCATTCATTGCTAACCCACCAACAAGACCTGAGGAGGTTACACCCCTTGAGTTACAAGTAACTCTTGGTGGTAGTCCAAGTGAAGCAACACTACAAGTGCTGAACCCACTGGTTTGCATTTAGACAGTGGTTACATCAATAAGACTTCCTTGGAGGCAATTCCTTCTATAGCACCTCTGATAACCACCAGACACCAGTGAGTTTGTTTTTACCACTGGTACCATCAGAAAGTTATCAAGTGTTGAGGGAAGAAGTCCCCAGTACCAAGACAAAGGGGCATCAGTGGATGACTTTTGGAATACAATTCCTGAGTCAACCACTGTTACAACCACTGTTAGTGGGAAATCAGATGATCCCATTAAGTTGGGTGATGGTTTAAAGTACCTAGAATTGACGAAGAGAATTGACAAACTGGATACCTCTGTTGCAGAAATCAAAGAAATGCTGCAACAGTTGTTGAAAGTTCAAAAGGTGCAACCCACTGCTGTTCCAGCTCAAGCATCTGCTCCACCACAAGCACCTGCTGCAAATGAGGTATGGAATCTATTTCAACCCCTGCTCCAACAACAACAACAACAAATGGCTGATCAGCAGCATGCAATACATGTTCAAATGCTGAGAAACATGATGGAGTCAAGGTTTAAAGACGCTCAAGCTGACATCAAGGCTATAAAGGCCCACATACTAAACACCACTGGCACTGCTCCTCCCACTGTTCTCTTCATTGACAACCCCCTCCAGATAATGCCAAAAAAGCGGAGAAAATCAAGCAGTGGAAGAAGAAGGGAATTGAAGATGGCCTCTATATTGCACCAGAAAAAGAAAATATGACTATAAATATCCCTTTGCCAGATGGTAGTAAGAAGATGGATGTCACCACAAATGCACTTGCTGAAGCAGAAGCAAGTGTAAAAAGGGATAGAGAGGCTAAGGATAAAGCCAGGTGGGAACAAGAGAAGAAAGCTTTCATGGAGCTGAATGCACAGGGTGCTTCTGAACCTATGAATGATGAAAATTCTAAGGATGAAAAGAAGAAGCCCACTAGACAAGTGAGGCAACCCAAACACACCATCCAGACCTACAAAGCATGCCTCCAAACCACCTACTAAAGGCTCCAAACTTCAAACTACAACACAAATAGCTGTTGTAACTCCTGCTGTATCAACAACTGCTGATACTTCAGTAGTTTCAACAACTGCCAGCCAAACACCTGCCATCTCTTCAACACACACTACTTCAACACACACCACAACCACTGCCTTACCACCACCACCACCAAAAATCAATTCACCACCAAAAACAACCTCACCACCATCACCTCCTGCTAAAAAGCAGAAGACATCAGATGTTACAACATCTGTTGTAATGACAACAGTGGTTGAAACACCAGTTGTTTCAACAACTGTTTGTCAGCTACTTTCCACCACTCAAAACACCACCACTGATCTACCCAAAACATCATCAGCCTCTCCTACAATAAAAAGGAGAAGGATTTTTATACCTGATGATTCTCCATCACCACCACCAACATATTCACAATCTCTTTCACTTGTTAATATCCTAAATCCTGTTCCTCTCTCATTAGCTCATGTATAACAACCAATCACTGCCTTCACTCCTGCAGGTTTCCAATATCCTCTTGAACTCATTGCTGTCAGAGAAGAGATCAAATCCTTCTACTATGAGGATGATCCTGCTAAAAGGAAGTTGCCATCAGTTGAAGGATATCCTAGGCCTAACAACATTGAAGAGTACTTGAAAATTAAAGCTCTACAGGCAGAGGATATTGCTAAAAGAAATTCACAAGGAAAAACTGATAAAGAAATTCAAAGGCATTATCAATTTCTGCTCACACAAGTCAGATCATTGGAGCAGTTTGCAAAGAATGTTTGTAAGCAAGTGTCAGAAAGAGCAGATGAGACCCTGAGAAAAGATTACATTGAAAATATCATGGCTTTTAAGAAGTATAAGGGTAAAAATATATGTACAAAGAGTGGACCATTCCTGAGCTTGAAAAAGAAGCAGCCAGGATTCAAGAAATGATTAAGAATAAGGTCAAACACACTCCTCCAGATTGGTCAAAGTACAAGAAAAATGTGCCTGAAAAGACATTGGAGCTGAAGAGAATGAAAGAGGAATTAGTTGCTGCTGATTATGGGTCCAAAAATCAAGTGATGAGATGGAACGAAGACAAAGTCAGGACCACCTACAAAAGGTTGGAGGAATTAAGGAAGAAAAATCCTAAAGTTCCACAAAAACCTGACTACCCTGAAGCAGAGGTTTCAACAAGACCACCAAAGCTGCAAATCAGGAGATCCACTGCTCCAGCTGGTGTTACCATCTATAAAAGAAGACAACAACAGTTGGATACTGAAACAGTGGCATAATTAATGGCAGGAGATGACCTTGTAAAAGAGGGCATTAAGATAATGATAGCTGAAACTCTTGGCCTAAATCAACCTGCAAGCACTGCTCAGTCAGTCATCACAAGGCCAGCATCACCAAACTCCTCATCTAATAAAGATCTCCCAAGAAACCCACCAGACTCAAAAGTACTAAAATGGAAAACTGACAAACAGACCCATGTACTGATAGTGTTCAAGTCTAGTGAAGAAGGGAAGAAAATAATAAGGGAACAAGCACTTGGCCTAAGTCTTGAAGATTTGGAGGATCTCCTTGATCTTCCACTGTGCAGGGATGAAGATGACATAGATGCCTTAGCTTTTGAGTTACAACTCAAAGGGCAAATAAGGGAACTGCTGATAAGGCAATAAAGATCTACCAATAATGAAGAGTTTTGGCATTATCTGTTCCAGGGGGAGATTGTTGGGATTGAACCCTATCAGAGGAACAAATAATTAAAGCCAAAACTGGACCAGAGCAGTGGATCCAGAATAAGCAGATGTTATGTAATCAAGTCTCTCCCCTTGAAAGTGGTTTCAACATCTGACGACCTCTAATCCACTGATCGGTACAACTGCTGACCTAAAACTGCTGATCAAGTCAATGACTAATGAAGACTAAAGCCCTACTGTTCAAACTACTGCTATGAGTCAAGCACTGCTGGATATATCAAGTGCTGCTGGGTTCACATCAGTGGAAGGATTCAGCAGTAGTTAAGTTTGTCTTTATGTAATGTATTGTAATAACAGTTGTTAGCATAGCAGTACTTGTATAGATCAGATGTTAGAGTTTGTTAGGAGGTTAGATGTCACTTTCATGGTGACGTCAGCTAAGATGCCTCAGTGGTTTGTCCGTGCCTATAAATAGAACAGTACCCTGTACTGTTCTATTAGCTCTTCACCATCTTTCTTCCTGTACGAACAAATCATTGTGAGCTCCGGCTGAGGGGGAGTTTGTTGCATACATGCAATTGTAATCGTTGATGAAATAAATTCAATCATTCGGTTCATTGTTGAAAATGTGTGTTCAAAGCAATTCTCCTGTTTGATTGTGAAAAGTTTGTTTCCATTAAATATTCCGCTACATTTCTCATTCATTGTTCATCTTAATTCAAACGTAAAAGACAATCAAAACCAAACTCAGATCCTAACAGATATAAATCCCGATGATGAAGAGAAGGGTTACATTGATTCAACTACTATGACTCAGCAACACAGTGATGAAGTTGAATCAACTGTTGATAGTGATGCTCAGCAGTCATCAGGGACTGATGATATGTTTGGGAGTAATGAGTCTATAGGTGTTGAAATTGGTCCTGTGAGGGCTGAGTCTAGTAGTGCTAATGATGAGTCAAACCTTCCTGAGGGTACTCAACCTACTAGAAGATCTACTAGATATGCTTCTGTTCCTAAAAGATTTGATGACTTTGTTGTTGGCAATGCTAGATATAGCTATAATAAGTTTGTTGATTATTCTAACTTTCCTAGTGAAAATGTTTATCTTGCTGCTAATATTAATAAAATCATTGAACCTTGCACTTATAAAGATGCATTAAAGATAAAAGATGGATTGATACTATGAATGATGAATTGTCTACCTATATAAAAACAATACTTGGGATATTGTTGATCTCCCAAGTGGTAAAAAACATATTGGATGTAAATGGGTGTTTAAAGTAAAATATAAATCTACGGGTGAAATTGATAGGTTTAAGGCTAGGCTTGTTGCAAAAGGGTTTAATCTACGCGAGGGCACCGATTTTGAGGAAACGTTCTCCCCTATTGTTAAAATGGTAACTATGAGGTGTTTTATTAGCCTTTATGTTCAAAATAATTGGCCGCTATATCAACTTGAGGTAAATAATGCCTTTCTTTATGGTAATCTTAGGGAAGAAGCTTATATGACATTACCTGATGGTTTGAATATTGAAAATGTCACACACCGATATTTCCACATATTACCGGTGGGCCCGGCGGGGAGTATCGTGACGTAGTTTATATCATTATTGTCAATACACACAATATAATAGCACAGCGGAAGGCTTGGTGAATAAACTATTACAAACCATAATGTCTGAGTGTTCGACGAAAGAATATACAGACTGGATAGTAATAAGATCCACAGGCGGATCATAAATAAAATACGAGAAACGGAAAAATAACAGACTTCAGGAATCTTAGGGATTTGCAAAACCCTTTTATATGACACCTAATAGCTCCAGTCTATTTACGAGAGGTACTTGTCAATTAATCTTTAGAAGATACATCAGTTGACACTGGTAAATACAATTAACTGACTCTTTTGAAAACATTTATGAAAATTTGATTTAAGTGCACATGGCACAAATCATTTATAACTTGGGACAATTATTTAAATATAATCTTGTATACAGATTTACATGTTTGTCATACAATTGGGGCCGGTTAGAAGCCGGTCATGATTAACTGACTCACCACTTATAGAACCCACAAAGGAGTTATCCCCAACATGTGGGTTTATATGTTATTTAGCATTTGCATCTGTCAGGTGTATGCCTACACCCCCGTGCATTGGTCGTGACCATTTTCAAATGAAATGAGCGGAGGATATCCAGGACATGGTCGAATTAACCCCCAATGTTTATGTTATCAAACAAGACAGATTAAAACGGGTTATGTAAATTTATTAATCACAATCCGATTAAATGATTTCATACCTGACCAAGTGGTATTATTATAATACCATATCCCAAGCCCGTATAAGGGAAAATAAGTTAAAAGTATTTACCTGAGCTTAAAAGTGAAGATAACTAAGCCGTAAATCCTAAAGCTTTATGATGGTACCTTCTACTGGATGCTACTTAATCTGTGTAGAAGGTTTAATAACCTATTAGGATGCTAACGGGCCTTTAGTTAAGTTAAGGACTTAGACCGGCTAGCTAGAAAGAAACTTTACGGTTCAAAACGCTAGATTAAGCGGAGACCGGAATAGAATGTGGTTTAGACCCGACAAGTTTGGATACTTGTATAATATGGGTAAACTAAACAAATTCTGGAATTTGAGGATTTAATGATAAGGTTAAACCCGTTTCGGCTATTTTACGTAAACTAGTCACATAAACCGATCCGAACGCGTAAACGCGTAACGGGTAACCAAATGAATTATATACAGGTCTCAAATGTTATTATGCTTAAAATATGTCAATTCATCAGTAGGATGTTAACATATATGCCCAAAAAGTAATTTAAACCAATTTAAGTCCCATAAGGGCATTTTGGTAATTTCAATGCTTATAAAAGAGATTTTATAATAAACTGAATTTCTGGTCTTTTGTAATCAGTAAAAATATTTAATTTAACTCATTACATCAGTAAGATATTACATATATGTGAGGTTTACCATTTATGGCCAAACTATGCCCCGAAAGGGCATTTTGGTCATTTCACATAGGCTTTTAAGGACATTTTGTGGAAACCTGAGTTCATAACTTATACCTACTGTAATAATATTTAAATTTGTTTAAAAACTCAGTAGGTAACAAGTCTTAGATGTTAAATATGGTTTTAAACCATACTATGCACCCAATTAGTGTAAAACTCGCTAATTGACGATAATCAAGATATTTATGTAAACCTGAGATTTTAATCAGTTTTAAATGCTCAAAATAATTTATTTAATGTATAAAATCAGTAGGAAAAAGTTTGTCATTCAAATCATTTGTTAATCTCATTTTATGCTTAAAAAGGGTATTATCATCATTAACCGAATTACACAAGAACTCTATGTTTTAGACAGATTATAATCTGACCAAAAATACTAAAATTCCTTAAAAATAATATCTTAATAGTAGGTAATGAGTTTTGGTTCAAAATCCAAGTTTAAAGGTGCATTATGCAAGATATCGCAAATTAATTAATAAAAAGCTTCTAATTACGATATCGAGCATAACTTCTATTTGGGACCAAGAACTGATGTCAAATTTTTGGGACAAGTTTAAATATCAGTAGCAAAGGTTTTTGTCCTCTCACATTTCTAAAAATCTCATTTATGTGTCAAAAGGGCATTTACGGCATTTATAAGCATATTTACGAGCATATAATTCAAACCAATAAGGACCAAGCAATATAACTTCAGGAGTTTTACACTACAATATAATATGGTCCTAATGAAAGCTTAAAACGTGGAAGAATTAAGCTTAAACGGGTCAGAACTGAAAGTCAAAGCAAAAGTCAAGCTTTTGCGACTTTCGGTTATAAACTGACCTTAGACTGATAATTGTCGGGTTAGGCCTGATTAAACATGTTCTAATATTAATTACCAAGTCATTAGAATGTTAAAATATAATTTAGAACCTCTATTTTATTAATTTAAATCATTTTTAAACTTTCTGTCTAGTTTGACTTTTTGTCAAACTAGTTTGACCAGACAATTAATTAGTCAAACGAAATAATTAGGAAGTGCCCTTTTAAGGGTTAATCACCTACCTTAATATGGTTCCATAACCACTTTCGTTTCGGTCAGTAGCTGGACCATTTGTGATTAAACCGGGAGTCAAAGCTTAATTACGATATTTTTGACTTTTCGGTTTTTAAACTAATTAAATGGACTAAGCAGGGATTAAAACTCTTACTAATGGTCCTTGCTATCTTTTCTACACTTAAAAGTCTTCTCCTAAGGTTTGCAAGTTCCAGAAGTGTGATTTGAAAGATGTTGCAAATGAAGTGTGCATATGAACTATGAACTAGTTCCCCTTATATACCAATTTCCAAGTGTTTAGATCATCTACAGCTGTTATGGAGGCTCCTAGGATCACCCTAGGTGTCCTAGTGGATTAATAAAACCGACATACAACCCCTAGAATCGATCTGAATGAGGTTAAGGCGGTGCAGCAGCTGAAACCTGCACCTGTCCTCTTTTTTCTGCGTTGGGGACTTCTACGCGGCCCGCGTAGGAGTTCTTTATGGGCTACGCGGCCCGCCTGGAGGTGGGGCTCAGGTTAAACAAGTTTCATTTGTTGGCTGGTTTAGTCCCTGGTCGTTTAAAACCTTATACAACCTCATTTTTTACATGTAAGGCCCTTGTAGTTAATTTGTAGAGGCTCAAGGAAGTATAATCAAACTTCGTTAGGCTCGGTTTCGATAAATAGCACTATAAACACAAGTTTCATCAACCTGACACTTTTCACCCAAAGTCTTGAAAACTTACTTAACGATCTCGAAACTACGTGAAATTTATACCACTTATTCTTGAGAGTATATTTGAATATTTCAAAGCCTCGGATTCGTTAAAAGGTCACTCAGAGGTCAGAATTAACATGTTGACACGTTTAACCCTTGTAGTTTTATAATCTTCCGATTATTTTCACAAACGGCTTCTTATATCCAATTAATCACTCGTTTAAGAATATATTCTTCACGTATGGTCATTCAGAGGAACAAGTTTGGCATGTTGACATTTTTAGTCCCTGTGGTTTTATATTTTCATTGTTTGGCAACTATGGTACTTCAAACTGAATCTTTCACATACCCAGAGTTTAGGACACGTGTCTTTACATAATTGGACACGTTTTTACGTGGTGTTACATCCTCACCCCCTTAAAAGAAATCTCGACCCCGAGATTTTACTGGAATCAGTGAGGGTACTTCTGTCGCATAGTGGACTCAACTTCCCACGTATATTCGGGACCTCTACGGGCATCCCATTTGACCTTTACTATAGGTACGTGTTTTCTTCGGAGCTTTTTCACCTGACGATCCTCGATCGATATTGGTCTTTCAACAAATCTCAGGCTTTCATCAATCTGTACGTCTTTATGAGACATAGCTAACGATTCATCGGCTAGACATTTCTTGAGATTACAGATGTGGAACACATTGTGGATTCCACTCAGCTCCTCAGGTAAGTTTAGCTTATAAGCTACACTGCCGACACATTCAATGATCTTGAATGGTCCAATATATCTAGGGTTTAACTTACCCTTCTTACCAAAACGCATCACACCTTTCCAGGATGATACTTTTAGTAAAACTTTATCGCCCACGTCAAACTTTAGGGGTTTTTGCCTCTTATCAGCATAACTTTTTTGCCTATCCCTTTGTAACGCCCCGCGTTTTCATGACTTTCCTAATTTAGAAATCAAGTCTTAGAAATCTATTTTTAGAAGCTTGCCTCTTGCAAAATTATACTACGTCGTATCGTCGGAAATCTTTTATCTCTATTTTAATTCGTTATAAATATGGTTAACTTTTCATCGTTTAATTAATTAAATTAATTAACCTTACAATTTTAAAAGTTAATTTTTTTATAATCTAGTTAGTCTCGTTAAAGTTCAAAGTTAGTTTAAGATAATGCAAGTTAACCCAGTTAGTTTTGTTGGATTAATCTAGTTAGATAAGCAAGTTAGTATTGTTTAACCTAAGTATATAAGGGTAGTGAAACCCTAGTCTCTCATTTTAATCAGCCGACACCCACACTCTTGTTCCCTTCCAAAAATCCCTAAAACCCCATCTTCTCCAAAACTCACTCCCTGCCTCTTACTTCTCTCTCTCTCTCTCGATTAGATGAGCAAACAACACACAGACCCAATCACCTCTACTCCCTCATCTATCCCTCTGTTAACAACCTCTGCAATTAAATCTTATACACACATATAAAGATCCTTATTCCTCTCAAACAACAACACAGTGTCCTCACCTCACATTCTGATGCTCATAAACCTTTCCCCTTAAACCCCTTGATTCCGAAGAACATCTGACGGCGGCGACCAGAAAAAAGAGAGACGGGATTAACGGCAGCGGCGGCGGCGTTGCCGTCCGACACATTTTTCAATGATGATGATGGCTGTCGTTTTCCGTCGGAGCTCGCCGGCGACGACAACAACATCAGCGAAGGGTTTTTCTGTTGGTTCATCCCAAATACGGGTACGGTTGTTTTCGTTTTCGGGTTCGAGTCGGTCGATTTCAGTTCAACCGGTCCCAGTTCGAGTCTCGATTCAGGCCCGGAGAAGACGACCCGAGACACATGGCTCTTTCTTTTCTGCTCGGTATGCCACCTTTCCTTTCATTTTATTTTTACCTTGTTTGATTCATGAGCAAACCAAAGAAATCAATGGGTGTTGTTTGTCTGTGTGTAACCAGCGAGGGTCTCGGGTTCGATCCCGGCCCTTGACTATTCGCGGACCTTTTTTTTTAAAACAAAGAACCTCTATTACAAAAGCAATAAGTGGTAACCAGTAGTTTATGTATAAAACAAATTTTAAATCAGTTTATAGTCGGGTGCGGGCTCGGTCATACTCAGATTCATGCGGGGGTTTTGTTTGGTTCGGTCAGATTCGGGTCAGATTCGGTTCAGTTTCTGTTCGGGTCAAACTTGGTGAAACCCGGTCAACACACGGTCAAACCGGTTGACTGATCGATACGGGTTAAACTTGAGGCTTGGTTTAAAAATGCGCGAATACTAACTATATTGTTTCATGTTTATTTAATGTATAATCGCGGAATCGAACTAATTGTAATTTTAATTCTTACATAGAAATCATATATTTATACATCATGTTATTGAATTGGTTATTGGATTTTGAATATAATAATCGACACTTTGGTGGTCGGGATCGTCCAAAAACAGAGGAAACTCTGCCCGTTTTTCGTAAAATTCCGTAAAACGAAACGTGTAAGTTTTATAAATCGAAACCTATCAAATTCTATTATTTTTTATAAAATAGATAAACGCGTGTTTATTTTTAACGATACTTCTATAATAATTTCGATAAACTTAATTTATAATTATTACTTAAACTATATAAAAAATATATATATATTTTTTATATATATATTTACATATATATCACTAGATATACTTTAGTATCCACTTCAAATCCACCGTCGTAATCTCGTTTACTCATGCGCCATCGTTTGCCCATATAGGGTGACCTCGGCGTTCCATTCTCCTAATCTTCTCCACTCGTTCTACTTGGATAATCGGAAGACTTAGCAATTATGTGAGTATACTCGTATTTTTCCCCTTTTTGCTTTTACCACTTTTGGGGTGTAACATGTTTACTTATCAAAAACTTACACATGAACTTTTTGCTTAAACACACATGAACATTCCTATAACATGCTTGTATACGTGATTGCTTGATACTTTAAACTTGGGTGAAACTTTATGTGTTGAACTTATCATTAACTTCGTACGAGCCTAACCGTGACATATGTAGCGCTATAGGATTGACGCCCCGCCCGTAGACTTGTGGTTATGTCATGCAGCATCTCGCGTCTCTTTTGGGTTGATTTGTTAGACACATGCCAAATTTATTGTTTATCTTGAATCACATGCTTGCTATGAGGAATTGTTAAAACTTATCTTTTGTTATGTATGTACCAAACTTGTATACTCGCCTTTGCTTTTGCATTGAGTTGTATTTTAAACATGTTACAGGTTGATGATGGCGATGCTATGAAAAGAAGTAGTGTTGATGCCTAGATACACATATAGACGTTTAGGTTTAATATGTTGTATCAATTTTGATTATGTTGTCATGTATTTCCTTTGAACTTGTTGTATTTGAATTTCTTGTAATGTTGACAATTTACTCTATGAAATGAAATCAATTTATTAAATATTGTCACAAATAGCGTTATGATGTCTCTAGCAATCTTCACACTTCGTCTCATCCCGATGTTTCCGCCATTGGTTGGGGTGTGACAGATTGGTATCAGAGCCATAACTATAGGGAATTAGGAAAAGTAGGAATGCTTTAACCTAGTCTATAGTTTTAGAGCTTTATTCTTGTGTATTGCTTGAAACTACTTGCATGCTACTTTACTCGCTTCTCATTTATTCGCTTTGACTTTTAAACATATAAGTCGCTTGTGTGTAAATACTTGAATTGCTATCCTTATGTGTCAATACTTTTCTTACTATGTGTCGATACTTGATTTATTGAGCTGTTCTTTGTGTGTTATTCTCGCCATGCCTTTTATGTGCTTATACTTGTTCGTTATTCCCTTTAACATACGCCTTTTTTCCAAGGCATTTTACTCGATTTTTGTTAAATACGAAAACACTCATATTATACAAACGAGACGAGTTCACCAAAATAGGCGTGAAACCCACAATTTGGTGAAAGACTCTCAATCCACCTATTCTTTTTACACGAAATTCGCCACCAAGTTAGGAGTGAGATCCTCACCTTGATGAAGAATTTCCATTTCAAATTTCAGTGGGCCCTCGTCAAAGTGTCAAAATTAAATTTTGACCCGACGAGTGCCAACCACACTTAGGTTATGAAATCGTCAAGTTAGGGGTGAAACCCGCACCTTGTCGACTAGTTCCGCTCCTTGATTTTCAAAAGTCCCGCCAAGTCTCGAATTTTCGATGGATTGGGAACATGTAGTAACTGGAAGGGTGAGTACCATTAGCCGAGATATCGGCGAGGGTATTCCACCTATTAGGCCAAAGCATGTTTCTCGATTTCAAAAGATCTTTCGACCACTTTGGTTAGTCAATGTTCCGTTTGGAACCATCCAAGTTTTATTCGAGTTTACGCTTTATTATTTTCGATCTTTTGACAAATTTGAATAATTTTTCGAGATTTCATTTCGCGCACACATCATACTCTTACTTTTCATACAATTATATATTATTAGCATGCATGATTTCACGTAATTTTAATTACACTTTTGTAACGAGCAGAGACATATCATCGAGATAGGAGTGATTTCCTTACCTTGACGATTAACTCCGCTTCTTTTCCCATCTTACAACGACCTCACCAACGGATTAGGGGTGATTCCCTTACCTAAGTGATCGTTACCAACACTTTCTTTTAATAGGCTATATTATGTAAACACGATCATGTTTATACCTAAATCATTTATCATGTATTTCAAAATGCTTCATTTATTTAAACGTACCTCTTATTCTATAATCTATTTTCACATCACTCGCATACACAAAAATTTTAAATGTTACCATAAACGTGTGTTCCTTGATTTTTCAAAATTTCACGAAATACTACTTGTCAGCCTAGTCGGCCTAATAAATCCGTTGCCCACAAATTCACCAATCAACGTAAATATTGAAACACGCTCCTCTCACACCATTAAACTAGAGATTTTTATTCTCAATTGAGAATCAAATCAACTTTTTCGCACACACATATAAAATATTACCAATATTATTCAATCATTTACTAAAATTTCTTTTTAAAACCAATGAAATATTTTTCAACAATCACTAAGTTCATGTACCAAATTCATTTTTCTAAGGATCAACTTTTTCACAAAGAAGCTGTAAGTTTCAAAATTTTCTAAAACAAAGTTACTTAAAACGATGCAAACTTATTAATCTCTAGAACTTTTTCAAAACCCCACTCGATACGTCAATTAAATTCAAAACACGTGGCAAGGAAACTTCATAAGAACTGACAAATTTTCAACTTATGTAAACTCTTTTAAAACCGCAGTAGCAATTCCATTCCTTTGCAAAGTACTTTCCACATAACCAATAGACGTTTTATACTCCCTTTACATTCACAAACTAGAGTCTATATTTCGTGACAATCCAATCTATTTTAACTTCATGTTTTGCGCAAACAACTATATATGCATATCATTTTACCCGTTTTAATTGATATCTCACAACAATCTCGCTTGTGTCACCTGTTTTCTTTTCCTTTCATACTCAAAACTTCTTAATCTTTTCGTGTTTGAACTAGTGTATTTCGATTTATACTAATCAACAAAATCATTATTCCTTGCATCCATACTTATACATTTTATGCCTTCACTTATGTTCACACTTACGCATTTTGTTATACTCATGATGCAAATTCATACGTTTTACGTTCATACATACACTCACAATTATACATTTACGTTGTACTTACATTCATGTTTATACTACACTCATATTCATGATTCAGACATTTTATGTTTTCATTTACACTTGTACAACTTTGTTTACACATATATTTTATTCATACTTAAACCTTCACGTTTTACATCTATATTCACGTTCACATTTATGCTCGTACATCTTATTTTCACACTTATACTCGTATTCATACTCATACGCTTTGCGTTTATACTCATACTCATGGTTGTATTCACACTTTATACTCACTTTCATACACGTTATACTTATACTTATGCTCATACTTATATACTACATTCGTACCCGTACGCGAGTGGAATCCAAGGGATTCGCTTACGTGGGTCCCATACATGCTTATACACTACATTCTTATACGTACACATTTTGTTTTCAAATTTATGTATACCCTGATTCATACACAACTAGTACAAGCTATGCGGATCATGTGACGATCAAAATAATCGCGGGTGCACACGGGATTATAGTGATGGGCGTATGAAAACCATAGAGTGTACTATTGTGTATGGTAAGACACGAAACGTAACATGACACCGAATACGAAACGGACGTAATGTGATCAAAACATGGTGGATACGCCGCTGGTACTTCCAATATATAAGTGTTTTCACTATATTACCAAACTTTCGTGAAACGTGCCATGAGAAATTCGGTGTTTTGCAGACCTTTTGGACCTGATACAAACTTTAACAATACACAAACGCATTACTAAACGCGTGATATCCGATTATCCACGACGAGACCTCATTCTTAACACATCGCTTTCGTTTATCTGATACTTATGCTATTCTTATACTCATAATCATTTATTAGATCAATCGTTCACCCTTATACCTTGATTATTCTCTGTTGTCTCAAACTCCAAGGCCTCAATTTTAAACAATCCTCTCGGTTTGCCAAAAACCCTTTCAAGTCTTCCTCTTGAATAAATTTCGGGACAAAATTCCCTAAAGGAGGGGAGACTGTAACGCCCCGTGTTTTCATGACTTTCCTAATTTAGAAATCAAGTCTTAGAAATCTATTTTTAGAAGCTTGCCTCTTGCAAAATTATACTACGTCGTATCGTCGGAAATCTTTTATCTCTATTTTAATTCGTTATAAATATGGTTAACTTTTCATCGTTTAATTAATTAAATTAATTAACCTTACAATTTTAAAAGTTAATTTTTTTTTTATAATCTAGTTAGTCTCGTTAAAGTTCAAAGTTAGTTTAAGATAATGCAAGTTAACCCAGTTAGTTTTGTTGGATTAATCTAGTTAGATAAGCAAGTTAGTATTGTTTAACCTAAGTATATAAGGGTAGTGAAACCCTAGTCTCTCATTTTAATCAGCCGACACCCACACTCTTGTTCCCTTCCAAAAATCCCTAAAACCCCATCTTCTCCAAAACTCACTCCCTGCCTCTTACTTCTCTCTCTCTCTCTCGATTAGATGAGCAAACAACACACAGACCCAATCACCTCTACTCCCTCATCTATCCCTCTGTTAACAACCTCTGCAATTAAATCTTATACTGTTACGACCGCTTATTCATATGAATAAAAACAACAACCTTATCAATTTCAAGACCTTGTAATTAACATTGTTTATAAACTTTTTAACAAAATTTGGGCATGACCTGTCCGTAGAACGAGCATACCCCCTGTTTGTACACATAATAAACATCATCCATCTACGACCCTATTAACATTAAACTACCCAAAACCAAGACAACAAGTTTTCAAGTGTAAGACTCCTAATAAGATGAAACAGAATGACAAGACATAGACCCAAAAAGTATGCATATAAACTAGCGGAAGCGTTCGGTATAACAAGGCATAGACAAGTGCTCGCTCCAAGCTCCGGATCGCCTATAGTGAGGTTTTACCTACATTCAACAACATGGATTTTGAAAGTTAGTCATCATACTAGTTATATAAACCTTTCGTTTTAATTCAATCCATTTATGAACATCCATATTTCTTACGCATTAGACTACCCAAATACTTGGGTTTTGCATAAATACTCTCAATGAGAGTTAAGCATACATAAGACTACCCAAATACTTGGGTTTGGCATAAACACTCTCCATGAGAGTTAAGCATACATATCCAACCCGTTTAACCGGGTTGATTGCTTTCAACATAAAATTCTTCATTCTATCCGTATAACGGATTAAGCTTCTAGCATTTAGCATAGCATACGATACCACTCGTTCAAATCGGGTGGAAGCTTATTCATGATCGACTTGTTCACTAGAACCGGTCGACTTGCATAACTTATCACAATCCTCATAATAGCCAAACCCGCAAGGGATTTGCTAGTTAGTTACTAATCACCGTAACATTTTAACAATATCTAATTATGATGTTATAACAAGATTATAAATAAGGTATTTGTATGCAACGAAACATACCTCGGTCTTGTGATCCTTCCGATTTCTTAGAATTCGAACCTTCTTCCTTCACACCTAGATCAACATGTTTATTCATTCGTTTAGTACCCTAACTTCCATTCCATCACATTTCAATTTACACATAATTATCCTTTCAAGCATTTCATCAAACACCTAGTGTGCGTTACATTAATAAAGCATAGTGTACAAGCATTTAAAGCATGATTTGCTACTTCATCCTATATATGTCATCACTACTCAATCTAATTCTTACAATTCCTTTAATCAATATCAATTTATCTAGCATTCGGGTACTACAAACAGAATTACATGCCAATTACATATATTCATCATTCCTAAAATCTTCACATTCATAACACTAATCTCACAAAGTGGGTTTTTAGAGACTTTCTTTCAATTAACCAAAATCAAGCATGATTTCTACTCTAGGGAGTATCCTTAACATATAAACAACACAAATCATATCACAATTTCATGATTGGGTCGAAACCCTAATTCTACAATTCATCAAATCCATGAATTCGACTTACCACTTGATTGGGTATGGGTAAATGATCGAAATTTCACTACATGCAACTGATAAGGCTTGATTTTTCCTTGTGAATTTGGTGAATTTGGTGAGAACAAGGGTGAACCCTTGTCTTCCTTGGCTCCAGGTCGCTCCACACACGTAGTGTGTGTGTTTGTTTTGAGTTTTTCTTATTTAGCCCTTTCTACTAACTAGTTACATATTTAGTCCTCCCACTTGAGGGAGTATTTAACTTAAGCCTTTTATTTAACTAGTTATCATTAAATCAAAACTTTCCATTAACCAAGTTAATTTCTTTATTTATCATTTACCATAATTTTTGGGGTGTTACATATACACACATATAAAGATCCTTATTCCTCTCAAACAACAACACAGTGTCCTCACCTCACATTCTGATGCTCATAAACCTTTCCCCTTAAACCCCTTGATTCCGAAGAACATCTGACGGCGGCGACCAGACAAAAGAGAGACGGGATTAACGGCAGCGGCGGCGGCGTTGCCGTCCGACACATTTTTCGATGATGATGATGGTTGTCGTTTTCCGTCGGAGCTCGCCGGCGACGACAACAACATCAGCGAAGGGTTTTTCTGTTGGTTCATCCCAAATACGGGTACGGTTGTTTTCGTTTTCGGGTTCGAGTCGGTCGATTTCAGTTCAACCGGTCCCAGTTCGAGTCTCGATTCAGGCCCGGAGAAGACGACCCGAGACACACGGCTCTTTCTTTTCTGCTCGGTATGCCACCTTTCCTTTCATTTTATTTTTACCTTGTTTGATTCATGAGCAAACCAAAGAAATCAATGGGTGTTGTTTGTCTGTGTGTAACCAGCGAGGGTCTCGGGTTCGATCCCGGCCCTTGACTATTCGCGGACCTTTTTTTTTTAAAACAAAGAACCTCTATTACAAAAGCAATAAGTGGTAACCAGTAGTTTATGTATAAAACAAATTTTAAATCAGTTTATAGTCGGGTGCGGGCTCGGTCATACTCAGATTCATGCGGGGGTTTTGTTTTGGTTCGGTCAGATTCGGTTCAGTTTCTGTTCGGGTCAAACTTGGTGAAACCCGGTCAACACACGGTCAAACCGGTTGACTGATCGATACGGGTTAAACTTGAGGCTTGGTTTAAAAATGCGCGAATACTAACTATATTGTTTCATGTTTATTTAATGTATAATCGCGGAATCGAACTAATTGTAATTTTAATTCTTACATAGAAATCATATATTTATACATCATGTTATTGAATTGGTTATTGGATTTTGAATATAATAATCGACACTTTGGTTGTCGGGATCGTCCAAAAACAGAGGAAACTCTGCCCGTTTTTCGTAAAATTCCGTAAAACGAAATGTGTAAGTTTTATAAATCGAAACCTATCAAATTCTATTAATTTTTATAAAATAGATAAATGTGTGTTTATTTTTAACGATACTTCTATAATAATTTCGATAAACTTAATTTATAATTATTACTTAAACTATATAAAATATATATATATATATATTTTTATATATATATTTACATATATATCACTAGATATACTTTAGTATCCACTTCAAATCCACCGTCGTAATTTCGTGTACTCATGCGCCATCGTTTGCCCATATAGGGTGACATCGGCGTTCCATTCTCCTAATCTTCTCCACTCGTTCTACTTGGATAATCGGAAGACTTAGCAATTATGTGAGTATACTCGTATTTTTCCCCTTTTTGCTTTTACCACTTTTGGGGTGTAACATGTTTACTTATCAAAAACTTACACATGAACTTTTTGCTTAAACACACATGAACATTCCTATAACATGCTTGTATACGTGATTGCTTGATACTTTAAACTTGGGTGAAACTTTATGTGTTGAACTTATCATTAACTTCGTACGAGCCTAACCGTGACATATGTAGCGCTATAGGATTGACGCCCCGCCCGTAGACTTGTGGTTATGTCATGCAGCATCTCGCGTCTCTTTTGGGTTGATTTGTTAGACACATGCCAAATTTATTGTTTATCTTGAATCACATGCTTGCTATGAGGAATTGTTAAAACTTATCTTTTGTTATGTATGTACCAAACTTGTATACTCGCCTTTGCTTTTGCATTGAGTTGTATTTTAAACATGTTACAGGTTGATGATGGCGATGCTATGAAAAGAAGTAGTGTTGATGCCTAGATACACATATAGACGTTTAGGTTTAATATGTTGTATCAATTTTGATTATGTTGTCATGTATTTCCTTTGAACTTGTTGTATTTGAATTTCTTGTAATGTTGACAATTTACTCTATGAAATGAAATCAATTTATTAAATATTGTCACAAATAGCGTTATGATGTCTCTAGCAATCTTCACACTTCGTCTCATCCCGATGTTTCCGCCATTGGTTAGGGTGTGACACCCTTGGCAGCTTTCAGGCGATCACAAATTTGGACAATCTTGTCTGTTGTTTCAAGGACTATATCAGGTCCTGATAACTGAGTTTCTCCCACTTCTGCCCAACAAACAGGCGTTCTGCATTTCCTACCATATAATGCCTCAAAAGGCGCAGCCTGAATGCTTGTATGGTAGCTATTGTTAGAGGAGAACTTGATCAAGGGTAGGTGGTCATCCCAACTACCTCCTAAATCAATAAGACATGCTCGAATCATGTCTTCCAAAGTTTGAATTGTACGCTCAATTTGCCCATCTGTCTGAGGATGGTAGGCAGTACTAAAATTCAAACGAGTGCCCAAAGATTGTTGGAAACTTTTCCAAAAGTGAGAGGTGTATCTAGTATCTCTATTAGAGATAATGGACACCAGCACTCCGTGAAGAGATACAATCTCATCCACGTACAATTGGGCTATCTTGTCGGAGCTATGAGTCTCCTTGATGGGTAAGAAATGTGCTGACTTAGTCAGTCTATCAACTATGACCCATATTGTATCATTTCCATGCCTTGTTTTAGGTAACTTAGTTATAAAATCCATGGTTACCATCTCCCACTTCCATGTGGGAAGTTCTGGTTGTTGTAGTAGACCCGATGGCTTTTGATGCTCTGCTTTAATCTGAGCACAGGTCAAGCACTTAGCTACATGGGTGGCAGTAGATTTCTTTAATCCTATCCACCAATAATTAGCTTTCAAGTCCTGATACATTTTATCACCTCCAGGGTGAACTGAGTATTTGGAGTTGTGAACTTCCTGGAGGATTACATCTCGAAGTCCTCCATGACTGGGAACCCAGATTCTTCCATTCAGTCTGAGAATTCCATCCTTGCTAGGTGATAACTGTTCAACAGTTACACCTAACTTTTCATTTGGAAGGTTAACTTCCAAAACAGCATCTTTCTGTGCAGCTAATAGCCTTTCATTCAGGCTATTCTTCAGTTCAATGCTCTTAGCATTAATCCTGATAGGTTTGACTCTCTCCTTTCGGCTTAGAGCATCGGCGACTACATTCGCCTTGCCGGGATGGTAGTGAATTTCACAATCGTAATCATTTAAACTCTCCATCCAGCGGCGCTGTCTCATATTAAGCTCTTTTTGATTAAATAAGTGTTGAAGACTTTTGTGATCCGAATAGATCACACATTTGGTTCCATATAAATAATGTCTCCACAACTTTAATGCGAATACAACGGCACCCAACTCCAAATCATTGGTGGTGTAGTTCTTTTCATGCACCTTTAGTTGTCGTGATGCATAGGCAATCACCTTGCCTCGCTGCCTAAGTACACAACCCATACCGGTATGTGAAGCATCACAGTATATGACAAACTCTTTGATTCCTTCGGGCAATGTCAACACCGGAGCATTGCTTAATTTCTGTTTAAGAATCTCAAAGGATTCTTGTTGTTTTGGACCCCAATCAAATTTTACATTCTTACGGGTCAGAGAAGTCAATGGTGCAGCTATTCTTGAGAAGTTCTCAATGAATCTTCTATAGTATCCAGCTAGACCCAGAAAGCTGCGAATTTCTGTTGGCATCTTCGGTGCTTCCCAATTCATGGTGGCTTCTATCTTGGCGGGATCTACTTGGATACCACGCTCACTAACAACATGTCCAAGGAATTGGACTTCACGAAGCCAGAACTCGCACTTGGAGAATTTAGCATACAACTTCTCCTGTCGAAGCAATCCTAAAATACATCGAAGGTGCTTCTCGTGATCAACTTGGCTACGAGAATAGATAAGTATGTCATCTATGAAGACGATGACAAACTTATCTAAGTATGGTTTGCAGACTCTATTCATGAGGTCCATGAATGCTGCTGGCGCATTAGTGAGCCCAAAAGGCATCACTAAAAACTCGTAGTGTCCATACCTTGTTCTGAATGCTGTCTTTGGTACATCTTCAGTTCTGACCTTAGGTTGATGATACCCAGATCTTAAATCAATCTTCGAGAAATAGCTTGCCCCTTGGAGTTGATCGAATAAGTCGTCGATCCTGGGCAAAGGATAACGATTCTTGATTGTTACTTTATTTAATTCGCGATAATCAATGCATAACCACATTGATCCGTCCTTCTTTTTCACAAACAATATTGGAGCTCCCCAAGACAAAGAGCTGGGTTGAATGAAACCCTTTTCCAGTAAGTCCTCTAATTGAGTCCTGAGCTCTTTCATTTCAGTAGGCGCTAGACGATAAGGAGCTCGTGCAATAGGTGCAGATCCTGGGAGAATGTCTATCCTGAATTCAACTTGCCTATCCGGAGGTAATCCAATTTGTCAGGAAAGACATCAGGATACTTGGAGATAATAGGAATATCTTCAATCTTAGGCTTTGGGTCGTTTACTGACACTTGTGCCATATAGATGACACATCCGCTCTTCAGACACTGCGATACTTTGAGAATGGACACATTGTTGGGCAGACCATACTGTGTATCTCCTTGGATGGTGACGAATTCACCATAAGGGGTTTTGATGATAACTAGTTTTTTTATCGCACGCGATTTAGGCTTGGTTATACGACAACCAATCCATGCCCACAACTATATCAAACCCAGCCAATTTCATTGGCAAGAGGGATAGCGGGATAGAATGATTCTTAATGGATATAAAACATCCATCAAGAAGAGTTGAGGCTGTTTCTAAGGTACCATCAGCAAGCTCTACCACATATTTTATGTCTAGAGTCTTAATAGGAAGATTCAGTAACATACAAAACTTATTGTCTACAAAGGACTTATCAGCTCCTGAATTAAACAAGACTCTGGCATAGTTATTATTGATGAGGAAGGTACCTGTTATGACGTTCTCGTCGTTCACCGCTTCCCTTGCGTTCATCTGAAAAACTCTCGCATTTGTTTTCTTCGCCTCCTCAAGCTTTTTAGCATTCTTGGGGCAATTTGTCTTGATGTGCCTCCTTTCATTGCAACCATAACAGGTTGCGTCCTTGATGTTCTGGCACTCTACAGACTTGTGCCCTTTCTTTTTGCAAATCCCACATGGTTTGGCTTGTGGGTCTTGGTTGCACTTTCCAAAGTGCCTTTTGTTGCAAGTTTTGCACCTGGGCTTGTCACTGGACTGCCCTTTCTTAGAACCAAAGTTCCCTTTGCTTTTCTTGTTTGACTGAGGAGACTTGTCTTCCTCCCTCTTCCTCTTCCCATCATCGGTAGCTTTCTTTGCCCTACTCCTCGCAATATCAAGAGTGAGGGACAAAGATAGATCCACATCAGATCTATAAGTGGCTGGCTTAGAAGCCTTAACATTCCCTTTCACTTCAGGGGCCAAACCACCGATGAAACGCGCAATGCGTTTGTGTTCAGGGGTGACCAAGTATGGTACAAGCCTTGACATCGAATTAAAGCTGGTCACATAGGACCTACAATCCAGATCCTTCATCACCAAGGTGAGGAAGTCAGTTTCAATCCTCTCAACTTCATGTTGAGGACAGTAAGTGTCCTTTACCAAATCAACAAACTTGTTCCTGGAAAGGTTATATAAATGAACCTTTCCAGTGGACTGTACTAACGCTTTCCACCAAGTGAGGGCATCGCCCTTGAAAGACTGAGACACAAATATAACTATGTCTTCCTTCGCACATCCACTGATGTCAATCACATTCTCCATTTCGTCTAACCATTTCATGCAGTCAATTGCTCCCTTTTCTCCTGTAAAATCCCTCAGTTTACAGGAGACGAAGTACTTATAGGTACAACTCTTTTTGTACTTAGGAGCCTGATTTAACATCACTTTTTGAGACTCAGATCTTTGGTTGGATGAATGCTGAGATTCATCCCTTTTTGATGCATGTGATTGTGACAAAGGTTTTGTGTGAGTTTTGGACCGAACATGACTCGGTTCCTTGAATATCTTATCCACCGCTTGAGCAAATGCGGTGTCAATCATGGCTTGCAGTTCAGCGTTTGTAAGATTTATTCTGGTCTCATTATTGTTTTCTTCCCACGGATGGCTGTTTGCTTCATCAGATCCAGCCATGGCTTGGGTACTAAAATTTTACAATAATGGTTTATTTAAATTATACAATAAATCATCACATTAATGATTAGATGGTCATGGTATTATTAAACCACATAGACCATTTTAAGTGATAAATAACAATCAATGGAATATAATTCTTTATATTTATTAGACAGGGGAATATAAATCACATCTGTCAATGTCATAAAAGACATTTTCATTTAGCACAAGGCTCGTCTCGAAGGACATTTAGATAGCGCAGAAGGCTTTGTCACAAGGACGATTAGAATATAACTAATGATCTCTTGGATTAGTGATCTTTTAAGGGTCGAACATAGTTCATCGCCTTATTGACAAGAAGTTTATTTAGTGGAACTATCATTGTCATTTTTACACCTTTGCTTGTAAGCATACATCTCAATTGGATGTTTTAGGTGTATACATCATATTGATGTTTATTAGCCATGATTCATATAGATCATATAGGCTATGAAAGTGACTTGGGAAAGTCCAAGTACATTTGGAAGCTTGTGTGGTTTTTCGTACCACACAACCAGGAATGTTAACATGTTTTCAGATGTTAACAGGGAGTTATTTTCTTAAAAAGGTTGTACCATCATAGCCATTAATATGTTGGCTAGGTTATACCCTTAAGAATTTCTTTCGCAGATCAATTTAAATTTGAAATGATATAGCATGATGATGTAATAAAATACATATTTAAAAATAAAAAATAAACTTCATTAAATCATAAAACTAGTACAATGATGCCCTAAACGGGACTTGAAACAACACACTGCCCGCGCAGGGGCTACAGAAAAAGAAAATAAGTCCACGCAGGGACTTGGTTCAGAAAATAAAAAAAATGTCCTCGTAGGGACTCGATTAAAAGACCATACAAGACAAAATAAACAACTTCCTACTTCTTCTTGCCTTTAATGAGGTTCGCAAGGCCCTTGAGGAAGCTATTATGCTTCTTTTTGGTTTCATCTGCTTCACGCTCAACCCTGTCTAACCTCTGCAGTATTTCTTGGGTTTTCTCCTGTTGAGGAGGAGGAGGTTTCTGGTAAGGTGGGTATTGGTACCCCTGCACCGGATATCCAGTTGAGTAAATTGGTGGGTAAGAAGAAGGATAAAGTGCATTATACTGTGCAGCAGTAAGATATGGATCATGGGTTCCATAATCCGTTGGATATCCAGATGGGTTATACCCAGATGAACCTGGGTATGTTGGTATTGGGTTGTCAAAACCCACTTGTGGTGGTGGTGGTGCATAAGAAACTGGCGGAGGATTGTCTTCTGGCACCACATGCGAGGGTCCACCCATTTGGGTGTCCTCGGGAATAAGAGGGTAAGAACTTGAACCATGAGGGGATGCGATTCGTGGTCCCCCACGCACTGACATTCGCGCATTCCTCCTTCGCCTGGGCGGATCGGGAGGTGGTTGAGGTGGTTGCTGCGGTGGTTCCTCGACAGGAAGAGGTGGAGGAGTGACAGCTTGAAGGTAAGGCTCATTCAAGGGAGGTTGAGACGGGGAGTTGTGATATGAAGGGGTGAATTCCCATTCATTCTTTGACCACCATTCTTTAAATGGATCGGGCCCTTGGTACGGCGATCCTTGATATGGAGAACCGCTCGAGATGCTGATAGGGTGGCCTGGTGTTCCGGTTTGCATTTCTGGGTCAGGGTCGACGTCCATTTCCATCTCCTGAGAGAAGTGATCTTCGGGTCCCAAGGGATTGAAATCAAAAAGATTGTTGACATAGTCGTTCGGATTGAACTGACCTGGGGAATAAATGGAATTGGAGTGATGGAAAGAATGGGAGTGAAGGGAGTGGTGAGATTGGTTCGAATGGTGTGACTCCTGAGAGTGATGGGAATGTTGGGGCTCGTTAGGAATGGGTAGCCCAAAGTATGGAGGGTCGGATGGTGAGGATCCTAGCGAAACAGAATGTCTCGCCGGCTCGAAGTTATGACTCCAATGGTCCCGAGAGTCGGAACTAGAGAAAGTCGCTGACGGGGTACGTCGATGGGAGGGTCCCGCATGGCCCGATGGCCCTCCTCTCATTGGTCCCTTTCCTTTGCCTCTCACATGTGGCGGCATTTTTCAAGAAGTTAACCTGTCAAAACAAGTAAATATATTATAAACAATAAAAGGAAAGTTAAGAATAAATCCTAGGTCATTAGCCTAGACTCGGAAGTCTAAGGAATGTGCTTATTGTGTAATTGAGATTAAACACAAAAGGTTAGTGTTTAATTCACTCAGTGTTGGCTCTGATACCAACCTGTCACACCCCGATATTTCCACATATTACCGGTGGGCCCGGCGGGGAGTATTGTGACGTAGTTTATATCATTATTGTCAATACACACAATATAATAGCACAACGGAAGGCTTGGTGAATAAACTATTACAAACCATAATGTCTGAGTGTTCGACGAAAGAATATACAGACTGGATTGTAATTAGATCCACAGGCGGATCATAAATAAAATACGAGAAACGGAAAAATAACAGACTTCAGGCATCTTAGGGATTTGCAAGACCCTTTTATATGACACCTAATAGCTCCAGTCTATTTACGAGAGGTACCTGTTAATCAATCTTTAGAAGATACGTCAGTTTACACTGGTAAATACAATTAACTGACTCTTTTGAAAACATTTATGAAAATTTGATTTAAGTGCACATGGCACAAATCATTTATAACTTGGGACAATTATTTAAATATAATATTGTATACAGATTTACATGTTTATCATACAATTGGGGCCGGTTGGAAGCCGGTCATGATTAACCGACTCACCACTTATAGAACCCACAAAGGAGTTATCCCCAACATGTGGGTTTATATATTATTTAGCATTTGCATCTGTCAGGTGTATGCCTACACCCCGTGCATAGGTCGTGGCCATTTTCAAATGAAATGAGCCGAGGATATCCAGGACATGGTCGAATTAACCCCCAATGTTTATGTTATCAAACAAGACAGATTAAAACGAGTTATGTAAATTTATTAATCACAATCCGATTAAAAGATTTCATACCCGACCAAGTGGTATTATTATAATACCATATCCCAAGCCCGTATAAGGGAAAATAAGTTAAAAGTATTTACCTGAGCTTAAAAGTGAAGATAACTCAGCCGTAAATCCTAAAGCTTTATGATGGTACCTTCTACTGGATGCTACTAAATATGTGTAGAAGGTTTAATAACCTATTAGGATGCTAACGGGCCTTTAGTTAAGTCAAGGACTTAGACCGGCTAGCTAGAAAGAAACTTTACGGTTTAAAACGCTAGATTAAGCGGAGACCGCAATAGAATGTGGTTTAGACCCGACAAGTTTGGATACTTGTATAATATGGGTAAACTAAACACATTCTGGAATTTGAGGATTTAATGATAAGGTTAAACCCGTTTCGGCTATTTTACGTAAACTAGTCACATAAACCGATCCGAACGCGTAAACGCGTAACGGGTAACCAAATGAATTATATACAGGTATCAAATGTTATTATGCTTAAAATATGTTAATTCATCAGTCGGATGTTAACATATATGCCCAAAAAGTAATTTAAACCAATTTAAGTCCCATAAGGGCATTTTGGTAAATTTAATGCTTATAAAAGAGATTTTATAATAAACTGAAGTTCTAGTCTTTTGTAATCAGTAAAAATATTTAATTTAACTCATTACATCAGTAAGATATTACATATATGTGAGGTTTACCATTTATGGCCAAACTATGCCCCGAAAGGGCATTTTGGTCATTTTACATAGGCTTTTAAGGACATTTTTCGAAACCTGAGTTCATAACTTATACCTACTGTAATAATATTTAAATTTGTTTAAAAACTCAGTAGGTAACAAGTCTTAGATGTTAAATATGGTTTTAAACCATACTATGCACCTAATTAGTGTAAAACTCGCTAATTGACGATAATCAAGATATTTATGTAAACCTGAGATTTTAATCAGTTTTAAATGCTCAAAATAATTTATTTAATGTATAAAATCAGTAGGAAAAAGTTTGGCATTCAAATCATTTGTTAATCTCATTTTATGCTTAAAAAGAGTATTATTGTCATTAACCGAATTACACAAGAACTCTATGTTTTAGACAGATTATAATCTGACCAAAAATTCTAAAATTCCTTAAAAATAATATCTTAACAGTAGATAATGAGTTTTGGTTCAAAATCCAAGTTTAAAGGTGCATTATGCAAGATATCGCAAATTAATTAATAAAAAGCTTCTAATTACGATATCGAGCATAACTTCTATTTGGGACCAAGAACTGATGTCAAATTTTTGGGAAAAGTTTAAATATCAGTAGCAAAGGTTTTTGTCCTCTCACATTTCTCAAAATCTCATTTATGTGTCAAAAGGGCATTTACGGCACTTATAAGCATATTAACAAATACGAGCATATAATTCAAACCAATAAGGACCAAACAATATAACTTCAGGAGGTTACACTACTATATAATATGGTCCCAATGGAAGCTTAAAACGTGGAAGAATTAAGCTTAAACAGGTTAGAACTGAAAGTCAAAGCAAAAGTCAAGCTTTTGCGACTTTCGGTTATAAACTGAGCTTAGACTGATAATTGTCGAGTTAGGCCTGAAAAAACATGTTCTAATATCAATTACTAAGTCATTAGAATGTTAAAATATAATTTAGAACCTCTGTTTTATTAATTTAAATCATTTTTAAACTTTCTGTCCAGTTTGACTTTTTGTCAAACTAGTTTGACCCGACAATTAACTAGTCAAACGAAATAATTAGGAGGTGCCCTTTTAAGGGTTAATCACCTACCTTAATATGGTTCCATAACCACTTTCGTTTCGGTCAATGGCTGGACCATTTGTGATTAAACCGGGAGTCAAAGCTTAATTACGATATGTTTGACTTTTCGGTTTTTAAACTAATTAAATGGACTAAGCAGGGATTAAAACTCTTACTAATGGTCCTTGCTATCTTTTCTACACTTGAAAGTCTTCTCCTAAGGTTTGCAAGCTCAAGAAGTGTGATTTGAAAGATGTTGCAAATGAAGTGTGCATATGAACTATGAACTAGTGCCCGTTATATACCAATTTCCAAGTGTTTAGATCATCTACAGCTGTTATGGAGGCTCCTAGGATCACCCCAGGTGTCCTAGTGGATTAATAAAACCGACATACAGCCCCTAGAATCGATATGAATGAGGTTAAGGCGGTGCAGCAGCTGAAACCTGCACCTGTCCTCTTTTTTCTGCGCTGGGGACTTCTACGCGGCCCGCATAGGAGTTCTTTATGGGCTACGCGGCCCGCCTGGAGGTGGGGCTCAGGTTAAACAAGTTTCATTTGTTGGCTGGTTTAGTCCCTGGTCGTTTAAAACCTTATACAACCTCATTTTTTACATGTAAGGCCCTTGTAGTTAATTTGTAGAGGCTCAAGGAAGTATAATCAAACTTCGTTAGGCTCGGTTTCGATAAATAGCACTATAAACACAAGTTTCATCAACTTGACACTTTTCACCCAAAGTCTTGAAAACTTACTTAACGATCTCGAAACTACGTGAAATTTATACCACTTATTCTTGAGAGTATATTTGAATATTTCGAAGCCTAGGATTCATTAAAAGGTTACTCAGAGGTCAGAATTACATGTTGACACGTTTAACCCTTGTAGTTTTATAATATTCTGATTATTTTCACAAACGGCTTCTTATATCCAATTAATCACTCGTTTAAGAATATATTTTTCACGTATGGTCATTAAGAGGCACAAGTTTGGCATGTTGACATTTTTAGTCCCTGTGGTTTCATATTTTCATCGTTTGGCAACTCTAGTCCTTCAAACTCAATCTTTCACATACCCAGAGTTTAGGACACGTGTCTTTACATAATTGGACACGTTTTTACGTGGTGTTACAGAAAATCAAAATAAAGTATGTAAATTGAATAAGTCTTTATACGGCTTAAATCAAGATCTACGTATGTGGAATGAAAGACTTGTTCAAGTGTTGGTTAAAATTTATTTTGTTCAGTCAAAACGTGATTATTCCATGTTTATTAAGTATGAGAAATCTGTCTTTATTGTTCTTCTGGTTTACGTTGATGATATTGTGCTAACTGGGAACTGTGAAGGGGAGATAAATAAGATTAAGATTATTTTGAAAAATGAGTTTTTAATTAAAGATCTTGGTTTACTAAAGTTTTTCCTTGGAATTGAAGTGATTAAAGTTAATGATGGTGTTAGCCTATCCCAAAGAAAGTATTGTATGGATTTGTTAAATGGATATGGGATGAGTGGAAGTAAACCCACTAGTTGTCCCATAGAACAAAATCATGTTTTGACAAGTTTAACAATGAAGGATTCAAAAACCGTTGATGTTACTCAATATCAAAAACTGACAGGTAACTAATTTACCTATCACATACCAGACCGGACATTGCTTATTTGGTTCATTACTTGTCTCAGTTTATGCATAAGCCAACTTAGGCACATACTCAAATTGCCTTCAAGGTGTTGAGATATTTAAAAGGTGCTCCTGGCACTGGCATTTTGTTTAAAAAGGGCCATACATTTCATTTATCAGCTTTTACAAATTCGGACTGGGCAAAATGTGTTGACAGCAGAAGGTCGGTCACTGGTTTTTGCATATTTCTTGGTGAATCTTTGATTTCTTGGAAAAGCAAGAAACAAATTGTTGTATCAAGATCGTCTGCCGAGGCAGAGTATAGGTCCATGTGTAGTGCTACATGTGAAGTGTTGTGGTTGCTAAACGTTTTAATGGAGCTAAAAGTAGATGTGGATATTCCCGTTGTGTTGAAATGTGATAACAGAGCAGCCTTATCTATTGCCGCCAACCCTGTTTTTCACGACAGAACCAAACATTTTGAAGTTGACTTATTTTTCTTAAGAGAAAAAATTACTTCAGGTTTGGTCAAGACTGTTAAGAGTCAAATCTGAGCATCAGTTGGCATATATGTTCACTAAAGGCCTGTTGCCGAAAGTCCATTCAGAAATGTGTAAGTCTTTAGGACTTAATGATCTCTTTACACATTTAAACGGGGGGGGGGGGGGGGGTGTTACAATACAGTTTAAATGTTCATTTATTTATTATAAAACATGTCCCTTTCTAATCATTTTTTATTGTTTTATTTGTGAGGTTGATGTCTTGGGCTCCTTCCTTGTTCCGGGCTTAAGCTGGAGATGGCTGCCTTGTGTTGGGCTTTTAGCCATTAGAGTTGCTGAGGCCTTTTAGGGCTTCTCCCTTGATTATAAAGACAGAAGGTTCTAGAGCTGGTCATACACACGAGCTCTTCATTCTCTCATTTACATTTCCTTGTCTGCTTGTCTGGTTCCCTGATCTTCACACGTCCATTTGTGAGTCTAGGGTTTATTTCTATCTTGTAAGATCATCCTGTTGGAGATCATTTGATTAACCAGTCAATCTGTGATGACTAGTTCATCTTTTCGTTGTATTTGTTTCTGAGATATCATAATAAATCAGTTTGGTACTTTTGATCCTTGAGTTTTGACACTGTTCATAAATCAACCAACGCAAAAGTTCTGAGAATGCAAATCAAATGGTTGGTTGTGGACAACAGGTTTGAAATCATTTCCATCTAAATGTAACTTAATGTTAATGAAGGAGACAAGGTTTTAATTTGGTGGTCTACTCGAAAGGGGAAGGGCCACTACCCGATTTGGGATCGAGTAGGTGATACTCGCTTGGGTACACCCGTCGTAAATCCCGAGGGTAGTAGCTGGCGGGTAAAGTTTGGGGTGGTGGAACCCGAATGTGAATGCTTTTCAAAGGTCTTTTCGACTGTTTGAATTAAAATAAAATTTATTTTTCAATTAAATAAACTAAAACTTTTGAAATCTCTACTATTCTTATTTAAACCAATCCAATACATCTTTTATAACATTTCAAAATCTCTACCATTTCACAACTTCTATTTAACTACATCCAAATTTGTTTACCACATTTGATGAACAATGGACATCCAAATTTGTTTACCACGTTTGATGAACAATGGAGGTGGTTATTCGTTTCCCATTGAACTGGCGGAACTTTCACACTACCGATGATCAACACATTGTCGTGTAAACCCGTAACGTTCAAACCATTCTACTTCAAACCCATCACCTTCAAACTGTCGATGGTCAACTCGTCGTGGAAACCCTCAACCTTCAAACCTAACACCTACAAACCCACCTCCTCTAGTTTTTGAAGTTTACCGTCCACAACATCCTAACGATTTGACGGTGGAAGAGTTGAATTGGGTATTCGATTCTACCTTTAGTCAACTGCAATTAACAGGAATAAGAATTGGGGAAGGGTCTCCTCCTGCAACGACAAACATTTCTACACCAACAAACCCCAATCTGACACAAGAAGTCTCAACTTGGGCCGAAGGCTACAAAACTGACCCCAAGACGGAATACATACCAAGGTCGGATAAGGAAATGCGTTTTGCAACACCCATCGCCCAAATCCTTCTTGGGTGATTGGTATGTAATTGTGTGTTTAAATGTTTAAAATTTAATTTATCTACTATGTGTGTTTTAATGCTTAATTATTATGTAATATAAAATTTAATTTTTAGGAATGTATTAGTTTGAAATTGTGTGTTGAATGTTTAATTATTTATGTGTTAATTTTATCTTTTATCATTTACTAATTTAAATTTTAATGGTGTAATTTAATAAAAAAACTTAATTTATTTCTAATAAGAAAAAAAAAAAGAAAAAAAAAGGATGAGGGTAGTTTAGGATAATGATGACATCAAATTGAGTAATTTAGGATAGTAAATAAAATAAGTAATGTGGCATTCCTGGATTAGTGGAGGTTAGGGTGATAAAGGGTTTGTGGTCCTTCCACACACAAGATATTTGGTGGGTGACATTAAAAAAAATATATATAGAAGGATAAAATCAAGAACTGCTACATCCTCATGAAGTTAACCCATCAAATTAACATTCTTAAATCAAGTAACTTGATGAAAGCATACACTGTCATTAGGTATCAAATCTTTAGGGTGGATGGTATGGTTGGGGTGAATTAGGGTGTTTGAGTTTTCTCTACCCAATGATATAAAGTCATGTCAACTCCCCCCTTCACTCCCTATTTTTCTACTCAAACACTAGGTATGGTTCAAATACCAACTCAATTAAAAAGTAAAAAATTTTGATTGGTTCTTCTCTCCTCTCTCCTCTCTCTCTCCTCCCTTTGTTCTTCTTCACCTTCGGTGAGTATACACCAAAAAACACTCTCTCTCCTACTCCCCACTCCCCATTCAAACACCCGGTGTGATTCACCGATCGACGAATTCACTCCCCGAATGAAGTCACCGAAACCATACCGACTAACCTTAGAATTGAAAGCTTAGGAGTCAAATCCATAATTTAACCCAAATCACATTGATCTCCCATGCAATTTGCTCAAATATGATTATATGATATATATTTGGTGAACTTTTTAGTTTTACATTTCCTAACTAATTTTTAACACTTTGTTTCTTTTTTTATTTACCGAAGTTTCTTTAAAATTTGCAAGACTTTGTAAAGTGATCTTTTACCATATCTCTTTTCTCTTTATTGATCTTGTGTCTCTTCACTTGATATGTCACTTTTTTTTACCATATCTCTTTTCTCTTTATTGATCTTGTGTCTCTTCACTTGATATGTCACTTTTTTTAGCAAGACTTTTTGCTTACTTTGTTAAACAACTTGAAAGTTTGAAGTTTGAAATCTTATCTTGTCAAGACATCTACGGTCAAGCCATAAATCGGTCGTGCTGCTTTGTTCTTTGTTTCTTTCAAATCAGCTTAATTTAGAGGTGCGATCGTCACATAGCCGATCATTTCATCATGTGAACGTCTATTCTGCATTGTTTTGTATTAATGTTTAATTCCCTAAATTCTAAAAAAAATAGACTCCTTAATTATGATGGACCCATCCTGAGATCCAATAGGAAACAACCAAGTGTTTAAAGAGTCTACACATACTCGATATTTGTTGATGCAACTGAATTTAGACTCTACAAAGTAAATGCGATGAAGTGTCACACCCCAACCGATGGCGGAAACATCGGGGCGTGGCACTAAGCGAAACAGATTGGCCAGAAGTTTCCATAACAACTATAATTACCAATTATTTAAAGCAACATGTCCCATACCATGTCATAAAAGATAACATAATTATTACAGACAAGATCTAGTCAAATTGTTCGGTTCCGACAACTCAGATTTCAAAATACAGTCAATTGTTTATTTGTATCTAGACCTTTCCTAGCCTCGATTTCACACCAAGCTAAGCATATAAGCATCCTAAGCACCTGTCACATACGTTAAAGTAAAAGTCAATACACATAGTGTAAAGGTGAGCATACAAGTTTAACAGATATAATAGAGTTCGAAATCGTTACGCATAACCAGCACGTACACAGTGTAAAATGAGGCATGTTAGTTATCGACATGAACATATCGATACCAATGGCTGCGGGTTGACTGCCCAAGGCAGTTCATAATACACACTCACCACTGTGAGCCATGTAACAAATTGTCCTTAACAACCCCTGAGTAAACAGGTGCTGAGTCCAAACAAATAGTACTATCGTTGCTAAGGCAGGTAGACAGCATTCCATGTCTAAACATAACAAACAACCATTCATTAAGTCACGTATAACATGCGGTAACGGTTAGCATTAAAGTATTGCGTAGTGTGTTCGATGTGATTCAATATAAGTAACGTATATAACGCCCAAAAGTGCGTAAAGCAAAAAGGGTTCGAGTATACTCACTGCGATTGATGGATTGAAGGGAGCGCTTAGAGCGGAAATTAGCCTGATCAGAACGATAGCATAACGATAAGCGGCGCGTAAAATGGAACAAAGTGTCAGTGGGTCAAATAGCAATCCGATCGGGTAGCCGGTCGATCGGGTGACAATCCGCTCAGATGGTCATCCGATCGGGTGACCTTTCGAGTGGATTGTTACTTCGTTTGGGAAGGATATGTTTGTGTATGATGTCTTGACTTTTGAAGTTTTCGTTGTAGCATTTTGAAAACTTAGAAGTATCTCTACCTTTCAGGTCGGTTGATCGGACGGACGTTCGATCGGACGACAATCTGATTGGTTGGATACCTTAGTGAGAACAAATTCACACCAGTTTGTCACTCGATCGGATTGTAGTCCGATCGGGTGGCAATCCGCTGGTATTGCACATGTTTGAAAATTGTTTAAGTGTTGAGTTCAAAACATCACAGGGTCGGATGGTCGGTCGGTCGGGTGGTAACCCGATCGGACGGCAATCCGTTCGGTGCTCAAACTCTTGAAGTTTGTAATAAAAATCAAGTGTGGGGCCAAGGTGCAAGCCGATCGGGTTGCAACCCGATCGGGTGACAATCCGATCGGACAACAGTCCGATCGGGCGGCACTCCGTCCTGGTCAGCCTGATCGTCTTACACTTGGTTGTTTTCGATGGTTTGTAGTTTTATCGAGACGGTGTGACAACGTGCTAATCAACAGAACCCCATCTTGACACAAGTGACCCGATTGAACAGGAATCACCCAAGTTCAACCAGTTAACCGGTTCACAACGGTTGTTCTTGCTTAACCCGAAATCGGTTGTCTCGATGGTAGAACTCAGATATTGAACTAACACATCACCAAGAAGGAGTAAAAGGTGAGAACAAGGTCCGATCCTATCGGTTTTGAGTGCATTGAGTGTAAAAGAGTTGAAAGAAAGTTAGAAACCATCTTTCAATCCTTTTTCACCATAAATATGTTCAGATCTATGCAAGATCTTTGTTTATTTGTGTGGAAATCGTTTAGATCTAAATTGTTCTTGGTGGATTGAAGCCAAAATATGAAGTTCATAAGAACACCATGATGACATCATCCTAGAACACCTCAAATCTAGTGATTTCACGGTTAAAAGTTAAGATTCAAAAGATAGAAGGGTGTAGGAGTGCGTGTAGATGAAGAAAGTACAAGTTTTAGATAGAAAACTTACAAGAATCACGAGAAATCTGGAGAAAAGTGGGGAAGGAGCGCTGGTCGGACGAGATGTTCAGAAATGGTAAGTTTGTGATGTTGACAGGGGTATTTATAGGGTTTCCATAAAAGGAAAGGGGAAGAGAGGGCTGGTCGATCGGGTGGTAACCCGAACGGGTGACTGCTCGATCGAGTGGTACCTCGATCGGGTGGCAGCCCGATCGGGTGGCAGCCCGATCGGGTGGCAGCTCGATCGGCTGGCCACTCGATTGGTGTGCAAGGGGTGATGAGTTTTACTGTTTCGATTGCGAGCGTTGCGATGCGATAGAGTTTCCTAGTCAAATTACTTTTAATCCCAACTACTATATCAACATACAATCATCCTTATTTCATATTCGTTTAGCGTTTGCGATTCGATTGCGATTGAGTTTCGATTGTGTTTCGATTAATCACCACACCTAAACATAATTAAACATGCACAAGTAACACATAAGGCACACACACATAGAACAATATCCAGAACGCGTAATTCGAGTTGCGATTGCGATCGCGATAAAGCGATAAAACATGCGATAAATATCGAATAAACCTCGATTATTAATAAGTACACCACATAATACAACTAACGTAAAGCATAAAATAGACTAAGTACAAGTCAAAGAAGTCAAAACAGGAATTGAGCAAGGAGTGACAGATCGCAATTAGCAATCTTCTCTCCCTTTGACTTCAATCTTGACTTTGACTTCCGAAACACGGGGTGTTACAGCCTCCCCTAGTTGAGGGAATTTCGTCCCGAAATTAGGCCGAAGCCGTAACAAACAACTGCGGGTACTTCGCCTTCATGTCGCTTTCGAGTTCCCAAGTGAACTTTGCGCCTCGTTTACCTTCCCATCGGACCTTCACGATAGGAATGCGCGAGCGTCTGAGCTGCTTGGTTTGGCGATCCATGATTTCGACAGGCTTTTCCACGTAGTGTAGTGTTTCATTTATTTGGAGATCATCAAGAGGTACAATTAAATCATGCTCAGCCAGGCACTTTCGGAGGTTCGAAACATGGAAAGTCGGGTGGACGTTACTAAGTTCCTCCGATAGTTCGAGTCTGTAGGCGACTTTTCCGATCCTTTCCAGAATCTTAAAAGGTCCAACATATCGAGGCGCTAGTTTCCCTTTCTTGCCGAATCTGACCACACCCTTCCAAGGTGATACCTTTAGGAGTACGTAGTCGCCAACGTCAAATTCAAGGGACTTGCATCGTCTATCGGCGTAACTTTTCTGTCGACTCCGAGCTTTCAGAAGATTGTCTCGAATTTAGAGGACTTTGTCAGTCGTTTCTTGCAATAGCTCAGGACCGGTTAATTGAGAGTGCCCGATCTCGTGCCATACAATAGGCGATCGACACTTTCTTCCGTATAAAGCCTCGAACGGTGCCATTTGAATGCTGGAATGATAACTGTTGTTATACTAGAATTCGACTAACGGCAGGTAAGCATCCCAATTACCACCGAAATCTATGACACACGAGAGGAGCATGTCTTCAAGAGTACGTATTGTTCTCTCAGTCTGGCCATCGGTTTGAGGGTGGAATGCGGTACTTAGATTAAGCGTAGTACTGAGAGCCGCTTGAAACATTTCCCACAGACGCGAGGTAAACTGAGCATCACGGTCAGAGATGATGTCGCGAGGCGTCCCATGTCGATAAATGATCTTATCGGTGTAGATTCGGGCTAATCTATCTACCTTGTAGTCTTCCTGTATTGGCAAAAAGTGAGCAGATTTGGTCAAACGGTCAACGACAACCCATATGCTGTCGTGACTTGATGGCGTACGCGGAAGTTTCGTTATGAAGTCCATAGCTATACTCTCCCACTTCCACATAGGGATCGGGGGTTGTTCGAGTAAGCCAGAGGGCCTTTGGTGTTCAGCCTTGACTTTCGAGCAAGTTAGGCACCTTCCGACGTAGAGGGCGATATCCCTTTTCATGCCCGGCCACCAGTACTTGTAGCGAAGGTCCTGGTACATTTTGTCGGCACCGGGATGAATAGAATACCGAGATTTGTGGGCTTCGTCCATCAATATCTGTCGCAAATTGGTCCGCTTAGGGATCCAAATTCAGTCTAGAAAGTGGAATATCCCATTCTACTTATTCACAAGCTGGGCTCCATCGTGATAGATTCTTTCCTTCTTCAAAGTGCGCTCATTAAAACAAACATGCTGGGCTTCACAGATGAGGGTTTCGAGATCGTATTGGGCTTGGATATCATGAATGCTGAGCAGATAGCTTCGTCTGCTAAGGGCGTCGGCAACGACCTTTGCTTTGCCTGGGTGATAACGGATCTCACAGTCATAATCGTTGAGAAGTTCTACCCATCGGCGTTGACGCATATTAAGTTCCTTCTGGTCAAAGATATGTTGTAGGCTCCTATGATCGGTGAAGATCGTACACTTGGTACCATACAAGTAGTGTCGCCAAATCTTTAACGCAAAAACAACTGCGCCTAGATCAAGATCATGGGTTGTATAGTTCTTCTCGTGGATTTTGAGCTGACGAGATGTGTAAGCAATGACCTTGTCCCGTTGCATGAGGACACAACCAAGACCAAGGTTCGAGGCATCACAATAGACAATAAAGTCGTTGTTTCCGTCGGGTAAAGTGAGAACGGGAGCATTGCAAAGCATGTGCTTGAGGGTTTGGAAAGCAGACTCTTGTTCAGTTCCCCAAACAAAAGGCTTGTCTTTATGTGTGAGACCGGTAAGCGGCACAACGATTTTTTAGAATCCTTCGATAAATCGTCGATAATAGCCCGCTAGTCCGAGAAAAGAACGGACTTCAGAAGGGTTCTTAGGTGTAATCCAACTCTTAACTGCTTCAATCTTCGCAGGATCGACGTGAATACCTTGACTATTGACAATGTGACCGAGGAATTGAACCTCCTCCAGCAAAAATTCGCACTTGGAGAACTTGGCATAGAGTCGATTTCCTTGGAGTAGCGCGAGAACCAAACGTAGATGTTGCGCGTGTTCGGCTTTTGACTTGGAATAGATCAAGACATCATCGATGAACACGATGACGAAGCGGTCAAGATAAGGTTTACACACGCGATTCATCAGATCCATGAAAACCGCGGGTGCGTTGGTTAAACCAAAAGGCATAACAACGAACTCATAGTGGCCGTATCGGGTGCGAAAAGCGGTTTTGGGTATATCTTCCTCTTGAATGCGTAACTGGTGATAGCCTGAGCGTAGATCAATCTTGGAGAAACATGTAGCACCTTGTAGCTGATCAAACAAATCGTCGATGCGAGGCAGGGGATAGCGATTCTTGATTGTCCACTTATTCAATTCCCGATAGTCGATGCACATCCGGAACGACCCATCCTTCTTTTTGACGAAAAGGACAGGTGCGCCCCATGGAGAGGTGCTCGGGCGAATGAAGCCTTTATCAAGTAGTTCCTGGAGCTGACTCGAGAGTTCACGCATTTCGGACGGGGCGAGTCGATAAGGAACTCTAGCAATAGGGTTTGCTCCAGGAATGAGGTCGATACGAATGTCGATATCACGACTTGGCAGTAGTCCCGGAAGATCCTCAGGAAAAATGTTAGGAAATTCTCAAACCACAGGAACATCGTTTACTCCTGGCCTACCTTTTTTTTTCCTTCTCCTCTACTACAATGTTAGCCAAGAAAGCTTTGTATTCCTTGCGGAGATACTTGCTAGCTTGGACACATGACATGAGCTTAATACCTTTCGAGGGAGTTTCACCATAAACACATAATACATCACCATTAGCGAGCGCGAAACGAATCATCTTATCAAAGCACACAACTTCAGCATGGTTTTCACGAAGAAAGTCCATGCCCACTATGATGCAAAACTTCCGAGCTGCATCGGGATGAGATTAATTGGGAAGATGTGATTGTTGAGCTCAAGAGTACAATCACGGAGAACAGAATTGACGGCGACGGTTCTTCCGGTGGCGACTTCAACATCGAACGTCAATGGGAGATGGGAGCGCTTACGATTAAGGAGCTTCTTGAATTCAAACGACACAAAATAGTTATCGGCTCCAGTATCAAACAAACACGAAGCATAGATACCATTCACAAGGAACGTACCATTAACCACATTGTTGTCAGCCTAGGCTTGGCGTGCATTGATGTTGAAAGTTCTGGCGCGGGCGGCTTGTTGCTGTTGAGGCTATTGTTGCTGCTGTTGCTGAGGCTGCTGCTGCTAGGGCTCTTGTTTCACAACCCTGTTCGGGCACATGTTTGCGAAGTGGTTGGGATCACCACAAGCGAAGCAGACTCTTGCGTTGACCGCGGGTGCCTGAGCCGCTTGTTGGCCTTGAGGAGCTGGAAGCAGAGCTTGATGAGCAGTGGCTTGAGCTGGTGTTTGGCGGGGACCAGTACGACAGTTAGAAGTGAAGTGGCCGTACATATTGCAGTGCACGCAAAATCGGCAGGCGATACCCACCGGGTGATGATAAGTACATGTTGGGCAGGCAGGGTGGGGACCAGTGTATGCACGCTTTGCAGGTGGTGCATAGATAACTGGAGCTGATCGGTACTGAGATTGCTGCTGGACCGGCACGGCTTGAAGTGGAGCAGCAGTGGTAGTGACAGCACAGTTCTTGTTGCTTGAGCTGCTGTTGTTGTTGTTCTTCTTGCGGCGTGAGGACATTGATGATTAAGCGGCGGCGGTTTCAGTGGATGGTGCGGTGGTAGCTTGATGCAAGTTCTTGGTAGCTTTATCCCAGAAGCCAGCCTTGACTCGCTTTTCGTTGATTTCAGCGGCAAGCAAGTCTCTTCGATTGTTGCTGGCTTTGCGGCATGCACAAAATCTGCAACACAGTCTGGCAGAGCTCGAATGTACTTCTTGATTGTCATGTCGGTAGTCTTGACTTGATCGGGGCAGATGATACTGAGCTGCTTGAAGCGAGCAGTTAGGGCAGAGTTGTCACCATCTTTCTGCTTCAGATGCCAGAATTCATCCTCCAGCTTTTGGCGCTCATGGGGGCAGAACTCTTCGAGCATAACGTTCTTCAACTCGTCCAATGACAGACCATAGGCTGCATCATTTCCGCGCTTGTTCCTCTCAGCCGTCCACCAGTCTAGTGCGCGGGACTGGAAGACACCGGTAGCGTTCAGTGTGCGGAGATTGTCAGGACATCCGCTCTGTCGCAGGGTGACTTCGATCGAGTCGAACCATTGAAACAAGGCCGTAGGGCCATCTTCGCCAGTGAACTCTTTCGGTCCGCATGCCTTGAACTGTTTGAAGCTGAAAGCAGCTTTGGGTGTAGCTTTGGGAGCTTCGGTTCTGGACTCTTCAGACGATTTGCTCACATTCTCGTATATTTCACTCACGATCTGAGGAACAACCTTTGCCACTTGCTTAGCGACGATAGTAGCAAGGCGTTTGTCTCTCTGTTCCTGACGAGTAATTCGTGGGTGACGGGTTCCAGATGACGACATTGTCTGCATCAGATATCGCCATACGGCTCAATCATAACATAATCGAATCTCACCTCACACGTCTAATACTACTAGAGCTCAGGGGTACGATCATGTAAACACGTATGCACATAACCACAGATTCACATAAGCACATAAGCATGTAAGGCACAGAAGCTCAAAAAGCACAGAAGCACATAAAGCACAGAAGCACATAAAGCACAGAAGCACATAAAGCAGTCAGAATACAGAAACCTATCATTCAAAGTCCGCGAGCGTTTGAAAATAGCGATCGCGATTGACATAGCGAGTAGTGTAGCATAAGCGAATATCATAGCAATCATCATGCCTTACGGTGGTTCCTCATGTAGTAGCGATTTGTCAGCGGTTGCGCAGTGTGTTGTGTGTTTAGCAGAAGCAAAAAGGCGTTAGATCGAAACCAACAGTACCTCAAAACATAAAACACATAAAATTCACATAAATCGACACACATCAGAGTCAGCAGTAGCGAGCTCAGAATCGAAACACATAAAAATCGAGAATAGATTGTCTGCGGCTATTTAGACGTTGACTAACCAAAGCAGTTCGACTATCCACAAAGGCCTTCAGTACACACTTTGACCTTCGGGACTGTGCTCTTGCCTCGAATGTGGCCGATCGGCACGCATCCTTCCAGCCATATCGTGACTTCAGGTCATTGGAGTCCGTCAAGACTTAGGTGAGAGTTTGTAAAACAAAATTGGGCGGAATAAGTCGTCAAGGTTTGGGTTTCACCCCTGACTTAACAACTTCGTTCCTGTATTGATAAAAAAAAAGAGAATTATGCGTCAAAGTATGGATTTCACTCCTGATTCAACGCAAATTCTCATGTTTATAGATAAAATGCGGGTTGAAGAAGCAATTTAGTCGAGAGTTTGCGGTTTTCACACCTAGTCTCGGCCTAATCGCTCATTCATTTTTGAAACTAAAGTGCAGTGATAGTGTGGCGTAGGCGAGAATAGCGAGATATATTAGTAAGCTTGTACATAATCCCTGCAGGATATGCACAAGTCGGTATGTTGGTTCCTAACTATAGACTAGGTCCTTTCTAAGACATCGACCCGGACTAGGTCGAGTCTTGCCTAATTCCCTATAGTTATGGCTCTGATACCAATCTGTCACACCCCAACCGATGGCGGAAACATCGGGGCGTGGCACTGAGCGAAACAGATTGTCTAGAAGTTTCCATAATAACTATAATTACCAATTATTTAAAGCAACATGTCCCATACCATGTCATAAAAGATAACATAATTATTACAGACAAGATCTAGTCAAATTGTCCTGTTCCGACAACTCAGATTTCAAAATACAAACATTTGTTTATTTGTTTCTAGACCTTTCCTAGCCTCGATTTCACAGCAAGCTAAGCATATAAGCATCCTAAGCACCTGTCACATACGTTAAAGTAAAAGTCAATAACATAGTGTAAAGGTGAGCATGCAAGTTTAATAGATATAACAGAGTTCGAAATCGTTACGCATAATCAGCACGTACATAGTGTAAAATGAGTCATGTTATTTATCGACATGAACCTATCGATACCAATGGCTGCGGGTTGACTGCCCAAGGCAGTTCGTAATACACACTCACCACTTTGAGCCATGTAACAAATTGTCCTTAACAACCCCTGAGTAAACAGGTGCTGAGTCCAAACAAATAGTACTATTGTTGCTAAGTTAGGTAGACAGCATTCCATGTGTAAACATAACAAACAAGCATTCATTAAGTCACGTATAACATGCGGTAACGGTTAGCGTTAAAGTATTGCGTAGTGTGTTCGATGTGATTCAATATAAGTAACGTATGTAACACCCAAAAGTGCGTAAAGCAAAAAGGGTTCGAGTATACTCACTCTGATTGATGGATTGAAGGGAGCGCTTAGAGCGGAAATTAGCCTGATCAGAACGATAGCATAACGATAAGCGGCGCATAAAATGGGACAAAGTGTCAGTGGGTCGAACAGCAATCCGATTGGATGGCAATCCGATCGGGTGACAATCCGCTCGGATGGTCATCCGATCGGGTGACCTTTCGAGTGGATTGTTACTTCGTTTGGGAAGGATGTGTTTGTGTATGATGGCTTGACTTTTGAAGTTTTCGTTGTAGCATTTTGAAAACTTAGAAGTATCTCTACCTTTCAGGTCGGTTGATCGAACGGACATTCGATCGGACGACAATCCGATTGGTTGGATACCTTAGTGAGAACAAATTCACAGCTGTTTGTCACTCGATCGGATTGTAGTCCGATCGGGTGGCAATCCGCTGGTATTGCACATGTTTGAAAATTGTTTAAGTGTTGAGTTCAAAACATCACAGGGTCGGATGGTCGGTTGATCGGTTGGTAACCCGATCGGACGGCAATCCGTTCGGTGTTCAAACTCTTGAAGTTTGTAATAAAAATAAAGTGTGGGGCCAAGGTGCAAGCCGATCGGGTGGCAACCCGATCAGGTGACAATCCGATCGGACAGCAGCCCGATCGGGCGGCACTCCGTCCTGGTCGGCCTGATCGTCTTACACTTGGTTGTTTTCGATGGTTTGTAGTTTTATCGAGACGGTGTGAAAACGTGCTAATCAACAGAACCCCATCTTGGCACAAGTGACCCGATTGAACAGGAATCACCCAAGTTCAACCAGTTAACCGGTTCACGACGGTTGTTCTTGCTTAACCCGAAATAGGTTGTCTCGTTGGTAGAACTCAGATCTTGAACTAACACATCACCAAGAAGGAGTAGAAGGTGAGAACAAGGTCCGATCCTATCGGTTTTGAGTGCATTGAGTGTAAAAGAGTTGAAAGAAAGTTAGAAACCATCTTTCAATCCTTTTTCACCATGAATATGTTCAGATTTATGCAAGATCTTTGTTTATTTGTGTAGAAATCGTTTAGATCTAAATTGTTCTTGGTGGATTGAAGCCAAAACATGAAGTTCATAAGAACACCATGATGACATCATCCTAGAACACCTCAAATCTAGTGATTTCATGGTTAAAAGTTAAGATTCAAAAGATAGAAGGGTGTAGGAGTGCGTGTAGATGAAGAAAGTACAAGATTTAGATAGAAAACTTACAAGAATCACGAGAAATCTGGAGAAAAGTGGGGAAGGAGCGCTGGTCGGACGAGATGTGCAGAAATGGTAAGTTTGTGATGTTGACAGGGGTATTTATAGGGTTTCCATAAAAGGAAAGGGGAAGAGAGGGCTGGTCGATCGGGTGGTAACCCGATCGGGTGACTGCTCGATCGAGTGGCACCTCGATCGGGTAGCAGCCCGATCGGCTGGCCACTCGATTGGTGTGCAAGGGGTGACGAGTTTTGCTGTTTCGATTGCGATTGCGAGCGTTGCGATGCGATAGAGTTTCCTAGTCAAATTACTTTTAATCTCAACTACTATATCAACATACAATCATCCTTATTTCATATTCGTTTAGCGTTTGCGATTCGATTGCGATTGAGTTTCGATTGCGTTTCGATTAATCACCACACATAAACATAATTAAACATGCACAAGTAACACATAAGGCACACATACACATAGAACAATATCAAGAACGCGTAATTTGAGTTGCGAGTGCGATTGCGATCGCGATAAAGCGATAAAACATGCGATAAATATCGAATAAACCTCGATTATTAATAAGTACACCACATAATACAACTAACGTAAAGCATAAAATAGACTAACTACAAGTCAAAGAAGTCAAAACAGGAATTGAAAAATGAGTGACAGATCACAATTAGCAATCTTGTCTCCCTTTGACTTCAATCTTGACTTTGGCTTTCACTTCCGAAACACGGGGTGTTACATGAAGAGTCTATGAAATTTAGACTCTACATCTAAACTTAGCCGCTTCATTTTATTCCATAGACTCTTCATGATTCAATTTGTAGAGTCTAAATTCAAACGTATCAACAAATATAGAGTATATGATCGCGTTTTTTCCTCTTATATTTTCTAATATGATTTTTAAACGGACATAACCTTTTCATACGCTAATATTTTCTTTAAAAAAATATTACATCAAGTTAAAGAGAATAAATTTAAAAAAAATATTATCATATAAAAAAGCTATGTATAGTTAAAAAATCGTTGAAGAAGATAAAATAAGAAAAGGCTACATAGACTCTTCCTCCTTGTGAAGTTTCTATGTGTAGATGTTTTGTATGGTGATTTTAGGTAAGTGAATATCTATTTTGGAGATTTTCCGAATTTCAAAATCTTAAGTACCTAAGTTCAAGAATTCAAACAAAACAAGAAGAGTTGTTTATCAAAATATAAATCAAGACAAAAAGCAAAGAATCTTATAACAAGATTGAGGCCCAAACGGCCAAACCTGGCTCAGGTCCAACTAAAATCAAATGCTGAAGAACAACAAATCAATAAGTAAATAATATGTTTGTGTGTGTGTGTATATATCTATATTCTATATTATAATCTATTAAGGGAGCTTAGATGATGACCTCAATTTGCATACGTGTCAACCATTGAGGTATGCCACATTGGCCATGGTGATGTCCTAAATCCGATTTATTTATAATATTAATCTGTTTTTTATTTGTTATGAAAATGAAAAAATATTGTTTTTTAGGAGGCAAAATTCAAAATTCAAAATCTTGGCTCCAAATTTAAAATTCAAATCATATCCATATAGTGTGTCTTTTTAATTTCTCAGATCTTTTATCAACTCTCAACTCTCTCTCTAAAACTCGTTTTCTCTCTCTCTAAAATTCACTTTCTCTCTCTCTCTCTCAAATCCAGGAATCCCAAACACCCGATCATGAAACCATATCTGATTTTAAGAGCATACATGATGCGATTAGGAGGCTACAACAGGAAGAAGAGGCGATTACGAAGGCAAAGAAGCCGGTGAAGAAGAAGATGTTGACGGTGGTTGTGGCCTGAATAAAAAGATGACTGCTACAAGGATTGGTTGGGTTTCGCCGGTTGTGATAATGTGACGGTGTGGTTCAAGGAAGCGAGGACAAGGCGGCGGCTAGGGTTTCACCAGCAGCACTTATTCTTATGTTGCTGGTTTGATTATAGAACCTTATCGGTATTATCTAATTACAAAAATCACTTTCAATTTATATCATCATTCATTTTGCAGTTTTTGAGATTCGTACAATTTTCTTCAGGTTTGTTCTCGAATTCCTGCACTCTTTTGTTCAATCTTGCATCAAGATTTTGTTTAACGGTGGTCTTGTGATGGCTTATTACAACAACTAGATGTTTATTCCCTTCTTCAGAAGCTTCATTCAAGGTAGATGTGAGATCAGGGTTTAGATATCTTTTTATTATTTACCAGCAACTTTATATTTTTCTTAATGATTTATGAGTCTGTACATTGCATATTGTGTGCATGGCGTAAGAAATACAACAACCGATCAAAAAGTAGAACAACCGAAGGTTCGATTTGGAGTATTTCAGTATTTCGGTTTGTTCTTGATTACAGCAGATTGACAAAATAAAAACCTTTCCAGTTCATTTTGTTATTTAGGTTTTTTTTAGTTTAAATATGATTGTTCAATTCTTGTGATTGGGCGTTTGATGTCTATATGTTTTAGATTCAGTTTGTTAATTTTTTTTTGTAGTTTGTAAAGTTTTTCGTTTTGTGCGAACTAGGGTTCAATCGAGTTTAATTTGATTCGGTCTGATTCGATTAGGTTTGATTTCATTTTTTGTGACAAATAATTCAATTCGAATGCTCGCTTTTGTTTGATTAGGTCTGATTCGACTTCATTTTTGTCACACTACAATTAAGCATTTTTTTATCAACGTAGGGTTTTTTTATTGCTCGTGTTGTTTGTTGATTTGAACGCAGAAGAAGAATGAAGATGTGTTGCGGTGACGGTTGGATATGGATTGTTTTATTAGGGTTTTGCGTGAAGTTGAGGAAGAAGAAATATGACAGTTGGAATGAAGATGTGCTAAGGGTGTCGACTGATACTGGACATAAGAGATATAGTGCTTAAAGGTACGCATAATATTATCCAATCAATGACTTTTAACAACATTTGTGGAAAATATGTAGCTAATGGGCACCAGATATATTTCCCCTGAACTTGTGATTTTGTGAGATAGGATCGCTCTTTCATCTATATCAGGTACGCACATTGTAGACTACGAACATTGTAGACTGATCTCATTATTTTCACGGTTCATTTGAATACGTAATTATCAGCTAAGAGTTCAGCAAATATGAACAAATGTCATTTTTTTCGGTCTGGTTTTGGAGGTTTTTGTTTATAATTTGTTGTTATTTATGAGTTCAGTGTATACTTTTGTGAGTTTATGTATGTTTTGTTGCTGATTTTCAGCAGAGAAAAAGGCTAAGGCTAATGGGACTCCTGATTCTGGCAACTCTTAGCTAACATTAGCACATACATACGGCTTCAACCAACAGAATTCAGTTGCTAAGCCCTCACCACACTATCACCACTCTTTTTTGGTCAATTGGCCTAAATTGTTTATCACGACAATCATACACAAGCGCAGTTTTTATTACCCAACCCATACCCACATCTATTTATCCAATTACAACGGTCTCAGTTAACACAATATCTTTCCCCTTTCCTCTTTAAAATCCTAAAAGTGAAAGCATGAACTATCCAGGTATGTTTTCTAGATCTTTCATTATGTAATCTAAGATTCCTTTGTTTTTTTCGATTTACTTATTGACTGATTATGGATTCCTAACATATGGGTTAATCTTGTGTTGTATGTATATATCACTACTAGAAAAATTAAAATTTTTGACACCTTTTTCCATAGGAAATTCGTCACAACTCGCGATTTTCTATGAATTTGTGACAAAATGCATATGTAGGAAAACCACTCGTAGGAAACTGGTTTCTTACGCATTTTCTACGCATTTTCCTACTCATTTCTGACAGAAAAGGGCTGTCACAAATTGCTACACATTTTCTACGCATTTTCCTACCCATTTAACAAAAGTTAATTTTTAATTTTTGCTACACAATTGTCAAGAAATTTAATTTTTATATTTTTTCATAGTTTATGACAAATTTCCGACTACCTGTTTACTACGCATTTCTGACGAAATTTAATTTTTATATTTTTTCATAGTTTATGACAAATTTCCGACTACATGTTTACTACGCATTTCTGACGAATTTGTAATAAATAAACTGAAAAAAGAAAAGGTTTTTGGCGATGGATTTTGTGTCACAAACCCTTTAGTAAAAATATGCTTTGTTTAAAGAAAATGTTTTTTTTCTAGTTTTATTCTATTTATAAAACATCCGAGAGATCGGATACAAAAGCAAATAAAACTAAAAACTATACAAATTCAATAGATAGAAATCATAAATTCATACAAATTTACAAACAAAAGATGTATAAAATCTACGAACATAAAGAAAATAAAATTACATATTCATTGGAAGCTTGTTTTGTCTTCATCTCTTCTCTAAAATTACCACTCGTAGGAACCAAACCACTACCACTACTGCCGTCTTTGACCCGAAATCGCGAACCAAAACTTCATCGAACAAGAATTATCTGATCCTTCCTCTTACCTTGTCACCATCCTCGGAAAAACGCGAGAAGGGGGTGCCGTTCAGATCCACCGCCGCCGTCGCTAACGGCGGCGCTGCCGCCTATCTCCGCCACTCTCTCCCTCTGAGCAGTCTCTTTCTCTTCGATGTTCTCTCTTTCTCTCTCTTAAATCTGCAAGATGTGGGGGTTGTCAGAGAACACGTCGACTGGAGAAGCTCACCGGCCGCCGCCGCTTGCTGGCTCCTCTCTGTGGTTGCTGGTTTGAAGTCGAGAAAGAGAGAGAGAGTTCTGATGTTGGTGTGCTTGCAGGTAATCGCCGCCGTCATCACCGATACAGCCATCATCATCAATCATCTGCCGACAGTCGTCGGAATTACGGCCGGCATCCAGCCGATGTGTTTTCATACATGGTGTTTTTGAAGGTATATTTTCCTATTGTTTACCTTCAGTGACTGATGAGGGTTTACAGTTCCTATCGTATAAAACCAGACCGGACTGTAAACTTAATAATACATATTATATTAATACTGCTCAATACATATTTGATTACAAATGAGCTTGCTACCGAACGTACCGGTATCGAAAATCGCTAATATGGCTACCGGTACAGAAAATGTTTAGTATGGTATTGTATGGTACCTTATCGGCACTGGTATTTGAAAGTAAAATTTAGTAAAATATTGATACCATACCGAACTGAAAGTACCGGTATTGAAAACGCCAAATATTGGGTACCGAAAACAATTCGGTACAAATTTAAATATTTAAAATATGGTAATAATAAAACTAGTTAAATATTTAAATATAGTAATAAATTTTCCGTAACAAATGCATAGCAAGTTGCTACGCTTTTCCTACGCAGTAATTAATAATAAAACTGATCAAACATTAAAATATAATTTAAGTATAATAATAAATGTTTCGTCACAAATGCGTCACAAGTTGCTACACATTTCAGACGCAATAATTAATAATAATATTAGTTAAACATTTAAAATATGATCTGAATATAATAATAAATGTTTTGTCAAAAATGCGTAACAAGTTGCTACGCATTTCTGACGCAACAATTAATATTTAAATGAATTCAATATATAAATATAATTCCAACAAATAAATAATAGTTTCATCGGAAATGCGTAGCAAGTTACTACGCATTTTCGACGCAATAGTTAATAACAACAATAATTAAACTTTAAATATAAATCAAATACAAATATAATGCTTCCGTCATAAGTGCGTAGCAAGTTGCTACGCATTTCTGACGCAATACTTAGAATTAGTATTTCTGTCGCTATTGCGTCACAAATTGGCCAAAAAAATCAAGGCTTTCTTTCTGTAGGAAATGCGTAGTAAATGTGTTAGAATTTGTGACACATTTTTTTGCGTAGGAAAATTCTGTAGCAAAATGACCACTTTTCTAGTAGTGTATGTACGTATGTTTGATTACATTTATACACACACATATGTGTGTATGTTATTGAAATAGATTTGGAAATTGTGGTGATTGAATATAAAAAAAGGTTAAACTGCACTTCATATTGTTGTAAAATGGTTGGTTATTGCTATTATGGATGATTTATTGGTTGCGGATCACTCCAGAGTGGTGTTATTTGCAGGGCAAGCTTTAGGAATGCAGAATCTTATATACGGGTTATGTCCTTAGGATTCCATCTATTGAACACATATCATATCGAACTCTAAATATTTGTTCAGATTTGAGGCAAGTTGCTGTTGTTTTGAAGTTTTAAAAAGGGTATAATCTATGCTGCAACTTATAATATGGCTACCTATTAATATAAAATTAGCCTGATATCCAGAATATGAAACCTACTGCTTATATTATAAATTAGGTAAGACAGTTCATTAGGTTTTTTGTTTAATTTGGATGAAATTTTGTTACCACACATTTTGAATTCTGAATTTACTATCTAAATCATCTTCTTTTCTTTAGTTCAGTTCATGTTAGACTTATTGTTGTTTTCTAGGTAATCGGTTAAGGTTATTGTCACTCACAACAAGGTCAGTTTTCTTCTATATTTAAATTTAATTTCATCAATGCATGCTTTCTCTCCAATCATTGTCTCTATGCATACCATTTTTTTAGATCCACATTTTTTATCTTTCATATTTGTATGCTAATGTGCAGTTATGAGCTGGCTACATCTACATTTGATTATCACGTTTTTTAGCTTCTCTGTCTCCCATCAGCTTCGAGTAACTTTTATTTTGCTTTTATCTTGCATACAGTTTTTTAGATCGATGACAAGCATGAATCTCATAGGTATACTTTTTTGGTTTCAATTGTTACTATAGGTGTATCGATATATAATTTTTTTGTTGATTTATATGCAAGACCCTCTTTAACTTCTCATGATTGTAGATTTGTGTTATTCTCGAAGTAATTAATTTCTAATCTCTATTTATTTCATTTTTAAATCATTTTTGAAGGTCACTTTGCAAAAAATGGCCAGAATCCTAACCCCGAGGGGAGTGGAACTCCTCTGCAATCTCCAAGACAAGCGAATCACGACAGTACAGACGAGGCTGGCGATGACGACAACCAATATTCGAAAAAAAGGTGATAAGATTGGAGGAAGTCCATCCTTTAATATTATTGGTACCGCTAAGTTGCTAATATTCAGTAAATTTTTATTATGATTAGGCGAACAGATTTCGGTACCCTTGATATAACTCCAGTAATTAAGCCTATTCGTGAGCCACGTGTAGTCGTCCAAACTACTAGTGAGGTTGATATAGTGGATGATGATATCGTTGGCGTAAGTATGGCCAGAAAGTTGTGCGGGGCAATCCTAATCCTAGGTATGTATTCATTTCATAATTAAATAAATATAATACAAAAAAGTTGACTACAGCTGCTGATTTTTTGCGCAGCGTCTCTCAGCTGTATATAGTGCCTTTTATTCGCCATGAGGAACAAGTAACCAATCTTATATAGCCAAGTAACCTCCTTTAATGCTTACTGAGTTCAACACACTACTAGAAAATACACTCCTCTTGACACGCGAACAATGACACGCACATATTTTATGACATTAAAAAGCGTATGTCAAGAAAAAAATGTCATGGTTTATAAAATTTAATAAATCTATGACATTCTTTTTTGTGTGTCATGTTTTTAGCGTCATAAAAAAACAAGATTCATCTTGACACGCAAACAATGACACACACTCATTTTATGACATTCGAAAGTGCCTGTCAAGAAAGAAAATGTCATGGTTTTACAAAATTCAATATATTTATGACACACTTTTTTGTGTGTCATTCTTTTAGCGTCATAAAAAAACAAGATCTATCTTGACACGCGAATAATGACACGCGCATGCGTGTCAAGAAAAAAATGTCATGGTTGTACAAAATTTAATAAACTTATGTATCTATTTACTGGATTGTATTTTGATTTATGTTTGTACAAAATCTAATAAATTTAATATGACATAATAAAAGCCTTTCACGCGACATTAAAAGCTATTCACGCTCAGTATGGTCCATTTAAGACATGTATTATATGTTATTACCAGTTATAACCTAATATGACTTGCTATAACCGGATATAACACTTTAAAACATAACATGACATAATAAATCTCAACATGGCCGATTAAGAGTTATGAAGGCCTAAAATTGTCCATTAAGAAGCATGCGATCTCTTATTGCCAATTATGGTCTAACATGATTAGCTACAACCCAATATAACCCATTAAAACCCAATATGACATAATAATGCCGGCCATGGTTTACTGGTAGCCATCATGCCTATTAAGGCCTAATACGACCCATTAAGACGTATGTGATCTATTATTGTCTATTATGATCTAACATGTCCCACTACAACATGATGCAACTCTTTATAGCCTAATGTATATCATAACAAAGCATATCATGATCCATTAAAAAATGTATGATATATTATTGTCTATAATTGGGTAACATCATCCAATATAACATAGGCAACCCTTTAAAGCAAAAAATAATATAATTAAGCTCATTAATGGTTCACTAAGAGTTATCACATGAATATAAAACCCAAATTTGGTGTATTAAAACATGTGTAATATATTATTTCTCATCGTCGTATAATGTGACTAACTACAATCCGATGTAATCCATTAAGGCCTAATATGATTATGAGTGTGAACGCGCCAAGGTGATTGTGAGCTACTTGAAATCTTCTCATTAAAACCTCGAATCGATTCGAGCTTGAGACTAGAAAAAATGTTGTTTAATTAACTATACCGATCCTAAGCCGGCTCGCAAGTCTAATCAAGCCTTATATTTATATAACTTTTATTTCATAAATGAAATGTATATCTAAATAGGATGATTATTATATATAAAATTATACAAAAAAAACATTAAATAGTATATATCATGGTATATATTTAAATTATATAAAACATATAAAAAGTATTAGTAGTTTATATAAACTAATTATTAAATAATAGACTAGTCGAGCCTAAACCGAGCTCGAGCTTTAGGTGCTGAGTTCAAATCAAACCAAGCTTTAGCTTTAACTATCGTAAGTTAAACGGGCTCGGGTTCTGCTCGACTCGACTCCTATTTGTTTTAAAATCCGATTAGGATCAATAAATCTAACTACTTTTATTTAAAGTTACAAAACAATGTTTTAAAATCCGGTTTACCGTACCAGAATTGGCTCAAAAACGGTTTAACCGGTTCTACCGGTACAACCAGCCGGTTTGAACTGGTTTTTAAAACATTGTTACAAAGTATTTGTTTTTAGAGTTAATGTCATTTTAGTCCCTGTGGTTTGAGACATTTTGCCAGTTTAGTCCAAAGGTTTCATTTTTTATCTTTGGGTCCAAAAAGGTTTCACTGTTGCCATTTTAGTCCACTGGGTTAACTTCATCCATTTTTTCTGTCTATGAGAAGGGCAATTCGGTCATTTTATATGGCGGAATTGCCCTTTTAGTTAACAGAATTATATATAAAATGACCGAATTGCCATTCTCGTTAACAGAAAAAATGGTTGAAGTTAACCTAGTGGACTAAAATGGCAACGGTGAAACCTTTTTGGATCCATAGGTGAAAAATAAAACCTTGGACTAAACTGACAAAATGGCCCAAACCACATAGACTAAAATGACATTTAACTCTTGTTTTTAAATTAAAGAGTAAAATGCCATTTTGGTCCCTGTGGTTTGGGCACTTTTGCCATTTTAGTCCAAATCTCAAACTTTTTAAATCTGGGTCCCTGTGGTTTCACTTTTATTGCCATTTTAGACCAAAATTAAGAGTAAACTGCCATTTTGGTCCCTGTGGTTTCACTTTTATTGTCATTTTAGTCCAAATCTCAAACTTTTTGGAACAGTCAAAAAAATGGGGTTTTTGAATTTTGGACTAAAATGGCAATAAAGATGAAACCACAGGGACCCAGATTTAAAAAGTTTGAGATTTGGACTAAAATGGCAAAAGTGCCCAAACCACAGGGACCAAAATGACAGTTTACTCTAAATTAAATTTCATAACTACTTAAAATTATCTTCATTAAATTTCGTTTCCCTCAAAATTCAAAAACCCCCTAAAAATGTATTTTCCCTCCTTTAGTCAAATGAGCTTCCTTAAAAATTTTTATATTCCCTCCCAACAATTCTAATTCTCCCACTTATCTTTCTCTAATTCCATTGGTTTCTCCATGAAGATCATCTCATCTGCCCTCCTACGAAGGAAGAAAGATGAAAGCTAATCAACAAGTCTTTTTTATTTAGTTTGTTTCTCTCTCTCTCTTGGCCCTTTAATTGCTGTATCAATCTATCTATATAATTTGAAATGGTGAACCACCAAAACCTAAGGCCGAATTTTAACCATAATCATGAGGGATCGTCATCAGGTTTATTTCAATTGGTTTCTTCACATAACATATGGTTTCATCTCTCCGCAGTTGGCTCTCACGATTAACGGTTCACAATGTACAAGTATCATGTTCAGGTATCGATTTATGAGACTTTTAACTGTTAACTATTTATTTGTTTGACCAGATTGTTATTTTGGTTTCTGGGTATTGGTTTTCCCCTGAAAGAGGATTATGTTTTCTGGAATGAAGTTCTAAATTTTAGCCAAACCTGAAGATTATAAGGCTGTGCGGTACGGGCTTCGTCCCTGTCCCGTCCTCCTTCGTCGCCGCCCCGCCCTCCATTTCCCCCCACCCCGTCGTCGTCCCAAACGGCAACAACCAGACGTCCTCGACGACCCACTAGAAGACAAAACAAAGATCCAATCTCTTGTTACTTTTCCCAATTCGGAGTTGTTCGAAAACAGGGGGTGTGTTGGATTCGGAGAGTCATAGGCTTCTTTTGAAGAGTGCAGATGGAGTTAAATCGGTTCTTGAAATGGGGAAAGATGAATTCTACTTTTGATGCTGGATCCTGTTTCTTCCCTTTTTATGCCAAATAACCGAGTATAGGCTAACAATGAGAAAACAACACATGTTTGACTTTGACCATGCTTTTGGCCATTGACTTCTATTCTGACTAGTTTTGTCATTCTGTTTTATCGGTGAAAATAGAGAGATTTTACCATGTTACCTATTACCTGAGCTCTTGATGGGTGTGTTAACGGGTCAAATCAGGATCAATGCCCCCTGTTTCTACTGTGAGTTTTTGCTCATCTTTTATGCCAAATTGACCGAGTATATGCTAAAAATGTATTTAATCCCCAACTTTTGCCAAAAGTACACAAATGGTCCCTGTGTTTTGCATTTTTGTAACTAATTTAGTGACTGAATGCGTTACAAAGTGCATACCACAGGGACCATTCGTGTACTTTTGGCAAAAGTTGGGGACTAAATGCGTTACAAAGTACAAACCCCAGTGACCATTTGTCTACTTCAAAAAATGTAGGGTCAAAATCCAAAATTTTAGTTAACCACCGGGACCATCTGTGTGTGTACTTTACTCTAAAAAATAATGAAAATCTAGATACATACAACTGCAACACATGCCGACTTCAGTACATTTTAGTTGAAGTTACATGTGGTTTTACGGTTCATTAAGGATACTGGTTACGTTACACATAGTTACAATTGTTGTCAGGTTCAATGCAGTTTGGTCCAACTAACGTTTTCTTTAGTTCAGCATAGATTTAGTTATAAATTAACAATTTTGCATGACAGATTATAACCATTTTAAACCACGTTTGATATTTTCTGCAGCCAATGCCTCCCTCTCACAACCAAACCGTAGTCGTTGAGAATCCCATGTCTGTTGACGAGAGTGGAAAATTGGTATATTACTCTTCGTTGCTAGTATTTTTCTCATTTTTAATTCCAATCGCAGGTAAACTAGATGGTGTGAGTAATTTGCCAATGCAAGTGATTTGGTCCAGCGGTTTGTCTAACGAGTGGATTGAAAAGGGCCGGCAACTGGCGGAGGTGCTTCCTCATGCGGCATTTGTCACACATTCTGGTGGCTGCTGGATATAGAATGGGTGGTTTTCATAAATTTCTTTGAATAATGGCGAAGCTTTAACTTGAGAAATCATGGATGTTCATCTTGTCAAGATGGAGAAGCAGTGGCAGAAGCTTGATTAGTCTGAACTTGGAGTATTTTTGCATGGAAGGGTCATTAGATACATGGTGGTCGTGGAGTTTAAATGCACTGGCTTTCACTAGTTATTTTTGAGGATAACAAGGTAACAATCACTGGTTTTGTTTAGTTTTATAGTTTAAACTCTAAAGATTATGATACATAACTTTAAGAACCTTATTTTAAATATCTTTGCGACTTTGCTACATGCTATAAAATTTTTGTTTGCTAAAAAAGTTATTTGTTCATAATGGCTTAAAAGTCTTTGAGTTTTAGTGTGCAAGAGCATGGTTTAAGTGTTGGCCGTTGGGTAAAGGGTTGCTTAAATAGTTGAGAAAAATAACTCAAACACAAGGCTCTAGAAAAAAATAGTTTTTAAAAAATATAAAAAAACAGTGAATGTCACTAGGTTTATTGAGAAAAATATCTAACGACTGTTAGCTAAATCAAACCGTTTGATGACTCGTTTCGAGCATTGAACCATCCGGCTAGAAGGGGTTTTTGAAATGCAATGGTTCTTAGAAATAAAATATTGTTAGATCTTAACCTCGACAACTAGCTATTGTTGGTGGAAGCATTGGTTTTAGAAGGAATCAAGGTCAAACATTCAAAGATAATATGTATATATTTTATACTTGCATCTATGTTTTATACATATATCTTCTGGCTTAATTGATTTTAAATGTCTACTACAATTCTTTTTGTTATAATTGTAAATTCATACATCTTTTTTCCATCTTGCGATTATTTTCTCTTTTGTCTGTGGTTTTAACAGGGCAAGAAAGGCTTTTGGATCAGCAACAACAGTAACAGTAATTGGTATGTACCTTTTGCTTGAAATTGCTTAAAATTTTCCATTTTGCACTTAGACCACTCCCATTTGTGCCTTTTTTGAGTAGTGTCATGGCTTTTTGATTAAAATAAAAATAAAAAAGCAAACAAAATCCACAACCTGGTCGTGCTTGTGACCCCAAGGTTGCAACCCAACTTAGAGCCACTTGTCACCCTTTTATTGGTTGTATTTATTATTATTATTTCCTTTTTTCTTTTAAATCATTTAGTTTGTATATAATTAGATTATTAATAATAACTTATAAAATTTCAATGTTTTTAAAAATTTAAAACCACAGTCTTGTTTAGTTTTTTTTTGTGAACATTCGTATATAAATTTTATTAAAAAATATTTTTTAACAAAAAAAGGTATTTTTTAAAGTTTTTTCAATACTCAACGGAACGAATTGCAGATCTATCTAGTTATATGACCAACAGGGCGCAACTTCACAATAGAGAAGCTCATAACGCTTTAAAAAAGGATCTGATTGAGCATATCTGGCAAAAATTTTCCGATGATGAATAATTATGTAATTTCTATCTTATGTACTTGTACTTTTACCTTGTATCACGCTTGTAACTTAAATTATCTATCTAATTAAGTATGTTTGATGAACGTGAATATTTTTTATTAGCTTTAATAAAAAAATTGTATTTAAAATAATATTTTTTTTAAATAAGCATTTTTATTATTTATAATAAATTTATAGAATAAATTAAAACTTAAATCATATTTGTTAGTAAAAAATGTTGGGTTGGGTTGGGTCACTAATGGGTGTAAAAGGTTGAGTTAGGTTAGGTTGTGTAGGTGGAAGAGAGAGAAATACATATTTTATTGTAAGGTTGGGTTGGGTTGGGTCACTAAGACTAATGGGTATGGTTAGGATAGGCTTGGATGGGTTGAGCCGCCACGTAGGCGGCTCGTGGGGGATGAGCCTCCATCATATTTGAGGGGGATGGAGGCTCGTGGGGGATGAGGCCCCACCTCATTATTTTATAATTTTATAAGTTTTAATTTATTAACTTAATAAAAACTTTATAAAAATTAAAAAATACAACATAAAACAACATAAATAATTTCATTTCATAACATAAAAAAAAATTACATTTCCCAAAAAAAAAAATATTACCGAAAAAAAAAAAAATAGATTTCCTAAAATTAAAAAAACAACCTACGACGACCATTTTTTCATCACTTCTTCCTTCATCTTCTGATAAACCACTCGTTCCGCCTCCGGAACCGAGTCGAGATCCAACCTCATAATCCTAAAATCTTCCGCTCGAGCTTGGTCGGCCGACACGGTTTTCTTGTGAGTGTATTTTTCGGCCGCGAACTGTTTGAACCCACGGAATTCGTTTATCAAGTCGTCCATTTTCTCCGATGCCTTCGAGCCGCCCCCTCCACCTGAGCCGCCCCCTCCACTCGAGCCGGCCCCTTTGCGCTTTCCGGCCGCCTCTTTTTTTGCTTTGTCCCTCCCGGGGGGACGTTCCGCCTCGTGAATGGGCAACACGTCCTCGTCATATTCCGGGTCGTCGTTTATGTTGATTTGACAACGACCGGTGGAGTCTCCCGCACTATAACTTCCGGACTCGGAAGTTTTAGTCCGTTTGGCGGTTGCTACCTCATTTGGAATCGGCGCCCATTTTTGTTGATTCTTTACTACGTTCCATGCTCGGAAGTGCAGGAAAGGCTTTGCATTTTGAGAGTCCCACTTAGCGATAGCAAGGTTAAGAAAGTCCGCCTCGTTAGTCCCGCTAGGAGGATTCATACGAATTTGGTTATAAATTGCGTTAAAGTTATTGATGGTCTTGCTCATTTTACGCCACTTGCCCGAGACGGCTTCTACATCACGATCCGAGCTATGCTCCATAATCGCATGAAATCTAGCCGTTGCCTTCCTCCAAAAACTCTCACCCTTTTGATTGTTTCCTACATTTTAAAAAACAATGCATTAGTAAAAATAAAAAATATAAACTTTTAAAAAATTTAAACTTTCGTTCATACCGATTATCGGGTTAGTAGAGGACTTAGAAAACGCAATTGCTAGCGCCTCCTCCTCTACTTTCGTCCACGGTCTCCCCTGTTTTCTCGAACCGCTTTTTGACGCGGTTTCGGGTACGTTTTCAACCTTCTTCCCCTTCCCCTTGTTTTTTTTTCGGTTGAGCTCTTGCGGTGGCGATTCGGGGACGACTTCATCATCATCATCATCATCGTCAAGGTGAACCGGTTGGGAAGTTGGCGGTTGCGATTGGAGTTGTTCAAACGAGTTGCGTTGCATCATTTGTTGTAGCGCTTGGTATTGTTGGAGTTGAGACACTTGTGAGAATGCGTTGGGTGTTTGTTGGAAACCCGAAAAAGGAAATTGCGGAGCCCCCCACGATTGATCCATACTCGGAGTGTAAGCGGGGGTCGAAAAAAAGTTAGGTTGGTTCGGGTTGGGGTTGTTTGGGTTGGGGTCGTTCGGGTTGGGGTTGTTCGGGTTGGGGTTGTTCGGGTTGAAAGGATACATGATTTAGAGAATAAGGTATAAAAATATGGAGTGTTTTTATAAAAAAGGAAGAGAATTGGAGAAGAATGGGAGTAGAAAGGATATAAATGTATAAAAATGGTTGAGATATTGGGTATTTAAATTGAAAAATGATTTTTTTTTAAAAAAAGTGCCGTTCAACGGCTAGTTTCTTTGATGTGGGGCCTCGTCCAAGTCGTCCCGTGTGAGTCGTTTGGGCCGGGCCGAGGCATAGGGGGGCGGTGTGGGGGGCTCGGCGCCGGAGCTAGCCGGGGCTAGCCGACCCCATACCCATTAGTCTAATGGGAGTAGTCTTAGTTATGTTCTCTGTACATTAACATCCAATCATATCATTAAATTATCGTCCTTTCTTGAAGTGTTGTTTTCTGGCCTGTGGATGTTTCAGGTGAGTAGGTTTTACAGCTGTGGCTGTGAAGAATATCCTATCCCAAGTGGTTCGTGAAGAATGAGAGTCTTCTTTTTTTTCACCAAGCTTCATGTATTAGGCTTCCTTTTCATTTTTTTGAGTCACATATTTTTATTATAGTTTTTTTAGTGACTTTCCTGTTTATATTGTTGGAAGACGATCAAACTTATAATTGAACTTTTGATATTATCATTTCTACATTTTATAGTTTTGTTTTTGTTTTATATTGAAAATAATTATTGATATAATTTAATCAAAATTAATGTGATAAACATCTATAATGACATGTGTAATTGATAAACATCCAGGGCAAATTAGTAATTTTATAAAAAAATTGATACAATTAAAAGCATGACACGCGTAATTGAATGTCATAGGTATGTGTCATAAATGCTTGTCATGAACGTGTGTCATTAAAAAGTGTCATAAAATGAGTGTCATTAAAAGGTGTCATAAAATGAGTGTCATTAAATGTGTGTCATAAAAACATGACACACAAATGCATGTCATGTTAATTTTATGACTCCTCAATCAACGACTTGCATTTGCGTGTCATGAGGACCTTTTTATGACACGCAATGCATGTCAAGAAAGGTGTTTTTTCTAGTAGTGACAGGTATCTGTAGCATCAACTCAAGGATCAAAAAAGTTGACTACTGCTGCTGACTCAAGTCAAGGACCTAAAGTTTCCCAAGTTACTTTGCCATGTGATTCTCGCGGAGCCATTGACTTAAGTAACTACCCTTTTAGAGTAAGTTTTATGTTTTCGAAAGTTGGATTGTTTTTATAACTGAAACTTTCCCGATACAATTGACATCTGGAAAAAGAAAGTGTTGGGTTGATATAGTTTTTATTGTATTTACAGCTGTTTGTGGCTGATCTTCGAGACAAGATGAGTAACATAAGCATCCACAGTGTTGTTACAAATATTAAATAACCAAATGTCAATTGTATTTGAGCTGCTCTGATCAAACTGGATACACGTTAGTATTTTTTTAGCGTTTTTGATGTTTTGAGGATCTGATGATGAAATTATTACTTTTTTATAGAATATAATTTTTATATTTATTTTTTAATTGCGCGTCAAGGCGGACGCCTCGTGAGGCGAAGGGAAAACGCCTCGAGTCACGATTCCCGACTTTTAAACCTTCGCTTCTACTCCGTTTCGTTTTGGTTTCTACAATTTTTACAAATCAAGTTACTTATAAAGATATGTAACTAAATGCAAATAATTTAAATGATATATTATAATCTGTTTTTTAGTATTTGATTTGGATCGTTCTTAAACATCCCCGTGTATTCACACGGGTGTTACAACTAGTATATATATAATATAAAAAACAAAAAATGGATCTTTTAAGAATGTTATATGACAGATAGCCGGTGCAGCAGCATGGACAAGGCCACTGCAAATGCATGTTGACATTACCCTTTGAGTAGTAATGGTTCTGAACAAAGACACATTTTATTTATAACACTTTTAAATGCACTGACCACAGTCAACCAACTCGGTCAAACTCATGATCGACCACCTCCACATATATACATGAACATAATGCTCTGAATATATAGATTAGGGTGAACGGGGCACTCTCGATAACCCCATTCGGTGACCCAAGTCACCTAGTGGGAACACCGCCGCCATCAACGAGGGGAGTCACCTCTTAGGGGGGAATCGGTGAGAGGTTACCGATTGAATATGGGAGAGAGATGGTGGGCCAGCCTTTTTTCAACCAATCAAAACAATTTTTTTTTTTTTGAATAAAAAAACAAGGGGAGTTAAGAGGGGAGTGGCGCCATCAAATTGAGGGTGTGAGGGGAGTTGACGTGGCATAACCTGATTGGGTGTGCGTAAGAGAGGGGACTCCCCTACCCTTATATATATATTATATACACACATACACGCATACATATCGAGTCACATGATCAATCGATATAGACAAGTCTCAAGTTATTGTTATAAATGTGACAACTCAATTCACTCATAATACTATTTCTTTAACTTCATAGCATTTACTTTCTTTCTACATATATTATAATTCAATCCATGTTCATAAAACTATTAATCAGTATTATTTTCACTGATAAAATATTCATGGCAACAACTGATGTGACATGTATATCAGTACCTAACTCAATAATACTGAAAATATATATGCATAGTTATTGTGAAGTTAATCTACTAGTAAGTTCGCATGCAAAACTATGTAGTTAGTATCATAAATAAGGTTTGAGATCTTAATTATTCTCATGATCGAGTTTACGGTCAAATCAAATAATCAAATTCTTATACATAAATCCAGTGTTTTACAACTGGACTGCTAATCAAATCGTTGGTAATACCAACTTGAAAAACCCCTAAGATTTAAACATATATTTTTCTTTCATATGTAAAAACGGTTCTAGATTTTTATCTAAAGGACTAATTATGTGTGTATATATGTGTCATTTTACAATATTACTTACAACTACCTTGACATCAGTCCATCACTTGAATTATACACTAGTACAGAAATGATCAAAAGATGCGGGTAAATTGAAAACATTATAATAAAAAATGGAAGGGAGAAAACCTACATGCATTCCCGATTTGAGCATCACTCGCACCACCTTCATCGACACATTCATTCAGTTCCGGTGAGCCACCTTGAACCGCTGGTGAGCCGGTAAAGGCCTGCCGCTCGAAGACTGCAGTCGCTGATTCGTGTACCCATTCAACCCTAGCTTTAACTCATGTGTACATGTAGATACCAGAAGACCAGGCGAATAATCGATCGATTGAAAAGCATTAAAAGTACATGTGTTGGTGAAATTGAACACAAAGAAACCCTAGATCGTAAATCGATAAACAAGACAAGATTAGGTGAAGATTGAGAGGATTTGGTATAAGGGTTGCAGAAAAGGGTGGATGGAAAGTGAGGAGTTATGAGAATGGATGGTGGGTTTTGGGGGTTATGAGATTGATGGAAGGATCAATTCAAAAAATATGAGATCGATAGAGGAAAGTGAAAACTAAGTTCAAATTTCTGGGAGGGAAATAGGGGGACAAAAGATGCGGGTCAACCATTTAACCGCATTATTTAGTATTAAGGGGGACAAAATATATATTTTTAGTTTTAGGGAGGGGCAAAAGGTGCGGGTTAATCATTTAACCGCACCTTTTGGTTTTGTCATCCGCATCATTTGCTCAATTGTGTACTAGTGATACAAAGGATTTACTTTGTAAAACTAACCATCCAAAAACCAATAAAAACTTCAAAATTACATCGAGATAGAAGGTAAATGGCCAACAAGCTGCGTTACTATACCCATTTTTTAACAACAAAACTAACTCTTTTAAAAACTATATCCCTAGATCTCAAGGTTATAACACTACTAGAAATCTTCATTTTTTACTACAAAAGTTTCGCACAAATTTTCTACAACTAAATTTTTACTACAACTTTCCTACAGTTTTTGAGACAAAAAAGAGAAAAAAAAAAAAAACCTAAAACTTTTCCGCAATTTTCAGACAAAATAGCCACACAACATGAATTTGTAGGAAATTTGTAGCAAATTGAGCCAGTTTCCTACGGTTTTCCCACAAAATGAAGTTAGTTATTTAATTTTACTAAATTAAACAATTTTAATAAATAAAATACTTATTTTGTCGAAATTTTGTAGCGAATTGAGTTAGGTTGCTACAGTTTTCCGACAAAAAAAATTACTTTATTTTCTATTTCTTAGTTTTAATAAATACTATAATTTAAAAAAATAAAATGTTATATTTGTCGAAAATTTGTAGCAAACTGAGTTAGGTTGCTACAGTTTTCCAACAAAACAAAAATTACTTTATTTTTTATTTTTTATTTTTAATTAATACTATAATTTAAAAAATAAAATGTTAATTTTGTCGAAAATTTGTAGCATATTGAGTTAGTTTGCTACAGGTTTCCGACAACAAAATTATTTTATTTTTAATTTTAATTAAGTTAATAATTTTAAAAATAAGCTCAATTTGCTACATTTAAAAAAATAAAATCTTAATTTTGTCGAAAATTTGTAGGATATTGAGTTAGGTTGCTACATGTTTCCGACAACGTAATTATTTTATTTTTAATTTTAATTAAGTGAATAATTTTAAAAATTAAAATGTTAAATTGGTAGGTCCATAGCCTTGACTCAAGGAAACCGCACATTTACAAAACACTATTTTATCATTTGTTATAAATTTGCATTATTAATATAACATGCAACCAAAAATAAACAAAAACAATGAGTATGAAGTAGTAAAGAAATCACTAAATGAAATTTTAAAAGAAAAAAAAAACTGAAATCCCACCTAGTACAGCGGTAAGTGATAATTGAGATACTACCGTGGTTTTGTTTTTCTAACAAAATATGCGCATGTTCTTCTGTCTACGCTGCGCAGATTACGCGCAGACATTACTATCTGCAGAATGTTTGTTTTTCCGAAGATGTTTTATTAAAAAAACGTTTGCGCGAACTTTTCTTGGTACAGACTTGGCCCAACCACTTTTAAAATCTTCTAAGGTCTGCAGAGGATTAAACATCACAACCCACCACTACCACTACCGTCCACCGTCTACCACCACCACCCACCGTCCACGTCCACCACCCATCACCACTGTCCATCACCCATCACCACCGTCCAGCACCACCATCCACCACCCACCACCACTGTCCGTCCACCTCCACCGGTCTATTTTAAAAGTTTACATACGTTAAAAAACAAACAGTTATGTTCTTGAAGATTGTAGAGGTTTGATCTACCTCTTCTTCTACAGATATCTACAATGTGGTCCGCAAATACCTTTCTTCTACAGATATCTACAATGTGGTCCGCAAATACCTCTCAAGAAACAAACTGCACCTAAGTGGACTTAACCGAACCGGTTATATAGTTCCGATCAAGTCCGATCAGTTGGCTCTGAATTTATAAATAGTAATTAATCTGAATTGAAAGTGTCAAATTCAATTTCATGGTTACAGGAAATTAAACCTTTTTACATTTAAGATATTTTTCCAATTAAATTGAATGTCTATGACATCCATGCATGATTTTTATCGACAATATTGTCCGCTTTCTTTTGGTACATAAAGATATTTATATTTTAGACATTTTTTAACAATTGCAAAAAAAATACAGTATATATATATATATATATATATATATTATTACCTACTTCTAAAATCAATGTAAATTTATTTAAAATGTTCACATCAAAATACATTTTCATCCACTCATTCATAACAACTATCTATACTGCAAAATAAAGAGTTACGTTTCATTACATTGCAGATTAACCAAGACATTTGACATAGAATTCATGTAAAATATATAAAAGTGGACGACAACTAATGGGGACATAAGAAATTTAACCTCGAGACACATAATCAACAAGAAAAAAAATGCATAACAAGCACATAAAACCAGTAAATACTAACACTCAATTAATTAACTGCAAAGACACAAATGCTATATAATATATTAGACTCTAAGCTTCATATGACCTTCGTTAGCAAGCTTGAACACCCTCGCCTGAGCCGCGGCAGCCTTGTTGGAGCCGACTGCAGCCACGAAACTGTCTTTCACATGGCTGGTTGAGTAGGGGAAGTTCTTGTTGACCATTGAGTTTAGTAGTGAAGCAGTTCCTTCCCTGTAGAGTGCACCGAAGCCGTCTGTTCGGGTGTTTGATAGCGCTTGCAGCAAGTTGAGTTGTGATCCGGTTCCGGGAAGTGTTGGTGTACCGAATGCTGAGCCCATGGTTGTTCCCCACCACCCAAACAAACCCCATATTATCCCTGGGTGGTTCCTCCAGAAGCTGCAGTTTTACAACAAAAAATGTGTTAAGAAAAACTCATGACGAGTGACGACCGTTTAAAGGTAGTGGGACTATGACGCAAGCCCTAAACTTTAAACTGCCGTTCCACGAACCCTCAAACGGCAGTTTAAAAATAAGGGCTATAACGTAACCCCTAATCTTTAAACGACCGTTTGGTGAGATCTCAAACCGCCGTTGGAAAATGTGTGGGATTAGATTGTCAGTAGCGTGTCTAAAGTAGACACTAAGAAAATTTTCATAAAACATGTATATGCATGTTAGAATATTAGTACTATATTAGCTCAGTTGAAGTGAAAATATAGCAACTTACTCGCATGTACCACCAATGGGGGGATTGGGGGGTGTGTTGGGGTCAAATGGAGGTGAGCTAGGAGTGGTGGGAGGAAGTACGACTGGTGGTGAATAAGAAGGGACAGTGGGAGTGGGTGGTGTGCCACCACTGGATGGTGGGTTGTAGTGATATCCACCGGTTGGAGGAGATGGTGAAGGGTTGTGATGGCGAGGAGGAGATGGTGAAGGGTTGTGATGGTGAGGAGGAGAAGGATCAACATGCTTGGGTGGTGTAGGGTTTCCACAGTTGGAAGGTGGGCTTCCTCCATGGTGATGATCACCACCATGGTGAGGTGGTGAATGATGAACCGGTGGTGGGCTTCCTGAGCCATGTGTAGGAGGTGGATAAGTGTAGCCACCTGCAATATATCATGCAAAATAAAAGTGTCAAGACTGACACGTATAATTACAATAAACCCTAACTAATATATTATATCCGACACATACCTGTGGGCGGAGAAGGGACAATGGGCGGAGAAGGGACAATGGGCGGAGTAGGGACAATGGGTGGAGAAGGGACAACGGGTGGTGTTAGGGTAAACGGAGGAGAACCGGGATCGATTGGAGGAGTTCCGGGGTCGATTGGGGGAGTTCCGGGGATGACCGGAGGGAAGTAGAAGAAGTTCTTTTGATCATGAAAGGATGAAGAAGAGACGGGTAAAAGAAAGGTTTGGGAGATCAAAGCTGCAACAAGACTCCAAACAAGCAAACAAGGGGTTTGAGTTGTTGTTGATCTAGCCATGATGATTGTTGAAAGAGGAAGATGGAGATGGTAGTGAGTGAGTGAGAAAGGGTTTGGGTTGATTTATATAAAAGATTTGGAGTTATGGATGAGTGAGAATGGGTAGTTGATGTTTTGCAGTATGCATTTACGATCCCATTTATTGCTCTCCATGAAAATTCAACTAATGTTTTCCCTTTAAGTTCTCATGTATTTCATTCACTTAATTATTCTAGTTAAATGGTTGATTTTGTTGATTTGACTAGCTAGCTAGTTAGAAATCAAATCATACTCGAGTCGTAGTCTTGCTGATACAAGTCACTATATGGCGCATGCTATTTTCTGTTATTAGCTATTTTACTTAGTCAAGGAGTTTGAGACTCCATTATCTTAGCCGGCTAAGAGCATCTATAACATGAGAGGGTCACAGACCCTCCACGTCGGCTTGTTCCGACACTCCGCCCTAGAGACCACGGGTGTTTTCCTTTATGTCCGTGGATCGCAACCCTTTTCTCTATGGATTGGAAGCGCTCTAGGGGACCATTCCCTCTCCTATATAGATCTTCGATCAACTCTAAATATAAATGTATGATGCAAATTAATTAAAAAACTTGGTTGATACTTCTTAGTATTTTTTTGGAACGGCTAATGTTACTTCTTACTAGAGTGTATTGTGTATATCATGCTCATGTATTGAGCTTGTTACAGTAGTTATGTAAGAGTTAGTTAGTGAGGTGGTTAGAATTAGTGTGTCTATATAAACAGGAATTGCGTATACATTTCAACAATAATGACATCAGAATGAGTTTGAGAGAAATTGATACTTAATTCATGGTATCAAAGCCTTCGAGGCTTTGATTCCGGTGAGTTTCCCCTCTTCTCCGGAGAGTTTCCTTTCTCCTCCGGAGAAATTCCGGCCAACCTCTATCTTCTCTGACGAAGGGTTTTTTCCTTTTCCTATCGAGATGATTGGAAGAGGTCAGATAGATATGTGTATGATTTTATCAGCACTACTCTATCTCCAATGTGATGTATCTTGTAAGAGGTGCATCTTTCGCAACAGAATTATGGAAAAACTTTACTGATTTTGGGTCTATGGTTTCGATTAGGGCTGGATATGCCGATGATTTTGCTTCGCGAGTATGTGATATCCTGATTTTGGATATGGTGATGATTTGATTGGGGGTGGATATGATGCTACTAATAATGTTTTTGGTTCTAGGGTTTCATCTATAATAACTACTTGTATAGTTGATGGATCCAATTTACATCTCCTTTTGGGCCCACAACTAACACATATGCTTGCCCATTTTGATCCATAATCAAAGTATCATCCACCATTTCATGTATTATCACAAGCTTAGAAACAAAGTGTGCAACCCACTTGTGATCCGATCCAGATTTTTCCATCGATCAGGGGTTTGAGCCTCTACGTGCGGATGCCACACTTTATTCTGGGCTCACATCCAGTTAAGGTTACACTATTTTTCAGAGTTTTGGGCCTCATTTTGGGCTCACAGCAGGTTTATCCAACCCATGTGGGAAGGTAGATTCATAGATACCCGACTCTGGCGTCACTGCTCATATGACTGCCAACTCTTCTGTTGTTTTTGATGTGGCTCCTTACACCGGCTCTGTGCGAGTCATTGTAGGCAATGTGTTGGTGCACTTGTGTCTGTACTTTGTCTGTATTTTGTCATGATACAAAACGATGTCTTGTGTTAGTCTGGTTTACGTCTTAGGTTTGTTATTATGTGCGTTCGATGTAAGTTTGACCAAGTCAACCATCCTCCTGGTTTGACTTGGCCAAACAGTTAGCACATTGTTGTAACATGTCTGTGTCGAAGGATGAGTCATCGAAGGATAGTTTAGATCCTTCGATGAGCTCGAAAGATAAACCTTCGATGGATGTTGATTGACCTCGAAGGATATCATCCTTCGAGGTATATGTGATCCTTCGGTAGGTTTCAGATCGATAGATGATCTTTCGATCAGTCTATCTGATCCTTCGACCAGACGATCTGTGTTTGGGTATATATACTCATGTAATGTGTTCACTTCATTTTGGGGGAGTGAATAAGGTGTGTGTGAGAAGTGAGTGAACTTGGTCTTGTAGAGAGCATTTTTAGTTGGGTAAAGGGCTGTAACCGTGTCCACTGAAATACAAGAGAAAACTTTGATATCTCGTGTGTCTACCTTTCTCTTTGTAGCTTGTGTTCTCATATAAACTACCGGTTTGCATTCTAGCTTGGATTCCGCACTTGCTAGTGTGTTAAACATAACAAGGATAAGGTTTGACCTCATCCTCCGAGGGACCTACAAGTGGTATCAGAGCCGTGGCTCTTTTCCTTGTTAAAAACCGAGTTTATACAAGACTTTGGAGTGTTTGGACAAAAACTCACATGGTTTAGCACCCGTTTTTAGTGTTTTTCTCGCTTTTCTAGACGTAAAAACGTGTTCTAAACTAACCGGGTGTGTTAAAGGACGGTTTGGGTAACTTAAAAACTTGTTTTTAAGAAGTTTGGTAATTTCCGGCCAAATTCCGGCTTACTCCGGTGACCGGTTTTTCTTGATAAGAAGTAATATTTTATTTGTTCAAATCTTGTTTTGGTAAAAAGTATGGTCTGACCATACTTTCTGCCGAAAGATTTCTACCAACCCATCACCTTTTTCACCAACCTGTCACTTTTGTCAACTGTGTCAGTACCGATCGAAGGATATCCTTCGAAGTCGAAAGATCATCTTTCGATCAAAGGAAGTTCGATAGATAATCATCCTTCGAACATCCTTCGAAGTCTGTGACTTATCCTTCGATCCAAGGAATCTTTTCAAAGGATACATCTTTCGATTTACTGTTCTGGTTCGAAAGATAAGGATCTTTCGTTTGGAGAATCCTTCAAAATCATTGTTCGAAACACTGTTGATCCTTCGAACAAGTATTGATCCTTCGATCCTAGTCTGTTTAAGTTTAACAAGTTTGTGTTTTTCTCGTCTTTCGATAAGGGATCCTTCGGCTGGTTGGTTGTTGACAAGGAGAACCCGAGAGAACTAGTGTAACAATTTTTCTTCATCAAAAATGAATTCGATGTGGGGTGTTCCGATAAATACAGAAATGTATTATGGTACTCCGACTCCGGACTCGGGAAAGTATACAAATACCAGTTTATCTCCTGCATGGGCCGAATCTCCCGTACCTGTATCTTCGCAAGCTAATGCTATATCTACCGGTCAATGGGCATTCGTATCAAATCAAACTCCAAGTATTCAAAGCATTTTGTTAAGCGAGAGTGAAACGGGAAGTTTGAATAGGCCTCCAAAGTTGATGCACTTAAGTGAATATCCGGGATGGTTTGGCAGATTTCATACATACGTCCTTGGTCAAAATACAGAATTGTGGTTGCGTTTCATCACAGATTTTGATGAAACAATAGAGGTTGCCGCTTCATCTGCTGCTACGTTTGCCGATCTTACGGAAGATCAGAAGAAGGTCTATGACTTAGAGAAGAAAGCGTATGCCATTCTTACTCAGGCTTTAAGCAAAGATATTTATCATCAATTTGTCAGTTTCAAGACAACGAAGAAGTTGTGGGACGCATTGAAGATAAGGGGCGTAGGAAATGAAGCGACACGTCAATTGAGAAAAGACCTGCTAAAGAAAGAGTTTGATGGTTTTACTTGTATGGATAATGAATCTTTAGGAGATTTGACAAGTCGATTTAATCATTTGCTGACTGAATTGGCAAATATTGGGGTTGTAACAACTTCAGCAGAGGTAGTGAAAAAGTTTGCAGATGCACTGCCACCTCAATGGAGTACTTTCCTGGAAATCATGAAGTACAATGGCACTTTAGCTACAACAAACTTCAATGACTTTGCTCAACTCCTGGAAAACAAGAATCAGGAAGAAACTCTCAAGGCGAAAAGAGTTCCAGTGCCACAAAATCCTGATATGTATTATGGAACTTCTAGCACTTCTACAAAACCTTCTTCACACGCTCCAATTCAAACATCGTTTGTGTCTAGCACTAACTTGTATGGCAATCCTCCTCCAACAACAGACATGTATGGAAATCCGCTTGAACCAGTCCCTCAACCAGTACCACAACAGCAAAGCCAACGACCTATCAGAGCAACTGATATGTTCGGAAATCCATTACCTGTTCGATCTACCGGACCAACAGATTTATACGGGAATCCACTTCCTCCTCAACAGCAAGCATGTTATGGAAGCACATCATCTGCTAGTCAGCAATCAAAGCCAAATACAGTACGGCTCGACACCTCAAGTTTCTCTAAAGTCAGTGTTGAAGTAGCAAAAGAACATATGGAGCTTCTAAACACTTTGGTGAGCGCATACTGTGGATTAGTGGAAGGTCAGATTGGCAACATTAATCTGACTCAAGAAGACTATCAGCAGATCGATAAAGAGGAGATGGAGATGATGGACATCAAGTGGGCCTTTGCCAGTGCTGTTAGGCGAGCAAAGGATTTCATGGAAAGAACTGGCAGAACCAGCTTGGAAAGCAAGAAAGACACCAAGTATGGGTTTGATAAGCAGGCTGTTAAGTGTTTCAATTGTGGTGAACGGGGTCATTTTAAAAGGGAATGTACAAGGCCAGCTCAGCATGGGAACCAGAATCCTTTCAGAGGTCAAGGCAACAGGGCGAATCAGAACCAAGTAAGGAACAATGAGCGCACATTGGTGCCTGTTAACAACCAGAGTCAAGCAGGACCATCTAATGCCAACCAGGCACTTGTGGTTCAAGTAGATGAAGGCTGTGATTGGTCAATTCAGTTGGGAAATGATGCTCCAGATGGAACAGCGTGTTTTGCTGAAGTCGTAAAGGATTTAAATCACGCCAGTGGTGGAGAATCTTCCGCCAATGGTGGTGAATCTTCTGAAGATGAAGACAGCTCCGGTTATAGTGGAAGCTCAGATGAAGAATCCTCCACTTCAGGTAATGATCATGTGGATGAGACATCTAGCGCGTCAGTTGATGTAGATATTGATGAACTTTTGGAGGAAGCCGCAACAGGAACTGATAGAAGATCTATTTTGGTGGATCAAGCTGCTTATTCTTCGTCTTCTCTCCATTCAGCCTTTATGGCTAATGTCGACAGTTCATCAAGTCAGGTATGTGTCGATGAACCCACTTCTGTTAGTTGTGATAATTGTGACATATTGAGTATTAAATGTGCTGATTTAGAGGCAAAATTGTTTGACTTGCAAGACAAACATGTTTCATTGAATGATAAGTGGTGTGAATTGCAAAGCAAACACGAGGCTTTGCAAGAGAAATATGATGTGACATTCATCCACAATCAGAAATTGACCGTGGATCTCTCGAAGTGCACTGAAGCCAACATGTTTTATGAAAACCATGAAAAGGAGTTTAAATCGGTAATTGAGAAATTAAAGAAAGATAAAACCGAGCTAACAAAAATGGTTTCCAGAAAACAAACTGACATTAATTTGTATATAACTCGCCTTGAGGTAATGCAAAAAGAAATGGCTTGTGTCAAAACTGAAAGTGAGGCGATCCAACTTAAGCTAGACAGTTATTTGAGCTCCAGTTATGTGTTGGATCACATCATAGATGTTCAGAAAGAGAAACGGGATGTCACATGCATTGGATATAAGAAATGTCCACCACCCGTGAGAAACAATTATGATGCCATGCCTGACGAGGAGGATAGAACTTTCTTTGAACCATCTGTTCCTCTAGATGTTAATGAATTTGCAGCAGGACTCGGATACAAGAAAGAAGTATCATCAGATTCAGATGTGTCAGCAGATACATGTGTGTCTTCTGCCGAACCGAATCAGGATCCTCCAGTTGTGATTGAGGATGCTGATTCTTCTGATGATGAATCCGATGATACTGACTCAGCAAAGTCTGATGCGGTAATCAAAGAAGAGGACATACCTCTTGAGAATCATATTCTGTGTGATCCTCCTGCAAAACCCGCTAAGACTGTTGCAATTGAGTCCTTGTCTGCACAAGAGTCGGAGAGTGTGGATTTGCTGTATACTCTTGTTGGTGATAATAAAATTTATTCTGACAAAGATTTTCCGATTAAGAATGTAAATCAATCCTTAATCAGTAAAGTTTTTGAAAATTCGACAAGTAAATTTCTGGGTAAGAAAGGATCACACGTTGTGGTAACACAGTGGCCTCCTATCCCAAAGGCTGAAGTTAGAAAACAATTTGGCAATCAGAAATTACCAACAGAGAAAAGGCAGCAAAATCATAACAAACAAAAAGGAAAATTGCCGGCTCAAAGTCAAAAGAAGCCAAATCAAAAGAAGAACAAGAATGTGAACTTTGTGAAATCTAAGGGAACGGACAAAATTGAAACGTTTGAAGATCAATCTAACTTAGATTTTGTCAAGAAAGCAACAGTGATAAAAAGGAATGAACCAAATAGTTCAAAACCTAGTACCTCGGGATCACAAAGTTCATCATCGGCAAGACGATCACATGATACTTCGGGGTTTGTTGAACGAAGATCATGTTTTGAATGTGGTGAAATTGGACATATAATTCGAAACTGTCCGTATCTTCACAAGTTGAAAGCAAAGGATGATGATCCCCGTGAACGCAATCACCAAAAGCGATATGTTTCTGTAAAACAAGATCCCCGACTTGTAAGAGAAAGGGAAAAGAAACAGAAACGCCAACAAGTCAAGGTGATTGAAAAGGCATTTAAAACTGATGTGGTTCAAAAACAACCTGTTTCAGTTAAGCCAGAAAACTCAAAATTTTCAAAAACTTCAAACAATCACGAAGTTAAATTGTCAAACAATCAAACTGGTAAAACTCAACAGACATGGAAACCTAAATTGACCACAAGTTCAGAGGGACCATCACAATTTATGAATCATCAAAGAATAGAAGTTATTGTTGTTGATGAAAATGGAAGACCCAAGACCACAATGGCTTGGGTCCCCATCTCCAACTAATCATATGAGTTCATGTGCAGGGTGTTCCAGGAGGAACTATCAGTAGTCATTGGATTGTTGATAGTGGGGCATCCAGGCACATGACAGGCGACATGAAGCTTCTCTACGACGTTAAATCTATTAGAGGAGGTTATGTTGCTTTTGCTGGAGATAAAGGCGGATATATTACGGGTGAAGGAATGATTTCCAATGGGGTTGTTAGCTTTGATAAGATCAACTTCGTACAACAACTTGATCACAATCTTCTTAGTGTTTCTCAAATTTGTGATAAGCAGTTCTCAGTACACTTTGATGCAAATGGATGTTATGTGCTGAAACCCGGCTTCAAAATTCCGAAAGAATGGATTCTCTTGTCGGCTCCAAGGATAAATGATTTGTATGTCCTTGATATAAGCCAAGCTATCACAACGTCTGCACAAGCAACTTGTTTCGTTTCCAAAGCCACAGAAAAAGACTCAATCTCTTGGCACAGACGAATGGGTCACATTCACTTACGCAAAATGAATCATTTGGTGTCAAATGAATTAGTGAATGGTGTTCCTCTTAAAAACTTCCATCTTCAAGACATCTGTGTCTCGTGCCAGAAAGGAAAACAAACGAAGAAGAAACACCCTACAAAGAAAATCAACACGGTGGCTGTTCCTCTTGAACGTTTGCACATGGATTTGTTCGGTCCTGTCAAGCACAAAAGTATTAGGAATGATCAATATTGCCTCGTGATAACTGATGATTATTCAAGATTTTCTTGGGTGGCGTTCATGGCACTCAAGAGCGAAACCTTCGGTATTATCAAAAACTTGATCATTCAGATTGAGAATCTATATAAGTTGAAGGTTAGGCGGATACGTAGCGACAATGGTACTGAATTTAAAAATCATGCCATGGCGGAGTTTTGTACTTCAAAAGGTATTCTTCAAGAATTTAGTGCAGCTTATACTCCTCAACAAAATGGCGTCGCTGAACGTAAAAATCGTACATTGATCGAGACTGCTAGGACAATGTTGGTAGAGTCACAGTTGCCGATTCCCTTCTGGACTGAAGCTGTGGCCTCTGCATGTTACACGTTGAACCGAGTCCTCACAGTCAAAAGGCACAACAAGACCTGCTTTGAGCTTATTAACAAACGGAAACCAGATTTGTCATATCTTGAACCGTTTGGAGCTCCGTGCACAATAATCGATCCTAATGGAAAGTTTGGGGCAAAAGCAATTGAGGGATATTTTCTTGGGTATGCCACCCCGAACTTAAGAGTCTGGAATCTAGAGACTAAAAGGGTCGAGGAATGGTCTGAAGTCAGAGTACAAAGGCACACTTTACCAGTCAAATGTCCTGGTCAGCCTTGGATGTTTGAGTACGATGACTTTTTCAATTCGATCAATGTTGAAGCCGTTGAAGAAAATGCTGCGGCAAGGATGTTTTTCGAGAGTGACAATGCAACAGATTCACCGTTGGTTCGTCCCATTATTGTCAATCAAGAACCATCTTCAGTGAATAATAATGCTCTCGATAATGAGGATTTTCACGATGCTACCGAATTGAACGAATCTTCAGAGGATGATGAATTTCTAGATGCAGATCAAGAAGCTCCAACAACAGCAGTTCATGGTACTTCAGAGGGTACTCCTCCAGTGGACGTCCCTAGAACAACTGAAGCTACTGCATCATCCTCTTCGTCAATTCCGGGTATTGAATTGGTTGTTGATCTCAATCTCAACAATCTGGGTACAAACATTCCAGTTCAAGATAATCCAGAAACAAGGATTCACAATACCCATCCTCAACAAAACATCATCGGAAATGTACAAAGTGGCGTTCAAACAAGAAACATGTTGCGAAATAACAACAATGCAGGCTTGTATGCGACGATTAGAGAATCTGGTCAACAAAACGATTGGTCTTTCGCGTGTTATGTCTCACAGGAAGAGCCAAGAACTTGGAAAGAAGCTTTGAAAGATAACTCTTGGGTTGAAGCAATGCAGGAAGAACTGCAACAATTCCAGAAGCTTGGTGTCTGGAAACTCGTAGAGAAACCTGCTGGTTACAAGAAGATTGGTACCCGTTGGGTGTTTAAATGCAAAAAGGATGACCGTGGAGTCGTTATTCGAAACAAAGCAAGGCTAGTCGTTCAAGGTTTTCGTCAGATAGAAGGGATCGACTACAACGAAGTGTATGCACCTGTTGCACGTCTAGAAGCAATTCGGATCTTTCTGGCTTATGCCTCATTCAAAGGTTTCAAGGTATACCAGATGGACGTGAAAAGTGCATTCTTACATGGTGTGGTGGAAGAAGAGGTGTACGTCGAACAGCCTCCAGGTTTTGAAGATCCTATCCATCCCGATCGGGTTTGGTTGCTCAACAAAGCTCTCTATGGTCTACATCAAGCACCGCGAGCTTGGTACGCAACCTTATCTAATTATCTGCTGGAGAATGGATTTCGCAGAGGTCTTATCGATTGTACTCTTTTCATCAAAGAACAAGATGGAGATCTTCTACTGGTACAGGTATACGTTGATGATATTATATTTGGTTCTACTAATGATGTTTTGTGTAGGAATTTCGAGCGCATCATGCAGGATAAATTCGAGATGAGTGCTATGGGGGAAATGACTTTCTTTTTGGGCCTACAAGTACAACAAACCGAGTCTGGGATATTTATCCATCAGACTAAATATGTTGGTGACATCTTGAGCCGGTTCCAGATGTCTGATGCAACGCCCATCGGTACCCCATTACCGCAAAATCACGGAATTACTCCAGACTTGAAGGGTGAAGCCGTTAGCCCCTCATACTACCGCGCGATGATCGGATCTCTTATGTACCTCACAACATCAAGACCAGATATAATGTACCCAACGTGCCTGCTTGCCAGATATCAAGTCAACCCGAAGGCCTCACATCTTGCAGCTGTAAAAAGGATTTTTCGTTATTTGAAGGGTTGCCCTGACACCGGTCTATGGTACCCTAGGGATAATAACTTTGACTTGATCGCATTCAGTGATTCTGATTTTGGCGGATGCAAAATCGACGGCAAATCCACAACGGCTGGATGTCAGTTTTTGGGAAATCGCCTAGTCACATGGCAGTGCAAGAAGCAGACGTGCGTCGCTACATCCACATGCGAAGCTGAATACATTGCTGCCTCAAGTTGTTGCTCCCAAGTCCTATGGATCCAACAACAAATGCGCGACTACGGTTTTGAATTCTTAACTACTCCTATTTACGTTGATAATTCTGCTGCCTTACAGATCACTAGAAATCCTGTGCAGCATTCAAAGACTAAGCACATCGAAATTAAGTATCACTTCATACGTGATTGCTTTGAGAAAAGGCTAATCGATGTTGCTTACGTCCACACTGATGACCAACGTGCCGACCTTTTTACCAAAGCATTTGACAAATCAAGATTTGATTATTTATTACTGGTAAACGGCATTAAGGTCAAGCAAGAGTAAAACCAACATCGGAAAATCATTTTTGTAAATACCTTTGTGTTTTAAATTTGTCTTAGTTTATTGATTTTAGGGGGAGTAAATCCAAAATTTAAAAAAAAATCCAAAAACATTAAAAAATTTCAAAAACACAAAAACAATAGAAAAACAAAAATGAGTTTCCTGGCGAGCAAAAGAGAAAATGATAGTACATCAGTGGTCTATCCAAACCTTTTTAAACTGAAATGCAAAGTGAAAAACGATAAGCAGCTCTATATAAGATGTATCGGTAGGCTCACAATCATTTTAAAGTGTGCAGGGTGATATAAACTTAAATCGACTGAAGACCAGGTGGGAACCATTCATTGGCATATGGTCTTAGTACCGAAATTTCGTTTGAGAGATTGCCGAGGTTCTGAGATATTCGGTCTTTATGCTGCTTATCATCTGGGTATCATGGTTGTATCTTTTACCGAAAAATAACGGGGACGCAAGTCTAGATCTTCCATGATACTATACATACGTGTACATATTGCATTCGACCTCAATAAGTGATCAACAATCACATGTCCAAACAAATAAGTGATAATATATCACATCTATCCGGGAGTCAAGTTCGTCTCTCTGCTGTACGAAAGTACTGACCTGTTCACGGACTTGCTCTTGTGCCCTCATGCATAGAAAATCAAGTTCCTCATCAATAAGTGATTCTATCACATAGGGCTTGTTTTCAATCAAAATAAGTGAGAATCTCACATCATATACGGTCAAACAGATGATAATCGGTATACTCACCGGTAAGATGAACCCTCGTGCATACCTTGATACGGGAATGTGTCGTGATGTGGATGAACACCGGTCGGTAAGTATAAATCATACCTTAACGTATCCCCTCGCCATGATTACATCTGATAAGTTGAGCTTATGTGGACAACAATACCGATAATTGTTATAGGATGCTTATCTTAATGTGAACTAATTGAACAACAAGAGTGTTTTGACATGACCGTACACTGATATGATTCTCTTACCCTCGAAACTCGCAAAAAGAATGTCTGTAAATATTTATTTAATACTTTTAGTTTCTGTATCTTTGTATATATTTATTTAGTGCTTTCTGTCTTTACATTTGAAATATTCAAAAATACCAAAAAGATTTTAGGTGTGTTTTAATATAAACTTTATAAAAGCCAAAAAGATTTTATTTCTATTTTATTTTCGATCGTACGATGTTGGAGCTCGAGTCTTCGTTACCTGAAACCTGATTGAAAACCAAAATCGACTAAATCTTCATAAACGGTCGAAATTTGCAAGTTTTGAAAGTTAAAAACTAAAATTGATAAATTTGTTAAACTTTCAAACTGTCGGACGGTAGTTGATTGAAAAATGGTCACATGTGTGTCGTTTACTTATGATATTCCAGGCAGTTGTTCTCATTACGCGTTTAGATTTCTTGCATGTGCAGATTCTAAAGGCAAGGAGAACATGGTCGATGACAAGCTTCGGAATGAAGACACGACGTGAAGGCACTCAAGTGATGAAGATGATCGAGTTGCCGCTGACCATCATCAACACCACAAGGATCTCAATTCATAAAGATCAAGACTTTCACGAGCATAACTCAAGGGGGAGCTTATGTTAAGGGGGAGTTTGTCAACACACTTCCTACATGAAACGGGGAGTTTGTTGGTACACTTTCTGCTTTCAAGTCGTGAAGACTTTAAAGATCCTCCGACATTGAAGACTTGAAAGGACGTCAAAGACTTGAAGACACGAAGATCGAGACAAAGCTACAGCCAAGGGGGAGTTTGTTGGTGCACTTGTGTCTGTATTTTGTCTGTATTTTGTCATGATACAAAACGATGTCTTGTGTTAGTCTGGTTTACGTCTTAGGTTTGTTATTATGTGCGTTCGATGTAAGTTTGACCAAGTCAACCATCCTCCTGGTTTGACTTGGCCAAACAGCTAGCACATTGTTGTAACATGTCTGTGTCGAAGGATGAGTCATCGAAGGATAGTTTAGATCCTTCGATGAGCTCGAAAGATAAACCTTCGATGGATGTTGATTGACCTCGAAGGATATCATCCTTCGAGGTATATGTGATCCTTCGGTAGGTTTCAGATCGATAGATGATCTTTCGATCAGTCTATCTGATCCTTCGACCAGACGATCTGTGTTTGGGTATATATACTCATGTAATGTGTTCACTTCATTTTGGGGGAGTGAATAAGGTGTGTGTGAGAAGTGAGTGAACTTGGTCTTGTAGAGAGCATTTTCAGTTGGGTAAAGGGCTGTAACCGTGTCCACTGAAATACAAGAGAAAACTTTGATATCTCGTGTGTCTACCTTTCTCTTTGTAGCTTGTGTTCTCATATAAACTACCGGTTTGCATTCTAGCTTGGATTCCGCACTTGCTAGTGTGTTAAACATAACAAGGATAAGGTTTGACCTCATCCTCCGAGGGACCTACACAATGGTATGTCTCTTACTATTTCTCACATTGGCACTGCCTTGCTTCATTTATCTGATCACGACCTTGTTCTTAGACATGTTCTAGTTGTTCTAGATTAGCCAAGAACCTTCTACCGATTACATGGTTAGTCATTGATCACCTCACTGCTGTCGTTTTCTCTCATTTTGGATTGTCTATTCAGACTTAAGCTGGACAGCTTCTCCACCACACACGTGGTAGTTCACAGAAGTTGTACTCATTGTCTATTTTCACTTCTTTTCTCGTGAGACTTGGCATTCTAGGCTAGGCCATCCATCTGATGATGTTTTGTCTAGATGTTCATCTTTACAGTTGACAAACAAAATCACGCATAAACATTGTAAAGCTTGCAATGTTTCAAAATTGACTAGATTACCATTTACAGATGTTGTATCACATTTCATTATGATTTTTTGGGTGCCTCACATGTTATGTCTAGAGATGGATACTGATATTTCATTACTTTCATTGATGATTTTAGTCGATTACATGGTTGTATCATTTGACTTGTCGTTCTCAAGCAGTTTATTGCTTTCGGCATTTCAAACCGCTTGTTGAGAACCGGCATTTCAAACCGCTTGTTGAGAACCTCTTCTCATGTGCCATCAAGCATCTTCACTGTGATGGTGCTCTTGTGTGACAACCCGTATTCCAGAACCTTTCTTTGTGCTTGATGTAACATGTTTGGACGTTATGTGATTAACCAATATGTTTTGTTGCAATGGAATGCTATATTTGACTATATTATGTGCTACGAGATTGTAAGGTGTATATGTATGTTTAGTTGCACAACACTTGTCAAATCACACAAACCTTTGGGCCGCACACCTTAATCCTAGTCGCACACATCTTTCTCGGCCCACCTTGCTTCGAACTCGTGCCTAAGGGAAGCCCAAAGAATGGGTTCGGCCCACTCCCTTTGCGCATACACATACCCGTTATGGGGTTTTGTTCCTCATAATTTACAAAACACACACCAAACCCTAGATCTCCTCTTCTTTTCCTCCCTCACTCGACGGCAACCCCATCACCATCGAAGCTTCATGGATCGTAGCACCCTCCTCCCATCTCAATCACACACTTGTTGGCATACGAACTTCTGGTTAGTCCCTAGTTTGGTTTCGGCTTGTGTTCCTTAATTGTTTTCAGTTATGTGTTAATGTGATGATTGGTACGATCTTATGTGACGAAACCGTGCTCACGAATCAGAGAAAAGTGTTTGTATGATGCTTATATGGGGTATGATGTTGATAGGGTGGTGTTTATACAAATCGGTTCACATATGGATGTAACCGATTGATTAAGGGTTTTAGTGGGCTATGATTTCATGTTGATTTAAGAGTTGCATGCAATCTAGTTTATGAATGAAGTTGTATGATGAAAGTGTTTATATGCAATCTTGATTTGGGTTTAGTTGCATGATAAATTGTTAGCCAAGTTGTGCTCAATGATTAGGGTTGCATGTTGGTATGAAAAATTCACTAATCTGATGGCCCGGTTAAATTTTTTGAATGCTTGATTATTGTTCACGATTAGATGATGATTATGGTTTATATGAATATGCATGACTGTTGCTAAAACTGTTGTTTTGATCTGAATTGGGATTGCCAAACTTGTTTATAGATATTACGGAAATTATGGGCTGCAAATAAGGAAGATAGTTACATTCTTGGTCTCGACAGGGGTTGTGAGCCGAGACCTCATGGTCACGACTCGAGACCACATCGGCATACAAACAACAAGACTCGAGACCCTAGTTGCGGGTCTTGTTGCGACTCGAGACCTGACACGAGACCACCTGGTCTCGAGTGATGAATGCATGATCCGAGATCTCTTTTGTTGCGACTCGAGACCATTAGGCCAATAACTCGAGACCGTACAGTCTCGACTCGAAACCACCAGCTTGCACACATGTTGTGGACTTACACATTATCACAGGCCCAATATCCTGGGCCGCACACTTGGGCTTTGCACGAATACTTGAATGCTGCTGTTATATGAGTTATGTACTGTTATTTGAACTGTCATGATAATATGTGTATGCCATGATCAATCATGTGTGTAAACTGTTAGTTATGTGTGTAAAACATACGTGAATTACTTGAACATCGACCTGACCTATATGGTAACCATGTTAGGACGTGGTTGACCACTATTAGCTCAAGTGACCTTCCTGTTTATCTGCCGAGCTAACCTAAGGTGAGTTCACACTTTCTACAAGGCATGGGATTCCCGGTGGTTTGGGAATGGGTTAAAGTTTAATAAGGAAACCTGCGTATTCTCCTTGGGTAGAATACGTACTCCCACCCTCTTATGTGAAGGGTGACAACATTGTAACCTGCGTGTTCTCCTTGGGTAGGACACGTACTCCCACCCTCTTAACTGAAGGGTGACAACATTGATTGACACTAGACAAAACTCTATCATTAAGTCCCTCATTTTGTATCGACTTAATCGCCGGGCCAATGGCGAACGGGTCATTAGTTAAATAGCGCTATTAGGTTTGACAAGCCTCACACCGTGCCGCAGAGGACGGGCGTGGACTAATGGACTTGGGCACTAGTCAATGATGATAGACATTGACGCTGGGCACATAAACATAACTACAGTCAGTAGTCGATATAGTAACGGGTCTAGTGGTTAACATGGGGAAGCCCCCACTGGTTATGGTTTGGGAAACAAGGAATTGGTTAACTCGTGGTTTTCGAAACAACATATGGTTTTTGGAACAACACTAAAATGGACAACCAACTGTGAACTCGCTCAACATTGTTACATGCCTTCCAGGTCGTTAGGTAATTCGCAAGAGCTTGCATGGGAGGTGTCATTGTAGAGCATGGACATTGAGTGTTCATGATAAACTTTTGAACTTTGAATTTATGATTTGGGTTTTGAACTATTTGCTTCCGCTGATAACTTAGACTTGTTAAACTGTTTTGACACCAGTCATATTGTTGGGTTTGGACTTTTACTTATTTAATTATATTGTTCAATATGATTGGTGGCTGGATCCTGGTCAGTCACGCCTCCTGCGGTGATACTCTGCTTGTGGATTTTGGGGGTGTGACATCTTGGGCTCATTCGTGGTTCTATGGCTCGTTTTCTTATAGATTCTAGCATTGCTTATCGCATTTCATGTCCCTATACTCCCCAACAGAATGGGCTTGCTAAGCAGAAAAACCACCATCTTTCTGAGGTAACTAGAGCTTTATTCTTTTATGCTTGGTTACCAAAGAAATTATGGTATGATGCATATGCCACTGCTGCTTTCCTTATTAACCGGTTACTAGATGATGCCTTGTTTTGATAATGTCTTGAATTTATTACTTGTGTTAATGGTTGTTAATTAAAGATGCCAAGATAGACATATACTAAATACATAGCACTTAACACTTAATGATTCAGTGATTCACAAAGTATCAATACCGCTATATACAAGGCTCGTCAAGCTTAAAGATCAACATGTCTCAATGGATGAACCAAGACTTTAATTATCAAGACTGGAAAATGATTTAGAAAAACTTATGAAGTGCAACATATCACCACTTAAAATAATTATCAAGTTCAATTAATCATCAAGGGCAACTAATCACCAAGTGTAACATATTATCAAAGATTGTCATTTGCAAAGGTGAAAGACTTGAGCAACAAATGATGAAGATTCAAAGTCTACAAGTTCAAGAATGAAGGACCATTAACAATCTTCAAAGATCAAAGCATTATACATTAAGAAAAATGATCGGCGGTTAGAGATATAATTAATCATAACTTAATTACAAAATAATAAATTAATCTTTCTAATCTTTACTAGCAAAATCCCAATTGAACTAAACAAGTTGATAATCAATTCGAGGGATTTTGAATTTTGAAGATGGAACTGTTGTTGGTTTCTTTTCATTTGTGGGATGTAATCATGGTGGGAGACAAAGAGTTACCATAAATGTAAAGAAAACGACCATGCTTTACCAAACAACCATCATGCTTTGAACTTGAGAATGAAGATTTAAAATCAAGAGAGAAAACAAGATTAAGTTGTGGTTCAACTTATATATTCAAATCTTGTATTTGTGAGATTATCACTAGTGTGATTAGTGGTATATATATTTGTAAGGGGTCTCACCTATTGATGGGTGATTGTTGTAAAACATTACTAGGAATATAGTATTGGGAGATTGTTCACCATTGTGATAGAATGGTGGTTAAAACCGTAAAGCTAGTTACTTGGTGTAGCTAGTGAACGCTACCTTAGACTAGTGAAAAAACGTAATGACATACTATAGTGATAGTGGGTTGAAGAAGGGGACCACTACCTTGGATTAGTGAAGGAAATTGGTGATGTCTTCCGTCTAAGATAAGGTTTTTTAGCGGAGAAACTCTCGATTGGAGAATCGAGGAGAGAACGTAAAGTGATTAGTTAGCATCCACCTGAACCTCTATAAATTGGTTTTGACTTTCTAACCCTTAATTCTTTACTTTCGTTGTTGGGTTTCAAACAAGCGTAAACAAGTTAAAATAGTGGGTAATCGAAGAAAACCTATTCATACCCCATTCTAGTTTATCTACAATTACTTTTTGCAACCAAAACCCAAGTCACTAACACATTTTAAGTCTTATTATGGCACATACCATTAATTTTACAAATGTCTTTAACACTAAAATAATAATTTGCTATGACCTAATGTGAGTTTATGCAATCAAAACCAACTTAATGACACATTTTGAGTCCCATTATGGCTCATTAGGAAATGTGCAACAGTTAAATACACCAAATCCAATAAATATATAGGAAATAGGTAATGGTGTAGGTTTGGACCCATGACATACCACTAACAAGTATATGAGTAACTATTAGACCAAGAAAACTGTTAATGCTAAACTGTGGTAGCCGTAGCCGGCTTTTTTGTAGGTGCCATCGTTTGGAAATACATGACGACACTTGACTATTTGATACAAAAAGTACATACATTTTCTTTACTACTGTACTGTGACCCTGTTATCTAAACATATGTATGCTCTCTCTGATATCTCTCTCTCTCTTCGTTTCTTTTTCTAAATGTGGTGTATGGTGGGTTCTAGGATGGAGGAAGGAGTTAAGGTGGTGGAGATGTTGATGGTGGCGGAGGGGTAGGTGGTAGTGGCAGGTTGTAGGCGGAGAGAGAGAGAGAGAGAGAGAGAGATAGAGAAGTGTAAATGGGTGTTATTTTGATAAACCATAGGGATTATAGGTGCATTTCACTCTTTACGTTTAGTCAAAATTCTGCCCCTCACTAGAATTGATAGGTGACTTCACCATTTACTTTTACATTTTCATAATAAGCATGTTATGAATATTAATAAACGTGTTATAAATAAATAAAAACCAAAAGATAAAAGAAAGTTCCATACATTGTAATAGAAACCAACATGCACGTGAGTCGTGCCAAGATTTTCGCAAGCAAAATTTGTCTTTTCTTTTATATTTCTTGAAGGATTGTCGGTAATGTATTACGAGATGTTCACTCATACGAGATCTATTGATTTTCACATTCATATCACTAGCTAGTATATATTGTCTGTTACACTTTAATCATTTCCTGTCTTGGTACTTCTTGTGTCTGATCATAAAAGGTCATAGTAATAACCTCAAACGCATCAATGACTACAACATCTATATTTATTAGTTACGACTATATATTGTCACATTTGCTGGTGGGCATGAAGTGAAATCAAACGGGTGGGTTTCATTGTTATTTATCATAATCTTATTATTTTGTTCTAACACAAACAATCATCAATATTAAATATTACTCATAATAAAAGATCTAGTTTCAATATGATATCAGTTGATAGCCTCTTTGTCTAGTGGTATTAGGTGTTTATCATCACCGAAGTAGTGCGGGTTCGAGTCTCATAAATTGGGTAATAAGTGAATTTTAGGAGTAAATCTTAGAAAAGATGTGTTCCCCGTTAAAAAAATATATGATATAAATCTAGTAGTAACTATACAGTAGATAGTCATTTACCAATTTTATATCTTACAAACTAAAGTGAATTCGCTTAATATGATCCGTAAGAGTATCAAAACGTCTAATATCCACCACTTGTGGCCTAGTGGTAGGATATTTGGGTTTTCCAATGGAGATTCAAGTTCAATTCTCACTTGGGTCATATTGGGGTGGATATTGGGCAATGATGGTGACAAACCCACCGAGGAGGGTTCGATCCTGAGCCACACCCCGGTTTTCATCCGGTTGTTACTTCAGCGAGGCTTCTCGTGTGGAGGCAGTACGGTTTCTGGGGGAACGTCGTAACCAAGTTTGACCAACCCAGCGCGGGCTGGTTAAGACTAGTCTGGACATATCTTGGTTAGAACCGCCGTTTTGGCGGTGTGACATTGGGTCACTCAAAAAGAAAGTCACCGTTAAAAAAAATCAAATTTTTGTACATAATTATTTCAAATCAAAAAGTGGAGTTTTTATTCTAAAATCATGCATATGGCTAACTGGGTGATAGAGGTTTTTGTCTTGGTGAGAAGAATATGGTTCAATTTTTAGCATAGGGTAGATTGGCATTAATTGATGTAATTTAGGAATAGGATTATTATAAAGTTGAAAAAATTGTAATCTAAAACAGTAAAATACGAGCCTCAGGCTAAACTAGAACAATGTCAAATTCGGAGACATTCTTTAATAGGGCCTCTTTGAAAATGTTCCATAAAACTCATCAAAAATGAAAATTGTTGATTATAATATATAAACCCATATTTGTGTGCTTCGATTTTATTAATTCTAGTCAATATATTTCATTGATAGGTTTCTGAATTATTAATGTAGTACATCTCCTCAATCTCAGCAATTTTTAATAACTAATTGGCACTGGCCTTTCGGCCTTCTACATTATTGATAATTATCCTATTTATTTTTTAGTAAACAATTAAATTAACTATTCTATTATGTTAAGTTATGCAAGATGTAGAATTCATGGACCACCTACCACGTTTCCTTTCATAACTAGTACACAAAAGTAAGACATGACAAGAGTAAATGCCTTCTCACATTGCTACCGATCGACCACCAAATAAAGATCAAGATTAACTAGCTAGCATGCAAAAACTCAAAACCAAATAAAGATCAAGATTTTTCTTTAATATTTAACATATAATTGAAAGTTAGAACTGAATTTACATCGATCATTCGTGAGAATGTTGGCGTGGTTTGAAGAGAACAATGAACAAGAATGTAATGGTGACCTTTTGAAGTTTATGAACTTCACAGTTGTGATTGAAGGTAATTGGTATATAGTGTAATCAACGAATCTCACAATGAGATTAATGAATATCAAGGAACATGTAAACGCGACTTACAAAACACGAGGAGAGACATAAAACAGTGATATAAAGGTTAAGGAGACTACATTATTATAAATATAATTGACGGGTGATAATGATCCTTTTGTTCATGTTGCACAAATGCTAAGATGGTTGATTATAGATTAAATTACAAGTTTTGTCCTTTATCTATATACCAAATTTCAGACGGTGTCATTTCCCTATAAAATTGATGACTTTTGTAGTTAATGTTAGAGAATGTTGCACGTTATGTCCTTTAAGCCTAACTAAATTAATTTATTTAGTTAAATCGGATCACATAATGGTAGTTTAGTCTTTTTACTCTTTTATTGAACAAAATAAAGCAAAAAATAAATTTTAAAGGTTAATATTTGTAAATATATTTATTAATATAATTATATATGTGTATTATATTATATAACCTAACAAATTCAAAGGGGATGTACAGTAGTGTTTTTTTTTTTTTTTGCTTTTTAACTTTTCTTCTTTTGTCTTTATTGTATTTCTTTATACTTTTACCCCCTTTAACTTTCAGTGTTAACAATTCCAACCTCTTAACTTTCTAAAAATTTTCCACAACACGCCGTAACTATTTTCTTACATGCTTATTTTTATGCACGCGTGAGTATAAATTTAAGTTTGTTTACGGTAATTTTTTTCGAAATTTTTGTCTTTATTGTATTTCTTTATACTTTTACCCCCTTTAACTTTCAGTGTTAACAATTCCAACCTCTTAACTTTCTAAAAATTTTCCACAACACGCCGTAACTATTTTCTTACATGCTTATTTTTATGCACGCGTGAGTATAAATTTAAGTTTGTTTACGATTCAACGTAATTTTTTTCGAAAATATGTGTCAAATATAATTCGTTTTCATGCTTATAAATGCTTATTTTTATGTATGTTTTCAGTTAGTCTACGCTTTAACGCAAATTACAATTAGCAAGTTATGTGGATAATGCTTTTATCCTATTAGTTTTTTTTTGTTTCTTTCTTGATTTTTTTTGGACTTTATTATTTTTATTTTTTAGTGGGGTCTATTTGGTCAGATTTAACCATAAAAATTAACTGAGTTAGGGCTAAAGGACATAACTTGCAAGGGTTTGCAAACATCGAGTACGTTTTCTGTAATTATTAAAGACAAATAACACAGTTCGCAATAAGTGACATACATAAAGGACGATTTTTGTAATTTACTCATTTAAATCAATTGGTCCCGCTGTCCAATTTAAATTTATTTTTATGGTTTTCAGTCAATTTAAAACATGTGTCGATATTCTTTTGAGCGTATTTCTTTCGGCTGGTATGCTGAACCAAAATAGATATCGACCGAAACCCCGCAGCGTAGCGCGGGTAATCTTACTAGTTATATCTATATATAAAACATAACCCATTTCTCTCTCTACCTCTCTCCACCGCCACCAACCACCATCAGCCCACCACTCTCAACATCACTACCACACCACCACTCTCACCAAACCTCCACCACCATCACCACCCTTGACCGCTCTCAACATCACCACCACTCTCACCAATCCTTCACCGCCACCACCAACAACCACCACACTCTTAACATCACAACCACGCCACCACTCTCAACATCACCACTATGTCACCACTGTCACCAAAACACTGTGTAGGGGTTATCTTGCAGACCATGTGTTTCAGATCTACTTTTCGGCGAATCCGGTTGAAGTCGCAGGTTCGTAGCCGACAAAAACGAAAAGTCGCAGGTTTTAGATCTACTCTCCGACGACTTGTTTCAGATCTTCTCTTCAGCGACGTGAATCTGATTGAAGTCACTGCTCTCAATCGTCGTTGAGTTGAAATAATAAGGGTTACCGAAGATTAATTTTTAATTTTCTTTTTTGCAACAATGATTTGTAGCCTAAAAAAGTTGAAACTTTGTGATGGAGATTTGATGTGTGTGGTTATAACGTGGGGTTCTGGTGAAGATTTGTGATGGATATTTGATTTAGTGTAACACCCCGAAAACGGAATTGGTAATTGAACCACGTTAATAATAATGATCAAGTAAAATACCGTTAGTGGTAAAATTAACCCGGTGAATATTAGGATTTAAACAAATAATTCTAATATTAATTAAAAAAGAGAATAAAAGCTTTGAGAAAAGTAAGTTTATAAGAAACCCGAATTAACGTGACTTAAAATAAAACGGGTTATAACTCCCGGAACCCGCTAAATAACTAGGAATATCAACCTAGTTAGTTAAATGTTTTAAAATAATGAAGGAACTTGATGTAGTAACCTTTATAAACCTGGGTAAAGTTGAGGGACTAAAATGGTTAAAATGAGAAGTGGGTTTTTATTAATTAAAACTAAAAACACCAAAACACACACCTTTGTGTGTGTTCTGGTCGCACAAAACACAGGAGCTAAGAAGGGCGCTCAAGCTCAAACCCTAATCAACATAATTTCATCAAATTGAAGGGGCAAATCAAGTCCAAATCAAAATCTAAGCTCAAATTAGTGATCACCTCCACAAAGGGATCATAAGGTATGCCAAATTTCATTATTTAGTTCCATCTTGAATTCTTGGTGAACATATGAAATTGAAAATTTGGCTTGCATGATTGAAGTTTGGATGAAATTAGGATGAAATCATGTCTAGGAGCAAACCCTAGTCAATAATTTATTGAATTAGTGTTCATAGATATGAAGTCCATAACCGTCCATTTATGTGTTAAATGGGTTTTGTAGAAAGATGATGAACACTAGAATTATGATTATCAATCTAGTGTTATTTGAGCTCCATGAAATAAGTCTAGGTGTTGATGTGTAAACTAGACATTTGAATTTGTGAAAAATGCTCAAAATTGGCTAAATAATTAGTCATGAAACTTGGTTAATGATTTTGCAAAATTATGCCCTTTAGGTGTTTGTTGAAATGCCTAAAAGAAAACAAGATGTTGAAATTTTGAGTAAAAAACGCATATTTGAATGTTATAGTGAATTATGCATTATATGAAATAATAAGAGTTCTAAACAAGTCGTTGATTGAACTCTATAGGCAAAGGAATTGAATCTTCAAGCGGACAAGCCGGAGTTGATGCGCGCTTGAAGAAAAAGCACTAAAGGTACGTAACTTTCGGTTTCGTTACATTATGCATAAACAATAGTCTTAGAAATGTTAATGAGATTGTAGTGTCAAATGCGAGTTTGGTATGTCATAGAAGTGACGAAGTTCACTCGATAAACCAAACGGGTCAAAATAGTTAATTAGATATGTTGGTTGATAATATTGTTTAATTAGTCATGTTTGGAATGTAAATAAAGTGATGTAATTCACTAGATAAAGAAACGGGTTAAAATATTGGTTGTAATAAGTTTGGTGTAATACCTGCGTCCCTAGACTTTTAGTTATTGTCAATTTTAGTCCCTGAACTATGTTGACATTAACACTTTTGGTACTTGGTGAATTCTATGCTATATACTAAATACTTGGAATGCCTAATTCTAGATACTTGGAATGTCTAAATCTAAATACTTGGAATGCCTAATTCTAGATAGTTGGAACGTCTAATTCTTGGTACTTTGGTGCTTGACTCTTGAGGCTCGTGAAACTTGAGACTTGGTTGAACGAGGGACTGGAGTCTTGTCACTGGCGGAAACTATGAAACTTAAAATCTTTTGTGCTATTGCTATAATCTAGTTATACTATTACCCAATAATACGCAACGCTTAATCTAACTCGCAAATCGAATCAAAGACGGTGAAACGGAAAAGATGGGATTGACCGAGTGGCAATCCGATTGGATAACCATCCGATCGGATAGCCATCCGATCGGATAGCCACTCGATCGAACCGCCATCCGATCTGAGTGTACACCGCCTTCACACCTTCTCACACTATAAATAGGCCTGTGACATCACCGTTTTCACTGATGTGACAGCCTCACTTGACCAGACGCACGCACTCCACTTTTCTTCAATCTCTCGGCGATTTCGGTACGTTTTCACTAGATTCTTGCACATCTTTGATCTACACATCATTCTCTACGAGATTCTCCTTTGAAATCTCACTTTCCACCGTGAAATCTCTAAGATTTGAGCTCTTGAAGGTGATGTCATCAAGGTGGTTTGTACCAAACTTTTGTGTGATGTCATTTTAGCTAAGATCTAGCTCAGATCTGAGAAATTTCATGCGTTTTACACTAAATCTATGCTAGATCTAAACCTTTCAAACTAAAACCTATGTTTATCTTCATCTTTTCTTGAACTTTTACAAAAAAAACGGTGAGATCCGGATCTAAACGGACTGTAGACTTGAGTATTAGTCTGGAGTCAGTTTGGACAGGGATTATTGCCGAAGGAGACGACCGGAGTACGGATTCTGACATAACCACCACCACGGGTAGACGACTGGACGGACTGGGGTGGTTCCCACCTGACCAGATCGGCTACAGACTAATGTGCTTATCGTTGTCTCGATACGTACCATGTCGTTGCTGTTTGACCAGAAACTTAGAGTTTTTACAGATTTGAGAACGGGACAAGGCTAACCCGATCGAGTGGCAATCCGATTGGATTGCCATCCGATCGAACAGCCACCCGATCAAGTAACACCTACCCCTTAACTTTAAACACTTGAAACTTTGAAGTCATGATCGTCAAGTGGCAGCTCGATCGGATAGCCATCCGATCGAACAGTCATCTGATCGAGGCAACAATGGATCTTGGAACTTTTCAGTACTTGGAACCTTTGGGACTTTGAATCTTGAACTTTGAATCGAGTGGCAACCCAATCGGATAGCCATCCGATCGGATAGCCATCCTTTCCCCACACCCTTTGTTAACTTTGAATCGAGTGGCAACCCGATCGGATAGCCATCCGATCGGATAGCCATCCGATCGGATAGCCATCCGATCGGATAGCCATCCGTTCCCTCGTAACATTTGAAATCCCAATCGAATGGCAGTCCGATCGGATAACCATCCGATCGAACAACCATCCGATCGAGATGACTAATTCGACACTTTTTGCAATCTCGTTGTTCTGTCCGACACTTATCCGTTGTAATCTAATCAGGCTAAACCTAAAGAGCTCCCTTTGATCCAATAAAAGTTGATCTGTTACGCAATCACTGTGAGTATACTCGATCCCTTTTTGCTTTAAACTTTGGGATGTAGCATGTATTATACTAAACTACGATACTTGAGACTTTTGCAAACTAAACTCTATCCTACGTGTGTGTGAAACTTGTGATTCTTGTATTCTATTTGTGCTATGTGAACGTTTAATCCAGGGTGTGTAGTTCCGCCTTAACAATAGTAGCGCTATATGAGATGCACCTCCCCATTATTCTCGGGGGTATTGTTAGGAGGATTCTAGTTTTCCTTGAGACTTGGGAAAACAACAAAGCATCGGGATACTTGGGCTATCACTTGTTGGACTGCGAACACTAGCATGGCTGAAACTATTTATGTGTCACTACATATGGATATGAGTTGTTTTAATCTATTATGCTATTATTCAAACTTGTATACACGCCGGGACATTTTTGTACTGACTCTATTTTAATACATGTTGCAGGCTGATAGATGCTGGAATTATGGAAAACAAGCTAGGATTGATGCTTAGAAACTCGCCTAGTTTAATTCTAGAATTTAAAACAATGGTTTTGTGATCGTATTTGACATTCATGATTATGTTGATGTTTTAGACAAATTGTTGCATGAAACTTATTTAACCTATATCGAAATTACTAGTGTTATGGAAATCTCGTGAGCAATCTGAACGCTTAGTGCTCGCACCCCGATGTTTCCGCCATCGGTTGGGGTGTGACAGATTGGTATCAGAGCCATAACTATAGGGAATTAGGATAAGTAGGAATACTTGCTCTAGTCTATAGTTCTAGGAATCTTGATTCTTATTTGTTGTTTAAGACTTATGCATTCTACCGTATATGCTTCCTAGCAACACACTTTCTTGCTAAGTTTACAATGCCTTTCCTAAGGCCGATACAATATACACTTGATACTTCGAAAACACTGTTACTCAGTGTTTGTATTTTGCACGAAATTTGCCCTCAAGTTAGGAGTGAAATCCGACCTTGATGGAAAATCTCCATATTATCCTAAGTAGGTCTTGTCTGCATATAAGTACCAACGCTATTAGAGTACGATGTTGTCAAGTTAGAGGTGAAACTCAGACCTTGATAACTAGTCCCGCTCCTTGATGTTTTGATATCTCGCCAAAGCCTCGAAACTTCCATTCAATTAGGAACGTGAAATGACCAAAAGGACGAATATCGTAGGCCTAACATTGATGACGTATTTGTCTAAGTAAGTCAAGACACATTGCCTCAATTCGAATGGGGTTTGAATCACTTTGGTTAGTCACCGTTCCTCTACCCGGAACACTCTATATTTTATGAGTTTGTATTTCATGTTATCTCGACTTTTATATGAGGTTTTAAACTTGATTCTTCGTTTATCTTGATTATTCGTTTATTTCGAGCCTTTTTACACAAGTCGCACGTACGTCCGTAAGCTAAAACATTAACTCTAATCTCAGGATCAACTAAATTTATGAAGCTTTATATCATCATGATAATCTATGTGGGGAATCTTGGTCGACTATGACACTATGTGAAACTATCTGATGAATCTATGTATTATTGTGATTGTAAGACACTAAATGTAACATGACATAGAAACACGAGGGAGAAGTGACGTGTCTGAAACATGGTGGATATGCCGCTGGTACTTCCTATATATAAGTGTTTCTGGCATGTTACCGAACCTTCGTACCACGCGTTAAGTGAAGTTCGTAGTTTTGTAGGCTCGGGTTGAAGTTGGGAAATCTATTTGGGTTAATCTATGTTGTTGAAACTATTTGGTCAAACTACGTGGAGATCTTGTGATAAATTCTAATTTTGTGGTTAACGAAGCATGACACCGATGACGAGAAGGACGTGGCATGATTGAAGCATGGTGGATATGCCGCTGGTACTTCCTATATATAAGTGCTTCCTTCATGTTTCCGAACTTTCGTAGCACGTGCCATGCGGGATTTCGTTGGTTGTGGATTGTTAACACTAATATATCAAAATCAATGGAAAACTATGAAAATCTATTGAAGTCTATTGAACCTATTAAAGTCTATTGAAGTCTATTGAGGTTTACTGAAGTCTATTGGATCTATTGAAGACTATTTGAAACCTATCTATTGAAATCTATGTGAATCTATGATAACGATGATGAGTGTGTTTTGCGACACGTAACATGACACCGAGTACGAGGTCGAAGCGATTATGCCCGAATCGTGGTGGATACGCCGCTGGTACTTCCTATATATAAGCATTTCTAACATGTCGCCAAACTTCGTACAACGTGCCATGCGAAGGTCGTGGGTTGCGGTATCTATGTGAATCTTGAGTCTTAGTCTATCGTGTGTGAATCTATATTAATCTAGACTTATATGATCCTCTTGTTGGATCTTTAGGATGTCTTCTAGAAAGCTCTCCGACACTCTCAAGAGATCCAGGGAAAAGCCTCAGAAAAAGATGATGTCCTTCATGGCCGACCAGATCGCTCGAGTCATGGCAAAGATCGTCTCTGAGATCCAAAGATCGAACACACCGCCCTCTTCTGTTGACTCTAAGACGGAGAAAGAAAAGTCTACCAAGTTTAGCTATAAGCATTTTGTCTCTTGCAACCCTAAGTCTTTCATGGGCAGTAATGGGGTGACTGCTATGCTCGAGTGGTTTGACAACATCGAGGTCACTTTCATTAACAGCGAGTGCCCAGAACATCTAAAGATTAGGAGTGTAACGGGAATGTTTCAAGGCAGAGCTTTAGAGTGGTGGACAAATGAGAGAAACATCCGATCGAATGAAGAAGCCTATGCTCTCCCATGGGCTGAGGTGCGAGAATTAATGATGCTTGAATTCTGCCCTCCTCATGAACAACTGAAGTTTGAAGAAGAGTTCTGGCACTTGAAGCAGATTGGTGATGATAATCTGGCTTATACTACCCGTTTCAAGCAGCTCAGCTTGATTATTCCTCACTTGGTTTCTACCCCTAAACGCATGATAACCAAGTACATCAATGGTCTACCTCCTGCTATGCGTGATTCTATTGAAGCAGCTCAACTCGGAAATATTGAGGAAGTCTACCGTCTTGCAGCTACTCTCAACAAAAACCGCGTTCGTGATAAGCAGTTTGCTAATCCTGCCTCCTCCAAGTCTGCACATCAAGTTACCCAACAACCAAGTGGAGGCAAGAACAAGAGACGAAAGTCACAGGGTTCAGGATGCAATGCTATTTTTCCTGATGCGAATCCTGCTGCTAAGCCTGCTTCTGCTGCTACTGTTCAGAACCCTGCTGCACCTGAAGTCAAGAAGCAGTATACTGGGTCTTACCCCAAGTGTACCACTTGTAACTTTCATCATCCTACTACCTCTGCATGTCGTTTGTGCACCAACTGCAATCGTTATGGTCACACAACTCTCTATTGTCGTCAAGGTAATCCTGCTCAACCAGCTCAGCAAGCCCCAACTCAGGCAGCCCTACCAGCTCTCCCAGCTCCTCCGCAGAATCCAAAGCCAGTCAACACTGTTCGTGCATGCTACAAATTTGGAGACACTACTCACCTTCGTAATCAGTGTCCTCAGCTGAACAAAGACCATGTAACGCCCTAACACGTTTTAACTAAATTTTGACGCAGCGGAAAATACATACTAAAAATTTCTTTCTTTCACTTAAATACATTAATCCCTTTTATAATTAATCAAAAACTAACATACTAATATCAAATTACGTGATCACATACACACCCACATACAATCCATGACTTGACTCGATCTTCAACCACGTACACTTCTTGATGAAACATCCATAAACCTATACAGCCTGCAGTCACCACATTCAATCACATCATTAGCAACTGATGACAAAATACAAAATCTTAACATATGCATAATAAAGCGAGAACATATTATGCTTCCTCTATTACTAGCCCCTTCATCCATCCATTGTATCACTCGCATTAAATCGCGAAGTCAACCTTCACCTCCATTGTTAACATACCTACACTTCACATTAGTTCTCAATAGAAAAACGATTAGTATCATTAGTGTCTTTTCATATGAACATGACCTCGAATACACATAACTCATCTTTATGCATAATTCATTATGTACATTCCCTTTCTTACCCAAACTTAATCAATCTTTTTATTAACCACTTCCGACCCATTTCCACTAAAACTTAACTTAGTAATAACAACGATTCATACCTTTTTACGTTACCTTCAATAATTACCATATATCATAAATACATTAACAAGCAAAAGGGTAAGTTCGGAGTTCACTTACCTCGTGCGTCCGAGTTCAAGCATAGCTTCCGTGTTTATCCTTGGCCCGTTGCCCTTCCATGCTTGTGTCCACGTTGACATGACTCCTATCCGTACATGTCATTACATTCACATTCTTGTTAGCATATATGATTGTGCGTATGAACGATCATATCAATTTCATATCTCACGTATGACTTTCATTAGTCAATTCAAACAAACATAAAGCATACTCAACATCAACCTAACATAATCTTTACATGAACTATATCTAAAATACATTCCTCATGTTAGTTTACTATCAATTTCATTAATACCACATTCTATACATGTTTACCCATTAATTGCATACAATTTCACATATTATTGTCATTTAGACATTTCATCAAACACTTGGTGTGCGTACTACTTCCTAAGCATAATGTACAAGTATTTCATGTGTTTCTTCCTAATTATCACCTTCATTTATCAACACAAGTAAACATCATACAAATTCCATACCATAATCACTCTATATACAAATACCCATCACATACTACACATATTCCTAATCAAGTTCATACCATTTCATGGATTAAACATAAACCCACTTAACTAAGTGTGGTAATTCATTCAAACACCTAAATTCTAGCAATTTACTCAGAGTCTTCGCTTAGGGTTTGTTCCTAAACGTGCATACATCACTAATTTGGGCATAACCTTCATGATTCATACATAATTCACCACTAGTGATGATTATCCAGATTTCTTAACTTCATTAAACATCAAAATTCGACATACCTTATGATCCCCTAACTTGGGTGATCGTTAATTCATGTTCCTTCTTGAATTTGAGCCCCGATTCCTCCTTCAATTGGGTGATATATGATGAACTAGGGTTTGGCTCTCTAGAGCCTTCCCCTGATCACGCACAGAACACACAAAGTGTGTGTGTGTGTGTGTGTTATTTTCATTTATTAAAACCACTTTCAAGTTATCCCACTTTGGTCCCTCTTGTTTCGTTTTAATTAAATAGGGCTACAACTCTCCGTTTGATACCAACGATATTAAAATCAACTAGGTTAATTATTCCTAGTTATTATTCATTTACGGGTTTACTTTTACCCCTAATGGTATTTTTTACCCGTTCCTTTATATTAACCGGGTTTAAATTACCAAACCCATTTTTGGGGTGTTACAGACCAGCAGCCAGCCGCTCGTGGACGAGCGTTCAATCTTAATGCTAATCAGGCTCGTAACGACAATGATGTCGTTAATGGTACGTTTCTTGTGAATAACCTTTATGCTTCGATTCTATTTGATACTGGTGCCGACAGAAGTTTTGTGTCCGTGGAATTCGAATCTTTGTTGAATTGTGCACGCTCTATGTTACCCAAGTCATTTTCGGTAGAGATTGCCGATGGAAAGTCCATTCTAGTCGATTCTATTCTTTGTGGTTGTTCCTTGATTCTTAACGACCATGTGTTTACTATTGATCCAATACCTATGCAATTGGGTAGTTTTGATGTCATTATCGGTATGGATTGGTTGTGAAAGAATCATGCCGAGATTGCTTATCACAAGAAGTTTGTTCGTTTACCTCTCCCGTCCGGTGATATTTTGAATGTCTATGGAGACCGACCTTCGAAAGGACTAAGGCTTATGTCATGCACTCAGGCAACCAGGTGCTTACGTAAACAGAAATTTGCCTTCTTGGCCCACGTGGTGGAACAAAAGGGCAAAGGGGAGAACATAAGTGACGTTCCAGCAGTGTGTGAATTCCCTGATGTCTTTCCTGAAGATCTTCCTGGTCTTCCTCCTCCTAGATCTGTTGATTTTCGTATTGATCTCGTACCTGGTGCGACTCCTGTCGCCAAGGCTCCCTATCGTAATGCACCTTCCGAGATGCAAGAATTATCTAGCCAACTGCAAGAACTACTCGATAAGGGATTCATTCGTCCAAGTACCTCTCCGCTGGGTGCTCCTGTGCTATTCGTCAAGAAGAAAGATGGTTCGTTCCGTATGTGTATCGACTACCGCGAACTTAATAAGCTTACCATTAAGAATCATTATCCCCTTCCCCGTATCGATGATCTATTTGACCAACTACAAGGCGCGTTCTGTTTCTCGAAAATCGATCTTCGTTCTGGTTATCATCAGCTTCGAGTTCTCGAAGATGATGTACCTAAAACCGCATTTCGTACTCGTTATGGACACTAGGAGTTCGTGGTCATGCCTTTTGGATTGACCAACGCACCCGCTATGTTCATGGACCTCATGAATCGTGTTTGTAAACCCTATTTGGATCGTTTTGTGATAGTCTTTATTGATGATATCCTCATTTATTCTAAAACTGAAGTTTACCATGCTCGTCATTTACGCTTGATGCTTGAACTCTTACGTGGTGAACGTTTGTATGCTAAATTTTCTAAGTGTGAGTTTTGGATTTATGAAGTGCAATTTCTTGGTTATGTCGTTAGTAAGCAAGGTATTCATGTTGACCCGTCAAGCTGTGAAGAATTGGAGTATGCCTAAATCTGCATCTGAAATTCGTTCCTTCTTAGGATTGGCGGGCTATTACCGCTGATTCATTTCAGACTTCTCTAAGATCGTTGTTCCCCTCACTTCGTTGACTCAGAAAGAGAGACCTTTTGCTTGGGGTCCCGAGCAAGAGGAATCTTTTCAAACTCTTAAGACTCTTTTGTGTAATGCCCCTGTTCTTACTCTCCCTGATGGGAATGATGATTTCGTGGTATATTACGATGCTTCGAACCGTGGCTTGGGCTGTGTGCTTATGAAGCGAGACAAGGTTATTGCTTATGCCTCCCGTCAATTCAAAGTGCATGAGAAAAACTATACTACTCACGATCTGGAGTTTGGTGCAGTCGTGTTTGCGTTAAAGATATGGCGACACTACCTGTATGGTACTAAGTGTGTGGTTTTCACTAACCATAGGAGCCTTCAACATATCTTTGACCAAAAAGAACTGAACATGCGAAAGAGACGTTGGGTGGAATTGCTTAACGACTACGACTGTGAAATTCGCTATCATCCTGGCAAGGCGAATGTAGTGGCCGATGCTCTTAGTCGTAAAACTCATGTGAGTGCTATTCGTATCTCTAATGACCTCCATGCGTGTATTCGTGACGCTCAGTATTCATCAGCAAATGAAGGAAGTCTAGAAGTGGAAATCCAAGGCGCTAAGATTGAACAGCTTGAAACTAAACCTAATGGACTCCAATACTACCTCAATCGCATCTAGGTACCGGATCACGATAACCTCCGTGAGCTCATTATGAATGAGGCTCACAAATCCCGTTACTCTATTCACCCGGGCACTGACAAGATGTACCATGATTTGCGTGCAACTTATTGGTGGCCTGGCATGAAGAGGGACATTGTTGTGTATGTTTTTAAATGCCTTACTTGTACGAAAGTTAAGGCTGAACATCAACGTCCTTCAGGACTATTGGAACAACCCGAAATTCCAGTTTGGAAATGGGATAGCATCGCTATGGACTTTATTACTAAGCTACCTCAAACACCTTCTGGTCACGATAGTATCTGGGTGATTGTTGATCGTTTGACCAAATCAGCCCACTTTCTTCCTATTCGTGAAGATTATAAAGTGGAGAAACTTGCTCGAATCTATACCGATGAGGTTATATGTCGTCATGGCATACCCCTTGACATAATCTCTGACCGTGATGGTCGATTTACTTCACGTCTTGGGCAAACCTTCCAATCCGCTATTGGTACTCATTTGAATCTTAGCACGGCCTTTCATCCTCAAACGGATGGACGGACCGAGCGTACTATTCAGACCCTAGAGGATATGCTCCGTTCTTGTGTCATCGACTTTGGTGGTAACTGGGATGTACATTTACCATTGATTGAGTTCTCGTACAACAACAACTATCATTCCAGCAATCAGATAGCTCCTTTCGAAGCTTTGTATGGCCGCAAGTGTCGCAACCCCCGCCCCCTATCTGTCCCGGGATCGGGCGGCCGCGAGAATCAGTATTGGTGGTATCGGTGTTTATCATTTTGGCAACGGAAATTTCATCAGGACCGTAGTTAGGAAATATTTTATCAAAGTAAATACCACACTTTTATAATATTAAACATATTGGGATAAAACCCAACTTTTCATTACAAATATTTTCATAGGGGAAATCCCTATTTTATTGAATAAAACATCTTCTTTTATTTAGGTAACTTTTATAGCCACTTTTTCCAAGCCTTCAGTGCTGTCCAGCTGGCTTTCACATTTTGTTACCTGAAACGCGTTTAAAAACATTTTGTCAGTGGGAAATACTGGTGAGTGAATCCCAGTTTAATCAAGAAGATTTTTATCAATTTTCACAGTATTGAGAGCGATTACAATGTTTACATCTACACAATTACTCATTTAGTATTGTCAATCCTAACTGGTGGGTCATATTACCCATTGGCTAACTCTTTGTCCAATGGTAATGTGTTCCACATTTTGTATACAAAACCCCAACATACCGGCAGTAATTGAAGAATTACAAAGACTCAATCACTGCTTAATCACATTGTAAAATATTTAAGGTTTTGTAAAAACAGTTACAAAAAGGAGATTACTCACATTGCTGTCTTAGATTTCCTTTAAGGGTTTCCTGGTGATTATCAATTAAATACACAAATGCACACGCGTTAGTATAATAACCCAATATTTACATTAGCAATACCCTCCCCGAGACGACATTCCAATGACTACGTCGGTCAGAACCACGACAACTATTACGGAACCCTGGATCAATTGGGCAGCATATCTAATACGTAACCGGGGTTATAATACTTACAGCAGGGCAGAACTTCGTTAATTAGGGGATATTATGCCCGAAAATAGCTTTAATTATGTAGAAAGTCGAGAGAGAAAGAAAATGTGAGCGATCTGGACTGAAGGCCGTTGCCCTCAATTTATAGGGCTGCAAAGGGACTTCGTCGCGCCCCGCGTAAGCTTCGGCCATGGTCTACGCGGCCCGCGAGGCTCCCTAGGGTAGGCCCTAGGGTTGCTGAGTCGACCACTAGGCACGACACGACTGGACACGTGGCGGCTCAGGGGCTAGCCCTGACTCCTTGCTGTCGTGGCCCGCGTAGGACGTAGCCAAGGGCTACGCGCCCCGCGAGAGACCATTAAATCTGGTTTTTAATTATTTTTAATGAAAATAAAGGTAACCGGGGCCCGTTTTCGCATACGGGGTGTACTTTAGGACATATATGGACATTTTAAAATATATTAGGGTGTCAAAATATTTTGAGGGTTGTTATAGCAAGTGCCGATCTCCTCTCAGCTGGCATGAGATTGGTGACAAGCAGTTTACTGGCCCTGAAATCATTCAAGAGACAACGGATAAGATTCTTCAGATCCGTGATAACTGTTCCATACTAAAGGTTTCCTTCATTGGTAGGAAATGAGCTGACTTGGTTAGCCTGTCTACAATCACCCAGATTGTATCATTACCTTTTCTTGTTTTGGGTAATTTGGTAACAAAATCCATTGTTATTAATTCCCATTTCCAAACTGGCATTTCTAACTGTTGCAACAAACCTGAGGGTTTCTGATGTTCAGCTTTGACTTGTGAACAGGTTAAACATTTTGCGACATATGCTGCTATATCCTTTTTCATTCCTATCTACCAGAAATTCTTTCTTAAGTCCTGATACATCTTATCACTTCCAGGATGCATCGTATATTTAGACTTATGGGCTTCTTCTAATAAATGGTGGCGTAGGTTTCCTAATTTAGGTATCCACATTCTTTTCTTATGGAATCTCCAAATTCCATCTGTTCCTTGTTCTAATTCCTTGATCATTCCTTTCAATTTCTCAGTATCATCCTTGATTACTGATTCTTGTGCCTTTCTAATCTGTTCATTTAAATCTACTTGCAGATTTAATTTAAGAGAACGTACTCTTTTTGGCTTTTCGTGATACTTTCGACTTAAAGCATCAGCTACTACGTTTGCCTTTCCTGCATGGTACTGGATATTACAATCATAATCACTAAGTATCTCCATCCAGCGTCTTTGTCTCATATTCAAATCCTTTTTCCCGAAAACATACCTTAAACTCTTATGGTCGGTGAAAATGGTAAACTTACTACCGCAAAGGTAATGTCTCCAAATTTTAAGGGCAAAAATTATGGCTCCTTATTCTAGATCATGGGTTGAATAATTTTCTTCATGATTCTTAAGTTGTCTAGAGGCGTAAGCTATAACCTTTTGACGTTGCATTAAGACACATCCATAACCTAACTTAGAAGCATCACAATAGACTACAAAGTCTTCAGTTCCTTATGGTAACGCTAGTATGGGTGCATGAGTTAATCTTTGCTTAAGAATTCTAAAGGTTTCTTCTTGCTTTGGTCCCCATTCAAACTTAACAGATTTACAGGTTAGCTTAGTTAAGGGAATGACTATTCTAGAAAAATCTCGAATAAATCTTCTATAATAACCGGCCAATCCTAAGAAACTTCTAACCTCAGTTGGTGACTCAGGGGTTTTCCATTTGGTAATCGCCTCGATCTTGGTGGGATCCACATGAATTCCTTCATGATTGACTAAATGTCCAAGAAATTGTACCTGTTCTAACCAGAACTCGAACTTCGAAAACTTAGCATAAAGCTTTTCTTTTCTCAATATACTTAGAAGTGCATGCAGATGCACTGCATGTTCCTCTTTGCTCTTAGAATAAATAGGAATATCATCTTTAAAGATAATTATGAATTTATCCAAATATGGCTTACATACTTGGTTCATCATGTCCATAAATGCAGCTGGGGCATTGGTTAAACCAAATGGCATGACAGTAAATTCATAATGGCCGTATCTTGTTCTAAAAGCGGTCTTAGGAATGTCCTCTTCCTGTACCTTTAATTTATGATATCCTGACCTTAAATCGATTTTAGAGAAAAATCGTGCTCCTTGCAATTGATCGAATAGATCATCGATTCTCGGTAATGGATGCCGATTCTTAATCGTGACTTTGTTCAATTCATGGTAGTCAATGCACATACGCATTGATCTGTCTTTCTTTTTAACGAATAAGATCGGTGCTCCCCATGGTGATGAGCTTGGTTGTATGAATCCTTTCTCCAACAATTCATCTAACTGTTTCTTCAGTTCCTGCATTTCTGCGGGTGCCAAATGATAAGGTGCTTTGGCAATTGGTGTTGTCCCTGGTATCAAGTGGATTCTGAATTCAACTTCTCTGTCTGGAGGTTGCCCTGGTAATTCTTCTGAAAATACATCTGAAAACTGGGATACTACAGGAATATCCTTTAATTCTTTTCCTTTAGTGTTAGTGAGTATGGAAATCAAATACACTAATGACCCTTTTTCTTATATAACTTGTTGTTTTCATTAAAGAAATGAATTTCGTGAATCTAGAGGGTTTATCTCCTTTAATTGTGATTTTTTCACCCATTGGTGAATTTACTTGGATTGACTTTTGATCACATAGAATGCTGGCTTTATTGGCTCTTAACCAATCCATTCCTAATACAACATCAAATCCTGCCAGATTCATTGGGTAGAGGTTTACAATAAATTTCTGATTTAGAATTTCTATTCTTGCTCCCTGCAAGATTTCAGAAATCTTAATGGTTTCCCCATTTGCTGTCTTTACTAGAGATTCTTATGGAAGTTTAGTTAATGGTTGCTTGAGAAGTTTGCAAAAATGAAGTATTAATAGAACTTTGGTTCGCACCAGAGTTAAATAATACTTTAGCAAAAACATCATTAACTAAAAACGTACCGGCTATCACATCCGGGATCATCCTTGCTTCTTCTGCAGTCAGAACAAATGCTCTAGCATTTTTAGTATTCTTGGTATTCGTAGCTGGAGCTAGTTTTGGACAGTTTGGCTTGATATGGCCTTGTTCTCCACAGTTGTAGCATATCCCGTTGTTAGGCTTCTTCCTGCAGTCTTCTTCCTTGTGTCCAGATATTTTGCAGAAGTTACAGTATATGGAGCAGCTTCCAGAATGCTTCCTTTTGCAATACTTGCAATAAGGTGCAGAAGTAGAACCTACATTTTTCCCACGGTTAGAATTTCCAGAACGGAATTCTTGGGAAAGCTTCTGGGTTAGGTTCCTCCTCTGATCCTCTTCTTGTGTACGGACTAATTCATCCGTCAAGGTGTTTGCTAGTTCTACAGCTTCTTCTATGGTTTGAGGTCTAGCTGCCTTGACTACATGCCTAATTTCACTGATTAATCCCTAGATGTAACGGGAGATTAATACTGGTTCGGGTGATGCAAGGGTTGGTACTATTCTAGCATATTCAAAGAATAATGTAGTATAATCCTTACTATCTACCCCAGTCATCCTAAGGTTTAGGAACTTATTTGCTATATGTTCCTTTTCATTGGGAGGGCAGAATTTCAAAGAGTCAAATAATACTTTAGCAAAAACATCATTAACTAAAAACGTACCGGCTATCACATCCGGGATCATCCTTGCTTCTTCTGCAGTCAGAACAAATGCTCTAGCATTTTTAGTATTCTTGGTATTCGTGGCTGGAGCTAGTTTTGGACAGTTTGGCTTGATATGGCCTTGTTCTCCACAGTTGTAGCATATCCCGTTGTTAGGCTTCTTCCTGTAGTCTTCTTCCTTGTGTCCAGATATTTTGCAGAAGTTACAGTATATGGAGCAGCTTCCAGAATGCTTCCTTTTGCAATACTTGCAATAAGGTGCAGAAGTAGAACCTACATTTTTCCCACGGTTAGAATTTCCAGAACGGAATTCTTGGGAAAGCTTCTGGGTTAGGTTCCTCCTCTGATCCTCTTCTTGTGTACGGACTAATTCATCTGTCAAGGTGTTTGCTAGTTCTACAGCTTCTTCTATGGTTTGAGGTCTAGCTGTCTTGACTACATGCCTAATTTCACTGATTAATCCCTAGATGTAACGGGAGATTAATACTGGTTCGGGTGATGCAAGGGTTGGTACTATTCTAGCATATTCAAAGAATAATGTAGTATAACCCTTACTATCTACCCCAGTCATCCTAAGGTTTAGGAACTTATTTGCTATATGTTCCTTTTCATTGGGAGGGCAGAATTTCCTTTCTACCATGTTTTTAAATTCTTCCCATGCCATATTGTAAACCCTATCACTTCCCTTAGATTGGAGGATAGTGTTCCATCATTCTAAGGCTGAGTTCTTAAACAGATTGGAAGCAAACATTATCTTATCTTTTTCCACGCATTTGCTTATTCTTAAGACTGCCTCAGTCTTTTCTATCCAGCGTAGAGATGCAACGACCCCTTCATTGCCCGAGAATTCCATTGGTTTACAAGACCAGAATTCTTTATAAGAACAACCATAAGACCCGGTTCTTCTTCTTTTGGGAATGGGCACTTGAAGTATGGGTCCATTGTTCACGCTGTGTTCAGGTTCAGTTGGTCGCTTACTATCACGTTTATTTTTATTTTCTGCTTCCTTAACCTTTTTAATAATATATAGCATCACATCTATTATTCCTTGTGCCACTATATGTTGCATGGCACTGTTATCCACTTGGTTTTCATTATTGTTGTTGTTCGGGTTTTCGTTATCCGGGTTATTGTTACTCTGGTTATCATTATTCTGGTTTTCCTGGTTCACTTCATTGTCCATCTGAATTTTAAACATTTGCCAATTATTAATATCACAAAATAATATTTAAGGCAAACATTCACATAACACGCATATTGATAAAAAAACGTCGAGCATTGTGACTTACTCTTTCTTATCTATTATACATCTAATACAAACCGATACTGGAATTAAAAATTACAATACTACTATGCATCACTAACCACGAAGTGGTCTATACTACAACATATATTATTATTATTACACATATTATATATATATATATATATTCCATACACACATATTATATATTATTATATTATTATTACTATCTCCACCATCACCCTCACTGATATGGGTTTATCCAGAACTCCATATTACGCTTGTCGTACTTCCAGACGAGTCGTTCTCCAACCTGTGTCATCCTCTCGCTACTTTCTAAAATCTCTTCTCCGAAAGTTCGGAGCTCTTGCACATTTTTTGCACTCATTGGGGGTGCAGGTGCTGGGACTGGGTTTGGGTATTGTGGCATGGGTTCTTCCTGAGGGTACGGATTCCCTAAGATCTCCCTAATGTATTCATCAGTATCGTAGTAGGGATCTAGAGGGTCCAGACCTGGGTAAGCTGCTAGGTTTGACATGGGTTCGTCGGTTAGGTGGTAGATTGCACATAATCCCTATGATCATCGAACCACGGATCGTAGTCTGGGTCTAAGGGATTGGGTGCCGGTACCCTAGGTATCTCCTCTGGGTTGAAATCATGCATTTAGACTTGGTTTTCTGGGTTGTTTTCTATCTCCATTGGCTGCGTGGGAAACAAAGGTAATGGTTGAGGGGCTACTAGTTGTTCCAGGTTTGGGTCGGCAGCTATGGTTGCTAGGATATGAAAATTGGCTAAGCTCCTATTAAGCATATCCTGTGTATGGGCATCTGTCTCTCTTTTAGCGGCTGCTAGGACTCGCTGCTGTTGTAACTTTTTCATTCTTTTCCTACGCTCGTGTGCTCCCCTACTGAACCATCCTCTCTTTTTCTGAGGGATTGGCTCTTCAGACTGAGCCTTAAACACAAATATCCCTTCTTCATTATCAGCTGAATACCCTGAGAGGGCAGGCTGTGAAGAGGTGCCTTCGCTCCTAGGTGAGCCGGACAAATGACGATAAGCGTCGGAGGTCCTTGATCGCTCATACTGTAAACTAACAGATAGTCAAATAACACACAACAATAAAATACAGATATGCACGTATTTTCGTAATTAATTTCCTAACAATTTGAATAATATCTTGGTGTCAGCAGAACACTTCTGTGGCTGAATCAGTGGCTTAGCTCTGATACCACCTTCTGTCGCAACCCCTGCCCCCTATCTGTCCCGGGAACGGGAGGCCGCGAGAATTAGTATTGGTGGTATCGGTGTTTATCATTTTGGCAGCGGAAATTTCATCAGGACCGTAGTTAAGAAATATTTTATCAGAGTAAATACCACACTTTTATAATATTAAACATATTGGGATAAAACCCAAGTTTTCATTACAAATATTTTCATAGGGGAAATCCCTATTTTATTGAATAAAACATCTTCTTTTATTTAGAAACTTTTATAGCCACTTTTTCCAAGCCTTTAGTACTGTCCAGCTGGCTTCTAGTTGGCTTTCACATTTTGTTACCTGAAACGCGTTTAAAAACATTTTGTCAGTGGGAAATACTGGTGAGTGAATCCCAGTTTAATCAAGAAGAGTTTTATCAATTTTCCTAGTATTGAGAGCGATTACAATATTTACATCTACACAATTACTCAATCAGTATTGCCAATCCTGACTGGTGGGTCATATTACCCATTGGCTAACTCTTTGTCCAACGGTAACGTGTTCCACATTTTGTATACAAAACCCCAACATACCGGCAGTAATTGAAGAATTACAAAGACTCAATCACTACTTAATCACATTGTAAAATATTTAAGGTTTTGTAAAAACAGTTACAAAAAGGAGATTACTCACATTGTTATCTTAGATTTCCTTTAAGGGTTTCCTGGTGATTATCTATTAAATACACAAATGCACACGCGTTAGTATAATAACCCAATATTTACATTAGCAATACCCTCCCCGAGACGGCATTCCAATGACTACGTCGGGCAGAACCACGACAGCCATTACGGAACCCTGGATCAATCGGGCAGCGTATCTAATACGTAACCGGGGTTATAATACTTACAACGGGGCATAACTTCGTTAATTAGGGGGTATTATGCCCGAAAATAGCTTTAATTATGTAGAAAGTCGAGAGAGAAAGAAAATGTGAGCGATCTGGACTGAAGGCCATTGCCCTCAATTTATAGGGCTGCAAACGGACTTCATCGCGCCCCGTGTTAGCCTCAGCCAGGGTCTACGCGGCCCGCGAGGCTCCCTAGGGTAGGCCCTAGGGTTGCTAAGTCGACCACTAGGCACGACATGACTGGAACACGTGGCGGCTTAGGGGCTCGCCCTGACTCCTTGCTGTCGCGACCCGCGTAAGACGTAGCCAAGGGCTACGCGCCCCGCGAGAGACCATTAAATCTGGTTTTTAATTATTTTTAATGAAAATAAAGGTAACCGGGGCCCGTTTTCGCATACAGGGTGTACTTTAGGACATATAGGGACATTTTAAAATATAGTAGGGTGTCAAAATATTTTGAGGGTTGTTATAGCAAATGCCGATCTCCTCTCAGCTGGCATGAGATTGGTGACAAGCAGTTTACTGGCCCTGAAATCATTCAAGAGACAACGGATAAGATTCTTCAGATCCGTGATAACTTGACCAAGGCTATGAGCAGACAAAAGAGCTATGCTGATAATAGGCTTAAGCCTCTGGAATTTTATGTTGGTGACCGAGTCCTTCTCAAGGTATCTCCCTGGAAGGGAATAGTTCGTTTTGGTAAGAAGGGGAAGCCCGCTCCTCGCTATGTGGGTCCTTTCAAGATACTCGAAAGGATTGACAAGGTGGCGTACAAACTCGACCTGCCAGAGGAACTAAACAATGTGCATCCAGTGTTCCACGTATCCAGCCTACGTAAATGCCTAGCCGACGAGGAACTACAGGTTCCCCTTGAAGACTTGCATATAAACGAAGGTGTACACTTTGTGGAGAGACCGGTCGAAATCATGGATCAGGGTGTCAAGCGACTGAAGCGCAGCAAAATTCCCATCGTCAAGGTTCATTGGGAAGGAAAGCGTGGCGCCGAATTCACTTGGGAACTGAAAAGTGAGATGAAGACCAAGTATCCGCAGCTCTTCGAGCAGTCTTCTTCCTAGATTTCGGGGACGAAATCTCCTAAAGGAGGGGAGATTGTAATACATGCATCCCTAGACTTTTAGTTATTGTCAATGTTAGTCCCTGAACTATGTAGTCATTAATACTTTTGGTACTTGGTGAATTCTATGCTATAAACTAAATACTTGGAATGCCTAATTCTAGATACTTGGAATGTCTAAATCTAAATACTTGGAATTCCTAATTCTAGATACTTGGAACGTCTAATTCTTAATACTTTGGTGCTTGACTCTTGAGGCTCGTGAAACTTGAGACTTGGTTGAACGAGGGACTGGAGTCTTGTCACTGGCGGAAACTATGAAACTTAAAATCTTTTGTGCTATTGCTATAATCTAGTTATACTATTACCCAATAATATACAACGCTTAATCTAACTCGCAAATCGAATCAAAACCGGTGAAACGGAAAAGATGGGATTGACCGAGTGGTAATCCGATTGGATGACCATCCGATCGGATAGCCATCCGATCGGATGACCAAACGATCGGATGGCCACTCGATCGAACCGCCATCCGATCCGAGTGTACACCGCCTTCACACCTTCTCACACTATAAATAGGCCTGTGACATCACCGTTTTCACTGATGTGACAGCCTCACTTGACCAGACGCACGCACTCCACTTTTCTTCAATCTCTCGGCGATTTCGGTACGTTTTACACTAGATTCTTGCACATCTTTGATCTACACATCATTCTCTACGAGATTCTCCTTTGAAATCTCACTTTCCACCGTGAAATCTCTAAGATTTGAGCTCTTGAAGGTGATGTCATCATGGTGGTTTGTACCAAACTTTTGTGTGATGTCATTTTAGCTAAGATCTAGCTCAGATCTGAGAAATTTCATGCGTTTTACACTAAATCTATGCTAGATCTAAACCTTTCAAACTAAAACCTATGTTTATCTTCATCTTTTCTTGAACTTTTACAATAAAACGGTGAGATCCGGATCTAAACGGACTGTAGACTTGAGTATTAGTCTGGAGTCGGTTTGGACAGGGATTATTGCCGGAGGAGACGACCGGAGTACGGATTCTGACATAAGCACCATCACGGGTAGACGACTGGACGGACTGGGGTGGTTCCTACCTGACCAGATCGGCTACACACTAATGTGCCTACCATTGTCTCGATACGTACCATGTCATTGTTGTTTGACCAGAAACTTAGAGTTTTTACAGATTTGAGAACGGGACAAGGCTAACCCGATCGAGTGGCAATCCGATCGAACAGCCACCCGATCAAGTAACACCTACCCCTTAACTTTAAACACTTGACACTTTGAAGTCATGATCGTCGAGTGGCAGCTCGATCGGATAGCTATCCGATCGAACAGTCATCCGATCGAGGCAACAATGGATCTTGGAACTTTTCAGTACTTAGAACCTTTGGGACTTTGTGTGACAACTCGAATTTCCGACTTTCTTTATTCGCATTTAATGCACGTTGACATTGACTGTTTAGTTGTTTGACTTGCCTGATTTCGTAACTGTACACTTTGTGATATGATGAGACGTATTATGTTGCATGATTATGTGTTTGATTGTATAACGTGGAACTTGTTAAGAAACATAAGCTGTTTAAGATTTGAACAACTCGACAAAACACATTTGTGTTTCGCCATAACCAATCTCGACGAAACAGATTGTTTCGCCAACCATCCACTCGACGAAACAGGTCAGTTTCGCCGAGCCCAGTTTCGCCAAAAGCCCAGTTCGGGCCCAGCTTGTTATTTCGGGTTTTAAAACGTGTAACAGCCTCAGTTTCACACATTTATCATAACAATCGAAACCCTAGAGCCCTTCTCTCCTGTGTGACGGCAGTTGGAGCTTCTCGAAGATATCCTTAGCGATCGATTCGTATTCCTCTTATCTCGGTTAGTCGTGTGTATGTTAATCGGTTTCTTGATTCTGTACCATCTCGATTCATGTTTGTGTAAATGATTGATGCGTGTTATTACTGCGATTCTAGTATGACGGTGATATAGATTTCGATTATGTATGATGTAGTAGGATATACAATGCTATGCGAAACTTAATACAATCGAATGCTCGGTTCTGGATATTGTTATTATGTTCTGATTCTGAATGAACGTTAGCATCTTGATAGGGTTCAATGATATGATGTTGTATGATTGATATGTTATATTCATAAACTAGGGTTATACTAGACAATGATTCTTGGATGATTGAGTTATGATGATTTTACATACACATTGACCTTCATATGATTTCTATTATTGATGACGGCTGCTAGAAGGATTAGGGTTTATGTGTTATTCGCATCTGCTGTAACTGATGTCTGCGAAACAGACATCCGACGAAACAGGACTCCCGGCGAAACAGAATGTGTTTCGCCAAGAGTCATCGACGAATTAGAATCCTGTTTCGCCAAACAAGGCCACGACGAAACAGAATGTGTTTCGTCAATTTGTGTTTCGCCAACTTATGTGTTTCGCCATTATGTGTGTTTCGCCGAACAGTTAATCTGCACAGTAACTTGAGTTAATTCTGTTAAGTGTTAACTGGAATATTTAACTGCTGTTAAGTGTAACCATCTTGTATACGATTGTGAATACGTGCTACATGTTTATACGTGAACAACTTGAACACAAACTGATTTCACATACATGCATACTTTAGGACGGGATTGATTACTTGCGAACACATACTTAGCATACCGAGCAAACCAAGGTGAGTTCACACTCTTACCAAGGCATGGGATTCCCGGGGTTGGGAATGGGATTGAAGGAATGGATTTGTACTTACAATGTTACTAGACTATCTACCATCGTCCTCGGATGCGCAGGATACATACGTAAAACCTACGTATACTTGTACACATCACTGTCCTCGGTTGTGAAGGACACTTACGTAAAACCTACGTAAACTTATACTCATTACTGCCTCGGGTTGTGTTAGGCACTTACGTAAAACCTACGTAAACCCCCGCGTACCCCTGTCCTCGGTTGTGAAGGACACTTACGTAAAACCTACGTAAACTTAGTACGTACTACTGTTCTCGGTTGTGAAGAACACTTATGGTTACAAATAGTCTAGTGTATATGCAAACATGGGAAGCCCCCACTAATAGAACATACTATAGGCCCAGTAGAGCCACACGTTACGAAACGAACCTGCTTTTACGAACTTACTTAGTGTGAACTCGCTCAACTAGTTGTTGACTCTCTGTTACATGCCTTGCAGGACCTTAGGTACTTTTGGAGCTTGCACGGGAGGCACGGTCGTTGTGGACATGGATTGTGAAATGTGTTGTTAAACATTATGACATTTTGTACTTAATCTTATGTTGGGTTTCACTTTAAATGCTTCCGCTACACACTTGTTATATTTGGTTTTGGAAACACCTATCGTATTGATGAATGACTTTTACTATATACTTATGTTCAATATGATTGGTGGCTTGATCCTGGTCATGTCACGCCTCCAAGCGGTGGTACTCCGTGTGTGGATTTTGGGGGGTGTGACAGATTGGTATCAGAGCCATTGGTTATAGAGAACTTGGTTTTAATAAAGGGAAAACGATTTTGTTAAAACCAGACTATAACCAGAACAGTGCTCTCAACGATCCACAACGACGCTTCGCTCCACGTGCAAGGCTCAACATCATAGGTACTACTATTCATGTTACTTTACCTACTTGCTAGAATTACATAGAACTTTGCTCGTGGTATTCTCAGATTACAGAACCTACTATACGTTATTGCTTGAGAATACTTGTGTGCTCACTCTCTTCGCACTACTCGCGAACCTCTCTTACACATGTCCTCCTTGATGTCAAGATCATGAGTGGACGCGTTAACCTAACTCAAGCCCAGTTGGCGGCTTCGATCACTGAACAAGTTACTGCAGCACTCGCAGCTGCCCAGACAGGAGGTGTAACCTGCTATCACCACTTACTCCAGGATTTTTAGATCCTACTCTTGTAACTCAACACTTGTACTTAATTTTGATTACTCTTACGCACACGACAAGTTAACACGCTCAGTCACCTGTGTGCACATACACGACTTTTATGGACTGTCGTCCTACTACTTTCAGCGACACTGAAGGAGCTGTTGGACTCCTCCATTAGTTCGAGGAACTCGAATCGGACTTCGATTATGCGAATGACCTGGGGCTCGTAAGGTGAATTATGCCACTGATACTCTCGAAGGCACTGCGTTAACTTGGTGGAACGCGCAAGTTATGATGCTGGGGCTGGCGGCTGCTAATGCCACCCCCTGGAATGATTTTAAGGAACTAATCAAACTAGAATGCTGTAACTATGATGACATCCACAAGCTGGAAGTGGAGTTCTTAACCTGAAGATGACGGGGTCAGAAATGGAGGCGTGTACGAAGCGATCTAGTGAACTGGCAACTTTGTGCCCTACTATGGTGGAACCTCCCATCAAGCGCACCGAGAGCGATACCTCAAAGGCTTAGTACCAGAAATTCAAAGTCATGTGATGACTGCTAATCTTGCTACTATTCAAGATGTTACTCATCTTGCTCATCGTCTTACAGACCAGGCAGTGGAACAGAACAAGCTGCCTAGACGTATTGGTACTACTACTACTACTTCTGCTATTCCTAGTGACAACAAATGAAAGTGGGATGGAACCTCTAGCAAGGGTTCGACTACGATTCCGTCCCAGGCACAGCAGTGAAAGATCGATGACAACCAAAGTCCTGGTCAGCAACCTTTAGTAGTCAAGGGCAGGGTGGATACAGGGGAAACCACCCTAAGTGCAAACGATGTAACTGGCACCACAGCGGGCCGTGCAACCGAAATCATGGTCATTGATGCGACAAGCTTGGTCATGGAGCCAAAGATGGTAGAAACTCACGTCCTGCAAGCCAGAACCAACAACAACGAACACAAGATCTATAGAATCAGCAGCAACAGCAGGGTAACAAGGGATGTTATCAGTGTAGTGCTGAAGGTCACTTCAAGAGACACAGCCCACGGTTGAACCAGAACCAGAATCAGAAATCACAACCAAGGAAACGGGAACTAGGGAAGACAACAACGGGGGTAATAATGACGGCAATGGTGCCAGGGGTCGAGTGTTCGTGTTTGATCAGGGTGATACTAGGAATGACCCCAGCGTTGCGATGGTTCCGACATCGTCATTGGTATGGATTGGTTATCCCGACAGTAAGCAGAGATCCTATGCAAGGAGAAGATCATCCGCATTCCTCGTGCTGGTTAAGAACCTTTGGTAACTCATAGTAACAAGCTCCTGGAGCAGCACCCATAGCTCGAGCACCTTATCGCTTAGCTCCAACTGAACGGGAAGAACTGTCTAAGCAGCTACAAGAACTCTTGGAAAAGGGTTTTATACGTCCTAGCTCTTCGCCCTGGGGAGCTCCAGTGTTATTCGTGAAGAAGAAAGACGGTACGTTCAGGATGTGTATAGACTACCGCGAACTCAACAAGGTGACGATCAAGAATCGTTATCCTCTTCCGCGCATAGATGATTTATTCGACCAGCTGCAAGGGTCGAGCTACTACTCCAAAATAGACTTAAGGTCAGGATATCACCAGCTGAGAGTCCGGGATGAGGACGTCTCCAAAACAGCATTTAGAACTCGCTACGGCCACTACGAGTTTATGGTCATGCCATTCGGGCTAACGAACGCGCCTGCCGTATTTATGGATCTTATGAACAGGGTGTGCAAACCCTATCTCGACAAGTTCGTCATTGTTTTCATCGACGACATCCTGATTTATTCGAAGAGTCAGGAGGAGCACGAGCATCATTTACGACTTATACTGGAACTTCTGCGAACGGAACAGTTATACGCTAAGTTTTCCAAATGTGACTTCTGGCTTCGTGAAGTCCACTTTTTAGGCCACGTGGTGAACAAAGATGGGATCCATGTCGATCCATCCAAGGTAGATTCGATTAAGAACTGGCCTGCGCCTCGTACACCAATGGAAATACGTCAATTCTTAGGTTTAGCGGGTTACTACAGAAGGTTCATCAAAGACTTCTCAAAGATTGCTCAGCCGCTTACACTGTTGACGCAGAAGGGTGTTGTTTATCGTTGGGGTAACGCACAGGAAACAACGTTTCAGCACTTAAAGGATAGACTTTGTAGCGCACCTATCCTCTCACTGCCGGAGGGCACGGACGATTTCGTAGTCTACTGCGACGCATCTATCCAAGGTCTTGGATGTGTATTGATGCAGAGGGATAAAGTTATTGCTTACGCTTCGCGCCAACTTAAGGTTCACGAACGGAATTACACTACACACGACCTAGAGCTGGGAGCGGTCGTCTTTGCACTTAAGATATGGCGACACTACTTGTACGGTACCAAATGTGCTATCTACACTGATCACAGAAGCCTCGAACATATCTTCAAACAGAAAGAACTGAATATGCGACAGCGACGATGGGTGGAACTGTTAAATGACTACGAATGCTCAATCAGGTACCACCCAGGCGAAGCCAATGTTGTGGCTGACGCCCTCAGTCGAAAGGACACCGCGCCTAAGCGCGTGCGAGCTTTACAACTCACAATACAGTCTAGTCTTCCTTCTCAGATACGAGATGCTCAGGTAGAAGCATTGAAACCAGAAAATGTCAGGGCTGAAGCCCTACGTGGCTCAAGGCAACGCTTAGAACAGAAGGTAGATGGTGCTTATTACGTAACAGGACGCATTTGGGTTCCACTTTATGGCAACTTACGTGAGCTAGTGATGGATGAAGCTCATAAGTCTCGCTACTCGGTACATCCAGGTGCGGATAAAATGTACCACGACATCAAAACCACATATTGGTGGCCTAGCATGAAGGCCCACATAGCCACATACGTTAGCAAATGCTTGACTTGTGCGAGAGTCAAGGCAGAATATCAGAAACCGTCAGGACCACTCCAACAACCTGAGATACCACAATGGAAATGGGAGCAAATTTCCATGGATTTTGTTACTGGCCTACCTAGATCTCAGCGCGGAAATGATACTATTTGGGTGATCGTGGATCGACTCACAAAGTCTGCTCACTTCTTAGCAATCAAAGAAACAGACAAGTTCTCTACCTTGGCAGACATTTACTTAAAAGAAGTGGTCTCGAGGCACGGAGTGCCCACCTCCATCATCTCTGATCGTGACGCACGTTTTACTTCAGAACTGTGGCAAGCAATGCATAAATCTTTTGGCTCTCGTTTAGACATGAGCACAGCTTATCACCCTCAGACCGATGGGCAGTCTGAGCGCACTATTCAAACTCTAGAAGACATGCTTCGGGCGTGCGTAATAGACTTTGGCAATGGTTGGGAAAAACATCTGCCACTTGTGGAATTTTCGTATAACAACAGCTACCACACCAGCATTAAAGCTGCACCATTCGAGGCATTGTACGGGCGTAAGTGCCGGTCACCTCTCTGTTGGGCAGAGGTGGGGGAAAGTCAAATCACAGGTCCAGAAATGGTAGTTGATACTACTGAAAAGATTGCACAAATACGACAACGCATGGCGGCAGCTCGTGACCGTCAGAAAGTATACGCTGATAAAGACAGGAAACTACTCGAATTCCAGGTTGGGGATCGAGCGCTACTTAAAGTTTCACCCTGGAAGGGTGTGGTTGGTTTTGGCAAACGCGGCAAACTAAATCCACGATATGTTGGACCTTTCGAGGTTATTGAGAAAATAGGCAAAGTGGCCTACAGATTGAACTTACCACCTGAACTCAGTGCAGTTCACAACGTCTTTCACGTGTCGAATCTGAAGAAGTGTACGTCAGATGAGACCCACATAGTTCCCTTAAAGGAACTCACTATCGACGAGCGGTTGCACTTCGTCGAGGAACCTGTTGAAATCACGGACCGGGATGTTAAGGTCCTCAAGAACACGAGAATCCCTCTTGTACGAGTTCGTTGGAACTCCCGCCGCGGCCCAGAGTTCACCTGGGAGCGTGAAGATCAAATGAAACTCAAGTATCCCCAGTTATTCGGAACCAATGCAACTACTACTGAGGCTGAAGCTACCAATACAGAATTTCGGGACGAAATTCCAAATCAACGGGGGGATAATGTGACACCCCAAGAAAACCAGTAATCTTCGCAAACCTGCTCGGGGAGCCGCGATACGATACAGGTAAACAACGTCACACTACTAGCTTCCTCAGTAACGGCATGCTAAATTTCGGGACGAAATTTCTTTTAAGTTGGGGATAATGTGACAACTCGAATTTCCGACTTTCTTTATTCGCATTTAATGCACGTTGACATTGACTGTTTAGTTGTTTGACTTGCCTGATTTCGTAACTGTACACTTTGTGATATGATGAGACGTATTATGTTGCATGATTATGTGTTTGATTGTATAACGTGGAACTTGTTAAGAAACATAAGCTGTTTAAGATTTGAACAACTCGACAAAACACATTTGTGTTTCGCCATAACCAATCTCGACGAAACAGATTGTTTCGCCAACCATCCACTCGACGAAACAGGTCAGTTTCGCCGAGCCCAGTTTCGCCAAAAGCCCAGTTCGGGCCCAGCTTGTTATTTCGGGTTTTAAAACGTGTAACAGCCTCAGTTTCACACATTTATCATAACAATCGAAACCCTAGAGCCCTTCTCTCCTGTGTGACGGCAGTTGGAGCTTCTCGAAGATATCCTTAGCGATCGATTCGTATTCCTCTTATCTCGGTTAGTCGTGTGTATGTTAATCGGTTTCTTGATTCTGTACCATCTCGATTCATGTTTGTGTAAATGATTGATGCGTGTTATTACTGCGATTCTAGTATGACGGTGATATAGATTTCGATTATGTATGATGTAGTAGGATATACAATGCTATGCGAAACTTAATACAATCGAATGCTCGGTTCTGGATATTGTTATTATGTTCTGATTCTGAATGAACGTTAGCATCTTGATAGGGTTCAATGATATGATGTTGTATGATTGATATGTTATATTCATAAACTAGGGTTATACTAGACAATGATTCTTGGATGATTGAGTTATGATGATTTTACATACACATTGACCTTCATATGATTTCTATTATTGATGACGGCTGCTAGAAGGATTAGGGTTTATGTGTTATTCGCATCTGCTGTAACTGATGTCTGCGAAACAGACATCCGACGAAACAGGACTCCCGGCGAAACAGAATGTGTTTCGCCAAGAGTCATCGACGAATTAGAATCCTGTTTCGCCAAACAAGGCCACGACGAAACAGAATGTGTTTCGTCAATTTGTGTTTCGCCAACTTATGTGTTTCGCCATTATGTGTGTTTCGCCGAACAGTTAATCTGCACAGTAACTTGAGTTAATTCTGTTAAGTGTTAACTGGAATATTTAACTGCTGTTAAGTGTAACCATCTTGTATACGATTGTGAATACGTGCTACATGTTTATACGTGAACAACTTGAACACAAACTGATTTCACATACATGCATACTTTAGGACGGGATTGATTACTTGCGAACACATACTTAGCATACCGAGCAAACCAAGGTGAGTTCACACTCTTACCAAGGCATGGGATTCCCGGGGTTGGGAATGGGATTGAAGGAATGGATTTGTACTTACAATGTTACTAGACTATCTACCATCGTCCTCGGATGCGCAGGATACATACGTAAAACCTACGTATACTTGTACACATCACTGTCCTCGGTTGTGAAGGACACTTACGTAAAACCTACGTAAACTTATACTCATTACTGCCTCGGGTTGTGTTAGGCACTTACGTAAAACCTACGTAAACCCCCGCGTACCCCTGTCCTCGGTTGTGAAGGACACTTACGTAAAACCTACGTAAACTTAGTACGTACTACTGTTCTCGGTTGTGAAGAACACTTATGGTTACAAATAGTCTAGTGTATATGCAAACATGGGAAGCCCCCACTAATAGAACATACTATAGGCCCAGTAGAGCCACACGTTACGAAACGAACCTGCTTTTACGAACTTACTTAGTGTGAACTCGCTCAACTAGTTGTTGACTCTCTGTTACATGCCTTGCAGGACCTTAGGTACTTTTGGAGCTTGCACGGGAGGCACGGTCGTTGTGGACATGGATTGTGAAATGTGTTGTTAAACATTATGACATTTTGTACTTAATCTTATGTTGGGTTTCACTTTAAATGCTTCCGCTACACACTTGTTATATTTGGTTTTGGAAACACCTATCGTATTGATGAATGACTTTTACTATATACTTATGTTCAATATGATTGGTGGCTTGATCCTGGTCATGTCACGCCTCCAAGCGGTGGTACTCCGTGTGTGGATTTTGGGGGGTGTGACAGATTGGTATCAGAGCCATTGGTTATAGAGAACTTGGTTTTAATAAAGGGAAAACGATTTTGTTAAAACCAGACTATAACCAGAACAGTGCTCTCAACGATCCACAACGACGCTTCGCTCCACGTGCAAGGCTCAACATCATAGGTACTACTATTCATGTTACTTTACCTACTTGCTAGAATTACATAGAACTTTGCTCGTGGTATTCTCAGATTACAGAACCTACTATACGTTATTGCTTGAGAATACTTGTGTGCTCACTCTCTTCGCACTACTCGCGAACCTCTCTTACACATGTCCTCCTTGATGTCAAGATCATGAGTGGACGCGTTAACCTAACTCAAGCCCAGTTGGCGGCTTCGATCACTGAACAAGTTACTGCAGCACTCGCAGCTGCCCAGACAGGAGGTGTAACCTGCTATCACCACTTACTCCAGGATTTTTAGATCCTACTCTTGTAACTCAACACTTGTACTTAATTTTGATTACTCTTACGCACACGACAAGTTAACACGCTCAGTCACCTGTGTGCACATACACGACTTTTATGGACTGTCGTCCTACTACTTTCAGCGACACTGAAGGAGCTGTTGGACTCCTCCATTAGTTCGAGGAACTCGAATCGGACTTCGATTATGCGAATGACCTGGGGCTCGTAAGGTGAATTATGCCACTGATACTCTCGAAGGCACTGCGTTAACTTGGTGGAACGCGCAAGTTATGATGCTGGGGCTGGCGGCTGCTAATGCCACCCCCTGGAATGATTTTAAGGAACTAATCAAACTAGAATGCTGTAACTATGATGACATCCACAAGCTGGAAGTGGAGTTCTTAACCTGAAGATGACGGGGTCAGAAATGGAGGCGTGTACGAAGCGATCTAGTGAACTGGCAACTTTGTGCCCTACTATGGTGGAACCTCCCATCAAGCGCACCGAGAGCGATACCTCAAAGGCTTAGTACCAGAAATTCAAAGTCATGTGATGACTGCTAATCTTGCTACTATTCAAGATGTTACTCATCTTGCTCATCGTCTTACAGACCAGGCAGTGGAACAGAACAAGCTGCCTAGACGTATTGGTACTACTACTACTACTTCTGCTATTCCTAGTGACAACAAATGAAAGTGGGATGGAACCTCTAGCAAGGGTTCGACTACGATTCCGTCCCAGGCACAGCAGTGAAAGATCGATGACAACCAAAGTCCTGGTCAGCAACCTTTAGTAGTCAAGGGCAGGGTGGATACAGGGGAAACCACCCTAAGTGCAAACGATGTAACTGGCACCACAGCGGGCCGTGCAACCGAAATCATGGTCATTGATGCGACAAGCTTGGTCATGGAGCCAAAGATGGTAGAAACTCACGTCCTGCAAGCCAGAACCAACAACAACGAACACAAGATCTATAGAATCAGCAGCAACAGCAGGGTAACAAGGGATGTTATCAGTGTAGTGCTGAAGGTCACTTCAAGAGACACAGCCCACGGTTGAACCAGAACCAGAATCAGAAATCACAACCAAGGAAACGGGAACTAGGGAAGACAACAACGGGGGTAATAATGACGGCAATGGTGCCAGGGGTCGAGTGTTCGTGTTTGATCAGGGTGATACTAGGAATGACCCCAGCGTTGCGATGGTTCCGACATCGTCATTGGTATGGATTGGTTATCCCGACAGTAAGCAGAGATCCTATGCAAGGAGAAGATCATCCGCATTCCTCGTGCTGGTTAAGAACCTTTGGTAACTCATAGTAACAAGCTCCTGGAGCAGCACCCATAGCTCGAGCACCTTATCGCTTAGCTCCAACTGAACGGGAAGAACTGTCTAAGCAGCTACAAGAACTCTTGGAAAAGGGTTTTATACGTCCTAGCTCTTCGCCCTGGGGAGCTCCAGTGTTATTCGTGAAGAAGAAAGACGGTACGTTCAGGATGTGTATAGACTACCGCGAACTCAACAAGGTGACGATCAAGAATCGTTATCCTCTTCCGCGCATAGATGATTTATTCGACCAGCTGCAAGGGTCGAGCTACTACTCCAAAATAGACTTAAGGTCAGGATATCACCAGCTGAGAGTCCGGGATGAGGACGTCTCCAAAACAGCATTTAGAACTCGCTACGGCCACTACGAGTTTATGGTCATGCCATTCGGGCTAACGAACGCGCCTGCCGTATTTATGGATCTTATGAACAGGGTGTGCAAACCCTATCTCGACAAGTTCGTCATTGTTTTCATCGACGACATCCTGATTTATTCGAAGAGTCAGGAGGAGCACGAGCATCATTTACGACTTATACTGGAACTTCTGCGAACGGAACAGTTATACGCTAAGTTTTCCAAATGTGACTTCTGGCTTCGTGAAGTCCACTTTTTAGGCCACGTGGTGAACAAAGATGGGATCCATGTCGATCCATCCAAGGTAGATTCGATTAAGAACTGGCCTGCGCCTCGTACACCAATGGAAATACGTCAATTCTTAGGTTTAGCGGGTTACTACAGAAGGTTCATCAAAGACTTCTCAAAGATTGCTCAGCCGCTTACACTGTTGACGCAGAAGGGTGTTGTTTATCGTTGGGGTAACGCACAGGAAACAGCGTTTCAGCACTTAAAGGATAGACTTTGTAGCGCACCTATCCTCTCACTGCCGGAGGGCACGGACGATTTCGTAGTCTACTGCGACGCATCTATCCAAGGTCTTGGATGTGTATTGATGCAGAGGGATAAAGTTATTGCTTACGCTTCGCGCCAACTTAAGGTTCACGAACGGAATTACACTACACACGACCTAGAGCTGGGAGCGGTCGTCTTTGCACTTAAGATATGGCGACACTACTTGTACGGTACCAAATGTGCTATCTACACTGATCACAGAAGCCTCGAACATATCTTCAAACAGAAAGAACTGAATATGCGACAGCGACGATGGGTGGAACTGTTAAATGACTACGAATGCTCAATCAGGTACCACCCAGGCGAAGCCAATGTTGTGGCTGACGCCCTCAGTCGAAAGGACACCGCGCCTAAGCGCGTGCGAGCTTTACAACTCACAATACAGTCTAGTCTTCCTTCTCAGATACGAGATGCTCAGGTAGAAGCATTGAAACCAGAAAATGTCAGGGCTGAAGCCCTACGTGGCTCAAGGCAACGCTTAGAACAGAAGGTAGATGGTGCTTATTACGTAACAGGACGCATTTGGGTTCCACTTTATGGCAACTTACGTGAGCTAGTGATGGATGAAGCTCATAAGTCTCGCTACTCGGTACATCCAGGTGCGGATAAAATGTACCACGACATCAAAACCACATATTGGTGGCCTAGCATGAAGGCCCACATAGCCACATACGTTAGCAAATGCTTGACTTGTGCGAGAGTCAAGGCAGAATATCAGAAACCGTCAGGACCACTCCAACAACCTGAGATACCACAATGGAAATGGGAGCAAATTTCCATGGATTTTGTTACTGGCCTACCTAGATCTCAGCGCGGAAATGATACTATTTGGGTGATCGTGGATCGACTCACAAAGTCTGCTCACTTCTTAGCAATCAAAGAAACAGACAAGTTCTCTACCTTGGCAGACATTTACTTAAAAGAAGTGGTCTCGAGGCACGGAGTGCCCACCTCCATCATCTCTGATCGTGACGCACGTTTTACTTCAGAACTGTGGCAAGCAATGCATAAATCTTTTGGCTCTCGTTTAGACATGAGCACAGCTTATCACCCTCAGACCGATGGGCAGTCTGAGCGCACTATTCAAACTCTAGAAGACATGCTTCGGGCGTGCGTAATAGACTTTGGCAATGGTTGGGAAAAACATCTGCCACTTGTGGAATTTTCGTATAACAACAGCTACCACACCAGCATTAAAGCTGCACCATTCGAGGCATTGTACGGGCGTAAGTGCCGGTCACCTCTCTGTTGGGCAGAGGTGGGGGAAAGTCAAATCACAGGTCCAGAAATGGTAGTTGATACTACTGAAAAGATTGCACAAATACGACAACGCATGGCGGCAGCTCGTGACCGTCAGAAAGTATACGCTGATAAAGACAGGAAACTACTCGAATTCCAGGTTGGGGATCGAGCGCTACTTAAAGTTTCACCCTGGAAGGGTGTGGTTGGTTTTGGCAAACGCGGCAAACTAAATCCACGATATGTTGGACCTTTCGAGGTTATTGAGAAAATAGGCAAAGTGGCCTACAGATTGAACTTACCACCTGAACTCAGTGCAGTTCACAACGTCTTTCACGTGTCGAATCTGAAGAAGTGTACGTCAGATGAGACCCACATAGTTCCCTTAAAGGAACTCACTATCGACGAGCGGTTGCACTTCATCGAGGAACCTGTTGAAATCACGGACCGGGATGTTAAGGTCCTCAAGAACACGAGAATCCCTCTTGTACGAGTTCGTTGGAACTCCCGCCGTGGCCCAGAGTTCACCTGGGAGCGTGAAGATCAAATGAAACTCAAGTATCCCCAGTTATTCGGAACCAATGCAACTACTACTGAGGCTGAAGCTACCAATACAGAATTTCGGGACGAAATTCCAAATCAACGGGGGGATAATGTGACACCCCAAGAAAACCAGTAATCTTCGCAAACCTGCTCGGGGAGCCGCGATACGATACAGGTAAACAACGTCACACTACTAGCTTCCTCAGTAACGGCATGCTAAATTTCGGGACGAAATTTCTTTTAAGTTGGGGATAATGTGACAACTCGAATTTCCGACTTTCTTTATTCGCATTTAATGCACGTTGACATTGACTGTTTAGTTGTTTGACTTGCCTGATTTCGTAACTGTACACTTTGTGATATGATGAGACGTATTATGTTGCATGATTATGTGTTTGATTGTATAACGTGGAACTTGTTAAGAAACATAAGCTGTTTAAGATTTGAACAACTCGACAAAACACATTTGTGTTTCGCCATAACCAATCTCGACGAAACAGATTGTTTCGCCAACCATCCACTCGACGAAACAGGTCAGTTTCGCCGAGCCCAGTTTCGCCAAAAGCCCAGTTCGGGCCCAGCTTGTTATTTCGGGTTTTAAAACGTGTAACAGCCTCAGTTTCACACATTTATCATAACAATCGAAACCCTAGAGCCCTTCTCTCCTGTGTGACGGCAGTTGGAGCTTCTCGAAGATATCCTTAGCGATCGATTCGTATTCCTCTTATCTCGGTTAGTCGTGTGTATGTTAATCGGTTTCTTGATTCTGTACCATCTCGATTCATGTTTGTGTAAATGATTGATGCGTGTTATTACTGCGATTCTAGTATGACGGTGATATAGATTTCGATTATGTATGATGTAGTAGGATATACAATGCTATGCGAAACTTAATACAATCGAATGCTCGGTTCTGGATATTGTTATTATGTTCTGATTCTGAATGAACGTTAGCATCTTGATAGGGTTCAATGATATGATGTTGTATGATTGATATGTTATATTCATAAACTAGGGTTATACTAGACAATGATTCTTGGATGATTGAGTTATGATGATTTTACATACACATTGACCTTCATATGATTTCTATTATTGATGACGGCTGCTAGAAGGATTAGGGTTTATGTGTTATTCGCATCTGCTGTAACTGATGTCTGCGAAACAGACATCCGACGAAACAGGACTCCCGGCGAAACAGAATGTGTTTCGCCAAGAGTCATCGACGAATTAGAATCCTGTTTCGCCAAACAAGGCCACGACGAAACAGAATGTGTTTCGTCAATTTGTGTTTCGCCAACTTATGTGTTTCGCCATTATGTGTGTTTCGCCGAACAGTTAATCTGCACAGTAACTTGAGTTAATTCTGTTAAGTGTTAACTGGAATATTTAACTGCTGTTAAGTGTAACCATCTTGTATACGATTGTGAATACGTGCTACATGTTTATACGTGAACAACTTGAACACAAACTGATTTCACATACATGCATACTTTAGGACGGGATTGATTACTTGCGAACACATACTTAGCATACCGAGCAAACCAAGGTGAGTTCACACTCTTACCAAGGCATGGGATTCCCGGGGTTGGGAATGGGATTGAAGGAATGGATTTGTACTTACAATGTTACTAGACTATCTACCATCGTCCTCGGATGCACAGGATACATACGTAAAACCTACGTATACTTGTACACATCACTGTCCTCGGTTGTGAAGGACACTTACGTAAAACCTACGTAAACTTATACTCATTACTGCCTCGGGTTGTGTTAGGCACTTACGTAAAACCTACGTAAACCCCCGCGTACCCCTGTCCTCGGTTGTGAAGGACACTTACGTAAAACCTACGTAAACTTAGTACGTACTACTGTTCTCGGTTGTGAAGAACACTTATGGTTACAAATAGTCTAGTGTATATGCAAACATGGGAAGCCCCCACTAATAGAACATACTATAGGCCCAGTAGAGCCACACGTTACGAAACGAACCTGCTTTTACGAACTTACTTACTGTGAACTCGCTCAACTAGTTGTTGACTCTCTGTTACATGCCTTGCAGGACCTTAGGTACTTTTGGAGCTTGCACGGGAGGCACGGTCGTTGTGGACATGGATTGTGAAATGTGTTGTTAAACATTATGACATTTTCTACTTAATCTTATGTTGGGTTTCACTTTAAATGCTTCCGCTACACACTTGTTATATTTGGTTTTGGAAACACCTATCGTATTGATGAATGACTTTTACTATATACTTATGTTCAATATGATTGGTGGCTTGATCCTGGTCATGTCACGCCTCCAAGCGGTGGTACTCCGTGTGTGGATTTTGGGGGGTGTGACACTTTGAATCTTGAACTTTGAATCGAGTGGCAAGCCGATCTGATAGCCATCCGTTCCCCACACCCTTTTGTCAACTTTGAATCGAGTGGCAACCCGATCGGATAGCCATCCGTTCCCTCATAACATTTGAAATCCCAATCGAATGGCAGTCCGATCGGATGATCCGATAGAGATGACTAATCCGATACTTTGTGTAATCTCGTTGTTCTGTCTGACACTTATCCGTTGTAATCTAATCAGGCTAAACCCAAAGAGCTCCCTTTGATCCAATAAAGGTTGATCTGTTACGCAATCACTGTGAGTATACTCGATCCCTTTTTGCTTTAAACTTTGGGATGTAGCATGTATTCTACTAAACTACGATACTTGAGACTTTTGCAAACTAAACTCTATCCTACATGTGTGTGAAACTTGTGATTCTTGTATTCTATTTGTGCTATGTGAACGTTTAATCCAGGGTGTGTAGTTCCGCCTTAACAATAGTAGCGCTATAGGAGATGCACCTCCCCATTAGTCTCGGGGGTATTGATAGGAGGATTCTAGTTTTCCTTGAGACTTGGGAAAACAACAAAGCATCGGGATACTTGGGCTATCACTTGTTGGACTGCGAACACTAGCATGGCTGAAACTATTTATGTCACACCCCGATTTCCACGTGTCACCGGTGGGCCCGGTGGGGGAGTATCGTGACGTGGTTGGCAACATAATAGTCAAACAACACAATAATCAATATGCACAGCGGAAGCAAATTTAAAAATATGATACAACCGAATTTAATATTGTAATATCAAATGTCACAATATTCGGAAGTTTATCCACAGATGGATCGTAAATAAAATAGTATTAATAGTTCAACAGACTTCAGGCATCTTAAGCTTGCGAGACTTCTAGTGATGCTAAGGAGAAATCCCAGCCAATTACGCTTAGTACCTGCATTTAATCTTTTTGGGAAAATATGTCAGTTTACGCTGGTAAATACAATCAACTGACTCATTTTGGAAAATGATTGAAAATTGGTTTGGATGCACGTGGCATAAACATTTTATTTAACTTGGGAGAATTATTTAATATTATAATCTTGTGAACGAGTTACATGTTCCTTGTGCGTTCAGTAGCCCGGATCTTGTCCGGGTTAAAGATCAATAGACACACCACATTATTCTTTTATGCACTGACGGGTGTACGCCTACACCCCGCGCTTAAGTCGTGGCCATTTCGTAAAATGATGCCAAGGATATCCGGGACATGGTCATTAACCCCCCAAAGGCTTTAAGTAACAAGACTGTTTAAACGAGCCGATCAAATTATTCAATTAACCACCCAACGATGGAAGATTTAATGCCCGATCAAGCGGTATACTATATACCGTAACCCAAGCCCGTATAGGGAAAATAAGTTAAAAGTATTTACCTGAGCAATGTATAAATCACAATAAGCAAATTGCAAGTAGCTTTTACTTGTTCTCCTAATCTGGAACGAAGGTTTATAATAACCTATTAGAATCCTAACGGGTCTTTAGTTAAGCTTAAGCTTAGACCGGTTAGTTTCGAAGATACGGTTCGTACGCACGATTAAGCGAAGACCGGATAGAATGTGATTTAGACCCGACAAGTTCAGAGACTTGTTTAATATGGGTCCTTCATGCACATTCTGGATTTTGAGATAAAACCGATAAGGTTTGACCCGTTTCGGCTAATTTATGTAAACTTGTTACATAAACCGAACCGAACGCGTAATAAGCGTAACGGGTAATAATGAGAGCCATTTACAGGTTTCCTAAGTTAATATGCTCCAAATATGTTGTGACATCAGTAAGATATCATTTATTATGCCCGAAATGAGTTTAAGCACAAACTATGCCCCGTAGGGGTAGTTTGGTCATTTTAAAGGTTGTAAAAGAGTTTAAATGTTAACCTGAGTTACTGGCCTGATGTAATCAGCAAAAATACTTAGTTTACTGATTTATAACAGTAAGGTATTGTAGGTATGTGAAATTTATCAATTATAACCAAACTATGCCCCGTAGGGGTATTTTGGTAATTTCACATAAGCCGAAAAGCTCAAAACTAAAGTCTGAGTTTAACAACCTTTGCTTACTGTTAGAATATTATAATTTGCCTCAAATATCAGTAGGTATCAACCCTTGTATGTTTAATATGGTTATAGCACATATTATGCGTTAAAAACGCTCAAAAAGGCGATTAGAAGCCGTTTCCGGGTTCGATACTTAAATCTGATATTTTTATATTTCCAGAAGGCTTAAAATAATTTATTTATCATATGTGATCAGTAGCAAAAGGTTTGGAGTCGTTTAGATATGTAAAACTCATTTTATGGCCCGTAAGGGCAAAACCGACAATTACCGGATTAAGCCTACGACTATAAGTTATGCTCAGCCTAAAATTAATTAAAAATATTTAAAAATCCAAAAATAATATATTACATCAGTGGGTAAAGAGTTTGATATCAAAAAGTATGTTTAAGTAGGCTATACGCTAAATACGCCGTTTAATTAACATAAAGCTTTAATTTTACGCTAACGAGCATAACTCTTAACCTACACCTCAAACTGATGTCAAATTTTGTATGCAAGTTTATATATCTGTAATTAAGGTTTCTACTCTTTTACATTTCCAAAAATCACGTTTTAAGGTGAAAAGGGCATAATGTCAACATATGAGCAATTAACGGAATCATGCATATTAATTGGATAACTAATGATCCGAGGTGTATAATCACAGAGGGTTATACTAGCATGTAACCTGGTCCAAATAAAGCTCTAAGGAATTTCTAAAACATACCATAACGGGTCAGAACTGAAAGTCAAAGTATAAGTCAAACTATGCGACTTTCGGTTCCGAACCGGGTCTAAACAGGAAATTGTCGGGTTGAACATGTTTAGACATGTCCTTACACTAATTACCAAGTTATATTAATGATCAAACAGGTTGTATGTGTTCTACATTGCTAGTTATGCATAAATTGTAATTTACACATTCTGTTGACTTTTTAAATACAAGTTTGACCCGACATTTGACCTAGTTAGAGTGGGAATCAGGGGGAACCCTTTTGAGGGTTTATTACCCACATAATTACCAACTTATAACTACTTTTAATTTGAGATTTGACTGGGCCATTATTAATTAATCTCGAAGTCAAACCGTAATTACGACTTTTAGCTAAATAACTAAGCTAAACTCAATTAAAGAAAGGATTAGCAACTTACTGAAGTCCTAAGCTTGATTAGTGATCACTTGAGAGTGCCTTGGAGCTCCAGAAATGATCAGATTGCAAGAGGAAGGTGTGAAGAACAATGGTTGCACATCATGGCCTTTTATAGTGAATTAATCACCACAAATCTTTGACACATGAGTCTACAACCCACCACAACTGATCAACACATGTCCCTAAGTGTTTAGGGGGTGCCTAGGGGTCGCCCATAATGCAAAAAGATCGATTAAAGGTCAAATACTTTTTCTGCTTCTGGTGGTCTGACGCGGCCCGCATGAGTTTTAACCGACCTTTACGCGGGCCGCATGGGCCTTGAAAACAGATTTAACATTTTCTAGTTTTTGCATCTTGTCCCTTGGCTTCACGAAAGGTCAACTAAGTTTAATACTTGCACTTTGACCCCTTAATATTTACCTATAAGGGCCTTAAGGCTTTACAATAGGTACATGCTTCCTTCTAAGCTTCTTAACCTGTCGATCCTCAATCGACAATGGTTTTTCAACAAACTTCAAGCTCTCATCTATATGCACATCTGTATGCGGTATTACCAGTGATTCGTCAGCGAAACACTTTTTCAGATTGCAGATGTGGAACACATTGTGAATTCCACTGAGATCTTCAGGTAAGTTTAATTTATAGGCAACTGACCCGACACGTTCGATAACCTCGAAAGTTCCTATGTATCTCGGGCTTAGCTTGCCTTTCTTACGAAATCGCATCACCCCCTTCCAGGGTGATACCTTAAGTAATACTTTATCACCTACGTCGAAGTGAAAAGCTTTACGCTTTGGATCAGCGTAACTCTTCTGCCTATCCCTGGCAGCTTTGAGGCGGTCACGAATCTGGACAATCTTGTCCGTCGTTTCGAACGCTATCTCTGGTCCTGATAATTGGACATCTCCAACTTCCGCCCAACAAATAGGCGTTCTACACTTTCTACCGTATAATGCCTCAAAAGGCGCAGCCTTTAAGCTGGTGTGGTAGCTATTGTTGTAGGAGAATTCGATTAACGGTAGGTTCTTATCCCAACTACCACCTAAATCGATCGCACATGCACGCAGCATGTCTTCCAACGTTTGAATAGTACGCTCACTCTGACCGTCTGTCTGAGGATGGTAAGCCGTACTAAAATTCAAACGTGTGCCCAAAGATTGTTGGAAACTTTTCCAAAAATGTGACGTGTATCTAGTATCTCTGTCAGAGATAATAGACACAAGTATGCCATGTAAGGCTACAATCTTATCCACGTATAACTGGGCTAACATATCGGAGCTATAAGTCTCCTTGATGGGTAAGAAATGTGCTGACTTAGTCAGTCTGTCAACTATAACCCATATCGTATCATTTCCTTTCCTTGTCTTAGGTAACTTGGTGATAAAATCCATGGTTACCATTTCCCACTTCCACGTAGGAAGTTCAGGCTGTTGTAGCAAGCCTGACGGCTTTTGATGCTCGGCTTTGACTTGCGCACATGTCAAGAATTTAGCTACATAGGTGGCTACAGACTTTTTCAAGCCTATCCACCAATAGTTTGCCCTTAGATCCTGGAACATCTTATCAGCTCCAGGATGAACAGAGTATTTGGAACTATGGGCTTCCTGGAGGATGACATCTCGAAGTCCTCCATAAATTGGAACCCATATTCGTCCATTTAATCTTAGAATTCCGTCCTTGCTAAGAGTTAACTGCTCCTCAGTTACTCCTAACTTTTCATTAGGATAGTTAGCTTCCAACACAGCTTCCTTCTGTGCAACTAACAACCTTTCAATCAAATTGTTCTTTATCTCCATGCGCTTAGCATTGATTCGGATGGGTTTCACCCTCTCCTTTCGACTCAAGGCATCGGCGACTACATTCGCCTTGCCGAGATGGTATCTTATTTCACAATCATAATCATTTAAAGTTTCCATCCAACGGCGTTACCTCATGTTTAATTCCTTCTGATTAAACAGATGCTGGAGGCTCTTGTGATCAGAATAGATCACACACTTGATTCCATAAAGATAATGCCTTCACAGTTTTAGTGCGAATACAACGGCACCTAACTCCAAGTCGTGGGTGGTGTAATTCTTTTCATGCACCTTTAACTGTCTTGAAGCATAGGCAATAACCTTGCCTTTCTGCATAAGCACACACCCCATGTCAGTGTCCGATGCATCGCAGTAAACCACGAACTCTTCTATTCCATCTGGCAATGTCAGAACTGGGGCATTGCTCAACTTTTGCTTCAGTATATCAAAGGACTCTTGCTGCTTAGGGCCCCAAATGAACTTTACTTTCTTCTTAGTCAAGGAAGTTAGGGGTGCAGCAATCCTTGAAAATTTTTCGATGAAACGCCTGTAATATCCTGCCAATCCCAGGAAGCTACGAATCTCTGTAGGCGTCTTTGGCTCTTGCCAGTTCATTACTGCTTCAACCTTAGCGGGATCCACTTGGATACCACGCTCACTGACCACATGTTCAAGAAATTGGACTTCTCGTAGCCAAAATTCACACTTAGAGAATTTGGCATAGAGCTTCTCCTGATGTAGAAGTTTGAGAATACAACGAAGGTGTTTCTCATGGTCAGCTCGATTCTTAGAATAAATGAGAATGTCGTCGATGAAAACGATGACGAATTTATCTAAGTACGGCTTGCAAACGCGATTCATGAGATCCATGAACGCGGCCGGTGCATTAGTGAGCCCGAAAGGCATCACTAGGAACTCGTAATGACCATAACGAGTCCTAAATGCTGTTTTGTGCACGTCTTCATCTCTGACCTTCAGCTGATGGTAGCCTGACCTCAAATCAATCTTCGAGAAATAACTTGCCCCTTGCAATTGATCGAATAAATCGTCGATTCTGGGCAGAGGATACCTATTCTTTATCGTGACTTTATTAAGCTCACGATAATCGATGCACAGACGCATCGATCCATCCTTCTTCTTGACAAACAGGACTGGCGCTCCCCAAGGAGACGAGCTAGGTTTAATGAAACCTTTAGCTAGCAGTTCGTCTAGCTGTGTCCTCAATTCTTTCATCTCCGTTGGTGCCAACCTATAAGGTGCTCTAGCAACTGGTGCTGCTCCGGGGATGATATCAATCCTGAATTCCACTTGTCTATCTGGTGGCAAACCAGGTAGTTCTTCCGGAAAAACTTCTGGGAATTCAGAGATGACAGGGATGTCTTCTATCTTCGGTTTAGGCTCATCAATAATCACTTGTGCCATGTAGATGACACAACCTTTCTTTAAACATTTGGAGGCTTTGAGCATCGTCACTTGCTCAGGCAGCCCATACTGGGTATCTCCCCGAATGGTAAGTGATTCACCAGACGGAGTCTTTATTACCACTTGTTTCTTGTTACAGACAATTTGGGCCTGGTTATGAGATAACCAGTCCATACCCAGAACTATGTCAAAACCGGCCAACTTAAAGGGAAGTAGGGACAGAGGAAAAGAATGGTTCTTAATGGATATAACACATCCATCTAACACAGTAGAGACGGTTTCTAGGGTGCCATCTGCTAACTCCACCTCATAGTTCACTTTTAAGGTTTTGACAGGTAATTTCAGCAATTCACAAAACTTATTATCTACAAACGACTTATCAGTGCCTGAATCAAAAAGTACTCTAGCATAGACGTCATTTACAAGGAAAGTACCTGTAATAACGTTGTCGTCTAGAACCGCTTCCTTTGCGTCCATTCTGAAGACTCTAGCATTAGTCTTCTTGGCCTCTTCAGGCTTCTTGGTGTATTTAGGGCAGTTGGTTTTAATGTGCCCCTTTTCATTGCAACGGTAGCACGTTGCGTCTTTTATCTTCTTGCAATCCAAGGTTTTGTGATCCGTGGACTTGCATATATCACAAGCATAGGTTTTTTACTGAGTCTGTGAGTTCGACTCCAGTCTGCACTTTCCAAAGTGTTGTTTCTTGCAAATCTTGCACTTGGGCTTCTCACCAGAGTGATGCCCATCTTTCCTGGACTCAGATCCTTTCTTGTTGTCACCGCTCCCACGGTGCTTCTTGTTCGATCTCCGCGAACTATCATCTTCACGTTTTCTCTTCTCAGCCTCCTTATTCCTCTGCGATCTTTGCCTGACCGCATCCAAAGTAAGGGATAAAGATATGTCAGCTACAGACCTAAAAGTAGCTGGCCGAGAAGCCTTCACGCTTGCCTTGATTTCCGGGGCTAAACCACCGATAAAACGAGCTATTCTTTTTGGTTCCGGGGTTACCAGATACGGAACCAACCGGGACATCGTGTTGAAGCTCGTTAGGTAAGCTTGACAGTCAAGGTTTGTCATCACCAATGATAGAAAATCAGACTCTATCTTCTCCACCTCATGCTGAGGGCAGTAATTTTCCCTGATAAGGGCAACAAATTGATCCCACGACATGTTGTACAATGGGATTTTCCCGGTGGCTTGAATCAGAGATCTCCACCATGCTAAAGCTTCACCCTTAAAAGACTGCGACACAAACTTGACTATATCCTTCCCAGCGCATCCGCTGATATCCACAACTGTGTCCATCTCGTCCAGCCACGTCATACAGTCGATGGCTCCTTTCTCCCCAGTGAAATCCCGGGGTTTGCAGGAAACAAAATATTTATATGAGCAACCCTTGTCACGGGGTCCTTGGTTTAGTATAACCTGCTGAGATGGAGCACTGTGGTGGTTCGAGGAGTGCCGATCATCATCTTTCTTTGGTTCGTCCTTCTTGGACGGTGGCTTTGAAGGCTGTGTAGATAGGGTCCTACTACGAGTCCCACTATACTCTTCGTACTGCCTTTCCAATGCCTTTGTGACAGCGTCGTCGACCAACGCTTTTAATTCAGCACCCGTTAAATTGATCCGGGCATTATCAATGTTCTCCACGGGATGACTATTTATCTCGTCTGAGTTAGCCATTTTAATTGAACTGTTACAGAAAACAAGGACAATAGTTTATTTGGGAGTTTATTATGGAATTGCCCCTTAGGGTAATTCATTAACCATGGTAAACAGAGACCATATTTGGTTAATTTACTAATCATATTTATTTAGGATTTCTATCATACTTTATCCTAATTATAAAACAATAACAGTTTTATTTGTGACACAAAAGGCCTAGTCACATGGACATTTATAAATTTTTAAGCTATGATTTCAGATAATCAAGACTTTTAAGGTATACTGGCACAATCGGCCTAGTCACAAGGACATTTATAAATTATAAGCTATGATTTCAGAGAATCAAGACTTTTAAGGTATACTGGCACAATTGGCCTAGTCACAAGGACATTTATAAATTATAAGTTATGATTTCAGAGAATCAAATCATGAAGGTTTGAACCTAGTTCATTACCTTTATCTGACAGGGAGTCATCGCTACCACTGTCTTTTGGCTCATATGGAAATGAGCAAGGCCCGTAGGCACCATATTACCACGCATGGTAAAAATATGATCATCTTAATTGATGATTTAACCCATGATTCGGAGATCATTTAGTTGGGTTTTGAATCTTTGAAAAGATCCTTATATAATAATGACGTGTGTGATTTTTAAATGAATCACGTCTGCCAGGAGTGTTAACATGTTCTCAGATGTTAACTGGGATTTGAATCTTTTAAACAGGTCTTACCATCATGGCCGGGTCTTATACTGACACACAGGCTAGGTTTCACTCTTAAGATTCTTATTCAATATTTAAATAGGCAGATTATTATTAAAAGGAATGATTTTGATTTATTTATTTCATATATAATATTTATGCATATAATAGCAAGATGAAATTTATAAACGTAACATTCCATTAATTTTTTCAAAAGATTACATGTTGCCCTAAATGGGACTTTTCAACAAACAACTTACCCACGCAGGGGTTTAAACAAGTACTTACCCATGCAGGGGCTTAATAACACAAATACCCTCGCAGGGGCTTGATAGCATACATACCCACGCAGGGGCTTAAACAAATAACATAATAGTCCACGCAGGGACTTACACAAATAACATACCCTCGTAGGGGTTTATAGAAAGATAGACCCACGCAGGGGTCAAAACAAACAAGCATACCCACGCAGGGGTTTATACAACAAGTGGAAGGATTCAGCGGTCCTTCTTGTTCTTCCCTTTAATTAGGCTCCTTAATCCTTGGAAGAAAGTTTGTCGCTCCCTTCGTTCTCTGTGAAACTCTCGCTCTACATGGTCCAACCTTTGCAGAATTTCTTCAAGCTCAGGTGGGGAGAACCTTGGTGGTTGCGACTGTTGCCTGATAATAGGTCTTGGAGGTATCTGGTACCCGTGTGTTGGGTACCCTACTCCCCATGGATCTCCATAGGGTCCTTGGGTGTTGTAGTTAGCCGCTACCATGTAAGGGTCGGCCTCCGCGTAACCTTAGTTGTGGTGAGTCGGCGGTTCAAACGGGTTATACGCCATGGAACCCGTGTATGCTGGAATTGGGTTGTCAAAACCCATCGGCGGTGGCTGTGGTACAGCTGGGTTAGAAGGTCCACCCATTTGGGGGTCCTCCTGATGTGGCGGATAGTGGCTGCCACTGGATTGACGAGGAGAGCTGAAATGAAAGTCTCCTGCTCGTGCAGACATACGCGCTCCGGATATCCTACGCCTTGGCGGTTGTGGAGGTGCCGGTTGAATTGGTGGCGGTGGAGGTGGTGGCGTGACTGCCACAAATCTTGGATCCTCAGAGGGATCCCGTTGCTGCTGCTGCTGAGGAGGTGAATGGCGAGGAGGTGTATAGTACCATTCGTGCCTGGTAAACATGGCTTGAAAGCTATATGGACCAACATAGGGTGATCCGTGGAAAGAAGATCCGCCAGAGATCTCTATCGGGTGGTTTGGTGTACCACTGGCAGGCTCGACGGGGTCCGTATCCTCGTCCATGTCGTCTGCATGATCTCCAGAGAAATGATCTTCTGGACCCAATGGGTTAAAACCCACTGGTTCTTGTAAAAAGTTTGCCGAGTTAAACCGGCCCCTAAAAACTGGTGTAGGGTCACCAAAAGAATGATGCGATAAGGATCGCTGTAACGGTATGTATGAGGGTTGAGGGTTGTTGGGCTCGTACTCCGGCTGTGGCCCATAAGGGTTAGGAGGTGTTGAGCTGTGAGAAACCGACCGTCTAGCCGGCTCAAAGAGGTTTCTCCGGTTCTGCCGGGGATCATCACTCTCCGTGGTAGATGGAGCTCGCACATTTGAAGGTCCAGCTTCATTATCATTGGGGGCAGTGATTGGCCCCTTGCCTCTTCCTCTTCTCCTGAAGAATCTTGGCGGCATTTTGTTAATCCTGTCAATATAGCATGAGATAACAAAACAAAAATATATGCAAAATAAAGGACAACACAAACAAGGTGGAATTTGTCCTATGTTATATGTCTAGACTCGAAAGTTTAGAAATGTGCAATTGTGTCATTGAGATTAAACACAAAAGGCTAGTGTTTAATTCACTCAAAGTTGGCTCTGATACCAACCTGTCAGACCCCGATTTCCACGTGTCACCGGTGGGCCCGGTGGGGGAGTATCGTGACGTGGTTGGCAACATAATAGTCAAACAACACAATAATCAATATGCACAGTGGAAGCAAATTTAAAAATATGATACAACCGAATTTAATATTGTAATATCAAATGTCACAATATTCGGAAGTTTATCCACAGATGGATCGTAAATAAAATAGTATTAATAGTTCAACAGACTTCAGGCATCTTAAGCTTGCGAGACTTCTAGTGATGCTAAGGAGAAATCCCAGCCAATTACGCTTAGTACCTGCATTTAATCTTTTTGGGAAAATACGTCAGTTTACACTGGTAAATACAATCAACTGACTCATTTTGGAAAATGATTGAAAATTGGTTTGGATGCACGTGGCATAAACATTTTATTTAACTTGGGAGAATTATTTAATATTATAATCTTGTGAACGAATTACATGTTCCTTGTACGTTCAGTAGCCCGGATCTTGTCTGGGTTAAAGATCAATAGACACACCACATTATTCTTTTATGCACTGATGGGTGTACGCCTACACCCCGTGCTTAAGTCGTGGCCATTTCGTAAAATGATGCCAAGGATATCCGGGACATGGTCATTAACCCCCCAAAGGCTTTAAGTAACAAGACTGTTTAAACGAGCCGATCAAATTATTCAATTAACCACCCAACGATGGAAGATTTGATACCCGATCAAGCGGTATACTATATACCGTAACCCAAGCCCGTATAGGGAAAATAAGTTAAAAGTATTTACCTGAGCAATGTATAAATCACAATAAGCAAATTGCAAGTAGCTTTTACTGGTTCTCCTAATCTGGAACGAAGGTTTATAATAACCTATTAGAATCCTAACGGGTCTTTAGTTAAGCTTAAGCTTAGACCGGTTAGTTTCGAAGATACGGTTCGTACGCACGATTAAGCGAAGACCGGATAGAATGTGATTTAGACCTGACAAGTTCAGAGACTTGTTTAATATGGGTCCTTCATGCACATTCTGGATTTTGAGATAAAACCGATAAGGCTTGACCCGTTTCGGCTAATTTATGTAAACTTGTTACATAAACCGAACCGAACGCGTAATAAGCGTAACGGGTAATAATGAGAGCCATTTACAGGTTTCCTAAGTTAATATGCTCCAAATATGTTGTGACATCAGTAAGATATCATTTATTATGCCCGAAATGAGTTTAAACACAAACTATGCCCCGTAGGGGTAGTTTGGTCATTTTAAAGGTTGTAAAAGAGTTTAAGTGTTAACCTGAGTTACTGGCCTGATGTAATCAGCAAAAATACTTAGTTTGCGGATTTATAATAGTAAGGTATTGTAGGTATGTGAAATTTATCAATTATAACCAAACTATGCCCCGTAGGGGTATTTTGGTAATTTCACATAAGCCGAAAAGCTCAAAATTAAAGTCTGAGTTTAACAACCTTTGCTTACTGTTAGAATATTATAATTTGCCTCTAATATCAGTAGGTATCAACCCTTGTATGTTTAATATGGTTATAGCACATACTATGCGTTAAAAACGCTTAAAAAGGCGATTTGAAGCCGTTTCCGGGTTCGATACTTAAATCTGATATTTTTATATTTCCAGAAGGCTTAAAATAATTTATTTATCATATGTGATCAGTAGCAAAAGGTTTGGAGTCGTTTAGATATGTAAAACTCATTTTATGGCCCGTAAGGGCAAAACCGACAATTACCGGATTAAGCCTACGACTATAAGTTATGCTCAGCCTAAAATTAATTAAAAATCTTTAAAAATCCCAAAATAATATATTACATCAGTGGGTAAAGAGTTTGATATAAAAAAGTATGTTTAAGTAGGCTATACGCTAAATACACCGTTTAATTAACATAAAGCTTTAATTTTACGCTAACGAGCATAACTCTTAACCTACACCTCAAACTGATGTCAAATTTTGTATGCAAGTTTATATATCCATAATTAAGGTTTCTACTCTTTTACATTTCCAAAAATCACGTTTTAAGGTGAAAAGGGCATAATGGTCAACATATGAGCAATTAACGGAATCATGCATATTAATTGGATAACTAATGATCTGAGGTGTATAATCACAGAGGGTTATACTAGCATGTGACCTGGTCCAAATAAAGCTCTAAGGCATTTCTAAAACATACCATAACAGGTCAGAACTGAAAGTCAAAGTATAAGTCAAACTATGCGACTTTCGGTTCCGAACCGGGTCTAAACAGAAAATTGTCGAGTTGAACATGTTTAGACATGTCCTTACACTAATTACCAAGTTATATTAATGATCAAACAGGTTGTATGTGTTCTACATTGCTAGTTATGCATAAATTGTAATTTACACATTCTGTTGACTTTTTAAATACAAGTTTGACCCGACATTTGACCTAGTTAGAGTGGGAATCAGGGGGAACCCTTTTGAGGGTTTATTACCCACATAATTACCAACTTATAACTACTTTTAATTCGATATTTGACTGAGCCATTATTAATTAATCTCGAAGTCAAACCGTAATTACGACGGTTTGACTTTTAGCTAAATAACTAAGCTAAACTCAATTAAAGAAAGGATTAGCAACTTACTGAAGTCCTAAGCTTGATTAGTGATCACTTGAGAGTGCCTTGGAGCTCCAGAAATGATCAGATTGCAAGAGGAAGGTGTGAAGAACAATGGTTGCACATCATGGCCTTTTATAGTGAATTAATCACCACAAATCTTTGACACATGAGTTTACAACCCACCACAACTGATCAACATATGTCCCTAAGTGTTTAGGGGGTGCCTAGGGGTCGCCCATAATGCAAAAAGATCGATTAAAGGTCAAATACCCGCGAATACAGGCTGCTGTCTTCTTTTTCTGCTTCTGGTGGTCTGACGCGGCCCGCATGAGTTTTAACCGACCTTTACGTGGGCCGCATGGGCCTTGAAAACAGATTTAACATTTTCTAGTTTTTGCATCTTGTCCCTTGGCTTCACGAAAGGTCAACTAAGTTTAATACTTGCACTTTGACCCCTTAATATTTACCTATAAGGGCCTTAAGGCTTGTACCCACTTTGCCAAGTCCTTGGACACTTCCGGTTAACCCGAAAAGTCATAACTTTCAACGTTAACGCTTTAACCCCTCGCATACGAATTTGATCATAACTTTCTCATACGTTAACGAAACTTTATGAAATTTATGTCGTGCATTCTAGTGAGCATAATTAACTGTTACAAAGCTTCGGGTTTGTCAAAAGGTCACTCAGAGGTATAACTTAAACATGTTGACACATTTAACCCATGTGGTTTGTAATCTCTCACTTTTAGCTTCGTATGATCCATGATTTATTCGTTTAATGATATGAACATCATGTAGGGTTATTAGGAAGTATATTTATTCACCGTTGACATTTAGAACCCGTATAATCACATACTTTCCATGTTTATCAACTTTAGTCCTTTTATAACATTCTTTCACACGTTCAAACATATGACACGTGTCTACACATTATAAGACGTGAATTTTCGAGGTGTTACAATTTATGTGTCACTACATATGGATATGAGTTGTTTTAATATATTATGCTATTATTCAAACTTGTATACACGCCGGTACATTTTTGTACTGACTCTATTTTAATACATGTTGCTGGCTGATAGATTCTGGAATTATGGAAAACAAGCTAGGATTGATGCTTAGAAACTCGCCTAGTTTAATTCTAGAATTTGAAACAATGGTTTTGTGATCGTATTTGATATTCATGATTATGTTAATGTTTTAGACAAATTGTTGCATGAAACTTATTTAACCTATATCGAAATTACTAGTGTTATGAAAATCTCGTGAGCAATCTGAACGCTTGGTGCTCGCACCCCGATGTTTCCGCCACCGGTTGGGGTGTGACATTTGGTATGTTGATAAAATGGTGAATTCCATTAGACAACCAAACGGGTCAAATAATGGTCGAAATGGTAGTATACGAAGTGACTTAAACGTCACTCATTAAATTTGGGTTATAAAAGCGTAAACCATGGAATGGATGTGATACGCTAAGGTTAACCAGCCCGGGAATGGGTAATTACGGTTAGAAACCAATGTTGACGGATTATGCAAGTATGTAACTTGGTTCCGTTACATCATGTTTGTGTATTGAATACAGTTAGTTAACTTGAATTAGTCTAATAGTGAAATTGGTATAATGCCGAAATGACGAAGTTTATTAGGCATGACATTGAGTCAAAATGTGTGTTGGAATTAAGTTAGTATGATGATAAAAAAGGAGGTTTCCATTAAATGACCAAACGGGTCAAAACAAGGGTAAATTGGTAATATTAAAGTGACGTGAACGTCACTCTATAATTGAGAGTTATGAAAGCGTAAAACCATGGAATGGTAATAATACACTGAAGTTCATGAGCCCGGGAAATGGGTATGTACACTTAGAAGTGAAAAATGAATGATTAACATGTTTTGCAAAGTATAAAACAAATGGGTCAAATAAATGAAACAAGAAATTATAAACTATTCATTTATAATTCAGGTTTCATATGCGGGAAATAGGATAAATTGATGCGTATTTTTATTACAAACGCGTAGGAAAAAGAATCACCTAAAACGGACTTGTAGATAAAAAATTATGGCCATTTGAAGTTGGTAATTATAAAAAAAATTGGAGCTAGGCAGATATGCAGGTCTAGAATGCGAACCCGCTGGAAAAGGGTCTCCCCCTTGGCACGCGATGGGGAAACGTCAATCTGGCGCAACAGGCGGGGCCGCTCGCGGCCCGCGAAAGACTTAAGTGAATCTCTCGCGTGGCGCGAGAGATCAAAGTTTTAAATTTTATTTTATTTTGTTTTCATTTCTTCGATATTGGAACTTGATTATACTTATTATATGTTGTCAAAACTAACTTCTAAGTTGGTTTTGATGAATATGTGAAGTAGGTGACATTCCGGATGGTGATCAAGCAAATAACAAGAACCGAACACATCACTTTTGAAGCTTCCGCAAGAACATGTTTTGTTTTAGTTCAAAATGGAACATGTAACTCTTGATGTCACATTATGTATGTTTTAAACTAGTAAGGATGAAAATCCTATGTACTTTAATCATGTAGGAACTTTAAACTTAAGGGAAAACTTTTGTAAATCCCTGTTTTTCCTAAACAAAAGATGTATTTAGTAGTGAATTCATATGAAAAATTAAGATGGGTGTTACAAGTTGGTAATCAGAGCTCAAGGTTGTTGACAAAGTGTGTTCGGTTCGAAGCTTGATCAAACATCCGGTAAGAATTATTTATATGTGTAGATTGTAACGAACATTAGGAAAAGAATATGAATTTAGGTGCACGGGAAGAGTCTGTTGGTACACTCGAACCCGGAAAGTGCACTAGATATGATTGGTTTAAGCAAGTTACAATCTTGGCTAAATCAAAATGAAAGATGCAAATGATAATGAAACGAAATGTTTGACAATTGATATAAACATTTCAGATTCGAGATGTCTAGTGTTGGTAAAAAGATGATTAGGTAGTATGAATCCTAGTCATAGATTGATTATAAAATAAGTATATTTGAATGTCTCGTATAACAATACGGGCAACATCGAATAGTAAGATTAATAATAAATTGGAAATTTTCGAATGATATGATGACTGCATTTGGAAGATGACGGGAGTTAAATAGCGAAAGGTTCGAAGGCATGACAGAGAACATGCCAGCAAAAAAAATCTAAATCACGTGATGATTTGAGACAACGGAGTACATCAGGGCGAGTAGCAATGAGGTACACGTTATAAATTACGATAAGACAAGTGGAATGTAAAAATTCACATGATGAATAATAGTTGCATATGGGCATATATGGTAGGTGAAATGAGTGTATTACGTTAAAAATATATAATTACATATAAACAAATAAATGGTGAACATGTGAAACCGAGGTAAAAGTAATCTCGATATATATATTGCAATGGGAAGGAGCGCGTGTGCACTCAAACCCGGGAATGCAATGAAAGATAAGTATCATAATGGGAAGGAGTGCGCGTACACTCGAACCCAGGAACCTAATGAAGTGAACAAATGTTGTATTGGGAAGGAGTGTAATTACACCCGAACCCGAAATTCGCAATAGTAGTAAATGGCGAAGGCAAGGGTATAAACTTGGCCAAACCAAATAAAACATGTAAAAATATTGTGGGTAAATTCCCTACTACGACATGGAATAATAGAATGATACGCATCAAAATACACAAAAATATAAACCGACAGTTGAGAATGTCAAGGTATAGGGATAAAGTTTGACTGTCATCAGTGATGAAATTAACACGAACATGTCAAACAAGATAAATGAAAGAATAAAGAACTTGGTTGAATAAAGGCGATGGATTTCGCTAATACGACCAAATAAACGAAAACGAAGTCTTAATGCATGCCAGAATGTTGCTATGATAATGACTACGGTAAAATACCCGATAGAAGGGCTTCAAATATATGCGTAAACCAAGAGACGGGGGCGTGGATTAAAGTCAAAAGACTCGGATTAAGAGTTATGATTAAAAGACCGCAAAATTTCGCAAAACAAAAATTTTGATAGTTATGTTCAACTATCTCAATATTGAACGGGCCGAATAAAGTATAACGCTTAATGGTGCAAGTAAGCGCAAACCATTAATTGAAGCGCAAAATATTAACAAACTCATGTAATGCGTCATGAGAGAATATAAATAAGAAAATGCAAACCAAACAACGGGAGCATTAAAACATTAAGATAAAAGAAGCCGGGTAACAGGTTGTTAATAAATAATGTGTGAGTCGGATACCACTGAGTGGAAAACAAACCGGCGCATAAATGACGTAGGAAGTCATAAAGTCGGAAGATTTGTCCAAAAACAAAACGAATGTAGCCTTAGACTACGGTCAAGTAAATAGAATCCAAAAATGAAAATAAACAAATTTTAGGCTTGAAAGGGATGTCATGACAAAAAAAATGTATTTCCAAGAATACGAAATGCCACGAGCAAAAGATGATCTACGGGATCATCATAACCTTAGGAATTATAAACAAGCTAAGGGTTTAAAGGATCAAATGAATCTCGCTTCAGCAATAGAAAGAAAAAAAAAAGGGTGAAAGCCTAAAGAAATAACCTACGAGGCTAAGCAAAAGAACCTACGGGTCACTTGGGGTAAAGCATGGGGTCTGGTTACGATTTCCCGCGTAATATAATAGCGGAAAAAGAATAAATTCTTGTCGTCAATTCCTGGATATGAGTAATTGACATAAGTTAAAGAGATAGACGTTAAACTAAAATTCAGTTTAGTAAGAAACAACGTTTAACAAATACAAATATTATGAGACAAATTAGAAAATAGTTAATAATAAAGGATATAGGTCTTAACACCGACAGGTGTAAGACGATACGTTAGAAAGAGGATTTTTGATAATGAAAAGTTTATAAAAACTTAAACATGACGCGATGCGATGCGATCATAGTCACAAAAGTGATATAGAATATAATCATGCCGTAGCATGAGTTGTGGGATAGTAGATCATAAACTCACGTAAGGCCGAGTGTGGCAATATGGTATACCGAGTGACGGGGTATGAAGTGACGGTGACTAATCAGTCTAGCCGGTAAAAAAAAACCATTCAAAATCGGAATAGTATTGTGACTTATACAAAGCACTTGTCAATACAAGATTAGCGTGGAGTAAACATGTGGACGGACTAATACGACCGAGTGGTTAAATGGAAGCTAGGTCAAATAGACGACAAAGATAAGAAATATAAGGTGAAAGCTAAGGTCCATGAGGACTTGTACATAAAAGACACCCATGTCAATACGAATGATAACTCTTTACCGAAAAGAAGGAATGTCATGAAAATGAAACTAGGTTCGTTGGTCTAACCAATGAGCTACGTAAAGAAGGTTTCGGGGACGAAACCTCTTTAAGGGGGGTAGACTTGTAACACCCCGAAAATGGGATTGGTAATTGAACCACGTTAATAATAATGATCAAGTAAAATACCGTTAGTGGTAAAATTAACCCAGTGAATATTAGGATTTAAACAAATAATCCTAATATTAATTAAAAAAGAGAATAAAAGCTTTGAGAAAAGTAAGTTTATAAGAAACCCGAGTTAACAGGACTTAAAATAAAACGAGTTATAACTCCCGGAACCCGCTAAATAACTAGGAATATCAACCTAGTTAGTTAAATGTTTTAAAATAATGAAGGAACTTGATGTAGTAACCTTTATAAACCTGGGTAAAGTTGAGGGACTAAAATGGTTAAAATGAGAAGTGGGTTTTTATTAATTAAAACTAAAAACACCAAAACACACATCTTTGTGTGTGTTCTGGTTGCACAAAACACAGGAGCCAAGAAGGGCTCTCAAGCTCAAACCTTAATCAACATAATTTCATCAAATTGAAGGGGCAAATCAAGTCCAAATCAAAATCTAAGCTCAAATTAGTGATCACCTCCATGAAGGGATCATAAGGTATGCCAAATTTCATTATTTAGTTCCATCTTGAATTCTTAGTGAACATATGAAATTGAAAATTTGGCTTGCATGATTGAAGTTTGGATGAAATTAGGATGAAATCATGTCTAGGAGCAAACCCTAGTCAATAATTTATTAAATTAGTGTTCATAGATATGAAGTCCATAACCATCCATTTATGTGTTAAATGGGTTTTGTAGAAAGATGATGAACACTAGAATTATGATTATCAATTTAGTGTTATTTGAGCTCCATGAAATAAGTCTAGGTGTTGATGTGTAAACTAGACATTTGAATTTGTGAAAAATGCTCAAAATTGACTAAATAATTAGTCATGAAACTTGGTTAATGATTTTGCAAAATTATGCCCTTTAAGTGTTTGTTGAAATGCCTAAAAGAAAACTAGATGTTGAAATTTTGAGTAAAAACGCATATTTGAATGTTACGGTGAATTATGCGTTATATGAAATAATAAGAGTTCTAAACAAGTCGTTGATTGAACTCTATAGGCAAAGGAATTGAATCTTCAAGCGGACAAGCCGGAGTTGATGCGCGCTTGAAGGAAAAGCACTAAAGGTGCATAACTTTCAGTTTCGTTACATTATGCATAAACAATAGTCTTAGAAATGTTAATGAGATTGTAGTGTCAAATGTGAGTTTGGTATGTCATAGAAGTGACGAAGTTCACTCGACAAACCAAACGGGTCAAAATAGTTAATTAGATATGTTGGTTGATAATATTGTTTAATTAGTCATGTTTGGAATGTAAATAAAGTGATGTAATTCACTAGATAAAGAAACGGGTTAAAATATTGGTTGTAATAAGTTTGGTATGTTGAAAAAATGGTGAATTCCATTAGACAACCAAACGGGTCAAATAATGGTAGTATACGAAGTGACTTAAACGTCACTCATTAAATTTGAGTTATAAAAGCGTAAACCATGGAATGGATGTGATACGCTAAGGTTGACAAGCCCGGGAATGGGTAATTACGGTTAGAAACCAATGTTGACGAATTATGCAAGTATGTAACTTGGTTCCGTTACATCATGTTTGTATATTGATTATAGTTAGTTAACCTTAATTAGTCTAATAGTGAAATTGGTATAATGTTGAAATGACGAAGTTCATTAGGCATGGCATTGAGTCAAAATGTGTGTTGGAATTAAGTTAGTATGATGATAAAAATGGAGGTTTCCATTAAATGACCAAACAGGTCAAAACAAGGGTAAATTGGTAATATTAAAGTGACGTGAACGTCACTCTATAATTGAGAGTTATGAAAGCGTAAAACCATGGAATGGTAATAATAATACACTGAAGTTCACGAGCCCGGGTAATGGGTATGTACACTTAGAAGTGAAAAATGAATGATTAACATGTTTTGCAAAGTATAAAACAAATGGGTCAAATAAATGAAACAAGAAATTATAAACTATTCATTTATAATTCAGGTTTCATATGCGGGAAATAGGATAACTTGATGCGTATTTTTATTACAAACGCGTAGGAAAAAGAATCACCTAAAACGGACTTGTAGATAAAAAGTTATGGCCATTTGAAGTTGGTAATTATAAAAAAATTGGAGCTGGGCAGATATGCAGGTCCAGAATGCGAACCCGCTGGAAAAGGGTCTCCCCCGCGGCACGCGATGGGGAAACGTTAATCTGGTGCAACACGCGGGGCCGCTCGCGGCCCGCGAAAGACTTAAGTGAATCTCTCGCGTGGCGCGAGAGATCAAAGTTTTAAATTTTACTTCGTTTTCATTTCTTCGATATTGGAACTTGATTATACTTATTATATGTTGTCAAAACTAACTTCTAAGTTGGTTTTGATGAATAGGTGAAGTGGGTGACCTTCCGGATGGAGATCAAGCAAATAACAAGAACCGAACACATCATTTTTGAAGCTTCCGCAAGAACATGTTTTGTTTTAGTTCAAAATGGAACATGTAACTCTTGATGTCACATTATGTATGTTTTAAACTAGTAAGGATGAAAATCCTATGTACTTTAATCATGTAGGAACTTTAAACTTAACAGAAAACTTTTGTAAATCCCTGTTTTTCCTAAACAAAAGATGTATTTAGTAGTGAATTCATATGAAAAATTAAGATGGGTGTTACATTTAGAAAGTAGGAACAACCACCATGTTGATAAAGTGGTGTTGGATGATACGACGGCGGTGGATTATAGCTCAGTGAGGTTTTGAAAATTGTGATGGAGATATTATTTATAAACAATTGAATAATATTTAGGAGCTTTGATTCGTGATGTATCGGTGTGAATTGAAAATTGTGAAAGGATGATATGACGATGGTGGATGATAGCTTACTGAGGTATTGCAGGTTGGGTGGGTGGGTGGCCGGAGCTAGGTGTAGATGGCCTGTTGATGTTTGGAGAGAGAGGGGGGGGGGAATGTAATAGTATAAATTGATATAATTATTTACACAATAGTCCTTGAAAAAATGAAATGACTAAAATGCCCTCATGTGCATGGCACATGATCATACTTAACAAAAAAGATTAACTTAGTTAGGCCTAATGGACATAACGTGCAACATTCTCAAACATGAAGTACAAAAGTCATCAATTTTAAAGACGAATGACACCGCCTAAAATTTGGTACATAGATAAAGGACAAAACTTGTAATTTACTCTTGATTATATGCATTCATTTGTAAATGAATATGGATTGAATAGCTAACACGTGGCTATATGTTCTTAATTGTAATGCCCCAAAATTCGAATTCTTATATTCTCTAATATGTTTCCATATGATATAACATGAAATAAATTAACTAAGCTCTTTAACCTAGTTATTTAATTAGTTAAACAAGTAAGGAATGAAATTTGGGACACTTTTGATCAAGTGACAAACATGAGGGGTTGAACTTAGAGATTTGAGATGAAGTTTGGATTAAATAGAAAGTTTAGAATTTGGTGTGTGCATTGTGTGTGTGTGTGTGTGTGTCATGTATAGAGATGGAGAAAAAGGAGAAATCCTCTCAAAACAAGAATGCAAAATCAGCCCCAAATCAAGGTTAAATTGAATGATAAACCTTGCATGAATGAAGATTCCTCACCATCGAGCTCTAACAATCATGAGGTAAATTGTAATTTTTGATTTGGTGATTTTGCAAGAAGTGGGTTTATGATTAATCCATGAATTAGTATGAAATTAAGCATGAGTATGTGTTGGAATCACCAAATAGAACTTGTGTTATGAATGATTTTAAGTAATTTGATGTTTGAAGATGAAACCCACTAGAAGTGGTGAAGATGGTGACATAGGTGTATCACCTATGTCCAATCCTTGTTCAATCTTTATGTGTCATGTTGTATGTAATGGATTCTTGTAGGTAGATTAAATGTGATATGAAATTGTTAATGTTTTGATTATATTTGATGAATGGAAGCAAGAAGTAGGAAGATAGGCATGAAATACTTGTAGATTATGCTTAGATAGTGGTACGCATGCCAAGTGTTTGATGAAAGGTCTAAATGACAATATTATGTGAAAACGTATGTAAGTAGTGGGTGAATGCGTATAGAATGTATCAATGAAGTAATTAATGATAGGTTAGTATGAGAAATGTGCTTTGGATGGATTTCATGTGGTTATCTAGTTTGCTGAAATGATTTTAGTTAGAAGTATGCTGTAGGAGATTGTACTCTATGTTTCAATGGGTGATGCGCATCATGTGTAAGATAACTTGCTTAATGGTGATTTAGAAAGGAATTTGTACTAAATGTATAGCTTTTAGACTTACTAGTAAAATATGATGTTATGATTACGTTAAATTGGCTAACTTGGTATGTGGTTGTCAAATGTAGAATCATGAAAACATTAGTATGTGAAATGATTTTTGTGTATATCGTGTATGGAATCAAGTGATCGTGTAGCTGTATGGGCCACACAACATGAATATGAAATGTGTATGACATTATTACAATGGTCTACCATACTAAGATAAGTGTGTGTTCATAAGTTAGAAGATATACGCTAGAAAGTTGACTTTTTGAAAGTCAACAATGTATAAATAACATAGTTAGGCATGTTAACACAAATGTCAGATTAGAGAGATCATGAGATATGTGTTAGACCAAATATGTATTATGTATGATGATGAAACTGGGTTTCATGGATGTTGAACAATGTGCTTGTCAATTCATGTCTTATGCATGTTCATGAACTATTAATAAAAAACGATATAACTAAGAGGTGAAATGGATGTTGATATGAATGAGCATACATACTAACAATGTTATTAACATGACGGCATGAAAGGATGAACCACATTAGCATGAGCTCAAGCACGGAAGGCTAATAGGTCAAGAGGAGGCAAGGAAGCAAGCGCGAATACAGACGCTTAAGGTAAGTGTTCCCGAGCTCACTTCTTGTTATTTAAATGAAGTTATGTATGCTTGATTATTGGGAACCATATAAAGATGGGTATGTAATGGTAGTATCAAGGTAAGTATGATGGAAATTGATTATATTTAGTTGATTATGTTTGAAACCATATGGAATAAGTAAATGAGTCACAAATACGAAAGTAATTAACCAGGTTGTGAAAATTGGTTGATGGGAAATGGGAATTAGAACATGAATGATTTGGGGGCTTGGGAAAAATGTCAAATCATCTTTCGGGACCCTCGGGGTGCGTGAAAAGGGGTCGAAACGCTCAAAAGAACGAAATTCAGTGTCAGACCTGCAGGTCGCGTCGCCGACGCCCCTGTAGGCCGTCGCCGACGCCCCTGTAGGCCGTCGCCGACGCCCCTGTAGGCCGTCGCCGACGCCATGCCCCTTTTCAGCCGACGCCTTAAGTTGCTGCCTACGCGGGTCTGACGTCAGAAGCTAGTTTCTAGCGTTTTTCTTGGTTCCCAAGGTCCCATTAAGCTTTCTAAAGGTACCTCAAGCATAATATAGAGTTTTGTGGGGTACAAGTAAGGACAGAACCCGTACGGGAGCTTGCACAAAGATGTTGCATGTATGTTGGTGCGTGAGAATGTGGATTTCATTATGTATGTGACTGATTCTCGTAGGAATGATTGTACTTGGATGTAACACACGTGTGAATGGACATAACTAGTGCATAAGCATGTTTATATATGGAAAATGGTGTGCCTAACAAAGTAAAGTGCTTAAAAGAAATTAAGTGAATGTGATTGTATGTGTGTATATAAATAAGAATTCATAGTGATTGTATGTAGAACAAACTTATAGGTGTATACGTGTGTATGGGAAACGTAAGTATGTGCTTAGATATATGAACGTGTACGCATATGATGTAATCTAATGAATGTAGATTAATAGAATGTGTTTATGTGAAGTTGTGGGTTTTCAATATGTTTAAGGGTACACGTTGCTAATCATGTTATCGTTGAGAATGTAATGAAAAGTGCAAGTATGATAACGTTGGGTCCAAGTGAGTTGATGCCGGGAAGTAGTGGATGAGTTTAGAAGAATGATTGAACGAGATATCTTGCGTCGTTAGAATGCAATATGGTCTTTTAGCTAAATGTTATAATATAAGTATGATGTCACCATTTACAAATGTGTCGGTTGATTATCGTGACCGCAGGTTATTCGGATCATCATTTTCATCATAAGTAAGAAATACATGTACAAAGGATCAAATACATGTGCAAAGGAACAAATATTTACAGATAGGAACAAATACATGTACAAAGGAACAAATATTTACACAAAGGAACAAATACATGTACAAAGGAATGTAACACCCCAAAATTGTGGACGAGGATCGAGTTAAAGATCACGGATTGTACGGAGAAGTGGTCACGTACTTTGTATTCATAGGTTATAAGGGTTACATTAACTAAGGATGAATGATGTACTTATTTTAAAGAAGTCGTTTTAAACGGTTTTATAGTATGTTAAAACAGTTATAAAGAAAGAAAATTTTCGGTTCGCATTTCCGCTGCCTACATTTTGTTTAAAAAGGTTTAGGGTCTTACATTATTCTGGTTAGTTATATTGATTATGTTGTATTGATTAATTAATGAGGGTGAGTTTGGGACTATTTTGTACCTGAAAAACACTTAAATATTGTCGTTGTATAAGATTTGCTACTCTTTTAAATAGTTAACTGTCATTTTCGTCTCTATGGTTTGGTGAAAAATGTCACTTCAGTTAAAAAAAAATTGCGTCAGTTCCGTGCTCAACATTTTTGAAACGTGTCACTTTAGTCTAAAAAGATAACGCCTTGCACCAGTTCCGTCCTCAACATTTTTAACGGCGCATATCTTTTTGGACTAAAGTGGCATGTTTAGAAAAATTTGAGAACGGGACTGACGCAAACTTTTTTTTAGACTGAAGTGACATTTCTCATCAAATCACAGGGACACAAATGACAGTTAACTCTGTTTTAAAACACATTTAAAAAGGTTACAAGAATTCGTTGTTACATGTCACATGATCATAAACATGTGATGCATAACTATATCACAACTTTGTAAGCTTTAATTACATGGGGTAAGATCAAATAAAAAGTTTATTTTGCCTAAGTAGGATGAGAATGAATCTTAACCACTCATTTTTCAAATCAATGGATAAGATGAAAGTGTAGGAGAAAAGATGAGTGCAAGAGTAACTTGGGAAAATTTTATTTATGGACTTTCTCTCTCCACATGCAAGGCACATGCATATTCCACCCTCATTTTTTAAAGTTCATAACTTTTTTATACAACATTATTTTTTCAAAAAAATTTCACCGTAAAATTGAACGTCTTTTTATTTTTAATTTGAGTATAATATTGCTAAATAAAATATGAAGACTAAAAAACCCACTAAAATGTGTTGTATAACATTTTCTTGTGCTGGATTTTTGTATTTTATTTTTGTGCTAAATTTTTTGTGCTGAACTTTTTTGTCTTAAATTTTTTTTTGGGTGCTGGATTTTTTATACTACATTTTTTGCTAAATTTTTCCGTGCTATATTTTTTTGTACTACATTTTTTTGTGCTAATATTTTTGTACTACATTTTTGTGCTATATTTTTTTGTACTAGATTTTTTGTGCTAGATTTTTTTGTACTAGATTTTTTTGTTGTATTTTTAAAAAACAAAAGGGGTGTCACTTGTCATTTTCACTCCTATTTATAAGGACTAAAATGCCATTTATTCCTACTTATTAGGAGTGGCACATGTCATCATCACAATCCTTCTTAGGCTACTTAGGAAAATCCACTTTTTAGTGGATACTTCCTCTTAATTACATTATATTTTTCGCTTCCCAGAGGAACCGTCCTCTCTATATATAATATTTAGTGGTTCTACAAGTAGCAATACATTATAGTTTTAATAATCCATTATAGAGTTATTTTCAATGGACATGATCGGGTGGTAAGTTGTCTCCCTTCTATTTTAGAGATATGCTATTTATAAGTAGGTTAGTTTACCGTTAAAAGAATACATTATAGTTCTAATATATGATAACCGCATGATACACTTGTGTTCTGTGTACTCTTCCAGTTTCCCGCCCGCTGTGTTTTTGTTATAACAGATTTTGCCTTCCAAAATGCACTTGTACTGGGGAAAAATTCATCGTGCATGTATACACGCAAAATTAAAAATATAACGAAAAGTTGGCTGAGCAGAGTGGTAATCTTGCATCACCTTCTGCTCCTCACTACCTCACAGAATCCACAATATATATTATATTTACGTATCAATCCACTTAATTCGGAATATACACGTACAACCATATGAATAGAAACAAAAATAAAAATTAGAAGGATGTTAAATAGGGCAGGTAAGTAGGAGTGTGTAGTGTACGCTGGCAATGGTATTACTATTGCAGGAAACTTCATGTGCCCACTGTCACTGTATTTTATAATAGCTCTGAAGCTGAACTACTTTTACTGTTACAGGATTAATGTTTTGTGACGAATTCAAACAAGCTCTCTTTAATTGCCTTTTGGTCTTCCAGAGGTCCCATATATAGATACTCATTCCATTTACTCTCCCACTTCCCCAACTACACACCCATCTACATATATAAAACTTCATAAATTAATCTTATACTTATACATTGAGACTTTATATTCAGTAGTGTATATTGTAGTTGCATAGATACATTTTTTATAGCTTTCATATTAAAGGATGGGATGTGATTCTCAAATAAAATTAAGAAAAAAAGAAAAAGCAATGATCTTAACAACATAGTATAATATTGTTTGATAGTTTCCATGTGAAAGGTGAAGGGCATTAAAAGAAGGAAGATGAGAATCAAGATTCCTATGGAACACCTACTGTGTTTATTCAAACTGCCAATCAAATTAAGATGCAATCAATTCTCCAACAACGTTTTCTCATGGTAATTAAGAATTATACTACAAAGCCTTTCAGTGCATGGTGCAAAATTCTCCCGATCTTTGCCTTCGCATTCAAAGATTTACTAGAAATCCATAATACATGCCTTTTGGGAAAAAGAGCTAAAAAGATTATGCTTGGTTTGATTATATCTTTTGTGTGGTGTATTTGGAAAGGTCGAAACGAGGTAGTGTTCGATGATATCAGGAGAAGTTCTCAAGAGATTATTGTAGAAATAAAGTCAAGAGGGTTACGTTTGGATTAAAAATACATCTTCTTGTAAAAATATTAGTTCGAAGGAATGGTGTAAATATACTATGTATATGTTGTAATTGTTTTTCCCTTTGCCCGTTTGGGTCGGGGGTTCGGTTTGTGTTTGGCCTTTTGCCCGTTTGGGTCGGAGGTTGTTTTTAATGAAGTTTAATTTTCAAAAAAAAAAAAATAAATTGCAATCCAAATGATTTTATTTCATAATGAAAGGACTTCAATACAAGAACCAACACAGATTAATAGTATGTGTAAAATGACTTTGACAAAAGGCAGAAACGGGTTTGTAAACCCTAGACAAATGTAGAAGAAAGAGATAAAAAATTGAGTTTTAGAATTGTTTTCTCTGGTCTCTTGACATCTGAGATGAGCACCATCATTATATAGTTGATGGACACCAACGGTTACTTAAAACACTTTTGGAAAGAACCAATCAAAGCAAGCTAATGAGGCTGGATCCGTCCTCAGCCCCGTCCTCCCTCGGCGACGCCCGGCAAACCACGCCGCCCCCCCTCCGTCCCGTCCCCATCGTCCGAATTGAGACGTTTGCGACAGAGCAAACAGGTGGGTCCCCTTTCTTTCTTCTCGACGTCCTCTCCGTCAACCCATCCCCCCCCCCCCCCCCCCCCCCTCTTCTTCATCCCGTCACCATACCGTCTAGCCTGATACGTACCCGCAATGTTTACATGGATCTCATTCATACAAACAACTCCATGTGAATGGCACATGTTATTTAATTGTCATGTTTTATTATTTTAGTACTTTGTTTTGCAATTCGTAGGACTAGTTGATGTTCCATGATCTCAAAATAAAGGAGTAGGGGTATTCATGATTCCCTTATTTGATGGGTAGTCGGTTATTTGATTTCATTTAATTCCTATTTAAGTGGTTTTGTTTTGGTAATGACAATATGCAGAAAAATTGATCTAATATTCCTTTTAAATTGTTTTTTTTTAACGACCAACGAATTCTCCAAATAGACTACTGGCGAAATTCACCAAATAGGGATACACTACGAACCGGGGAAAACCCTCACCTAGGGCCGAAGCCAGTGAACACTCACGACAGTTCGGTGAGATAGCTGGGGGCAGGAATTGAACCTGGGTCACTTGGAACATCAGGCCTATCTCTTACCACTCTACCACTAACTCATTGGCTTCTAAATTGCCCTTTGTCTTGGATCACCAAAAATTCAGCCTAATAGGTGGGAGCACAAGAAGAAGAAAGAAGAGAGAGCCCAATATGCAAACAAATATCGAAAAGGATTAGACAAATTGACATTAAATACTTTTAACATGGTGTTTAGGGTGTTAGGAGTGGGAGTCGGCAAAAGAGTTTGCCATTCGGTAAACACCACCACCAACAATAGTTTACCACTCAAACTTTACCAAATCGGTGGTGGGTGGACGATTCGGTGAGGAGGGTGTGTGTGTGGTGGGGTGAGGTCCATACAATCTCTCAACCAATCACACCCTTTTCCTTTTTTTTTTTAAAGTTTAGCACTTCAGCAAGTGTCTAAACCATTGCCAACACTTTTTAGCAAAGTTTAAACATTTTTCACTGATTGACGTGACGCACTCTCATTGGTTGATTTTTTAGTTTGTCACTCTCAAGTGTTTAATCACTTCTAACACCCTTAGATTATACGAAAAGTATAAAAAAAGAATATGATCCTGCTCTTGAATTGGTTCCATTTTCAAATTGTCCAAAAAGCACATAACAGTAAAAAAAAACCCTTTGCCGCACCTCTTAAATCGTTTGGATTGTGAGAGGATCTACAGTTTTAATAACATAAGCGTTTAAAACTCGTTAAATTAAAAAGGTCCCTAAAACTTAAAGGGATACATTAATTAGTTAGTTACTTAGTTTCCATGCTTTTATAACCGGATCAATTATCGAACTAGCCGTCTTACCGGTCTACTGGCTGAACCTGTTTTAAAAATCGGATAACGTTACAAAAATTTAGAAACAAAACATGTGTTATCTTTAATTAAGAAACAAAAACATTTTTTTTATCTTTTAAACAAGATATATAACTATTTTATATTGGTGTGATTTACACCTCTAACAAATTATGAAGCTTGCAATTATGATTATGGAGTAGTAAACTGATGTAATCAGAGAAAATAGAGAGAAACTTGAGATAAATTTAGAAAGAATATTTAAGTGAATGTGTAGTAGTAAACTGATGTAATCAAAGAAAATAGAGAGAAACTTCAGATAAATTTAGAAAGAATATTTAAGTGAATGTGTGGTTGCCAATTCCATTAGACCGAAGGGTATGGGCTCCGTCTCCCCCACGTCGCCCCCGTCCCGGATCGTCCCACACCGCCCCCTCCCTCCGACGCGTCGCTGGCGTCCATCTACAGACGTTGGAGACGAGGCCATTCATTGGCTGATGGTGGGCCCCCTTGGTTCTTCTCTCTCGCTCCTTTATTTTATATATTAATTTTTTATTATTTGGTAGTTGATGTGTGCAAAATGCAACATATAAATTTCATCAATTGTGGCATAAAACTAACCTTTTTTTAGTACTAATGTTGGAAAAAGTGTGCTTTTGTCTTCCTTTTGTATTTTCAGGATTAAATGAGCTCAAATTAACAAAAGAAGCAAAACGATATCAAAATCTAACATAAATACAAGAAAATGGACAAGACGGGACATGCCCGACCCCACGACAGCATCTTCCCAAGCAAAACAAGATAACAGAAGACTGAACACGCCCCGTGCTCAGCCAGCACGGGGGCGTGCCCAAGTGTCAGCAGAAAAGACAAAGTGGTAGAAGCTTCTATTGCCCACCACGGGGTCGTGCTCAGCGGACACGGGGCCGTGGTCAACTATAAGATTCGCACAATCTAGGCAAATCTTCATAGTACAAAGATTCTTCTGCACACGGGGTCGTGCTCAGCGGACACGGGGGCGTGGTCAACTAATAAGACAAAGTTGCATTAAATGAAGAAAGAGAATGATGTGGACACGGGGCCGTGCCCACTGGACACGGGGCCGTGCCCGAGCTTTGTTCAGCCTATAAATAGGAGTGCTTGGCTCAAGCTCAAACCATCCCTTGGCACACCACCTCTCTCACACTTCACCCACCACCCACCACCACCATAACACCATCATCCATTGTCCATCATAGAGTGTGTGAGTCGTCTCGGGATCCAAGATTGATCGTAAGAGTTCTTGACAATCAAGGCCATGTTTGCCTAAGTCTCTTACATCACTTGGTGAAGACAAAGTGTCTAGTGTAATACTTTTTATTTTTAATCTTTTCGCACTTTTTACTTGGTTTTGTATTAATGAGTTTAATAACTAGTTTCTTATGTTGAAGGTGATCTTTCCTTATCGTTTGTCCGTTGTGTCTTGTCATTATTTTACTGTCTATATAAAATAAAAGATTTTCACCATTCATATCTCCACGGTCTATATGGAGGTATGTTGGCTACCTGGTTGGGGGTTAAGGGAACGGTTTGGTAAAGGTCTTGCCATTGTTCAGCGTTTAGAGGTCCTGCAATGGACCTGGGTCAAATTTAGTAGGACCTCCTTCAATACTTAACGGTATTGGATGGCGGGGGTCCAAACTCTTTAATCCCCTCATAAGTTAACTACTATTAATACTATAACCCGGCTATTTAGAACTGTATCCCTGCTGACTCAGACTACTTAATCGAGGGTAACGTCACCTCCAAAAGAGGGGCCTACCATAATTTGCATTAATAACTTAATTAATTATCTTTCAATAATCCACCCTTTTAGGATTGTATCCTTGCTGACTCAAACTACTGGGGTGAGGGTAACGTCACCTTCAAAAGAGGGGCCTACTACAATAACTAAGATAATCTCTTAAAAAGTGCAAAAGTGCGAAAATAATCAAAGGTTACAATAGATACGAGTCGGAACCAAGTGATTCATCTTGTCTATCTGTTTTTCTTTTATTTTTATTTTCAGCATTTTTAGTTAGTTTTTATTTTTTAGCTTAAAACATTTTTTTAAACTTTTTGATTTGATTAGACGTTGAGGATAAACCGGTACTAAAAGCTCTTGTGTCCTTGGACGACCTCGGTATCTTACCAACACTATACTACGCTCACGATGGGTGCACTTGCCCATATGAGTGTCTAGTGTTAGTGAATATCGTGTTTTATAAATTTAAAACTTGACTAAAAAGTTAAAGGGGCTTAAAATATACACCTAATATATATAACACTTGACACCCATCAAGTTTTTGGCGCCGCTGCCGGGGACACAAGGATTTTAAGAAAGTTAGGAATCAACGGCCTAATCTTTTTTCTTATTTTTCATTTTTTTAAGGATTTTTTCTTAATTTTTCAGCTTCTGCAGAACTCAGCACGGGTCGTGCCCGCTGAACACGCCCCGTGCCCAATCTTTGGAACTGGCAATCCTGTTTTAAGTCAGACAGTAGCTGAACACGGGGCCGTGCCCACTCAACACGCCCCCGTGCCCAAGTTTCAGTTACTGAAAACAGAACCGTAAGATCCCGACGGTTGGTAATTTCTGACACAGACATGAGTGATACTGATACTTTTTACTTTCGGCACTCTTATGGTACAATGTGGTGTCAATTATGTGGTGGTAACCATAAGGAGTTAGAATGTTATTTTCTAAATTATAAACCCCACTATATAGACCCATCATTTCCTAGTATCCTTAAGAGGGCCGAAAGTAAAAATAATCCTTATCTCTCCCTCGAATGCTCCCAACCGGATTTTCTAGGAGAAATGCTTCTCGATGAATTATTTCAACTAGAAAATCTAATTATTGATTGGTTAAAAGAACTTAGGAAAGATTTCAATAATCTTTTCCAAGACGATAACAAAGAAGAAGGGTTGGAAACGCATTCAAACAACTTCGTTGTTTCCGACGATACTTCTAACTCTAGCGAGGACTTGAGCGATAGTCGTCCCTGTGTCGATTGTGCCGTGAAGGACTCCCCATCAACTTCGTTTGATGCATACATAGACCTGAGCGATTCGACATACACTTTCTTTAACGAGAGCCCGGAAAAGGGTTGGACTTGTCCACCTACATATAACCTAGGAATCACCCTCACCGACAACCTCTTGCGTTCTCGTCTTACTCTAGAACAATTAAGGTATCTTAGGCACTTTGGGGTTGTTCCATCCAGTAAGGAACCGCCCGATCCGGAAAAGTTACTTGAAAATAGACACACTTCATAAAACAGCCTTCCGACACGGGGCCGTGCCCAGGTCAACACGCCCCCGTGTCCACCCAAAACATTCCCTTCTGACTTTTGTCAGAATACGGACAAAACGTGTCAGGATCTTGCCTGCACACGGGGCCGTGTCTAGCCAACACGGGGCCGTGTCTAGCATGCTGTCGTTTTCTGTAAATGCAGCCAAGAACCCTGCACATTTGGACCATCCAGGGACAGAGATTTGAAAGGATTTTCTGACTTACCATCCTAGGTATGTTCTAAAAGAAGGTTCTAACAAGCATCTTGTCCTTTCCTCTTTTATCTATTACCTTCTTCTTCATCTTTCTTGCAACAACACCTCCATTGAAGCTTGATTTCAAGCTTTAGTATGATTTTTGTTCAAGGAATCTTGTTAAAAATAAGTTACAAAACATGGTTTTAAGTTATTTCTGTTAAAAAATGCTTCATAAATTGAGAAAATAATTTGAAAACCCAAGGTTCCTTGTTCTAAAAATCTGCAGAAAGTTGAACACGGGGCCGTGCCCGTGGTACTGTTTCATTAAAATGGAATATTTTTGGAGTATTTTCGTAGAATGTCTAGCCAAAACAGTGGAACCTCTTCTGCGCACTCCAGAAACAGTCGAAGGGAAAGGAGGCCATCGATTGAAGCAACTCTCGTAAGATACATAATGGCACTACGTGAAGCTCTTGACGAGATGACTTCGGTAGAGGAGGTCCTCATCGACCGTATCAATTATCTTTCGGTGGGGTTGGAAAACAGTTTTCAAGAAATAAACCTCTTGCACCAGAGTTTAAACATTCTTGTGACACCTCCCATGGAACCAATCCTCCCTCAAGAGGATTGGAACCTAGCACTTGGAATCCACAATCCTACCGGTTGGGACGACATTCCGGCGGAACCTCCTCTTGAAGAACTCCAAGAAATCCCGGTGGAAGTTGCACCTCCTCAAACCGATGCTAATGAGCCCGCTTTTCTTCTCCCTAGGGAGATCGAAGAAAGGCTCGCCGACGTATGAGGACCCCGTACCCTGAAAGAGAAGTTGTCAAAGCCACATTTAACCGGGAGATTTACCTTTTCGGAAATTTTGCTATTAGAATAAGGCTAGAACTTCTTGGTTTGGATTTCTTGTGTTTCTTTGACCTAACTATCTAGTATTTTAATTTTTAGGACTAATATGTAATTCTCTCTATGACTAGTGAATGATGGGTTTTAGTTAATTTAGTGTTTGGGTGGTGTTGAAATGAATAAAACACACTTGAGATGACAAAGGATACAAGGGAAACTTGAACCAGCACCCCATGCAGGAAAACAGGACCGTCCGACGAAATTCTTCGTTTACAGTAGGTTCGGCACGAGCCGTGTCAACCCAACACGGCCCCGTGCTGCACAGTCTGCAGAAAAAGACCCAGTTCAGGTAACTGGACACGGGCCGTGTTCACCCAACACGCCCCCGTGTCCAGGCTTCTGTTTCTCTTGATTTAATTTTGTTACTGGCACTTGAACACGGGGCCGTGCCCGGACAACACGGGGCCGTGTTCAGCGCCCAGTAACACAAATTTTTTGCTTTTTCACACCTTTTACACATTCAATCAACCTAAAAACTTATTTTTGGGACACATTGAGGACAATGTGTAATTTAAGTGTGGGGGGATGCTAAAACCTTGAATCTTGGAAGTCCTAAATACAAGTCTTACACAAAACTTTATTGGAACCGCTAATCACCCCAAAAAAATTTTCATTTTTTTTTACTTGTCTAGGTTTAACTCGGGAATTTCAAGTTTTAAAAAGGTTATATTTTTACGAATTTACAACCGATAGCGTCGTGATAAAAAGAACCAACATAAGAAAATTATGAAAAGGCATGGCAAACTTAGTTAAAATTTGATTATATATACTTGATCACATAAAAACCCATTCCCACAAAAGTGAGTTTTGAGCCTTTATCGAGCATACAATTACATATCATTAAACTAAATGCTCATTTTTCGTTTCTTGTGTGAATAGCCGCTTGGTTCTTACGACTCTAGAACTTGCCATGACAATACATTCCCGGTCCTTACCAACTTAAACCCGAGTAAGTAAATGATGGAGGCATTAGGACTAACTTTTTCTTTTCTACACCATTATTTTTCTTTTTTTTTACCACCTACCCAAAATCCCCTAGTTAGCCCCTTTGAGCCTAAACTTTTTCATTTCATAACCCAAACCAAACACCTTTTTACCCACCAAACACCTTTTTACCCACCAAAACCTTTTTTCATTTTTAACCCTTTGTTTTAGTAACAAGTTCGGTTTTTCATATGACTTTTCAAAAAAAAAAATGTGTGTTGATGATGAAGCAAAAGAAAATAAACAAACAAGTTCTTCAAAAATAACTTTGTTTGAATAAAAGTTTCATCAAAATAAAGTTACAAAAATAAAAAGTCTTACGAAAACCGACGCTTGTTACGCTTTTCGCCCTTTTCTACTAACCACTAACCACTAACCCAACCACCTACCTTTAACCCAAGCCTAACCCTTCACCCACAAAGTCCTCTTGATATTTACAAAGGTATATAAGTTAAAAAGGAGGAGGATTGATTGCTTGGCAAGCCTATGGTAGGAGTAAGTTCCATGCCGCTCTCGAGTGATCCACAAAAATACATCTTCGGCCGAGTGTTGAGTGATCCCCGTGAGGTATGTGAGCTTGTATATAAATAGAATTTTAAAGAGGTATGCTATCCCTAATAAATAATTTATCTTATGAAAAGTTTTAAATAAATCATGACGAATAGGATTGTAAATAAATAAAAATAAAACTAAATAAAGAATCTTGGAAATCCCGACACTCTATGACAAGCCCAAAAACCTTCTTCTCTACCCATTCCATTTGGGTGTGTAATAGCCACATATTAAAGAGTTTTGCTTGAGGACATGCAAAGATTCAAGTGTGGGGGTTTTGATGTGTGCAAAATGCAACATATAAATTTCATCAATTGTGGCATAAAACTAACCCTTTTTTTTAGTACTAATGTTGGAAAAAGTGTGCTTTTGTCTTCCTTTTGTATTTTCAGGATTAAATGAGCTCAAATTAACAAAAGAAGCAAAAAGACATCAAAATCTAACATAAATACAAAAAAAGGGACAAGGCGTGTCTAACGCCCATATTCGTACATGGCAAAAGTCGCAGCGGAAATTCGTACCATAAAATTTTCTTTCGTTATATACGTCTTTACATTCTTAAAATTCATTTTATAATATAAAACATAACTTATCATCACTAAATTACATATTTAGACATTCCCGTACAATCTATGTTGTGACTCGGTCTTCGATCGCTACTCCTCGTGAGGATAATCCGTGATTCGTACAACCTGCACCCACCACAGACATACGCATCATTAGCATACTCATGTACAAACAAGATTCATAATAATGTAGCCTTGCTATGTTCGATTCACATATACTTCTCATCCTTTTAACTTTCTAGTTTCAAGCATTCCATCTGGGTGTCTAATCCTTGGCGAAACTTCAATAATGTACCTGCATTACATTTCATTCTCGAGGCACATTGTGAATAATCGTCAATACATAAATGTATTGAAACCACGTATACAATACATACATAACTACGTACATACATACATACATACCTTTACTTGCATACCTACGCGTCTATTTACATACATACATGATTACGTCTTCACATACTTACTTACATACATACATAACTACATACATGCATACCGACTCGCATACATACATACATGCATACATGATTACTCGCATACATACGTTTCTAAATGCGTTTGACGCGTTAATACATACATACCGACTCGCATACATGCATACATACATACCTACATACATACCTGCATACATACATACCTACTCGCATACATACATGGTAATCTACAAGCATACTTACATACACACACATCTACATCATTATATACGTATTTATATGTACACATACCAACATCATAATAATACCCACATGACATTATACATCTTACATACATACAACCCTACGTGCATCAAACCAAACTCATACATACCTATTCTCATACATACCATCACACATTCGCTTGTTCTTGATCACATACTTATAAACATACTCATGTAGATACACACATGCTTTCATACATTTCTACATACATATATATAGATATACAAACATGCATACATACCCATCTACAAGTGCGCTTACTCTAATGGTCATAAAACATATGTTAAAATAGTCGTACGCAACTTAAAACGCGTTTAAACGAGTTCCCAAGCCAAAACGAGACCTGAAAACAACTTTTGCTGAAACGTGCCACCGTCGCGTAGCGCGACGGCTAGGGGCCTTCCCAGTCGCGCTACGCGACTGCATTATTTGATCAGCAAGTTGCAGCTGGTTGCTGCAGATTTCCAGCACGTCCGCGTTTCACGGAAACGGTCATAACTTCTTCGTTATTGGTCCGTTTTACCCGATTCTTTTTCCTACGCGCCCGTAATTTAGTTCCCCATCTTATGGTGTTAAGATCCGACATCCGGATAAACAAAATTCCAGATTTTAAGTCTTCGGCTTACTACCCTTTTTACCATTAATTGACCCATTCATAATTCTACCACATAACTTGTTTATTAGACCTTAACTTCATATGAATTGATGATATCAAGGACTTTTGTCATAAAAGATTCATTCCCGGACACTTTACATCTTATTTCACTCTTTTGCGCTCATAAGCTTATTTTGACCCGTTAAGGGTAATTGCGCATTAAAACGTTTCTGACTCACAAGACCCTACTCCTCACTTTCATACTTGACCAAAACATTACACTAATCAAATAATTTGTTTCTTAAACTACTTTTACGATCATTTGCCCAAAACACCCATCAAGGGCGTTTTGGTCAACTTTAATTCCATCATTTACGACGAAAGACTTCAACATATACTTAACTTCAAACATCATGTTTAATTTAATTAAAACGCTATATTACTTAAACAAACTAAGAAGTGATTACGGGAATCACTTACCTTATGCGTCCGTGCTCGTATCCGATTCCTTGCCTTCTCTTGACCCGTTAACACCTCATGCTTGATCCCGCCTCGACATGATTCCTACACTTTCATTTCATCGAAATCACGCTCTTATTAGCATACTCATTTGTACATGTTAACAATCGTATCAATCGCATAATTCACTCTTAACTTTCCTTAGTCCTTTCTAACAAGCATAAAACATATAGTCAACTTCATATCCTTTCCAACACATGTAATTCATCATGTAGTCAAAATTAACGCATACTAGCATAACATGTATCAAACGACTTCCTATAATCCTACCTTTACGACAACGAGTCAAATCATGTTCCATATACTTGTTGACTTCCAAAAGTCAACTATTAACCATATGTAACTATCGACTTATCAACATATGTCCGTAATATAATAATCGACTATACGGACGACATTATATACATTTTATCATACACTTGGTGTATATACTACCTTTTAAGCATAACGTACAACTTATTCATGCACAATCTTCTAAATTCATACATAATTCATCAATTTCTTCCTTCTAATCAACACAAATCATACATGCATAACCATCAAACCTATAATCATCACATTTCTTCCAATCCTTCTAACAAGAATCCATCATACATAACATGATACATCAATTTTGAACAAGAATTAGACCTAGATGATATATCCATGCTATCATCTTCACCCTAACAATTGGGTTTCACCTTTAGACATCAAATTAACACAAACCATACATAACCTATGTTCTATAGGATGATTCTAACACTTATACATGATCAATTTCACATTAACTTACGGATTAGAACATAACCCACTTCACACATGATCACCAATCTTTGATTCAAGACATACCTTACGATCCCCTCGTGAAGGTGATCACTAATTCATGCTCGGTTGTGAATTTGGGCCTTGATTCATTCTTCAATTTGAAGCTTTTGATGAACTAGGGTTTTGGTTCATGGGGAGTTCCCTGGTCGATCTAGAACACACGAAATGTGTGTGTGTTTGTGTGGGTGTGTTTGTTAATTAAAACATAACTTTCCCCCTTGTTCATCTTTGGTCCCTCAAGTTTGTTCCAATGTTTGCTTTGCTAAACATTTTACTACATTCCATCTTTTAATAATTTTAACCATACATTTAGGTAGGTTAAATAGCCTAGTTATTTATTTCTTGATGTACCATATCATAACATTTTAACGAATATAAATATTCGGGTTTTGGGGTGTTACAGCGTGTCATGCCCGACCCCACGACAGCATCTTCCCAAGCAAAACAAGATAACAGAAGACTGAACACGCCCCGTGCTCAGCCAGCACGGGGGCGTGCCCAAGTGTCAGCAGAAAAGACAAAGTTGTAGAAGCTTCTATTGCCCACCACGGGGCCGTGCTCAGTGGACACGGGGCCGTGGTCAACTATAAGATTCGCACAATCTAGGCAAATCTTCATAGTACAAAGATTCTTCTGCACACGGGGTCGTGCTCAGCGGACACGGGGGCGTGGTCAACTAATAAGACAAAGCTGCATTAAATGAAGAAAGAGAAGGATGTGGACACGGGGCCGTGCCCACTGGACACTGGCCCGTGCACGAGCTTCTGTTCAGCCTATAAATAGGAGTGCTTGGCTCAAGCTCAAACCATCCCTTGGCACACCACCTCTCTCACACTTCACCCACCACCCACCACCCCTATAACACCATCATCCATTGTCCATCATAGAGTGTGTGAGTCGTCTCGGGATCCAAGATTGATCGTAAGAGTTCTTGACAATCAAGGCCATGTTTGCCTAAGTCTCTTACATCACTTGGTGAAGACAAAGTGTCTAGTGTAATACTTTTTATTTTTAATTTTTTCGCACTTTTTACTTGGTTTTGTATTAATGACTTTAATAACTAGTTTCTTATGTTGAAGGTGATATTTCCTTATCGTTTGTCCGCGGTGTCTTGACATTATTTTACTGTCTATATAAAATAAAAGATTTTCACCATTCATATCTCCACGGTCTATATGAAGGTATGTTGGCTACCTGGTCGGGGGTTAAGGGAACGGTTTGGTAAAGGTCTTGCCATTGTTCAGCGTTTAGAGGTCCTGCAATGGACCTGGGTCAAATTTAGTAGGACCTCCTTCAATACTTAACGGTATTGGATGGCGGGGGTCCAAACTCTTTGATCCCCTCATAAGTTAACTACTATTAATACTATAACCTGGCTATTTAGGACTGTATCCCTGCTGACTCAGACTACTTAGTCGAGGGTAACGTCACCTCCAAAAGAGGGGCCTACCATAATTTGCATTAATAACTTAATTAATTATCTTGCAATAATCCACCATTTTAAGATTGTATCCTTGCTGACTCAAACTACTGGGGTGAGGGTAACGTCACCTTCAAAAGAGGGGCCTACTACAATAACTAAGATAATCTCTTAAAAAGTGCAAAAGTGCGAAAATAATCAAAGGTTACACTAGATACGAGTCGGAACCAAGTGATTCATCTTGTCTATCTGTTTTTCTTTTATTTTTATTTTCAGCATTTTTAGTTAGTTTTTATTTTTTAGCTTAAAACATTTTTCTAAACTTTTTTATTTGATTAGACGTTGAGGATAAACCGGTACTAAAAACTCTTGTGTCCTTGGACGACCTCGGTATCTTACCAACACTATACTACGCTCACGATGGGTGCACTTGCCCATATGAGTGTCTAGTGTTAGTGAATATCGTGTTTTATAAATTTAAAACTTGACTAAAAAGTGTTAAAGGGACTTAATATATACACCTAATATATATAACACTTGACACCCATCAGTAGTCCTCACACCCTTAGATAGTCCTTGGGTAGTCTACTTTGGATGGTCCTTCATCAAATGTGACGTGGCGCCTACGTGGCGGATAGTCCCCAAAGAGACTACCCAAACCATACCCTATGGTCTTAGCGATTAACGGGGATACGGTTGGATTGACGTAAATAAGTAACATAAATTTAGAAAGAAAAGTAACATAGTCGGTGATCCTGTTGACATTTTGAAGACTTTGGAGTTTGGACAGTAAAGTATTCAAAGGAATGCTATATGCGCCGTTGGACTTGAAAGAAAAGGGACAATCGCATATTTTCTTTTAAAAAACTGTTTAATTGCATATTTACGTAACATAAAATTAAAATTGCATATATTCTCTTTCTTAACAATTAAAATTGTATATATCATCTTCCTTAACTAATATAACTAGTCTAATACCCTGCACGTGTTGCGCGCTTACCTGGACCGTTTTTAGTTTGATAACATGTACGTTGGTGTTTCATCTTCTTTTAATCTAATCTTATTATTTAAACTTAATAAAAATACACATATACACATTGCCTAACTAACTTACTTTGCTTAGAAAAAAATAAGGAGAAACTACTTCATTCTAAGATATAAGAACTTTAACAAAAGGAAAACAAAACTCTATTTCACATTATACCCCAACTAACTGAAACAATTTCAACCAAAAAAAACACTCAAATACCCTGCTAAATCATTAACCGTAGCAATATCTGAGGGAAGTCTTAACTTTTATGGTCATGCGGCTACTGAAACAGTATTATGTACGATAAAAGAGATAAAAAAAACCTTCAGCTGCAAGCGTAGCTTAATAATTCCTCATTCACCCAATAGTGGTATTCATATTCGATCATATCTAAAGGTCCAATGATGATGTTTTTGTGGGCTTGAAAGTGGCATGGGTCAAATGTAATATGCAACACCAAATCAAACTGCAGATATTCAGAGTAGGTTGAAAGAGGGGGCAAGAATTCCCGTTTTTCTGTGACCAAGTAGCAGAGATCGAACGCTCCCCGATGATCTAATAGTCCAATCGACCTCAAATTTTTATAGGAGCTTCACAACAACGTGCACACATGCAAGCTTACCTGTTACGAATTAAAGAAAAAAAATGTGACATGTATGGTGATCTGTTATAAGAAGGTAGGTGCAATCAACTAAATGCTACTTGCAAGGTGTCCTATTCCTAACCCATGACATCGTATGAAACAACTTTACCTGCAATATGTAATCTTCCCTACCATATGCAATCTGACCCGTTACCAAAAGATTTATCCAAAAATTCAAGCAGCAACATGACACGCTAAAAGGAACATGTTCTAAAAAACGTTAGCTTAGTGACCATAATTTCAACCTACAATATGACCTATTATTGATCCACTACAAATGCAAGACACTGTATAACCTAAGATATGAAAAAAACATGCTAACTTAGGCTGCTGGGGACATCTTTTTTGTTGGGTGGTTACGGAAAAGTAAGATAGCAATATTTCAAGGAAAGCGATACATACACAATTTCTAATCATTCTCACCTCAATTTCCAGATTAAAGTGTAATTCTTTTTACAGGTTGTGCCAATCAAAAAGTACAAAAACGGTAGAAGGTTGGTAAATATCTTTTAGTATTACTAATAAAATTTGTCATGTTGGTGGTCTAATATAGTTTTTATAGACAATATTTCAAATATTTTTTTCTCTAGCTTATTAATTATTTTGTTTGATATAATGTTCCAAAAAAATATTTATTTTAATAAACAATGAGAACTAAGGAAGATTTACACCTCGTTATGAAAACGCCTAAAACCAAAAACAACAATATTGACTTACTTGCATTAAGAACCATAAAAAGTGCCAATTTTGATCAATTTACTTGAAAAGCGAGTTCAGTTGTCCTATGTATTGTCTCCAACAGATCTACAAATAACATTTATGGTTCACCTTCAATAAAAACCAAATTGTTTAGTTGTGTACTTAGAATGACTGTTTTAACCGGAACCTGCATTGACCCGTTACCCAAACATACCATTTTACCACCCCGTCGCTGATCATCCTGTCATATTTACAAAGGGACAGTCTTCGACATCACTATAAGTTAAAGGGATCAATCATACAACATAGCTATTTTTGACGTCTCAAGTCAACACAATTAATTTGTGAATTGAAAAGTAATATGTTGTATCAACTATCATCGAAAGCCAAATCTTGCATAGATTCAATCTGAGGGAAACTTACATCGAGTAAATCTCGAGAGTTATGCACTTTTGATGAGTCAAAAGAAGCGGACTGAATAAGATTTCGCATTCTACAATTTCTAAATCCACTGCAAACGTTGCTCGTAAATTCTCCACTTTCTGAACTTCGTAATTACAAATTTACTCATTTTGATTTATTTTATTAAAAAAAAAAGTTATATAATGACTTTTTTTCACCTATGGCTTTATAGCCTATTAGTATCTTGGGGTGAGATAACACTGTGGACCAATAGGTCCTGTGTTCGATTCTCACAAGGGAGTTTTCTCTATATTTATTGGGTTTTCTCCTGAATTGGTGTATAAGATTATGTCTAGTGGAGATGGATATGATCGGGTGGTTCCGCTAGTGGCACGATGATACTCTAGTGGTCCGTCAGTGATTCAAAATTGTCGTTCAAAAAAATATATAATGACTTTTTTACCCTTATTTTTACTAAAACCTCCACACCATTTTCGTTGGTTCATCGATGTCGTCACCGTCGGCCCCTATACGTTCAAGCTGTCATCACTGTGGTGGGTGGGTGGTAGACGTGAACGGTGCGTGGTGATGGTGGTGGACGACAGTGGTGGGTGGTAGACGTGGACGGTGGGTAGTGGTGGTGGTGGTAGACGGTGGTGGTGGGTGGTGGACGGTGGTGTTGGGTGGTGATATTTAGTCTTCTGCGGACCTTAGAAGATCTCAGAAGTGGCTGGACCAAGTCTGCACCAAGAAGAGCTCGCGCAAACGTTTTTTAATGAAATGTCTTCGGAAAAACAAACAGTCTGCAAATTGTAATGTCTGGACGTGGTCTACACGGCGCAGACAGAAGAGACTCCACAGATCTTTTTCAGAAAAAACATACACCACCTTATTCAACATCATGCACACATTTACTTGGCACACAACATAAACTTTTTTTGGTAAACGAAATCTTGGAAGAAAATAACTTCCCAGTACAGATCATTTTTTGAACCAGTGCACCCGATAACCACCCAGTTCAAATTTTGGCTTTGGACATTTATGCTTGCCTAAAATGCTATCCAAACTATTATGTTTATAGTATCCATTCATGATTTTAGTCACATGTTTTAGTATTTAATATTCTTTTTAAGTAGTTCAAAATAAACCGTCTCATTTATATTGAGAAGGACGATTATTTACTATGAGTTGATTTCCAATGATAACATTGATTAACATTTAATATAGTTGGTATTAGTCTACAATTTAATGGAGTAATGATAATTGATACATGAAGAGGTATGGTCTCAACTCCTTGCCAACATGGCAATGACCATACCACTTTCTGCATCCTACGTGGCAGTGACGTCAGCCGCACCATCCAGAAGCTTCTAGAAGCTTCTGGAAAATATCCAGGTGACACCAAAGATACTCCATGCGACATAAAGGACAACACGTGTCACCAGCCATCAAGCGCCAAGTAGACCTGCAACAGGTCAGGGAGCAGCCAGACAACTTCAGTACGATGTTTCCACATTCGACAAATAAAGACGCGCCACGTGTACCACTACACTGACCGCAGCAGAGGAGACCAAGGGGATATTCCCCTTGGTCGGACAGCTGGCGTGCATCTACAGCTGGCATCGTTGCTCCTCCCTCTTTCACCATCCGGCTATAAATAGGACCCTTCATCATCCAGGTTGATCATCTTGCTCTCGCTATTCTCACACTCAACACACACTGATTATTCTCCCTCGGAACAGTACTTATTCTCACGCCGGAGCCTGGTTAAGAGGGAAACCCCCATATTCCCCTCTTAACGAGACTGACGGTTTGCTGTTTTGCAGGAGACGGCCATCTTACGAGTAGGAAGGGAGATTGAACCCACAGAAGAAGTAACCCCACTGATTAACCATAGTGTTAACCAGTGTTTCATCATTGGCGCCATCCGCTTTTAGCAAAACCACTCTCATCTCTTTTTCTTTTCGAAAAACTCGTCAAAATGGCTGAAAACAACCCTTCCCACCAAGTCGATGGAGACGTTTCTTCCTTCGAACTCGTTTCGGACAACATACACGTCCAACGAGGTCCGAGGAACGAAGCTATCCAAGAAGGGCCACCAAACATGGAGTTTCCCAGCATTTTCGGGAGTACATCCAGGGTTGCCGCTCAAAACGCACCTGGCGCTGCTTTCCAAACTCCATCCAGAATCATCACTCAGGCCACAAACGGAGCAGCGTTCCAGCCTCCGTCAGAGGTAGTCCAACAGACACCACCAGTGCAACCTCAGAACCATGGAGCTGGCCCATCAGCTCCATCGGAACAAGCACAAATGAACTTCTCTGCATTACTAGGGCTACCCGAAGGAAAAACTCTGGCTTCCTGGTACGCCGAACAAGTGGCGTCCATAAACCTTGTTTACCAGCAACTCAGTGCGCAGCAAGCTTTACTCCAAGCACAAGCTCACCAATCAGCATTTGTCACTCCACCGCAGAGGCCCTTGAGCGCACCCATGCCTCAACAGGCCAATGCATTCAATCTGCGTCCTGAGTCAGTACCTCCACCACATGTCAGAAGACCAAGCGCGCACGACACGCGCGACACATACGGAGAGACAGAGAGCAACTACGTGCAGTACTCTAACCAACCGAAGAAGCCAATACAAAGTCGTTTAGGTCCACGCAACATAAACGACGAATTTGAAAACGATGAGGAGACGCGCACGGTGTTCAGTAGGCTCCCACCAGAGCATGAAGCATACAAACCTCGCAAGCGTGCAGGTTACGACCCAAAAGCAGAGCATGATTTCTCCTTAAGCTATCGTCCAGACGACATGGCTGAGAATTCAAAATTCATCCGAGAGATCGCCACGGCTGCCATAGACAAAACCAAGTTACCACACAACGTGGGCAAATACAACGGGTTGACGGACCCAGACGATCATCTCCAAGTTTTCAACGGTGCGGGAGCAACGGGCGGATGGAACTTGCCAACCTGGTGTCATCTCTTTGCTCAAACCTTCGTAGGTGCGGCGCGCATCTGGTTTGACAGCTTACCAGCAGGGAAAATCAAATCATGGATCGATTTCCGAGAGAAGTTCCTGGCACACTTCTCACAACAACGACGACACACCAGGGATCCAGCCGACTGCTTGAACATATGGCGCAGAGACCACGAAAGCGTAGAAGATTTCATTACTCGGTACAACAAGGAATGTCTAGAGATTGGCGACTGCGGCGAGAAAATGATGCGCGCACACTTCATGCGGGCAGTCAAGTGCGATGATTTAATCAAACGTATAAAAGGTAGAGACGGGGGACCCAAAGATTGGGATACCTTCATTGAGGCAGCCAAAACCATCGCGCAGTCGGATAGGCAGTTGACCGGTGACGATCACCGTCAGCGCAGTTACAATCATGCCGACCGGCACAACAAGAAAGGCAGAAACCAATCTTGGAGACCATCCGGTCACAGGGAAAGAAGCCCTGCAAGAGAGGACGCGCGCCACACGATCAACCAAATCGCACACCGGAAAGAGGTGAAAAAAGAGAACAGAGAGAAGCAGTGGACACCCCTAACGAAAACCCCTTCAGAAGTCTTGGCAACCGAGAACCACCAGTTCAAGCCACCACTGCAAATGCGCAACAAGAGGGGCCAAGACCCGAATCTCTTCTGTGACTTCCATAAAGACACTGGCCACTTAACCGACGATTGTTTCAGCCTCAAACAAGAGATCGAAAGGGCTTTAAGAGACGGAAAGTTAACTCATCTGGTCAAAGGTGGCAAGCGTGATTACCGTCAAATTCAACGAAGAGAAGAAGGGCCGGACAATAAGAAACTCCGGAAGTTAGAAACCCACATGGTTCAAGGGGGTCCACGAAGGCCAAGAAAAAATTACAACAAACGCGCGCAGGACGACTCATGGCGCGAGAAACAAGTCGTTTTCCCAGTTGTAAGAGGAGGCCCACGAGAAAGAAGGCCCATAGTCATCTCGGGCGTCATAGGGCATTACCAAACGGATTACATCTTCATCGATCCAGGGAGCACTGCGGATATCATATATGAACAGTGTTTTAATCAGTTCGATCAGGAGGACAAAGCGCGCTTAGAACCAGTCGATTACCCGCTCACTGGATTCTGCAACGAAGCCGTTTTTCCTCTAGGACAAATATCTTTCCCAGTGCTGCTCTCAGACGGAAGAAATTCAAGAACAGAGGAAGTCACATTCATGGTGCTGCCAGCACATTCAAGACACGATATTTTGCTGGGAAGAGAATCCCAAGGTGACTTCAGCATGATTTGTTCTGGCCCACACTCCGCAGTGGGATTTCCAACAGAGACAGGAGTAGCCATCATTTATGCAAGCAAAGAAGTATTGGCGACAGATGAGCTAAGACCTGCAAAAACAAGGAAACCAGAAGCACGCCAAGAAGCAGAAAAGTGGGTACTAAACAGCGCATATCCGGAGCAGACAGTAACCCTGGGACCTGCAATGTCCGATCTAACGCGCGCGGCGCTGAAAAAACTGTTGTTCCAAAACATGGATGTCTTTGCCTGGACGCCAGCAGACATGGTGGGCGTTCCACGGCACATAGCTGAACACCGCTTAAACGTATCGGAAGAAGCCAAACCGGTGGTACATGCTAAGCGCCACTTGGGAGACATAAAGCATGATGCTATGAAAGAACAAGTGATAGAGCTGTTAAACGCGGGGATCATCAGAGAGGTCAGGTATCAAACATGGGTAGCAAGCCCAGTGATGGTCCAGAAGAACAATGGCAGCTGGAGGATGTGCGTTGATTACAAAGATCTGAATAAGGCATGTCCGCGCGACTGTTACGCCTTTCCAGACATTGACGAAAAGATCGATTCACTTGCCACATTTCGATGGAAATGTTTCCTTGATTGCTACAAAGGGTACCACCAGGTACAAATGGCCGTGCAAGACGAAGACAAGACCGCGTTCCGCACGCCAACAGGGCTATATTGCTATACCAAAATGCCTTTTGGTTTAAAAAATGCGGGCGCGACTTATCAAAGGCTCATGAACGAAACCTTCCACGACGCCATCGGCAAATATATAGAAGTATATATGGACGATCTGGTTATTATGAGCAAAGAGGAGAGTACAATGTTGCTGAACATCCAAAAGACGTTTGACACTCTGCGCGGTGTCAGCATCAAGTTAAACCCGGCAAAATGCTCTTTCGGCATGGAAGAGGGGAAGTTCCTGGGTTTCATTGTCACGAAGGATGGTTTCAAGGTAAACCCTGACAAGATACAAGCAATCGAACGCATGCCGTCACCATCAACGATCAAGGAGATGCAAAAATTGGCAGGACGGTTGGCAGCACTCAACCGCTTCCTAGCCAATCACGCGGCGAAATCATTTCCATTTATCAAAACTCTCCGAAACTGCATGAAGAAGAGTCAATTTCAGTGGACTCCGGAAGCTGAAAGCGCTTTCCGCGAGATGAAAGACTGCCTCATCAAGCTACCGACCTTAACCGCACCAGTCAAGGGTGAACCTCTGGTACTATACCTGTCCGCCTCCGACAGGGCAGTGGGAGCAGTGTTGCTTGTCGATCGACAGGGCGTCCAGACGCCGGTCTATTATGTGTCACGAACTCTAACCGATCCAGAAACCCGGTACGCGATCATGGAGAAACTAGTGCTCGCACTAATTCATGCATCAAGAAGGCTACGCAGGTACTTTGCCAACCACGTCATTCACGTGCTAACAAACTACAACATTGGCAACATACTCGCAAGGCCAGAAATTTCAGGGAGACTAGCAAAATGGGCGATAGAGCTCGGGGGTCATAACGTAGTATTCAGACCAAGACCAGCGATCAAGGGCCAAATGCTCGCAGATTTCATGACTGAAGTACCAGACGACAAAGATCGAGAATGCAAGGCAATGGAAAAGGCCGAGAAACAGCAAGTGGAAGAACCATGGCTACTGTACACGGACGGTGCGTCCAACGAGGATGGCGCAGGTGCTGGTCTCCGGCTGGTGAGCCCCGACAAACACGAGTTCACCTATGCCATACGCCTGGATTTTAAAAGCACAAACAACGAAGCCGAATACGAAGCCTTCCTTGCTGGGCTACGATTGGCAATCAAAATGGGCGTACGACACATCGAGGCACACGTAGACTCCATGTTGGTAGCAGGCCAAATCAACGGAGAATACGAAGCCAGAGGAGATACGATGGCACTTTACCTGAGCCAAGCAAAGACACTGTTGCAGACCTTCTATTCCTACAAAGTACATCACATTAATAGAAGCGAGAACAAGCCAGCAGACGCGCTGAGTAAACTCGCCTCTACAAGCTTTCAGCATCTGGCAAAGGATGTACGAATAGAAGTTTTGAGCAATCCGTCAGTACCACTTCGAGAAGTAAGCGTCGTCCAACTAGGGACAACGTCTTGGATGACTCCGATAATCACATACCTCCAAACTGGAGTACTCCCGGAGAACAAGGCAGAAGCAAGGAAAGTCCAGTACAAATCCGAACATTACCAGATGGCTGATGGGATCTTGTACAGAAAATCATACCTTGGGCCTTTGTTAAGATGTGTTGACCCCGAAGACGCACGGTATTTGATCAGAGAAGTGCATGAGGGAATCTGTGGTATACACGCCGGTCCAAGAATGGTGGTAGCGAAAGTCATGAATGCGGGATACTATTGGCCCGGAATGCATTTGGACGCGGTCAAAGAGTTGAGGAAATGCGGAGGATGTCAAAGACATGCGCCCAAAACAATGCGCCCCAAGAACGAGTTGGTACCGGTCACCACCGCGTGGCCTTTTCAACAATGGGGAATAGACATGGTCGGACCATTTCCCGAAGCCCCAGGAGCTGTCAAGTTTATAATAGTCGCAGTCGACTATTTCACTAAATGGGTAGAGGCAAAGGCCCTCGCGTCGACCACAGCCACCGTTGTCAAAAAATTCATTTGGGAGCAAATCATATGTCGTTTTGGGTTGCCCCTCAAGATCATCACAGACAATGGAACCAACTTTGCCGAAGATAACCTTCAAAAGTGGTTTAAAGAACTACACATCGAGCATACCTTCTCCTCGGTCGCGCACCCGCAGGGGAATGGTCAAGTTGAAGCCGTCAACAAAAGCATCGTCGATGGAATCAAGGCAAGGTTAGGAGAAAAGAGAAGAGGATGGGTGGACGAACTGCCCAGCATTTTGTGGGCACACAGAACGATGCCCAAAACAAGCAACGGAGAAACACCGTTTAGCTTGGTTTACGGGTCAGAGGAAGTAATACCAGCGGAGATAGGACTGCCATCACCTCGAATGCTCTCAATGAACATGATCAACAACGAAGAAGAAAGGAGGATCGACCTCGACCTCCTAGAAGAAAGAAGGGAAATGGCAGCAATCAACGAAGCCAAGTATAAATCGAAGCTGGAAAAATATTACAACTCCAAAGTCCGAATCTGCACCTTCAACCCGGGAGACTATGTCCTCAGAGACAACGAGGCTTCAAATGCAGAAAAGCCCGGAAAGTTGGCCCCCAAGTGGGAAGGCCCATACGTCATTGACACCGTGCTCGGCAAAGGAGCTTATAAGCTGCGCACCATCGACAACAAGGACGTTCCTCGCACATGGAACGCCCAACAGCTGAGAAAGTGCTACCTGTGAAATGTAATAGCAATGGCCAAGTCGCCAACACATTTATGATAATACAAGAAGTGTTTGGCTATATTCTTATCATATTTCCTTGTCATAACTGCATATATTACTTCGGGCATACACGAAAACATCAATGGCTCGACCATTAGGAAACGTTGTAGACCTCCAAGGCCTGTCACAAACGAGTGCACGGCCGGGTCAGAAACACAACTAAAGCCTAACAAACGCCAAACAAGTACTTCGTTCCCACATAAACACGAACACATCGAAAACAGGAAGTATTGTAAGCACCCCCAAGGCTGAGCACAGCTGGGTCCACACAAATAACCTGTAAACTCGATCACTTCGTATTCACGATCCAACCTGCGCACAAATACGACAGAATAAAACGTCGTAATAAACACGACACAACCTGTCAGCGCCATTATTCATTCGTGATACCTGAATCAAAGTAATTACACATGCACATATTATGACGATAACAAACTTCGCATGAAACAGGCAACTATTAGCATAACATATAACCAAAATTCCACAAACAGAACAAAGAAGTTAGAATTGTTTATCAAATTGTCAAACACAAGACCAAAGCAGGTCATACGCGGCACGCAGGCCGGAAACTTTCATTCTGGATGACTAGAGCCAGCACCTCCAGACGTCCCACCATCATCGCGAAGCGCCTTCTTTAACAACGCGACACCGTCCGGCCTTCTAGCCAGTTTGTTCGCGGCCTTAACCACAGCAAACTCCAACGACGAAAACTCCTGTCTTTTTTCAGCATAAGCCGCACCACAATCCTCTTTCCACAGCTCAAAGCGATGCTCTTTTTCCTTATTAGCAGCCGCAGCCCTGCCCTCGATATAACCATCCTTACGCCCGCTATTATAGCCCGCTTGCCCCAACTCAAACATGTAGTTGGCCAGTTCATGTGACTTGACAATGCGATCAGCAAGCTACAATAAACACACGAGTAAGAAACAATTCATGCAAGTCACAAAAGACACAGTACCAGAAATTACCAGCGGCACCGCACGAGAGAGTAACCATTTGCAGTCAGCAGATGACTCCTCAGCAAGGAGTTCAGAGGCTTGACATTCCGCAGTCTTCTCCTGAAGAAGACGCTCAGAAGTCTCACATCGCCTCGCCAGAACTTCCAACTTGGCGATGCGTTCAACATACTCTGTCTCCTTCTTCTCAAACATCATACGTGCTTGATTAGCCTCAGCAGCAATATCCTTCTTCTCACCAGACAATCGAGTAATCGTGTCACGTTGCGTTCTAAGCTCAACATTGGTACGCTCACACGCCGTTTCCCAATCTTTCTGCTTATCAGGATTGGTTTTCCTCTCCTGGGCAAGTTTTCCCTCTGCATCAGCAAGCCTCCACTCCAACCCTTTCTTCTCAGCATTGAATTTCTCTTTCTCTTCCGCAAATAGTCTTTTATCATTCTCAAACTCCATAACGTCCTCCCCCAGTTGTTTCCACTCACGGACAATCTCCTGAGTGGTAGAGAAAAAGTTAACCCCGGCCTGGACATGATCATCCAGTAGTGCAAACCGGCGGCGCTTTCTCTGAAACATCCTTTCAGCTGGGGGGAGAGACAACGAGTAGAACTCATGACAATTTTCAGGATTGTCCATCCTAGAACCTTGGGTCAAGTTCCAACGGGGGACATACGGAAGCTCGTCACAAGCAGGATTCGTGGTATCAAAGGAGTCAGCATGAAATTTTCCAAACTGAGGGCTGCGGACAGCACCCGAAGTTGCACCACCACCATCACCTGGGGGACGTTTGGTATACACAGTTTGATGAGGAGTAGTTCCACTCACCTCTACTTCAACCTCAACATTCTTACCGCGATCACCACCAGCACCACCGCCCGCAGCACCACCTGCATCACCACCACCTTCCGCAACCTGCTCAACGCCCGCAGTTCTTTCCCGCACGTCAGGAGTATCACGAGGGGGAGACAACTCAAATGTCCTCGACGGCGGAGATGCAGGAGGTGTAATCTTAGAAATATCAATCTTGTGCCCACTTTGGGCTGTTTTGGTACCTGCTCCAAAACGAGCAGCGCACATTCAAAGAAAAAGACTAACAAATGAAAACGTATGAGACACTGAGAAAAATTAAAGCAAATACCAGAAGCTTCATAGATTTTCTGCAGCAAATCACTCGGCTTCTCAGCAAAAATGCCCATATCAATGTCCGATTCCGACGGGGCAGGAGGATTCTCTTTCTGAAGTTTAATCCTCTTCGCGGCAAGCGCAGCAGCAGCCTGCTCGTCAAGCTTTCGTTTCCTATCATCGAACGTCTTTTTCCGCATAATCTCGGTTAGAGTGGCGCGGTCCTCAGGGTCCGACTCCAGGTGTTTTTCCCCAACTCCTAAACCAGGCAACGTGTCAGACACGACAACATAATCAAGGATACGAGCAGTGTGAAGTCGCTTACGAGGAGATTTAGAGGAGGTCCCTTCAGCCTTTTTCCCTTTCTCCTCCGCCCTGTCAGTTTTCGACTTCCTCCTCGTCTCCAACGGATTAACAGCCTCGACCAGAATCTCCACAACTTCCTCCACGGGCTCATTCACCGGCTCCTGCACAGCCCCTTGCACCGGACCTGCACGCGCAGAAGGAGACGTTAGGTCCCCCAACGATCTGCCAGAACCATCACTCGAGAGAACGATAACTTCTTCTCGAGCAGAATCAAATGAATCACCCTCATTGTCAATCGCCTCACCTAACACAGTGTTCCCATAAGCAGTGAAACTCCCGTCACTCGGGTGCAGAAACCGATGGCGGATCTGATCCAACCAAGGCCCTTTATCAGTCTTCGGTATTGCCTCAACCATTGCACCCGGAGCATCGGGATCCAAAACATTCATCAATGTGAACCCTACTGCAAAAAGGAAGAAATGAAGCACAATACAAAAAAAAAAACAAAAGGCAAAACAAAAGGGAGATATGGAAAAAACGTACACTTGCCACTATGACCATAAACCGGAACACCCAGCGGATTTTTAGGAACCCATTTCATGCTCATTCCAGCACCAACTAACGCCATCTCTTCAAATTGCATTATCGGAGTAGCCTTCCGGGTCAACCTCTTGTACCACTCCTGATTAGCAAAGTCTGCAACCACATCAACCTTTGGGATACCCTCACCCACAGATCTGTAATGCATATCCACAGGAACAACCCCCCGGCGAATAAAGAAAAACTTTTGCTTCCAGTCATGTATACCCTTCAATGGCACAGAACAAACTGGCGTCACACCGGTACGAGCACTGAAGGAATAAAACCCATTTGTATACGTAACAGTATAGAAAACGTTGAACATCTCGAACGTCGGATCTAACCGGTTGGCCATACAAACGAACTCAAAATGGGTGATACGGGGAAGCGCGATGGCGTTTATTTGAGAAATATGGAGACCATAGCCCCTCAAAATGTCAGCGGTAAACCGAGTCATCGGGAATCTAAAGCTACCCTCCCGGAAGAAAGCAGCGTACAGGGTCATGTACCCGGGAGGAGCATCCATGGCAGTGGAACCCGCAATGGGATATTGAGCACCCCAATCAGGGAGAAAACCCATCTCCCTCACTAGATTCTGAAATTCCTCCTCTTTCCAACCAATCACCGCTTGATCCGGGCCGGGAGGAGTTCTACCCTTATTCCTCTTTTTCTTCGAAGTAGGATTCGAAGTAGACATAACGGAAAATGGAAAAAGGAAGGAGATAAACTCAAAGGAAGAAAGAAGAAAGATCAGGGAAGGTGAGGAAACTCCGGGATTCAAATTTTGAAAAGTGAGGTATGGAGAAGACCGCCTTGGAATTTATACCCATCGCATTTAATGCGATGGGCAGCCAACCGCCAGAAGAACAGGAAAGGACCCAATCAAGGCGAGACACGTCAGAGGAGAGAGAAAACGTCATCATCTTTTTTCGGAAAAGTAGGCAGCAACCGCCTGCCACTACGACGTAAAGTAACTGACGTGACTGAAAAGGCGCCTGTTCAACTGACACCAGGCTGTCACGTCAGTCACTCTTCCTGAAGACAACACTCATAAAAGCGCCAAAACCCATGCGCCATGCGTCATGCGTCCACTTGGCTCACTTCCGCAGGGAGTCAAAACCCATGCGCCATGCGTCATGCGTCCATTTGGCTCACTTCCGCAGGGAGTCAAAACCCATGCGGCATGCGTCATGCGTCCATTTGGCTCACTTCCGCAGGGAGTCAAAACCCATGCGCCAGGCGTCATGCGTCCATCTGGCTCACTTCCGCAAGGAGACAAAACCCATACGGCATGCGTCACGCGTCCATTTGGCTCATTTCTGCAAGAAGTCAAAAACCCCACATCAATAACAAACACTACCTTCATAAGTCCAGAATCCCTCCTAGACGATCAACTCACCTAGAAGGCACACTGGACTGGGGGGACTTGAAGAGGTATGGTCCCAACTCCTTGCCAACATGGCAATGACCATACCACTTTCTGCATCCTACGTGGCAGCGACGTCAGCCGCACCATCCAGAAGCTTCTAGAAGCTTCTGGAAAATATCCAGGTGACACCAAAGATACTCCATGCGACATAAAGGACAACACGTGTCACCAGCCATCAAGCGCCAAGTAGACCTGCAACAGGTCAGGGAGCAGCCAGACAACTTCAGTACGATGTTTCCACATTCGACAAATAAAGACGCGCCACGTGTACCACTACACTGACCGCAGCAGAGGAGACCAAGGGGATATTCCCCTTGGTCGGACAGCTGGCGTGCATCTACAGCTGGCATCGTTGCTCCTCCCTCTTTCACCATCCGGCTATAAATAGGACCCTTCATCATCCAGGTTGATCATCTTGCTCTCGCTATTCTCACACTCAACACACACTGATTATTCTCCCTCGGAACAGTACTTATTCTCACGCCGGAGCCTGGTTAAGAGGGAAACCCCCATATTCCCCTCTTAACGAGACTGACGGTTTGCTGTTTTGCAGGAGACGGCCATCTTACGAGTAGGAAGGGAGATTGAACCCACAGAAGAAGTAACCCCACTGATTAACCATAGTGTTAACCAGTGTTTCATCAATACATATCCTTAATAAATGAATTTAATCTATTGAATGTTACTCAATTATATATTATCTTTTTCTTTCATATGAACCTAACTAAAGATGTTTATATTGCGCATCATGATTTTTTTTAACGGCCAACTAAACTTTTACCTCACCAAAATCTGCAAGATGCAGACACAAACACATACAACCCCATATGTACACCAGAACAAGATCAAAATAAAACCAAAAACTACAAAACATCACCGAAAACGGTTTAGATCAAACTTTCGCCACATCTCCCACGTCAAAGCTCTTGCGCCCGATTGATGTTTGATCCATGGATAACTTATCACTTTCACCTCCTCTATGATACTTGTCGCCGCTACCGCTCATCATGATCCTACTTGTCCGGGGTTGATACTATTACATGTGTAACGTGTTGCTTACTTGCTTACTGATGAAATCTCTATTACTGCCTTAAGCAAGTTGGACACAATTTCACTTAAATGACAATATGTATATGAGGACACATATTAGTAGATAATCATTTTTAAGTAAACAAACACATATGTACTTGTATATATTGCTTGACATGTATATTGAAAGTTAGAAAGAGTGCGGGATACATAGTTACATAGTTGATTTATGCATCAAATTTAGAAAAAAAAAAAAAAAAAAAACATACAAGTATTTATTTTAAGTAGTTGATTTATGCATCAAATTTAGCTTGTTTCATTGCATAATCAATGAAACAAGTATTTTTCTCACAATTTCCTACTTAAAATTGATTATGCAATGAAACAAGTTAATTTGTACAAATCAAGAATCAAGATGGGTTGGGTTGGACGGACCACACACGTTTTTTCCATTTCGTCTATTTTCTATAAACGAATATTGTGTTTAAGATTAAAACAGAAATTTTAAATAATTATCTAACTTTTTTTCTAAATACAAAACGATTTAGAAAGGGTCTATAATTTACGAGTAGGAAAAAAGATGTAGAGGGTTCAAGTCCCGTGGGAATAAAAGATGTAGATTTAGGAGTGGGATTAGCATGTGTATGAGTGTGTTGTTCTAAAAAAATCCCCCCTTTATTTGTATATTTTTTTAACTTGACCCATATGACACATTATGGCTAAAATAACAACCCATAGGACACATTAAAAAGTAAAGGGGTCGAGTTACAATGTGTACTACAAGATACTATATGTGAGCACACTCAATACATTAAAACTTAAATACTTACATCATTCATGCCATTACATCAGTTACAATGTGTACTACAAGATACTATACGTCAACCATTGAGTATGTGGAGTAGAGTAGTCAATTTCAAACTCTTTACTTATGTACGGGTTGAATTATTATATATTTTATCTCTAACGAGTCAAAAAGGTACCTCTTGTACCCTAGCCATCGCAAAGCAGGAAATGAGACAGTTTCTATGAATCTGGCCTAACCATTGCAAAAGTTACCTGTTTTGAGTTGAACCTTTTTAAGGACTTAAAAAAAGCTAGAAAGGAAGAAATTGGTTTCCAACTTTTTATATGATGAATGCATTCTCTCCAAAAGTCGATTGTTGCACGTATTAGCTCTAGAATTCTTATGGTTATCTAAGTAGCAAGATACCATCAAACAGTTTATACTAAATCAATATTTGAAAAAAAAAAATTAAATTAAAAGTTAAAAAACTTAGTGCTTACCACGCTATTTGGGTATTTACCCATCTGGTTAATCAATTGGGCTTGTTGAATTCGGATCTAAGGAACCACAAAATGGTCTAGCTTCTCCACACGTACTTGGATTCTCTTCACACAAGCCCATTTTCTTCACACTTGGGCTCTTACAATACACTATATTTTTTGGGGTGGATCCAAACAAACTAATTAAATTTTGTTGTTTACAGATCGGATCCCATGAACTTGATTTTATTGTAGGCAAAGCATCTCTCATTAAGAGTTTTGACCAACAGATTGATAAGTGTCATCTAAACCCACTAAAAATTGCATTAGTTTTATTAGGTTTGAAAAAATAGAGAATTCATTTAAAGTAGCACAAGAACAAGCAGGCAGCCTAACTAATGCATCAAATTAACTAACGCCACATAGAGATTAACTTCTGGTAATACTCAAAGACAGACAAACCACCTTGAGACCAAGGTTGGAGAACTTACTAGTCGCTAGGTGGCTGGTGAGGTGGGGACTAACGACTACTCGGGATTAATCGGATCGGTTTTTTTTATATGTAATTTTTAGTTTCATGTATACATAATACACATTTTTTAGGTAAATATTTTAAGTAGCTAAGTTTTAACTCTTACTCAACTCATTTTTTTGTAAGTATACAAGATTAATTATTGGAATTCACATGGATTGGTTGAAAACTGTCCGGAATTTAGAGGTTTTGGCTGGAGTATACAGGTTTTTTGCCAGAATCTGGCCGGAATCGCCGATTTTTGGCCGTCCGACTAGGCCAACTAACGATTAATTGACTGATTAACGAAAAATTACTCAGTTACTAGCCGACTAGCGATTAATCGCCGACTAGTCGCGATTTTGTTACATACCAGACAGGAGAACACAACCCAAAAGACTAGTCTGGTGGGTGAGAGAGCTCATTTGGTTTATAAACCCCACAGCAGTTGCCCATACAATCGATGTGGGACAAGTCTCATACCTTGCAATGGTATTAGTCCATAACAATCGACCCTCCTTAAGGGCCAACGTCCTCGTTGGTCACGGCTGGCTCTTTCCAGGCCACCACTCCATGGGCTACCACTCCGAGCCTCGTTGGTCACGGCTGGCTCTCTCCAGGCCACCACTCCGTGGGCCACCACTCCGAGTTCTGGCTTGGATACCAATGTTACATACCAGACAGGAGAACACAACCCAAAAGACTAGTCTGGTGGGTGAGAGAGCCCATTTGGTATATAAATCCCACATCAGTTGCCCATACAATCGATGTGGGACAAGTCCCATACCTTGCAATGGTATTAGTCCATAACATATTTTTACAACACTACTTGAGACACATAGTTAACTTTACGGTGAAGGTTAAAAATCACATATCCATCAATTTTACTGTAGCTTCTTTTAACTCCCTGCACATATCAGCGGCATTTTTAGAAAAAAAAATGGACCTTGATATAACTCTTCAAAAATATAATTTATACTCCAGGACAACACAATAAAGTTACACCTATCCCATTGATTTGCTAATGCTTCATTATTAGTTGGTTTTACACATGTTCCATCAATGAATCCTACGTTGTTTTTAATTTGTAAGGCAAGAATCATAGCGTTAGACCAAATAACATAATTTTTTAGTTCCAGTCAGTTTCACACTAATAATGGACACATTAGTAATATCAGAAGGATGCAAGTAGAACGGATTACCAACAGGGGCCGGCTCAGCCATTTTGGTGGCCTAAAGCGAAGTAAAAACTAGAGGCCTTTTTCCCTCAAAAAAATTGAGTAAATTGCAATTATCACCCAAATACAATACTCCATATGCAGCGCCCTTACAAATCTGCTATATATCAATAACATCCATCGTACCCAACTCAAATATCATATATAATTATTACTAATTTTGTTAAAGCTAGATGCCCTGTTTATTTGGAGGCCCAAAGCCCAAGCCTCAAAATACTTGGGCTTTGGCCGGCCCTGATTACCAAAATCAAGATTACTAATTAAAATATCATTCTGAGTATCTGTAAACTAGAGGGACGAACAATGTAATTTACTCTCAAACAGAAAAATAAATAGTATTAAGAAATATGCTGCGTTATTAGGGTTACAGAAAATAATATTATATAGTTTGTTTGGACGCCAATGGCCATGCTGTGGAAAAAATCAAAACCAGTGCTTCGATTATGTGATTCATGTTCTTTTAATAATTCAACAACAAGAAGATTTCTTGTGTCGATCGTGGGGAAAACAGAAGATGAAAGGAAGACTCTTTTCGAAATGGATAACATTAGAAAAGGCAGATCCTTCAAGACCGTTGAAGAGAAGGAGAAGATTTTTCGGTTTTGGAAGTTGATCAGGCTCATTGAACACCCAGACCCCAACGATAAGCTAGCCTACCGGAACCTCCAAGTCCGAACCAAACGGTAAAGTTTGATAATAAAAAATAGAATAGATAGGTTTTGGGTCTAATCTCCTTAGTGCTCCAAATGAAGTCACCCATTGTTGACATCAAAACTCAAATCATTGTTAGGATCAGAACACGATTCACACAAACACTAGAACAATAATCAGCAAGCACACACACTCACACACTCTAAATCACAAGAACAAGAACGCAAGATTTATAGTGGTTCGGTCTAATCTGACCTACATCCACTCCCACAACTAGTTCTCTTCTTTATTAGGTGCTCAAAAGTTTACAGACATGAATGAGAAGTATATATAGGGGTTACAATTAGGGTTGTTGACTTTAAACTATACTAACAGAGAATACTCCTGCTAGCTGCAGAAGGAGTATAACACAGAACACCCCTGCTAGATACAGGAGTGTAACTAAGAACACCCCTGCTAGTCAAATCCTCCACAACCCAACAATCTCCCACTTGGAGGCTTTGACAACTTCAAACTGCACTCCATGCAAATTCATATTCATAAGTACCTCTGTAAACATTTCATCTTCACTAGTTATGGGCGGCCTTCTCATTGGTTAACCTGAAGGCCCGTTGAAGCTCCCACTGAGCTTCAACTCGTCAGTCACTACTCGTGACTCGTTCTCTGTCCCTATCGGCTCCCACTGACACGAACTGCCCGATCCTGGAACATCCTGAGAACAAACACTCTCCGAATAAAGCAGATAATCAACTGGAGAGACTTTGACAGCTGGAATACTGGTTCTCTTAACCCACTGTCGTCTGGTAACTCTGACTGAAGCACGACCCGTGCTCCCACTGCCACGAATGCCCCTGACTGGTTTTACTGAACCTTTTCTAGAACGTTCAACCTGAATCTGACCTGTGACTCTGGGTTTGCTATCTGCAAAGCAAACCTTCTTCTGCCCACGAGATTCTGTGAACCCGATCTTGGTCTTCTTCTGAACTGGGATAACCTCTCCCTCAGGCGGTACACTGACCATGTACAATGAGCCTCTCTTCTTGCCACGTGCAACTACTAAATTTCTCTTAGTTACCTTCCACTGTCCACTACCGAACTTAACCTCGTGACCCTGATCATCCAGCTGCCCGACTGAAATAAGCATTTTCTTCAAGCCTGGAATAACTCTCACGTCTCTTAAAGTCCACGTAAATCCGACTGGAGCAACTAAGTCAATATCACTCATGCCTGTGACATCTAAGACTTCATCATTTGCAAGTCGTACCTTGCCAAAATCCCCAATTTTAAGATTCCGTAGTGCTTCACTGCTGTGGGTAGCGTGAAATGAAGCACCCGAATCCATAATCCAGGAATCCACACTGCTCTCCACATTACAGATCAAAACTTCATCATCTGAGTGGTCTACTGCAGCATTAACTTCTTTCTTGTCGTTTGGACATTGATTCCTAAAATGTCCAACCTCTTTACAGTTCCAACAAGTCACATCATTTCGAGCCCTAGACTGACTCCTCTTTCTGTTCTTGCTTCCACTACTTCTGTTATTCTTCCTACCTCTGCCGACATGCATTAAATCACCCGATGATCCACCTGAATTTCTTCTTCTAACATCTTCGCCCAGAATAAGATCTCGCATCTTCACAAACGTAAACTTGCTCGTATCTGAAGAGCTCGTAACAGCAGTTACGGTTCCGGACCAACTATCGGGTAATGAGGACAATAACAATAGGGCTTTAACTTCATCATCAAACTTGATGTTCACAGACACCAACCGAGACAATATCGAGTTTAAATTATTGATGTGCGCTGTAACTGAATCACCTTCCCTCATCCTGGTATTCACACGCTCTCGAATAAGATAAACCTTGTTCGCTGCAGAAGGCTTCTCATACATATTCGATAATGCTGCCATCATTCCTCTAGCTGAGGTCTCCTTCTGGATATTGAATGCAACATTCTCCGATAGAGAAAGTGTTATCACTGCTCTAGCTTTCTTATCCATCCTATCCCAATCTTCTTGTGGCATTTTTTCTGGCCTTTCATCCTCGAGCATTACATCTAAGTCTTTCTGACAAAGTAATGCTTCAATCTGCATCTTCCACCAACCAAACTTCTTCCCGTCAAACTTTTCGATTTGCACATTCCCCTCTTCTGCCATGGTAACACAAGCACGACTAAAACGAAACTAAAATCGAAACAAATAGAAAACCAACACTGAAACAAATAGAAACAGAAAACACCTGATTCAAGTTTCTTTGATCTTCAAACAGACGGTTTAGCACTTGTATCTCAGTACTTATCTCTTTGGTCAAAGTTGAGGGGCCTTTTTGCAAATAAGAGAAAGCTGATTTTCTATTAAAGAAACAAAGAAAAAAAAGAACGCCCGGTTCTTTCTTCTTCCTACGACCTGCTCCCACAAACTTCCACAAAATCAGGTGACCAAGGTGCAAAATCAAAGCCCCAATCTTTGATTTTTGGAACCCTAGATGCGATATTCAGCAAGGATGGTCTTCAATTTCGTAACCCTAGGCGGCGGCGGCTACTGGGTTATCGAACCCTAGTCGCAATCTGCTGAAGATGTCTTCAAATCGGAGCCCTAATCGGAGTTAGGAACTGACGGCGGTGGCGGCTGTGCTAGCGGCGGCTGGTTCAGAAACCCTAGACGCTATGTCTGCGACTGTGACTGAAACCCGAGACCACGGCTTGTTCTTCGACAGGTAAGTGTTCTTCTTCACCTCTTACCTAGTTTGTGTGAGTCGATCAAGAGCCTGAGCTCTGATACCAGTTGTTAGGATCAGAACACGATTCACACAAACACTAGAACAATAATCAGCAAGCATACACACTCACACACTCTAAATCACAAGAACAAGAACGCAAGATTTATAGTGGTTCGGTCCAATCTGACCAACATCCACTCCCACAACTAGTTCTCTTCTTTATTAGGTGCTCAAAAGTTTACAGACATAAATGAGAAGTATATATAGGGGTTACAATTAGGGTTGTTGACTTTAAATTATACTAACAGAGAATACTCCTGCTAGCTGCAAAAGGAGTATAACACAGAACACCCCTGCTAGATACAGAAGGAGTGTAACTAAGAACACCCCTGCTAGTCAAATCCTCCACAACCCAACAATCATAAGAGTCAACATTTTGATCATATTTACTTTTAAGGGTGTACGGTGTGGAAAGTGGTAAACCCAGTTTACCGATTGGCAAACCAATGCCAACTGTTTGCCGAACACCATTTGCCGAAAAGGGGGGAAAATCGGTGAGTGGATGCCGATTCGGGAAGAGGGAGGGAGGTGAGAGAGAGGGTATTGTGGGGTGGGGTCCAATCCAATCTCAACCAATCACACCTTTTTCCTTTTTTTAAAAAAAATAGTTTACCACTTCACCAAGTGTCTAAACCATTGCCAACACTTTTCACCAAAGTTTAAACACTTTTGACTGATTGACATGGCGCGCTCTGATTGGTCAGTTTTTTAGTTTGCCACTCAAAGTGTTTAACAACTCCCTACACCCTAATGTCATTATTTGAGAAATTATTACTATCTATTGTGATCTGCATCCGCGCACTAGCTTATTAGCCGCTTTCTTTGTTTTTGTTGCAGGGTTGATCAGGATTGAGATGAAATTTCTTTGGATTATCAGATTATGCTTTTGACCTTAATTTATTTTCCTTAAGCTTTAGACTTTTTGAATTTGCATTTATTTTGGTTGATGTATTCTGAATATGCACTTTGGTATTCAAGTATTTCTTTTGAGCTTAGTTGTTCGCTGTGAGGTCCTGTTCCATGTTAGGGTGGGGTGTTACATGGATGTTACCCCACTCTTTGTTGCGGGGTTTGTTAGCTTGCGACGTTTAGACGTGTTTTGTTGCGTAATAAAAACCATTGGTTGGCATTAGGTATGTGTTTTAGTTACTAGTACACGCAAAAGTGGCGTTTGTTGTGACATAGCGTAGTAGTTATTTGCAAAGCATACAAAAGTCACAGTAGGAACGGCTTTAGTTATTGTTTGCTCCGTGCTTCATGGTGGGTTTACGTTACTCGAGCAGGTATGAAAGCTAGAGTTAGTTCGGTTCAACCCATCCGTTGCGGCGGGAATTCGGTAGAAAACGAAAACAAAAATAACACTTGAAAATTTATTAAAGGACATTTGGTTTTTCAATTTCTATGCAAGTGCTAAGCAAAAAGGGAACAAATCCAAAAATATAGTCGTAGTTTAAGTAATGGTAGAGCAGTCACTAAGGTTGATGCTCAAACCTCATGGAAGGTTAAGATTACTGAAGTAGAAGGTGAATTATCGTTTACAAATGGGTGGAAGAATGTGTGGGGCGCAGCTTTGTAGGGGCCTTGGGCGCCCGACCCTCCGAACTTTTCGCTCAGTAGTGTCCGGTATGTAGTTTTCGTATATAATTTTTAAGATATATATACGTTTTCGACCCTCTGGTCGGAAATCCCAAGCTTCGCCACGTATCTCCTCTATGTGTTTCCTTTTAAACCTAATGGACACGTTTATTTACCCAACTTTGACTTAAATGTGAAAGCATTCATCCATATTCTTTTGGATACAACACTGGTAATTTTGTTCATCTCTCATCACTTTTTTAATTAATTAGTATTTGTTCATCTCTTATCGCTTTTTTAATTAATTAGTATTATTATAAAGTCACTTGGCAAGGGAAGGTTGACAAAAGTGGATAACAATTTTTTTTTAGGGAAAATTATAAAGATAACCGTTAATCAACTTAAATTTCTAAAATGGACAGCTCATGTGTCAGTGGAGGGACGCATCACTGACCCCAGCAGTTGTGTTGTGTCTGGTTGTCACATTGTTGTGTCCTTCAAAAGGACGATGACACGTGTCGAGCAGGGGATTGTGTCCGAACGACGCATCAGCGCCGCCTTCCGGATATGCATCACAGTCGGCTTGCGTCTGGCTTGATTGGTTGCGCTTGGCTTAGACGCAATATGTTTTTTATGGTCATGCCGATGTGTCGGCCCCGACGTCTCTCATGCATCGCCGGCGCAAGGGAAGTGTCGGTCTTCGAAGCGTCTGTGCGGACACCTCCCATGCGTCGCCGGCGCAAGAGAAGTGTCAGTCTTCGAAGCGTTAGTGCGGACGCCTCCCATGCGTTGCCGGCGCAAGCCTGTGTTGATATTAACTTTTTAAATTTTGTGATTAACATAAAAAAAATTAATAAAACTAAGTTGATGCATCTCAAGCCATCATTGGAAAACCGTTTTTTTAAAGAACCAAACAACAAGGTTGCGTATTTATAGACTCGACACAATAATATGATGTTTGAATTAAATAAAATTAAAAATAAATGTGGAAAAGAAAATAAAATTTGAGGACTCAGCCTAACAAAACGAGTAGTCAGCCAAGGCACAAGGAGGAGTCAGCCAAGCCAAAACAACGAGTCAGCCAAGCTACATAAACCAACCAAAATGAGCCACAAGGAGGAGTCAGCTCGACACATCAGCCACCTTTTTGGCTTTGATGCGTCAGCTGTCGACTCAATTCATGATTCTTGACATGTGTCAGCATCACCTTAACAGACGCAATAACTGACGTATCGACACATCTCATGCTTAAGGCGCTATTCCAAGAACGCATGAGAGTAACGTTTAGTAATATTATTTCCCATTAATAATATCACTGTCGACTTGTGGACAAAAGTTAATTTCAAACCTAAAAGAATTTGTGGGGTCCATCAACATCCAGTGGACCAGCACCATCTGGAGCTCTTGTCGCGTCATCAACCCCACCTCATTATTATAAGATTCTTTTACCAATTAAGCTTATATTATATTATTATAATATACAATATAAACACACACATACATATCTAATAAAATATATTTTATGTTCATACATATTGATTTAGTTATGTAATTATTTTCGTTGTTCCTCATCTATTCTAGGGTTCGAGCTCCATTAAAGACGGTTTGATGTAATCTAAACCTTTCAAAAAAAAAAAATATATAATTTAGAGAATAATTTAAGATAATAATATCAATTTTATCATTGTTGCAATCAAATACAAAAAGTAAACACCATTAGTAACACTTTTTTTTTAATTAATGAGTTAATTTATGTTAAGCCGATAGTTCCTTCAGCATAAAATTATCATCAACATTACTACTTCAATTTATCTGAACAGAGTATTTATCCTTTGACGTAAAACTATTATCAACATTATAGTTTTGTTTATTTGAATAAACTTTTTTTTCCTTCGACGTAGATTATTATCAGCAATACTATTTTAGTGTATCTGAATAAAAAGTTTACACTACTTAAAGGTGATAATCATAAAATATATTATTTTTTATTTTATTCGTAGTTTAAATGTAAGTTTTTTTTTTTTTTTTTTTTTTTTTTTTTTTTTTAATTTTGAAGCTTAATGTCAATAGTGCAAGGATAGAGCGCCCTCATAGCCCAGTGGTGTTGGGCCGGTTTGTCCTCCTAGAGGTCACCGGTTCGACTCCCGCTTGTGGCGAAAGGGGGTAGGGACACCCGTGCGCAATGATGGTGAAAAACCCACCGAGGAGGGTTTGATCCTGAGCGTCACCCCGGTTTTCACCCGGCTGTTACTCCAGCGAGGCAACTCGTGTGGAGGCAGTACGGTTTCCGGGGGAACGACATCCAAGTCTGATACCGTACGGGGCCCGATAGAACATCGTCGGCAGATCTTGGCTGGGGGAAACCGTCTATGACAGGGTTCAGTGACAATGGGTCACTCATTAACAAAAGTCACCGTTCAAAAAAAAAGAGTGTGTATGCATATATATAATATAATACGAAGAGAAAACTGTGTACATGCATATAATAATTAAGCTTCGTGATGTCCAATCCAATAATGCAGAATTACGTACAAAGTCCAGTGTTTAAATACTGTATTTATTATTTGAACAAAACCGACTTTTGTCTCACCATATCAATTATCATTTATGTATGAGTAAATTGCTAAAATAGTCCCTAACGTTTGTTCACATTTGCTAGATCCATCCAAAAAAAGATTTTTTCTCATATGAACCACTGAGGTTTCAAAAAAGTTGTTAAATCCATCCAAACTTCAGGGACGATTTTAGCAATTTAATAAAACAAACTTTTTTTGGATGGATTTAGCAAATGTGAACAAACGTCAGGAATGATTTTAGCTAGCAATTTACTCTATTTTTTGTTTATCTTTTTATTATATCTCTTAATTAACATAAAATCTATTTATTTTTTTATTTTCATCTTTTTATTAAATTTTGTATTTAACATAAAATCTACTAGTTTTTTTTTTTTTTTGAACGGCGAGTTTCTACAACAGGCGATAGATTCGCACCTGCTTTTGCAGGCCCTCCACCCCACTATGGCTATGTTGTCTTAACCGGGCTCACGCTTGGCATCAGAGTTTGGTTTGGCGCTCCCCGACAAAATTTCCAGCCTACTGCCATATGCGAGTAGTTGCACCCTCCACAAGAGCCGAAAACTCTCTGGAGTAAATGCACTGTAATAGAAAACTCGGGTGTACTCCGCGGGTTTCGAACCTGTGACCAGGCCTTCACCTAGTATTTTTTTGTTCATTTATAAAATAAATACACGTTCTTGCTAAATAGGTAACAAATTAAACCGTTGAAAAGATTTTGTCGTATAATTAACTTTATTAAAGGATTAGTAATGAGTAAAATGTTTACATTTTAAAAGACTTGGTTAGATGGTTAGATGATTATAAATATAAAACCGTATTCACAATTGTAAAATATAAATGATTAATCTTTATTAAGAAGTGGGTGAAGGCCTGGTCACAGGTTCGAAACCCGCAGAGCACACCCGAGTTTTCTATTACAGTGCATTTACTCCAGAGAGTTTTCGGCTCTTGTGGAGGGTGCAACTACTCGCATATGGCAGTAGGCTGGAAATTTTGTCGGGGAGCGCCAAGTCAAACTCTGATGCCAAGCGTGAGCCCGGTTAAGACAACATAGTCTTGGCCAGAGTGGGGTGGAGGGCCTGCAAAAGCAGGTGCGAATCTATCGTCTGTTGTAGAAATTCGCTGTTCAAAAAAAAAAAACTAGTAGACTTTATGTTAAATAAGAAATTTAATAAAAAAGATGAAAATAAAAAAATAAATAGATTTTATGTTAATTAAGAGATATAATAAAAAGATGAAAATAAAAAAATAGCGTAAATTGCTAAAATCGTCCCTGACGTTTGTTCACATTTGCTAAATCCATCCAAAAAAAGTTTGTTTTATTAAATTGCTAAAATCGTCCCTGAAGTTTGGATGGATTTAGCAACTTTTTTGAAACCTCAGTGGTTCATATGAGAAAAAAAAAATTTTTGGATGGATCTAGCAAATATGAACAAACGTTAGGGACTATTTTAGCAATTTACTCTTTATGTATTTACCTTTGGTTTTACCCTCTCTTTTTTTTTTCTCATCAATTACATCAGTTTTCTAATTCATACATTATTAAAATGTTGTTATTTTATAATAAAATGAAATAGTAATACCTATCTAAACTAAAAAAACCATGTGGAGTTTGTTACTTGTAAAAACTCACGAGACTGCGATGATACCTTGCTAGCCAACAGGATGAAAACATATGTTGTGTATGTTGTCTTTTAAGAGGTTTCAGCTAGAAACCAATATTGGAAACAATTCTAATTTTTGTAAGATTAAATATATATTATATATTATTTTATATTTAATCTAGTTGCCATTATAATTATTTACATTATATAGATCAAAATATATAACAATCTATTAAATAATTGGTTGGTAATTGTTGATGGGCCTTATTACCCTTATTAACTAATTAGGGTTTACTCTTTGTTGCATATATAAGGAGACTTATGTAGAGATTCTAGGGTTTGACACATAACCTAATTACTCTCATAACATCAATCGACCTCCTCTCCTAACCGATTCCCCTTTATCGGTTTCTTCATCACCATCATTAGATTGCACCCTAAGGAGGAACCAGATCAAGCTGACAATCATGTCAAACACTGTTGCTGCGTCTCCATCTGGATTCTCTGCTGGCCTGTACTGGTGCAATCAAATGTATGTTTTCATGCTTTCCATTATGTCTAAACAGAACTGATCAACATGTGGTATCAGAGCATATGTTGATTAATCAGTTCTGTTTTCGTATCCATCAATTCTGGGATAGAAATCTGGAAAACGGAATTTTGAAAGCCTAATATAATTCACAGCCGGTTTCGAGTTGCATATAGCCACTCGAGATCAATGATTTCAGAAAAAAAATTAATATTATGTTCACTCGAAATCAAATGGGTTATGTTTTATGACCGAAATCTGTTTAAAAGCCTTAAAAATTCAGGTTTCGGGTTCCAGAATTATTATTTTATTTTTAGGGTTCATCATGTGTTCTAAGGAAAATTCGAAATTCCTTTATGTTTTGGAATATGATTTGGATTATTGAGTGTTTTCCATGTTTTGATCTGTTTTAACTATGAAATTTTTTTCGAAAAAACTGTTATTAGATCAACAGATAAAATTTTCGAAATATTTGATGAAATTAGATCATAACTAAAACAGGAAACCATATCTCAAAATCCCTAAGAATTCGAATTTTCAGTTATTTTCACAATAACAGCTGTTAACAGGAGTTTCAGATCACTTTTTAATGACCGAGACCAAGTTCTCGACTCGAGACCACAAGGTCTCGACTCGAAATCATAAGGGTTGTAGGATCGGTTTCGGATCCGAACGAGTCGGTTAGAAGAGTTTTTCACCAAAACAAGAGGCGGAAACAAGTGTTTCGGCGTAATTCAGCGCGTATTCACCTTTAACTGTTGTTTATATTGATATGCAAACGATTACAGACCTTTACAACACTTCGGCAGCACTTCGTGGCTCACCGGAAGACAAACACCTAGAACTACTGAGATCCGCTCATTCAGACTATATATAGACATTCTGGTCCGCTCGAATGACATGTCATAAGAGCGATCCAGACCACTTGACTAATAAGCGGACCAGACTAGGACATATGAGCGAACCTCACACATTACCATATAAGCGAACCTAACCTAATGACACAAGAGCGGACCTAGACTTATGACACATGAGCAGAATCTCATTTGACCATATAAACGAAATCATTCCTATCTCATGCATTCTATTTTTGTCTTGTTATGTGATGATGTCATGAATGATGTCATCTTGATGATGTCATCATGACATCATGCTAAATCATATCCGCAATGAGACTAAGACTCGATGTAAGACGTAGTCGACAGACGGATGCACCAACAAACTCCCCCTCGGATGTTGACGGAGTCTTCAGTGTCGAGTCTTCAATTGTCAATCTACAGTCTTTATCAGTCTTCGATCTTCCTCTGAAGTATTTGTCATTGCAAGAATCCTCAATCAATCTTTATCTTCAACAAACTCCTCTCTCTCAAATGTTGAATATCATGGTGTCTTCAGACTCCCCCTCTCAATCTGCCGGGATCGTAGTCTGGAATTCTCTTTCCACAGGTTCTTAGATCGTAACCTGGCACTTCATCACCCTCAGGTTTCAGAACCTGGCTAACCTGCATAAACTCTACCCAAAAATAAATTTTCTGATAACCATTTTGTGTATAAGATTTTCAAGTCTAATTTACCACTTGCAGGAATAACATTTATATTTCAAAACTTTTCTCATTCCATTTCAACATTCCTCAAACACGTTCACCCAAACCATTTGTTCATCATGTTTAGCACTCGGAATTTTGAAAATCAGCTCTTCAACACCAGTTGTCGAAAATCTTTTTGGATTTTTCAAAAATTTATGCTAAAACACACTAAAATCTTTTTGGATTTTCTAAAATAAAATAAATGCAGAAATGAAATATTTACAAACAATATTTTTTGTGAGATCGTGCAAGAGGATCATATCAGTTTTTGAGACAAATCACCAACACCGTTAAGCTTCATTTCATTTTAAGTTCTAAACAATTCACCTAGATTGTCAGTATATTGATCCACTTAAATTTTCACACAAAATTCAATTGATCCGAGATACGAGGTTAATGTTTTAAGCTCTTGAACTTATTCGTGTGTCCCACTACTTGAATATACTCCCGTATCCAGATCCTAATATTCAGTCTTACAGGTGAGTATACCACAGATGATATCTGTCAGGGGAATAAATTATAGTACGAGGGCCGTGAGAGCTCAGGTCGATCTTTCGATACGCAGAGAGATAACGGCTTCGACTTTTGGTGGGTCCCCTTTAGAGGATCTTTTGCATTACAACAGCAGCGACTATCAATTTTATTGTTTCATCAGCTTGCTGAGGGCGATGCTATGTTTCAAGCATTTGCAGAAAGCATTATCCGGGGACTAGGTCAGAAATTTCTTTCAGCAGAAGTCCCGGGATAATACTCCAGATATCACTGAGTATAAAGACCTAGTATCTCAGAATAAGGGACCTTTCAAACAAGATTTCAGGGGTTACCTATATATCCAAGTTTGTGTTAACCCACAGAACAAGCAAGTTTGAATTTTAGGTTTATATCTCGTCACAATCTACTAAATGTGTAAAAACCTACTGACACATCATCAGTGAGACCGTTTATCACTTTTTTTATCTTACCAAATCTTTAGCATGTTGTGATCGTCCACTGATGTACTATCATTTCCTCTTTTATGCAACAAAACTCATTTTTCATTTTATCATGTTTTTGGCTTTTTCAAATTTTCAAATGTTTTTGGATTTTCTGAAATTTCTTACTCCCCCTAAAATGCAAACACATTTTAGGAAATTTGAAAACAAACTATACTGAACATGATAACTGATATCGAATTGCCTCAATTCTCCATCCACTTGGCATAAACAATCAGAACTCCCCCTCACAACAAACTATTTTCCCATTGATTTCAAAACACTTAAGTTTGTTTTAATCAAATGGTTTTTCCGGAAAATAAGTTTTGTTGATTTTGTAAAACCATTAGTAGGTAAGGGATTTGGTTCATCACATTGTTTTTCAACCACTTGTAGGAAATCAGATACAACTTAATGTCCCTGATTTACCACTTGTAAGATCAATCTAATTCAACTTCTGAACCACTTGTAAACATCACAAACATACAACTCAAACCTGTTTTTCAACCAATTACCATATGTTGGTTGAATTCTCAAGGTGCCGATTCCTACTCCTCGCTTACAAACCTGGGAGTTCCGGCAAGTCCTGCAAAACTTCTCAAAAACACATTAAACATGATAAAGAATGATGCCGATTCATGATCCACGATTACCAACTTGGGATCTCCGGCAAGTCAGGTTTTTATTCTTTGAAAAATATGTCCACCCAAGCCTGACCTTCCTTGGGTGTTACCGAGTCATCATCACTCGGTTTCTTACCTCCCCTCTTCTTCTCGTAGAACTCTTTAACCCCTTTGACTTTTCGATCAATCATTTTTCCAAAAAATATGTTTTACAGTAGGGTTAAAGGCCTTGTCAACATTAAAAAACTTTTTGTCATTATAAAATTGATTTGATATCTCAACTTTACCAACTTTCCTTTTGAAATTTTCAGCACGCAAAGGTGGAAAATTTTCATCGTTCATAGTTGGAACTGATTTTTCAACCTTTTTCTCAATACGTGGCTCCTCTGATTTTGTGGAATCAGATTCATCACCAGAATTATTACCTGAACCTTTCACAACCCATTTTTGATTTATTACATTTTCTTTTCTTTTTACCACATTCTTTGAACATTCACCAATCTCAAAGGTCGAATTTTCAAAGCCAGTAAATGGTTTGGTTGTAAGTTCAGTTTTCTCCACAACTGTCTCTTTCAATTTACCAGATACTTCCTGTTTTGGTTTGAATGTTTTCGGACAATTCCTAGCAACATGACCAGGAATCTTGCATTGAAAACAGGTTCTGGTTTCAATCTTCTTCTGAATAACATTCTTCTTCAACTCTTCTTGCTTCTTGGCAAGGAATTCCTGATTTGTTTGCTTTCTGAATGCTTGCTCTTTCTCATCATCTAAAGATTTTCCTGAAACAAACACAGTTTTTGATTTAGAAAATTTTTCATTTTTATAATTTTTCGGTGGTACAAAACCAAGACCTTTCTTTTTGAAATTACGATTATGGTTTGGATTCTTTTGGAAACTATAACCACAATTGTAACCCATTTTCTTATTTAAACGTTGTTGAACTCTTGAGGTGTAAGTTTTAGGTTTTTCATAAAGATTTACATCTTTTATTTCAGAAATATTGATTTCTGTTAGTTTGAAAACCTTTTTAATCATTTCAATTTTAACACCTCTTATTGGAAAAATCTCATCAGAATATAATTTGTCAGAATCTTTCAAAGTATATGCCACTTTAAATGATTCATCATTCAAATTAGATTTTGATATCAAAAACTCTTTATCGTAAACCCGTTTGTCCTTTTTGACTGTTGACTTTGACGCATCTGACTCAGACTTTGACTTGGATTTGGACTCCGGTTTTGACTCCTCTATGTCATCTTTATCTAACACCTGATCGACCACACTTTTTATCAACTTTGACTCATGATCAGTGTCGGACGACGTGTACGTGACATCAATATTTTCTGGCAAGTTATCCGATGGCCCAGACTCCCATTGTAAGTTTATTGCCTTTTCGACTCTTTCGGAATTTGGATTTCGAGGTAAAAATCCATTTTCGACCGGGGGCGGACATCTAGTGTAGACCACACTTGGTTTCTTACCAGAAATCTTCACTTTATCTTCATCTTTTGTCACAGATTTCTTTTCTTCGTACGTATTCACTTCTTCAAACGTCTTTAATTCTTCCACGATCGGATAAATCCTGTCAACAACAAAAGTAGAACATGAGTAACTTTCTAATAACTTGTTGACTCTTTCAGTTTCTATCTTTTGTGTTGCCAACTTCAACTCCAGATCAGCACATTTCTTTATGTGAAAGTTTACATCATCCATCTGTCTCAGGTATGCTTTCTTCAGCGTATTCATTGCCACAACTTGTTCACCATTTGAATCAGTATACTTGTTGATTTCTCTGTTCAATGTATTATAAGATTCTTTCAATCTGTTTATGTTGTGCAGCAACTCATTGTTTTGCTTGATTAAAGAATCACAATTCATGCACTTTTCAGGAACTTTAACAGGTTCAGCATCAATTTTGACTTCAAATTCAGGAACCTCTTTGACTGTTCGGTTTGATTGTAAAAATTCAGCTCTTCTCTTTTTCTCAGCTTTAGCCTCAGCTTTTAATCTTTCTTCCTCTTCTTCCTCTTCTTCAAGCTTTCTTCTTCTTGCTTCAGCAGCTTCCATTACTTTTCTGCACCTTTCGGCACATTTTAGATCATAAGCATTAGCAAAAGTCATCTCTTTCAAGTGAAACCACAAGAATATACTTTCAAGCAAGATCTCTGTTTGAAGCGAAATCACAAAGTAATTTGGAGCTGAATCAGAATTTTGCAACTTGGAGTCGAACTGGAGAATATTTTGTGTGGAATGAAGGTTGACACACTGTGCGGACTGCATATGACTCGGATCCAATTCAAACAACCTGACTCTTTGAGACCTTTGAACTCCAAACTGTGTAGATTTTTTTTTTCCGATCAAGTCACACTACACGACAAAATGCTTATGTTGTTTGAACAGATGGCAGTTGTCTCTTTTACTTCAACTATGAATTTTGATTTTCAATTATTATATCTCATACACACAATGTTTATTCAATCTGACTTCACATGTAGCCATCATCATTAACTAAAATTTGATCTTTGGGCCGATGACATGTTCACATGGGCTGACAACAAGTAGTGGACTTTATCAATGTACAACCAATATGATTGGACCAAATACTTTTCACATGGAACCTGACAACACTGCAATCTAATATTTCGATTTTTGAATATGACCAACAACTTTGTATCACAAGTTTACCCTATTGGACCTCAAATCTTGAACTATGCTGACATACGGCTTCACATGTAACAAGTAGCTTCAAGTTTCGAGAAAAAAATATCACTTGTAATACTGATAAAATCGACAACAACTTTTGCTACACTTATCTCATTGGACCAACACTTATCATTCGGTGGATTGCAATATATTGATTTTATACTATCCAACACACTTATCACACCAATAACAACCTACTGAACACATGCAATCTACTCAATTCACATGTACATTAATTTCCGACAAACACTTCTTAAAGTCTGAAGCAAGCATTCACATGACTTTATGACACATTTGTTTCTGATTGGACCGAGATTACTAAAGTCACATGGGCCAGAAATATTTATCTCATGAAGCATATCGATTGGACCACACTTGTAATGACAGACATTTTTAATTCTCTATCACTTTACCATATCATAACACACATGAATTTCTTTCCCGAAGAACTGACACCTCGTAAACTGATTAACTCTCAATCGGTTCACACTACTCAATGTACAATCACGTGAAGACTAATGTCACTAAAGCGGAACCTTTAACTGTCACTAAGAGCGGACCTCAAATGTCACTAAGAGCGAACCTCAAATGTCACTAAAAGCGGACCAGATGAGCGAACCAGCTGATGACATCATCAATATCACGAGTCCGTATGAGCGAAACATTAAAAATCCAAGGTTTTAGGTCGATTCAAGCTTTGAAACTTTCAAGGATTGATTAAAACATGTTTACGCACAATATATGTGAAATTTGGCCGATTTTGACCGTAAAAAGTTTTGTTTTTCGGAAAAGAAAGGTGTAGAAACAGAAATCTCGGCTGAATTGTAAAGAACTCTTCTTCACTGGCTCTGATACCAATTGTAGGATCGGTTTCGGATCCGAACGAGTCGGTTAGAAGAGTTTTTCACCAAAACAAGAGGCGGAAACAAGTGTTTCGGCGTAATTCAGCGCGTATTCACCTTTAACTGTTGTTTATATTGATATGCAAACGATTACAGACCTTTACAACACTTCGGCAGCACTTCGTGGCTCATCGGAAGACAAACACCTAGAACTACTGAGATCCGCTCATTCAGACTATATATAGACATTCTGGTCCGCTCGAATGACATGTCATAAGAGCGATCCAGACCACTTGACTAATAAGCGGACCAGACTAGGACATATGAGCGAACCTCACACATTACCATATAAGCGAACCTAACCTAATGACACAAGAGCGGACCTAGACTTATGACACATGAGCAGAATCTCATTTGACCATATAAACGAAATCATTCCTATCTCATGCATTCTATTTTTGTCTTGTTATGTGATGATGTCATCTTGATGATGTCATCATGACATCATGCTAAATCATATCCGCAATGAGACTAAGACTCGATGTAAGACGTAGTCGACAGACGGATGCACCAACAAGGGTTCTCAAATCTTTACAACTCGAGACAACGGTTTCGACTCAAGACCACTGAGGTTTCGACTAAGGGCTTCAATCTTCACAACTCGAGACCGTGGTTGCGACTCGAGACCTCATCAAGGAGTCGAGATCTCATAAAACACAGTAGTCGAAACCATGATTACGACTCGAGACACTGAGGTTGCGACTCGAGACCATTAATGAGTCGAGACCTCATAATGTTACAAGATGAGTCGAGACTTGACTCGAGATCTCACTCGAGACCTCATAACTGAGTCAAGAACTCACTCGAAACCTCATTATTTTATGTTGTTTAATGTGAAATAAAATTTAGCTCGGGTGTCACACCCCGATTTCCACGTGTCACCGGTGGGCCCGGTGGGGGAGTATCGTGACGTGGTTGGCAACATAATAGTCAAACAACACAATATATAAATATGCACAGCGGAAGCAAATGAAAAATATAAATCCAACTTTAAAAATAATGTAATATCGTGTATCACAACAGTTGAATGTTTGTCCACAGGAGGATCAAAAACAAATAATAGTTCAACAGACAGTAGGCATCTTAAGCTTGCGAGACTTCTATCGATGCTAAGGAGAAATCCCAGCCAATTACGCTTAGTACCTGCATTTAATCTTTTTGGGAAAATACGTCAGTTTACACTGGTAAATACAATTAACTGACTCATTTTGGAAAATGATTGAAAATTGGTTTGGATGCACATGGCATAAACATTTTTATTTTAACTTGGGAGAATTATTTAAATATATAATCTTGTGAACGAATTACATGTTCCTTATGCGTTCAGTAGCCCAGACGTACCGGGTTAAAGATCAATAGACACACCACAGGTATAATGCCCACAAGGTTGATTCCTTTAAGTAGGATACCAGTTTTTTACATAAGCAGCTGTCAGGTGTACGCCTACACCCCGTGCTTAGGTCGTGGCCATTTCATGAATGATGCCAAGGATATCCGGGACATGGTCATTAACCCCCCAAAGGCTTTTAAGTAAACAAGACTGTTTAAACGAGCCGATCAAATTATTCAATTAACCACCCAACGATGGAAGATTTGATGCCCGATCAAGCGGTATGCTATATACCGTAACCCAAGCCCGTATAGGGAAAATAAGTTAAAAGTATTTACCTGAGCAATGTAATAATCACAATAAGCAAAATGCAAGTAGCTTTTACTGGTACTCCTAATCTGGAACGAAGGTTTATAATAACCTATTAGAATCCTAACGGGTCTTTAATTAAGCTAAAGCTTAGACCGGTTAGTTTCAAAAATACGGTTCGTACGCACGATTAAGCGATGACCAGATAGAATGTGATTTGGACCCAACAAGTTTGAAGACTTGTTTAATATGGGTATATTATACACATTCTGGATTTTGAGATAAAACCGATAAGGTTTGACCCGTTTCGGCTAATTTATGTAAACTAGTTACATAAACCGAACCGAACGCGTAATAAGCGTAACGGGTAATAATGAGAGCCATTTACAGGTTTCCTAAGTTAATATGCTCCAACTATGTTGTGACATCAGTAAGATATCATTTATTATGCCCGAAATGAATTAAAACACAAACTATGCCCCGTAGGGGTAGTTTGGTCATTTATAAGGTGATAAAAGAGTTTAAGTAGTATCCTGAGTTACAGGTCTGATGTAATCAGCAAAGATAATCAATTTTCTAAGTTATATCAGTAGGTTATTGCATATATGTGAAATTTATCAATTATAACCAAACTATGCACCGTAGGGGCATTTTGGTAATTTCACATAAGCCGTAAAGCTCAAAACTGAAGTTTGAGTTAAACAACATTTGCTTACTGTTAAAATATTATAATTTGCCTCAAATATCAGTAGGTATCACCCTCGTATGTTTAAAAATAGTTTTAGTACATACTACGCGTTAAAAACGCTTAAAAAGGCGATTAGAGGCCATTTCCGGGTTTGATACATAAAGCTGATATTTTTATTATTCCAGGAGGCTTAAAATAATTTATTTATCATATGTGATCAGTAGCAAAAGGTTTGGAGTCGCTTAGATATGTAAAACTCATTTTATAGCCCGTAAGGGCAAAACCGACAATTACCGGATTAAGCCTACGACTATAAGTTATGCTCAGCCTAAAATTAATTAAAAATCTTTAATAATCCCAAAATAATATATTATATCAGTGGGAAATAAGTTTGATACCAAAAAGCAGGTTTAAATAGGCTATACGCTAATTATGTCGTTTAATCGCTAATAAACTTTCTAATTACGCTAATGAGCATAACTCTCAATCTACACCTCCAACTGATGTCAAATTTTGTATGCAAGTTTAAATATTAGTAAGTAAAGTTTCTACTCTTTTACATTTCCAAAAATCATGTTTTAAGGTGAAAAGGGCATAATGGTCAACATATGAGCAATTAACGGAATCATGCATATTAATTGGATAACTAATGATCCGAGGTGTATAATCACAGAGGGTTATACTAGCATGTAACCTGGTCCAAATAAAGCTCTAAGGCATTTCTAAAACATACCATAACGGGTCAGAACTGAAAGTCAAAGCGAAAGTCAAACTATGCGATTTTCGGTTCCGAACCGGGTCTCTACTGAAAATTGTCGGGTTGAACATGTGTAGACATGTTCTTACATTCATTACCAAGTTATATTAATGATCAAACAGGTTATATGTGTTCTACATTGCTAATCATGCATAAATTAGAATTTAAGTTTCCTGTTGACTTTTTATTAACAAGTTTGACCCGACATTTGACCTAGTTAGAGTGGGAATCAGGGGGAACCCTTTTGAGGGTTTATTACCCACATAATTACCTACTTAAAGGTACTTTTAATTCGAGATTTGACTGAGCATTATTAATTAATCTCGAAGTCAAACCGTAATTACGACGGTTTGACTTTTAGCTAAATAACTAAGCTAAACTCAATTAAAGAAGGTTATGCAAACTTACAAGAGTCCTATGAACGACCAGAGATCACTTGAGAGAAGTCTTGAGCTCCAGAAATGATCAGGAAGGCAAGAGAAAGGTGTGAAGAATGTGTTGCAACTTCATGGCCTTTTATAGTGTTTAATCCACCATAGAATGTTGACACACAACTCTACCACTTACCACAATTCACTAACAAGTGTCCCTAGTGTTCTAGGGGTTGCCTAGGGGTCGCACATGAAGTGAAACATCCGTTTTGGGTCGATTATGCGCGTTTACAGGCTGCTGTCTTCACTTTCTGTTACTGGGCATCTGACGCGGCCCGCGTAAGATCATAACAACTCTTACGCGGCCCGCCTCAGCCTGGTTAATCAGAATTCTCATTTTCAAGTTTCCGCATATTGTCCCTTGGCCTTTCGAAAGGGCAACTAAGCCTAATTCTTGCATTTTGACCCCTTCTTATTTATCTACAAGGGTCTTAAGACTTGTACCCACTTTGCCAAGTCCCTGGACATTTCTGGTAAACCCGAAAAGTCATAACTTTCAACGTTAACGCTTTAACCCCTCGCATACGAATTTGATCATAACTTTCTCATACGATAACGAAACTTTATGAAATTTATATAGTGCATTCTAGTGAGCATAATTAACCGTTACAAAGCTTCGGGTTTGTCAAAAGGTCACTCAGAGGTATAATTTAAACATGTTGACACATTTAACCCCTGTAGTTTGTAATCTCTCACTTTTAGCTTCGTATGATCCATGATTTATTCGTTTGATGGTATAAACATCATGTTGGGTTATTGTAAAGTATATTTATTCATTGTTGACAATTTGAACCCTTATATTCACATACTTTTCATGTTTATCAACTTTAGTCCCTCTAGAGTTTTCTTTCACATGTTCAAGCTTATGACACGTGTCAATACATTATAGGACGCGAATTTTCGAGGTGTTACACCCTCACCCCCTTAAAAGAAATCTCGACCTCAAGATTTGTTAAAGTAAAGAAAGTAATTTCTGCCCTATATTGGGCTTAATCTTCCCCAGTACTTTTGAGCCTATGGCATTCCAATTGACCTTTATAATAGGTACATGTATCTTTTTGGAGCTTCTAATCCTGTTGATCCTTAATCGACACAGGTTGATCATCACTACATAAATCCGCATATCATTATGTGATGGTGCTTCTTGACTTATTGGCGAGACACATCGTTCGGTCACTACTGTGCAATGTATCGCGAGCTCCGCCAAGCTCCTTAAATAGGTTTTAGCTTAAAAGCTACTTGATCTTGATACATTCGATTTCTATATATTCAGAGCTTAACTAGCCTGATAATTTAATAAATTTGGCACACCCTCCCGGTGTGATATCTTTTGTTGAACCTCCTCTTTTAACCAGAACTTAGGAGGGTTGCTATTTTCATAAATCCTTGATTTCCTGCCGTACACTGGCAACTTACAATCGATTATGGATTTGTATGATCTTATTTATTGTTTCCTAGGAAACTTTTAGATCTTGATAATTGGACTTACCAATTCTCTATCTAACAATAGATGTTTAACATTCCATCTATACAAGGTCTCCAAAGGAGTAGCCTTAATACTTACATGACAATTATTATAGAAAAGCTTATCTTAGGGTGGGATGGTTATCCCAACCATTGCTTAAAACTAATCTTAAGGAGTAGCTAATCCTTATAGCTAGTTGAATAACTCAATGATCCTGGGTAGTTGATGGCGATTCTTAATTGTTGTTAAAATTGGGTTGCGGTAATGAGTGCATAAGCAAAATGAACCGTCTTTCTTATCTAACAATATTAAACTCTCGGAATATAGAGTTAGGCTATATGAACCCTCTATTTTAAAGTTTAGTTAATCAGGGTTTCGATTTCTCCAATGATGGTACTAGCCGTCTTGGAGATTTCATAATAATACAGCCTTAAATGGGATATAAATCTTAATTCTACATGCCTTTCAGGGGTAAAAAGGGTAATCTTAGGAGAAGATAATCAAGACCCAAGGAGGTTACAAGGATTTCCATATCTCAGGCTCCAGTTCACCCATCATTGCTTGTGTCAAATGAGTGACACCTTTATGTTACTAGTCCATGAATTCCTTAATCGGAAACATTTACTTGGACAATTCCATTCTGGATATCTCCTTTGAATACCATTATTTGACTTTAGTACCATATGACCTCTCGGAATATCTTTGTGGTCCCATGCATTAAACCTCCATACTGATCAGGCATGGAAGCAATCTATGGAACTTATTAAGATACACCAATCCTCATATGGCGCTTTTATCATACCATCTGGGATTCGGAATCGATAGAGATTAAAGAGATATCAATTATATATGCTGACGTACTTCCTCCTAGAGAGAGGACATTTCGTGAACTCTACGACTAAAGGTTTCTGATAGGAACAAAAGGAATGATTCTTCCGATTTCGTCTGTAACTTTTACCTTACACTTAATATCTGGGGTTTTTATGGGAAAATTTCTAAAAGTTTGCTAAGCTTAAGATCTTATGAGAGACTTAGCAGCATCTTAACCCAGACGTATCTCCTTGAGTGGTCAAAGGCTCACCATAAGGAGTTTTGATAACCACTTGCTTCTTATCATCCACAATATGGGCTTGGCTACCAGACGACCAACCCATTCTTATCACTATATCGAGTCCTGTATTATATAAATGAAAACGAGGACAACAGAAAAGAATGATTCCTAATGGATATAAAACATCCATCTAATATCGCTGAAGCAGTCTCTGAGGTACCATCGGTCAATTTTACTTTACATTTAACGCTTAGAGTTTTAGCAGGCAGATTTAATGATTTACAAATTCTATTGTCTACGGAAGACTTATCTGAACCTGAATCAATTAATACTCTAGTATGAGCGTTATTGATAAAGAAAGTACCTGTTGTGACATTGTCATCCTGAATAGCCTCCTGAGCACCCAATTGAGAGCTTCCAGCTTCGGTCTTCTTAGCCTCCCCAGGCTTTTTGGTTTTATTTGGGCAATTTGTCTTGATGTGCCCTATTTCATTGCAACCATAGCAGGTTGCGTCTCCCAATCTCTTGCAATCCAAGGTCTTATGTCCCTTGGCCTTGCAGATTCCACAGAGTAGAGACTGAGATTCAAATCTGCATTTCCCGAGGTGGTATTTCCTATAGGTTTTGCATCTGGTCTTTTCACTGGTCTGCTGTTTGTCCTTTAAATCCTTCCCAGACTTAGTTGGTCCTTCCTTGGCAGCCTTAGGGCAATTAGTACTGATGTGGCCCTTTTCGCCGCAGCTGAAACAGTTTGCATTCTTTATGTCCCTACATTCGTGGGACTGGTGGCCAGCTCTTTTACAGATGCCACATTGCTTTATCTTTTGATTTGATCGACACTGTCCCCAGTGTCTTCTTTTGCAGGTTTTACATTCGGGTTTTTGCCTCCTTTGGTTTGGACTGGTTATAGCTTGAACCGGTCTTACCCTTTTTGTAACTCCTATTTGGGGTTTTATTGCACTTTCGCTTATGATCCTTCAACACACGGTCCAAAGCGTTGTTTACGGCTGTATTTATCATAGCCTGAAACTCGGTGCTTGTTAATTTCAGTCTTGCATCATCATTCTGATCAACTGGATGATTGTGAGCTTCAGAGGAGTCAGCCATGGTGAAGCTTTGGGCGCTACAAACCAAGTAGTAATAATTTGTTTAATCATATAGCGAATTGTCGAATTTGATGAATAAATAGCCATGGTGCAATTAAACCATATAGGCCACTAGATAGTATTTTATTTATTTGATTATGCTTTGCCTAAGTTTTTAAATAAACCATCTTTGGCGTTTAAACGGAATATAATCCTTCATATTTATTAGACAGGGGACATAAGTCACGACTGCCAATGTCATACTGACATCTCTTATATATAGCCCAAGGGCTTGTCCCAAAGGACTTTTGATGGCTCAGAGGCCTTGTCACTAGGGGAATTTTTAAAACATAATCAATGATTCCTTTGGATCGGAAAATTTCGTAATTCATTGTCTTGACAAGAATTTATGAAATAAAAACTATCTTTTCATGTATACACCTTTGCCCGTAGGTATACATCCCAATTGGATGTTTTGATGCGTACATCATGTTCGACATTTATTAGCCATGATTCCCATCGATCGCTTATGCTAAAAGGGGTTTGGAAGTTCCCAATATAAAGATGAGAAGCGTGATTTTGTCGCATCACCTTTGTCAGAAGTGTTAACATGTTTGCAGATGTTAACAAGGATCTGAATCTCTTTTTAAACAGGTTTTACCATCTTAGCTAGGTCTTCAATGACATTCAAGCTAGGTCAAACCTTTTAAGATTCTCTTTTAATATTTATATTGGCAGGAAATGAATGATATTTATTTTTATTCAGGTTTTTTGTTAATATTATCCTGGATTTAATTAAAATATAACTATAGCACAAAAGTCAAGTCACAAGGATAAGTTTAATTTATAAGCCATGATTTCAGAGAATCGAGGCGAATTTATAAGTTAGTAATAGCACAAAAGGCCAAGTCACAAGGACATTTATAAATTATAAGCTACGATTTCAGAGAATCAAAGCATGAAGGTTTGAACCTAGTTCATTACCTTTATTTGACAGAGAGTCATCGCTACCACTGTCTTTTGGCTCATATGGAAATGAGCAGAGCCCGTAGGCGCTATATTACCACGTATGGTCAAAATATGATCATCTCAAGTGATGATCTAAACCCATGATTCAGAGATCATTAAATTGGGTTAGGAATCTTTTGGATAGGTTTTACCGTCTTGGCCATGTCTGCAATGACATTTAGGCTAGGTTTTACCATCTTGGCCATGTCAGCATTGACATTTAGGCTAGGTTTTACCTTTAAAATTCTTTTTAATAATTAATGCAGAACAATTTCTAAATTGAAATGTTAATAAGGATCTGAATCTAAATTGAGGAACTGCCATCTTGGCCGGGTCTTAATATGACACGAGGCTAGGTCTTGTCCTTTTAGATTTTGCCATTTTATTATAATGGTAGATCTTGTAAAAGGAATGTTAATAAGGATTTGAATCTAAATTGAGGAACTGCCATCTTGGCCGGGTCTTAATATGACAATAGGCTAGGTCTTGTCCTTTTAGATTTTGTCATTTTATTATAATGGTAGATCTTATAAAAGGAATGTTATTTCCCATTTATTCAATATTTCCTGATTAGGATGAATATTTAGTCATTCCACTATAAAATTAAAAAGTTCAAGGTTGCCCTAAACGGGACTTGAAAGGAACAATGTTGCCCTCGAAGGGACTAAAAGATAATATGTCCTTATAAGGACTTATTACGGAAACGATCTTCAGCAAGGGGAGTTTCTTCTTCATTTTATTTCTGAACGTTCTCTCCTTGGGTGCTCGTTTCATTCTAGCCGCGGTACGAAGCTCAGCATTTCAGGGCTCCAGATGTGGAGAATTTCTATTACAGCTTCTTCGCTTGGCGACGTATATATAAAAATTTGGAAGCAAAAATTTCCAGATTAGGATTGAGAATATTCCTATGTTAAGTCTAGACTCCGAAGGTCAAGGAATGTGCTACTGTGTCATTGAGATTAAACACCAAAAAGGCTAGTGTTTAATTCACTCAATGTTGGCTCTGATACCAACCTGTCACACCCCGATTTCCACGTGTCACCGGAGGGCCCAGTGGGGGAGTATCGTGACGTGGTTGGCAACATAATAGTCAAACAACACAATATATAAATATGCACAGCGGAAACAAATGAAAAATATAAATCCAACTTTAATAATATTGTAATATCGTGTATCACAACAGTTGAATGTTTGTCCACAGGAGGATCATAAACAAATAATAGTTCAACAGACAGTAGGCATCTTAAGCTTGCGAGACTTCTATCGATGCTAAGGAGAAATCCCAGCCAATTACGCTTAGTACCTGCATTTAATCTTTTTGGGAAAATACGTCAGTTTACACTGGTAATACAATTAACTGACTCATTTTGGAAAATGATTGAAAATTGGTTTGGATGCACATGGCATAAACATTTTTATTTTAACTTGGGAGAATTATTTAAATATATAATCTTGTGAACGAATTATATGTTCCTTATGCGTTCAGTAGCCCGGACGTACCGGGTTAAAGATCAATAGACACACCACAGGTATAATGCCCACAAGGTTGATTCCTTTAAGTGGGATACCAGTTTTTTACATATGCAGCTGTCAGGTGTACGCCTACACCCCGTGCTTAGGTCATGGCCATTTCATGAATGATGCCAAGGATATCCGGGACATGGTCATTAACCCCCCAAAGGCTTTTAAGTAAACAAGACTGTTTAAACGAGCCGATCAAATTATTCAATTAACCACCCAACGATGGAAGATTTGATGCCCGATCAAGCGGTATGCTATATACCGTAACCCAAGCCCGTATAGGGAAAATAAGTTAAAAGTATTTACCTGAGCAATGTAATAATCACAATAAGCAAAATGCAAGTAGCTTTTACTGGTACTCCTAATCTGGAACGAAGGTTTATAATAACCTATTAGAATCCTAACGGGTCTTTAATTAAGCTAAAGCTTAGACCGGTTAGTTTCAAAGATACGGTTCGTACGCACGATTAAGCGATGACCAGATAGAATGTGATTTGGACCCAACAAGTTTGATGACTTGTTTAATATGGGTATATTATACACATTCTGGATTTTGAGATAAAACCGATAAGGTTTGACCCGTTTCGGCTAATTTATGTAAACTAGTTACATAAACCGAACCGAACGTGTAATAAGTGTAACGGGTAATAATGAGAGCCATTTACAGGTTTCCTAAGTTAATATGCTCCAAATATGTTGTGACATCAGTAAGATATCATTTATTATGCCCGAAATGAATTTAAACACAAACTATGCCCCGTAGGGGTAGTTTGGTCATTTATAAGGTGATAAAAGAGTTTAAGTACTATCCTGAGTTACAGGTCTGATGTAATCAGCAAAGATAATCAATTTGCTAAGTTATATCAGTAGGTTATTGTATATATGTGAAATTTATCAATTATAACCAAACTATGCACCGTAGGGGCATTTTGGTAATTTCACATAAGCCGTAAAGCTCAAAACTGAAGTCTGAGTTAAACAACTTTTGCTTACTATTAAAATATTATAATTTGCCTCAAATATCAGTAGGTATCACCCTTGTATGTTTAAAAATAGTTTTAGTACATACTACGCGTTAAAAACGCTTAAAAAGGCGATTAGAGGCCATTTCCGGGTTTGATACATAAAGCTGATATTTTTATTATTCCAGGAGGCTTAAAATAATTTATTTATCATATGTGATCAGTAGCAAAAGGTTTGGAGTCGCTTAGATATGTAAAACTCATTTTATAGCCCGTAAGGGCAAAACCGACAATTACCGGATTAAGCCTACGACTATAAGTTATGCTCAGCCAAAAATTAATTAAAAATCTTTAATAATCCCAAAATAATATATTACATCAGTGGGAAATAAGTTTGATACCAAAAAGTAGGTTTAAATAGGCTATACGCTAATTATGTCGTTTAATCGCTAATAAACTTTCTAATTACGCTAATGAGCATAACTCTCAATCTACACCTCCAACTGATGTCAAATTTTGTATGCAAGTTTAAATATCAGTAAGTAAAGTTTCTACTCTTTTACATTTCCAAAAATCACGTTTTAAGGTGAAAAGGGCATAATGGTCAACATATGAGCAATTAACGCAATCATGCATATTAATTGGATAACTAATGATCCGAGGTGTATAATCACAGAGGGTTATACTAGCATGTAACCTAGTCCAAATAAAGCTCTAAGGCATTTCTAAAACATACCATAACGGGTCAGAACTGAAAGTCAAAGCGAAAGTCAAACTATGCGATTTTCGGTTCCGAACCGGGTCTCTACTGAAAATTGTCGGGTTGAACATGTGTAGACATGTTCTTACATTCATTACCAAGTTATATTAATGATCAAACAGGTTATATGCGTTCTACATTGCTAATCATGCATAAATTAGAATTTGAGTTTCCTGTTGACTTTTTATTAACAAGTTTGACCCGACATTTGACCTAGTTAGAGTGGGAATCAGGGGAACCCTTTTGAGGGTTTATTACCCACATAATTACCTTCTTAAAGGTACTTTTAATTCGAGATTTGACTGAGCCATTATTAATTAATCTCGAAGTCAAACGGTAATTACGACGGTTTGACTTTTAGCTAAATAACTAAGCTAAACTCAATTAAAAAGGTTATGCAAACTTACAAGAGTCCTATGAACGACCAGAGATCACTTGAGAGAAGTCTTGAGCTCCAGAAATGATCAGGAAGGCAAGAGAAAGGTGTGAAGAATGTGTTGCAACTTCATAGCCTTTTATAGTGTTTAATCCACCATAGAATGTTGACACACAACTCTACCACTGACCACAATTCACTAACAAGTGTCCCTAGTGTTCTAGGGGTTGCCTAGGGGTCGCACATGAAGTGAAACATCCGTTTTGGGTCGATTGTGCGCGTTTACAGGCTGCTGTCTTCACTTTCTGTTACTGGGCATCTGACGCGGCCCGCGTAAGATCATAACAACTCTTACGCGGCCAGCCTCAGCATGGTTAATCAGAATTCTCATTTTCAAGTTTCCACATATTGTCCCTTGGCCTTTCGAAAGGGAAACTGAGCCTAATTCTTGCATTTTGACCCCTTCTTATTTATCTACAAGGGTCTTAAGACTTGTACCCACTTTGCCAAGTCCCTGGACATTTCTGATTAACCCGAAAAGTCATAACTTTCAACGTTAACGCTTTAACCCCTCGCATACGAATTTGATCATAACTTTCTCATACGATAACGAAACTTTATGAAATTTATATCGTGCATTCTAGTGAGCATAATTAACCGTTACAAAGCTTCGGGTTTGTCAAAAGGTGTAACACCCCGAAAATTTACGTCCTATAATGTGTTGACACGTGTCATAGGTTTGAACGTGTGAAAGAATGTTCTTGAAGGACTAAAGTTGACAAACAGTGAAAGTATGTAATTATAAGGGTTCAAAGTGTCAACAATGAATAAATATACGTTGCAATAACCCTACATGATGTTTATAACCTTAAACGAATAGATCATGGATCATACGAAGCGAATTGTGAAAGAAAGTGAGAGATTACAAACTACAGGGGTTAAATGTGCCAACATGTTTAAGTTATACCTCTGAGTGACCTTTTGACAAACCCGAAGCCTTGTAACGATTAATTATGCTCACTAGAATGTACCACAAAAGTTTCATGAAGTTTCGTTATCGTATGAGCAAGTTGTGATAAAATTCGTGTGTGAGGGTTAGAATCGTCAACATTGAAATTTAGGGCTTTTCGGGTGATCACAAAGTTACCCGAGGACTTAACAAAGTGGGTATAAGTCTTAAAACCCCATATGTTAAATAACAAAGCTTCATATGCAAGTTGGATGGTGAAAACGACCTTTCGGGGGACCAAGGACCAAAGTGCAAATAAATGAAACATGTGTGACCTGACCAGAAGGGCCTCGCGGCCCGCCTCACACATAACAGAAGGCCACGCGGGCCGCCTGCGACCTGCAGATGCAGAAAAAACTGACAGCTGCCTGTTGATGCATGTAACCGACTCCAATCTCATTTTTTCGAAACTTTGGGCAGCCTAAGATGGTTTTTAGCATGTAGGGTACTTGTGGATGATAATGCAACACTCCTAGACTTAGTTGTCGATGATCCATGCATGTTAGAAGTTATATATAAAGACCCACATGTTACTACATTGATCATTCATCACTTCTGAGCATTTCCAGAGCATACAAGCAGGCCACAAGCATTCCAAATCATCCATTAGTCGTGTGTAAGTGCCTTTGATCCTTCTTGTTTGAGTTATACTTAGTTAAAAGCCTAGAAATCAAACCGTCGTAACTACGGTTTGACTTTGTGATAAATCACAATCGGTCCAGAGATTTGTCTAATCGAAAGTTGTTATAAGTTGGTATTTATATGGTTAATAAACCCCTAAAAGGGCACTAACTGATTCGAATCCTAACTAGGTCGTTTGTCGAGTCAAAGGTTGTCCGAAAAAGTCAACAGAAACATTAATCGCATATTTAACGATACGGAAGGCGTGTAACCTGTTTTATTAGTCATACAACTTGAAAATAAGTATAATAACTTGTCTAAAGTTGTTTGATTCGACAACTTTATGTTTTGAACCGATTCGGAACCGAGAGACGCAAAAGTTTGACTTTTGCTTTGACCTCAGTTCTGACCCGATTTATATAGATTTAGACATGCCTTAAAGTTCCATTAGGACCTAGTTGCATGTGTGTATAAGCCTCTGCGTTTATACCACTCGAATCCCTAATCGTCCGATGTTTCCGTTAAACGCCTAAATATTGACCGTAATGCCCTTATGACCATAAAACGAGATTTTTGAAAATGTGAAAGTGCCATAATCTTAGTTACTGATTTTTAGACTTGTACCAAAAATTTCACATCAGTTGGAGGTCTAGATTAGGAGTTATGCTTAATGACGTAATTTGAACGCTTTTAAGTAATTAAACGGCGTCATTAGCGTAAACCCTATATAAACCCAATTTTTGACATCAAACCTTTTACCCACTGATGTGATATAATATTTTGGGATTTTTAAAGATTTTTAATTATTTTTAAACTGATCATAAGCTAGGTTTATCGCCTCGATTCGGTTAATACCAAAAATACCCTTTTCGGCCATAAAATGAGTTTTACAAATCCTTTTAACGCCAATCCAATTGCTAATGATTTTAAATAATAAATGGAGTATTTTGAGCCTGTTTATTTGATCAGAAAACTCAGAATCATATTTTAACCCGTACATCGCTTAAAACGACTTTATACGCGTATTTAACGCATAGTTTGGGTTTAAAACTATTTTAATATATAAGACTTATTACCAAAGGTTATAACCTGTTAAAATAAGCTATTTTACTGATCAACTCAGACTCGGATCACAGGTGTCTAATTAAACCCTTTTTATAATCTTTAAAATGACCAAAATACCCCTACGGGACTTATAAAGAGATTAAACTCGTTTTGGGCATCATGGGTGATATCCTACTGATATCACAACTTATTTAAGGCATGTTAACTTAGGAAAACTGTTTAGGACTCTTACGGATACCCGTTACGCTTCATGCGCGTTCGGTTCGGTTTATGTAACTAGTTTACATAAATTAGCCGAAACGGGTCAAACCTCATCGGTTTTATCTCAAAATCCAGAATGTGTATCATATACCCATATTAAGCAAGTCTTCAAACTTGTCGGGACTAAATCACATTCTATCCGGTCTTCGCTTAATCGTGCGTACGAACCGTATCTTTAAAACTAACCGGTCTAAGCGTAAGCTTAACTAAAGACCCGTTAGGATTCTAATAGGTTATTATAAACCTTCGTTCCAGATTAGGAGAACCAGTAAAAGATACTTGCACTCGCTGATTTTGAACTATACTTACTCAGGTAAATACTTTTAACTTATTTTCCCTATACGGGCTTGGGGTACGGTATATAGAATACCGCTTGGTCCAGCATTGAATCTTTAATCGAATAGAGGTTAAATCATTGATATGCTCTGTTTTGAAATGTTTTGTTTGCTTAAAGCCTTTGGGGGGTTAATGACCATGTCCCGGATATCCCTGGCATCATTTTACGAAATGGCCACGACCTCAGCACTCAGGTGTAGGCGTACACCTGTCAGTGTCTCATTATATAAAGTGGTGTGTCCATTGATCTTTAACCCGGTCTACGGATCGGGCTACTGAACGCATAAGGAACATGTAATTCGTTTACAAGTTTATATATTTACATAATTATCCCAAGTTATAAAATATTATTTGTGCCTTGTGCCTTAAATGCATTTTCTTAAACTCTTTTCAAAATGAGTCGGTTGATTGTATTTACCAGTGTAAACTGACGTATTTTCTTAAAAAGGTTAAGTGCAGGTACTACGCGAAATAGGCTGGCTTGTCTCCTAGCATCCACATTAAGTCTCGCCAGCTTGGATGTCATAAACTGTTGAACATTTGTTTCCTTTTATTTTTGATCTACCTGTGGATTTATATTCGACTATTTGTGATACTTAATATTACAATATCGTTTGGTTGAATTAAATCTATACTTTGCTTCCGCTGTGCATTTAAATATTGTGTTGTTTGACTATCATGTTGCCAACCACGTCACGATACTCCCCTACCGGGCCCACCGGTGACACGTGGAAATTCGGGGTGTGACAGGTTGGTATCAGAGCCAACGCTGAGTGAATTAAACACTAACCTTTTGTGTTTAATCTCAGTTACACAATTGCACATTCCTAAATCTTCGAGTCTAGACAAAGAACTTAGGAATAATCCAAATTGTTCAAATTTTTATTTTTACATAAATTTTGTCCTTTATTTTTCCTTGTTATTACCTTGTGTATTTTAACAGGTACAATAATGCCGCCAAGATTTAGACGAGGTGGTCGAGGAAAGGAGCCAGCTAGCGCCCCTAACGACCATGAGGCAGGGCCTTCATATCGACGAACTTCTTATACAAGGAATGACGAAACGAGGGAGCTATGGAGGACATATGAAGACTCTGCCAGACGATCTTTTTCGCACGCCTCAACACCTCCATACCATGACTCTTATGGGCCTCAGTCAGAGAACGAACCCCACAACCCGCAACATTTCTTTGGCGACCCTACTCCTGTTTTTCAGGGGCAGTTTAACCCAGCAGAGTACCTACCAGAGCACGTGGGCTTTAACCCACTAGGACCAGAGGATCACTTTTCGGGTGATCAAGATATGGACGAGGACACAGATCCCGTCGAGGCTTCAACCGGATCCTTGAACCATCCTTTCGTGATCTCAGACGGTTCGTCTTTCCACGGAACACCATACCAGGGTCCGGATAGTCACATGGCACGGTTCGAACGGTGTGAGTGGTACTATACACCATCGGAACACTCATCACCTCACCAGCAGCCGCCACTGCAGCAGCAAGATCCCTCTGGGGATCCACGTTATGAGGCAGTCACGCCACCGCCTCCACCGCCGCCAGTTCACCTAGAGCCTCCAGAACCACCAAGACGTAGGAGGACTGGTGCACGGATCTCAGCACGAGAAGTTGATTTTCGTCTCAACACCCCTCAACACTCTAGCGGCAGCCATTACCCGCCTACTCATGAAGTCCCACAGATGGGTGGACCTTCTGTCCCAGTTTCGGAGGTGAATTCAGCACCTATTGTACCGCCATCACCGGGTTTTGGCCACCCAATCCCTGCTTATACTGCTCCGGCAGCTTACAACCCATATGGACCACCAGCATACCATGGCTATAACTATGCTGATGATCCTTACAACGTGGCATCAAGCTACCTAGCCCATAATAATCCTGAAGGACCATATGGACCCCCTTGGGGAATGGGATACCCAGCTCGGGGGTATCAAGCACCTGTTCAGCCGCCACCACAGTACCAGCCACCACGGGCTCCTCCTCCTGAGCAGGAGGAACTCCGCCGAAGACTGGCCAAAGTGGAGCGAGACTTCCAGAATGAACGTAGGAAGAATGAGGGATTTATGAGTGGGTTGGCAAACTTGCTAAAGGGGAAGAAGAAACGGGATCGTTAAATCCCCATATATATATTGTTGTATTTCCTTGTTTAAATCAAGTCCCTACGTGGACATTTATTTATGTGTGTATGTAGTCCCTGCGTGGACATCTATCTTTGTACTTAGTCCCTACGTGGACTTGTCTCTAGTAGTCCCTGCGTGGACATTTACTTTTGTAGACCATCCCTGTGAGGACATGTATTAAATGTATAGCTCCTGCGAGGGCATCTGTTTCTGTGAAAAGTCCCGTTTAGGGCAAAATGTACTACTTTTAGTTTAATGGAATGTAAGTTTATAAATTTCATCTTTGCCATGTTATGCATACTTAAATTATATATGAAATAAATAAATCAGAATCATTCCTTTTTAAAAGTCTACCTGCCTATGTTATTTTTATTAAGGATCTTAAAAGTATAACCTAGCCTGCATGTCATTTTAAGACCTGGCCCAGATGGTAAAACTAGTTAAAAAGATTCAAATCCCTGTTAACATCTGAAAACATGTTAACACTCCTGGCAGACATGATTCGTTAAAAACACACGTGTTATTATTATATATGGATCTTTTCAAAGATTCTAAACCCAAATAAATGATCTCTGAATCATGGGTTAAATCATTAATAAATATGATCAGTTCTTTTTACCATCCATTGGTAATGGAATGCCTACGGGCCCTTCTCATTTTCATATGAGACAAAAGACAGTATTAGTCTGTGACCCTGTCTGATAAAGGTAATGAACTTTGTTCAAACCTTCATGCCTTGATTCTCTGAAATCATAGCTATTAGTCTAAATTGTCCCTGTGACTAGGCCTTATGTGCTAATAAAAACTGTTATTGTTTTATAATTAGGATAAATTATATTAGAAATCCTAAATAAATGTGAGTAATAAATTAACCATATATGGTCTATGTTACCACGGTAAAAAAAAAAAAAAAAAATTGCCATAAAAGACAATTATATGATAAACTCACCAATAAATTATTTTCGATATGTTACAGTTTAAGCTACATGGCAGACTCGAACGAGGTCAACAGTCACCCAGGGATAGTGAATGATAATGCCCATGTAAACGTAGCGGGTGCAGAGTTGCAAGCTATGATAGACAATGCGGTTAATAGAGCTATGGATAGACAACACCATGGATCAAGTGGTACCCATACGAGGACCCATTCTGCATCACACACTAGAACACCCTCCAGGACCCACACTGCCCACAACAGTAATTCTCACCACTCCTCGAATCAAAGGAGTAATCCATCCCAAAGAGTCGTACAGAACCAAGAACCTCGTAATAGGGGTTGCACCTATAAATACTTCGTGTCATGCAAACCCAGAGACTTCAATGGGGAAAAAGGAGCTGTTGATTGCATGACGTGGATGGATGAAATGGATACTGTGGTGGATATTAGTGGTTGCCATAATAGGGACATTGTGAAGTTTGTCTCGCAGTCTTTCAAAGGAGAAGCCTTAGCCTGGTGGAGATCTTTGATCCAGGCCACAGGGAAAGTCCCGTTATACAACATGACCTGGGAACAGTTCATGGCACTAATCAAGGAAAATTTCTGCCCTCAACATGAGGTTGAGAGAATTGAATCTGATTTCCTGGCGCTGGTCATGAAAAACCTGGACTGTCAGGCCTACCTTACCACTTTCAATACTTTGTCAAGGTTGGTCCCTTATTTGGTAACTCCAGAGCCTAAACGTATAGCTCGTTTTATCGGGGGTTTGGAACCGGAGATCAAAGCAAGTGTAAAGGCCTCCAGACCAACCACTTTTCGGTCAGTAACGGACATATCATTGTCTCTGACCTCAGATGCTGTCAGGCTGAGGTCACTGAGGAAAACTGATACCGAGAAAAGGAAGCGTGAGGACGACAACTCACGACGTTCAGATAAGAAGCAGAAGGGAAACAATGACTCTAAGAAGGGGTCAGGATTTAAGAAAGATGGTCAGCAGTCGGGTGAAAAACCCAGATGTAAAATTTGCAGAAAGCACCATTTTGGAAAGTGCAGACTTGACTCAAAATCCCAATACCAGCCAAGGCCTTGTGGGATTTGCAAGTCTACGGAGCATAAGACCCTGGAGTGCAAGAAAATAAAGGATGCAACGTGTTATAGTTGCAATGAAAAGGGGCATATCAAATCCAACTGCCCAAAATTTACAAGGAAGAATGAAGAGGGGAAGAAGACCAATGCGAGGGTCTTCAGGATGGATGCTAAGGAAGCCGTCAAGGACGACAACGTGATAACAGGTACCTTTCTCGTAAATGATGTTTATGCGAGAGTGTTATTTGATTCAGGCGCTGATAAGTCGTTTGTAGATAATAAGTTTTGTGAATTGTTGAAACTACCTGTTAAGACTTTAAGTGTGAAGTATGAGGTGGAACTAGCAGATGGCACTTTAGAAACCGCTTCAACCTTATTAGATGGATGTTTCATATCCATTAGGAACCACTCTTTTCCTTTGTCCCTACTTCCTTTAAAACTAGCCGGTTTCGACATAGTTTTGGGTATGGACTGGTTATCACATAACCAGGCCCAGATTATTTGCAATAAGAAGCAAGTGAGGATCAAGACTTCGTCTGGTGAATCACTTACTATCCAGGGAGATACCCAGTATGGGCTGCCCGAGAAAATGTCTATACTCAAAGACTCAAAGTGTTTGAAGAAGGGCTGTGTCATCTACATGGCACAGGTGATTATCGATGAGCCGAAACCCAAGATTGGAGATATCCCAGTCATTTCTGAATACCCCAAAGTATTTCCTGAAGAACTACCTGGTTTGCCACCAGATAGGCAAGTGGAATTCAGGATTGACATTATTCCTGGATCAGCACCAGTTGCAAGGGCGCCTTATAGGTTGGCACCAACAGAGATGAAGGAATTGAGGACGCAGCTAGATGATTTACTAGCCAAAGGTTTCATCAAACCTAGTTCGTCTCCTTGGGGAGCACCAGTTTTATTTGTTAAGAAGAAGGATGGATCGATGCGTCTGTGCATCGACTACCGTGAGCTTAATAAGGTTACTATCAAGAATAGGTATCCTTTGCCCAGAATCGACGATCTGTTCGATCAACTTCAAGGGGCAAACTTCTTCTCAAAGATTGACTTGAGGTCTGGCTACCATCAATTGAAGGTTAGAGATGAAGATGTGCACAAAACAGCATTTAGGACTCGTTATGGTCATTACGAGTTCCTAGTGATGCCTTTTGGGCTCACTAATGCACCAGCCGCGTTCATGGATCTCATGAATCGCGTTTGCAAGCCGCACTTAGACAAATTCGTCATCGTCTTCATCGACGACATTCTCATCTACTCAAAGAACCAAGCTGACCATGAGAAGCATCTTCACTGCATACTGGAACTACTTCATAAAGAGAAGCTCTATGCCAAGTTCTCAAAGTGTGAATTCTGGCTTCGAGCAGTCCAATTTCTTGGACACGTTGTTAGTGAGCGTGGTATCCAAGTAGATCCCGCTAAAGTTGAATCTGTCATGAATTGGCATGAGCCAAAGACGCCTACGGAAATTCGTAGCTTCCTAGGTTTGGCAGGATACTATAGGCGATTCATAGAAAACTTTTCAAGGATTGCTGCACCCCTGACTTCGCTGACACGTAAGAAGATTAAGTTTGACTGGGGTCCTAAGCAGCAGGAATCCTTCGATATTCTGAAGCAAAAGTTGAGCAATGCTCCGGTACTAACATTGCCTGATGGAATAGAGGAGTTTGTAGTTTATTGTGATGCATCACACACCGGGATGGGATGTGTGCTAATGCAGAAAGGCAAAGTCATTGCCTATGCTTCACGCCAGTTAAAGGTGCACGAAAAGAATTACACCACCCACGACTTGGAGTTGGGTGCCGTTGTATTCGCACTAAAACTGTGGAGGCACTACTTATATGGAATCAAATGTGTGATCTATTCTGATCACAAGAGCCTTCAACATCTGTTCAACCAGAAAGACTTGAACATGAGGCAACGCCGTTGGATGGAAACTCTTAATGATTACGATTGTGAAATAAGATACCATCCCGGCAAGGCGAATGTAGTCGTCGATGCCTTGAGTCGGAAAGAAAGAGTGAAACCCATCCGAATCAATGCCAAGAGCATGGAAATAAAGAACAACTTGATAGAAAGGTTGTTAGCTGCACAAAAGGAAGCGGTGCTGGAAGCTAACTATCCTAAAGAAAAGCTAGGAGTAACTGAGGAACAGTTATCTCTTAGTAAGGATGGAATTCTTAGATTGAATGGACGAATATGGGTTCCAAATTATGGAGGACTACGAGATGTTATCCTCCAGGAAGCCCACAGCTCTAAATATTCTGTTCATCCTGGAGCTGATAAAATGTACCAAGATCTAAGGGCAAACTATTGGTGGATAGGCTTGAAAAAGTCTGTAGCCACTCATGTAGCCAAATGCTTGACATGTGCGCAAGTCAAGGCAGAACATCAAAAACCGTCAGGTTTACTACAACAACCTGAACTTCCTACTTGGAAGTGGGAAATGGTAACTATGGATTTTATCACCAAGTTACCTAAGACAAGGAAAGGAAATGACACCATCTGGGTGATAGTTGACCGACTGACTAAGTCGGCACATTTCCTACCTATTAAGGAGACCTACAGCTCCGATATGTTAGCCCAACTGTACGTTGATAAGATTGTAGCTCTACATGGCATACCTGTAGCTATTATCTCTGACCGAGATACTAGATACACATCACATTTTTGGAAGAGTTTCCAACAATCTTTGGGCACACGTTTGAATTTTAGTACGGCTTATCATCCTCAGACTGACGGTCAGAGTGAGCGTACTATTCAAACGTTGGAAGACATGCTACGTGCATGTGCGATCGATTTGGGAGGTAGCTGGGATAAGAACCTGCCATTGATCGAATTCTCCTACAACAATAGCTACCATACCAGCATAAAGGCTGCGCCTTTTGAGGCATTATACGGTAGAAAGTGTAGATCGCCTGTTTGTTGGGCGGAAGTTGGAGAAGTCCAGTTATCAGGACCAGAGATCGTGTTCGAAATGACGGACAAGATTGTCCAGATTCGTAACAATCTCCAAGCTGCCCGGAATAGGCAGAAGAGTTACGCTGATCCAAGTCGTAAGGATTTTCACTTCAAAGTAGGTGAAAAAGTCCTACTTAAAGTGTCACCCTGGAAGGGAGTGATGCGATTTGGTAAGAAAGGTAAGCTAAGCCCGAGATACATAGGACCTTTCGAGGTTATCGAACGTGTCGGGTCAGTTGCCTACAAGTTAAACTTACCTGAAGAGCTCAGTAGTATACACAATGTGTTCCACATCTGCAATCTGAAGAAGTGTTTCGCTAACGAATCAGTGGTTATACCCTATACAGATGTGCATATTGATGAGAGCTTGAAATTTGTGGAAAAACCTTTGTCGATCGAAGATCGACAGGTGAGGAAGCTTCGAAGGAAGCATATACCTTTTGTAAAGGTCAAATGGGATGCCCGTAGAGGTCCCGAGTATACGTGGGAGGTTGAGTCCACCATGAAAGAAAAATACCCTTACTTATTTCAGTAAATCTCGGGTTGAGATTTCTTTTAAGGGGGTGAGGATGTAACACCCCGAAAATTTACGTCCTATAATGTGTTGACACGTATCATAGGTTTGAACGTGTGAAAGAATGTTCTTGAAGGACTAAAGTTGACAAACAGTGAAAGTATGTAATTATAAGGGTTCAAAGTGTCAACAATGAATAAATATACGTTGCAATAACCCTACATGATGTTTATAACCTTAAACGAATAGATCATGGATCATACGAAGCGAATTGTGAAAGAAAGTGAGAGATTACAAACTACAGGGGTTAAATGTGCCAACATGTTTAAGTTATACCTCTGAGTGACCTTTTGACAAACCCGAAGCCTTGTAACGATTAATTATGCTCACTAGAATGTACCACAAAAATTTCATGAAGTTTCGTTATCGTATGAGCAAGTTGTGATAAAATTCGTGTGTGAGGGTTAGAATCGTCAACATTGAAATTTAGGGCTTTTCGGGTGATCACAAAGTTACCCGAGGACTTAACAAAGTGGGTATAAGTCTTAAAACCCCATATGTTAAATAACAAAGCTTCATATGCAAGTTGGATGGTGAAAACGACCTTTCGGGGGACCAAGGACCAAAGTGCAAATAAATGAAACATGTGTGACCTGACCAGAAGGGCCTCGCGGCCCGCCTCACACATAACAGAAGGCCACGCGGGCCGCCTGCGACCTGCAGATGCAGAAAAAACAGACAGCTTCCTGTTGATGCATGTAACCGACTCCAATCTCATTTTTTTGAAACTTTGGGCAGCCTAAGATGGTTTTTAGCATGTAGGGTACTTGTAGATGATAATGCAACACTCCTAGACTTAGTTGTCGATGATCCATGCATGTTAGAAGTTATATATAAAGACCCACATGTTACTACATTGATCATTCATCACTTCTGAGCATTTCCAGAGCATACAAGCAGGCCACAAGCATTCCAAATCATCCATTAGTCGTGTGTAAGTGCCTTTGATCCTTCTTGTTTGAGTTATACTTAGTTAAAAGCCTAGAAATCAAACCGTCGTAACTACGGTTTGACTTTGTGATAAATCACATTCGGTCAAGAGATTTGTCGAATCGAAAGTTGTTATAAGTTGGTATTTATATGGTTAATAAACCCCTAAAAGGGCACTAACTGATTCGAATCCTAACTAGGTCGTTTGTCGAGTCAAAGGTTGTCCGAAAAAGTCAACAGAAACATTAATCGCATATTTAACGATACGGAAGGCGTGTAACCTATTTTATCAGTCATACAACTTGAAAATAAGTATAATAACTTGTCTAAAGTTGTTTAATTCGACAACTTTATGTTTTGAACCGATTCGGAACCGAGAGACGCAAAAGTTTGACTTTTGCTTTGACCTCAGTTCTGACCCGATTTATATAGATTTAGACATGCCTTAAAGTTCCATTAAGACCTAGTTGCATGTGTGTATAAGCCTCTGCGTTTATACCACTCGAATCCCTAATCGTCCGATGTTTCCGTTAAACGCCTAAATATTGACCGTAATGCCCTTATGACCATAAAACGAGATTTTTGAAAATGTGAAAGTGCCATAATCTTAGTTACTGATTTTTAGACTTGTACCAAAAATTTCACATCAGTTGGAGGTCTAGATTAGGAGTTATGCTTAATGACGTAATTTGAACGCTTTTAAGTAATTAAACGGCGTCATTAGCGTAAAGCCTATCTAAACCCAATTTTTGACATCAAACCTTTTACCCACTGATGTGATATAATATTTTGGGATTTTTAAAGATTTTTAATTATTTTTAAACTGATCATAAGCTAGGTTTATCGCCTCGATTCGGTTAATACCAAAAATACCCTTTTCGGCCATAAAATGAGTTTTACAAATCCTTTTAACGCCAATCCAATTGCTACTGATTTTAAATAATAAATGGAGTATTTTGATCCTGTTTATTTGATCAGAAAACTCAGAATCGTATTTTAACCCGTACATCGCTTAAAACGACTTTATACGCGTATTTAACGCATAGTTTGGGTTTAAAACTATTTTAATATATAAGACTTATTACCAAAGGTTATAACCTGTTAAAATAAGCTATTTTACTGATCAACTCAGACTCGGATCACAGGTGTCTAATTAAACCCTTTTTATAATCTTTAAAATGACCAAAATACCCCTACGGGACTTATAAAGAGATTAAACTCGTTTTGGGCATCATGGGTGATATCCTACTGATATCACAACTTATTTAAGGCATGTTAACTTAGGAAAACTGTTTAGGACTCTTACGGATACCCGTTACGCTTCATGCGCGTTCGGTTCGGTTTATGTAACTAGTTTACATAAATTAGCCGAAACGGGTCAAACCTCATCGATTTTATCTCAAAATCCAGAATGTGTATCATATACCCATATTAAGCAAGTATTCAAACTTGTCGGGACTAAATCACATTCTATCCGGTCTTCGCTTAATCGTGCGTACGAACCGTATCTTTAAAACTAACCGGTCTAAGCGTAAGCTTAACTAAAGACCCGTTAGGATTCTAATAGGTTATTATAAACCTTCGTTCCAGATTAGGAGAACCAGTAAAAGATACTTGCACTCGCTGATTTTGAACTATACTTACTCAGGTAAATACTTTTAACTTATTTTCCCTATACGGGCTTGGGGTACGGTATATAGAATACCGCTTGGTCCAGCATTGAATCTTTAATCGAATAGAGGTTAAATCATTGATATGCTCTGTTTTGAAATGTTTTGTTTGCTTAAAGCCTTTGGGGGGTTAATGACCATGTCCCGGATATCCCTGGCATCATTTTACGAAATGGCCACGACCTCAGCACTCAGGTGTAGGCGTACACCTGTCAGTGTCTCATTATATAAAGTGGTGTGTCCATTGATCTTTAACCCGGTCTACGGATCGGGCTACTGAACGCATAAGGAACATGTAATTCGTTTACAAGTTTATATATTTACATAATTATCCCAAGTTATAAAATATTATTTGTGCCTTGTGCCTTAAATGCATTTTCTTAAACTCTTTTCAAAATGAGTCGGTTGATTGTATTTACCAGTGTAAACTGACGTATTTTCTTAAAAAGGTTAAGTGCAGGTACTACGCGAAATAGGCTGGCTTGTCTCCTAGCATCCACATTAAGTCTCGCCAGCTTGGATGTCATAAACTGTTGAACATTTGTTTCCTTTTATTTTTGATCTACCTGTGGATTTATATTCGACTATTTGTGATACTTAATATTACAATATCGTTTGGTTGAATTAAATCTATACTTTGCTTCCGCTGTGCATTTAAATATTGTGTTGTTTGACTATCATGTTGCCAACCACGTCACGATACTCCCCTACCGGGCCCACCGGTGACACGTGGAAATTCGGGGTGTGACAAAAGGTCACTCAGAGGTATAATTTAAACATGTTGACACATTTAACCCCTGTAGTTTGTAATCTCTCACTTTTAGCTTCGTATGATCCATGATTTATTCGTTTGATGGTATAAACATCATGTTGGGTTATTGTAAAGTATATTTATTCATTGTTGACAATTTGAACCCTTATATTCACATACTTTCCATGTTTGTCAACTTTAGTCCCTCTAGAGTTTTCTTTCACACGTTCAAGCTTATGACACGTGTCAATACATTATAGGACGCGAATTTTCGAGGTTTTACATCGGGGCTCCGCCCCGAACCCCATGCGGGGGCACGCTACCCCCCTAGCACCTCCCAGCGAACTCACCGCGCTAAAGGTGGTTTGCTTTTAAATAATTGGTTTTTGTAAATACTTAGTAATTAATCAGGATCATATAATGTTTTACAAAACCAAAATGGCTTTACTTGAATGAACTTCTGATGTATCATTTCTAGCCAAAGCTGATTTGATACATCTACTTATCGTTCAAGTATTACGAAAGCTATGTTAAGTGTGCATTACAAACGTGAATGTCTTAATATCTGGCCAAAGCTGATTTAATTCTTTCATGTATAGCATACTTAACAAGTGCATAACTGTCACACCCTGATATTTTCACGTTTTACCGGTGGGCCCGGTGGGGAGTATCGTGACGTAGTTGATATCATCATAGTCAAACAACACAATATTTAAATGCACAGCGGAAGCAAAAGATAGATATATTTCAACCGAATATAACTGTAATATCAAGTATCACAAACAGTTGAAAGTAATCCACATGGGATAAAAAATAAATAGGAAACATTGTTCAACAGTCCTTTGTCATCCAAGCTTGCGAGACTTATTGTGGATGCTAGGAGAAAGCCAGCCTATTACGAGTAGTACTTGCACTTAATCTTTTTGGGAAAATACCTCAGTTTACACTGGTAAATACAATTTAACTGACTCATTTTGAAAAGGTTTAATAAAATTGATTTGAATGCACGTGGCACAAACTTTTTATAACTTGGGATAGTTATTTAAATATAATACTTGAAAAAGAATTACATGTTCCTTATGCGTTCAGTAGCCCGGTTCGTGCCGGGTTAAAGATCAATAGACACACCACATTATTTATTTTGGCACTGACAGGTGTACGCCTACACCCCGCGCTTAGGTCGTGGCCATTTCGTAAAATGATGCCAAGGATATCCGGGACATGGTCATTAACCCCCCAAAGGCGTTCAGCAAACAAAACATATTTTTAAACGGGTCATCTCGATAATACTTAACCACCAATTGATTAAGGTCGAATGCCCGACCAAGCGGTATTTTATATACCGTACCCCAAGCCCGTATAAGGGAAAATAAGTTAAAAGTATTTACCTGAGCAAAGTAATAATCACAATAAGCAAGTGCGTGTAGCTTTTACCGGTTCTACTATTCAGGAAAGAAGGTTTATAATAACCTATTAGAATCCTAACGGGTCTTTAATTAAGCCTAAACTTAGACCAGTTAGTTTTAAAGATACGGTTTGTACGCACGATTAAGCGAAGACCGGAATAGAATGTGTTTTAGACCCGACAAGTTTGAAGACTTGTATAATATGGGTATACTATACACATTCTGGATTTTGAGATAAAAGCGATAAGGTTTGACCCGTTTCGGCTAATTTATGTAAACTAGTTACATAAACCGAACCGAACGTGCAAGAAGCGTAACGGGTAACCATAAGGGTCCTAAACAGGTTTCCTAAGTTAATATACCTTAAATATGTTGTGATATCAGTAGGATACCTTCCATTATGCCCAAAACGAGTTTTATCCCAATAAAAGCCCCGTAGGGGTATTTTGGTCATTTTAAATATTATAAAAGAGATTAATTATACTTCTGTGATTCGGGTCTGAATTAATCAGTAAAATAACTTATTTTGACAGGTTACATCAGTTGGTAATAAGTCTTTTATGACAAAATGGTTTTAAACCCCAAACTATGCGTTTAATACGCTTAAAAAGCCATTTTAAGCGATTTCCGGGTTATACCGGAAATCAGCGTTTTCTGATCAGGATATAAAGTTCAAAATACTTTATTTATTATTTAAAATCAGTAGCAATTGGATTGGTGTCAAAATACTATGTAGAACTCATTTTATGACCGAAAAGGGTATAATCGGTATTTACCGAATTAAGGTCATAACCTTAGGTTATGAGCAGGTTAAAAATAATTAAAAATCTTCAAAAATCTCAAAATATTATATTACATCAGTGGGTAAAAGGTTTGGTGTCAAAAATTGAGTTTAGATAGGCTTTATGCTAATGACGCCGTTTAATTACTAAAAAGCGTTCTAATTACATCATTAAGCATAACTCCTAATCTAGACCTCCAACTGATGTGAAAATTTAGGGACATATTTATAAATCAGTAATAAAGATTATTGTCCTTTCACATTTCCAAAATTCTCGTTTTAAGGTCAAAAGGGCATTATGGTCAACATTAGGCAATTTAACGGAAACGTGTAAACGAATGTGTCAATCAACGAACCAACCCCAGAGGGTTATACTATTATGTAACCTGGTCCTAAGGAAGCCCTAAGACATTTCCAAACTCTACTAAAACGGGTCAGAACTGAAGTCAAAGCAAAAGTAAAAGTTTTGCGACTTTCGGTTCCGAACCGGGTCAAAACAGAAAATTGTCGAATCAAATAAGCTTAGACCAATTATTATACTTATTACCAAGTTATATGAGTGATAAAATAGGTTACATGCCTTCTACATTGCTAACTACATGTTAAATCGCAAATTAAGTTTCTGTTGACTTTTTCTAAAAAACTTTGACCCGACATTTGATCTAGTTAGAGCGGGAATCAGAGGGTGCCCTTTTAAGGGTTTATTGCCCACATAATTACCAACTTATAACTACCTTCAATTCGACAAATCTCTGGACCATTAATTATTAATCTCTAAGTCAAACGGTAATTACGACGGTTTGACTTTTAAGCTAAAACTAAGTAAAAACTCAATTAAGGAAAGTCAAGGGTACTTACCAAAGTCCTATGCACGACTAGGGATGACTTGGGTCTGCTTTGGAGCTCCAGAAGTCTTCAAGAAAGAAGATGGAGGTGTGATCAAATTGTTGCAACACAAGGGGCCTTTTATAGTGATTAAAACTCCTTAGATTGTTGACAAACAAGTCTGTCATGGACTCCTGATCATCCACAACTGTCCTAGGGTCTAAAAAGCAAGTAGGGGTCGCCCATGGAGTGAAAAATATCTCCTTTAAGTTGGTTATTGCGCATAAATAGGCTGCTGTCCAGTCTTTCTGTATCTGGGGATCGGACGCGGCCCGCGTAAGCTCCTGCTAAGGCTTACGTGGCCCGCCTGAGTCTTGCTGTCAGATTGAACATTTTCTAGTTGTTGTATCTTGTCTCTTGGCCTTTCGAAAGGTCATCCAACCTTTATTTATTGCATTTTGAGCCCTTCTAATTACCTTATAAGGGCTTCAAGACTTATACCCATTTTGTTAAGTCCTTGGTTAACTTTGTTATTACCCGAAAAGTCATAAACTTCATCATTGGCGCTTTTAACCCCTCGCATACGAATTTTATCATAACTTTCTCATATGATCACGAAACTTGGTGAAATTTTTATCATGTATTCTAGTGAGCATAATTAATCGTTACAAAGCTTCGGGTTTGCTAAAAGGTCACTCAGAGGTATAACTTAAACATGTTGACACATTTAACCCCTGTAGTTTGTATTCTCTCACTTTCTTTCACAGTTAGCTTCGTATGATCCATGATTCATTCGTTTAAGGGTATAAACATCATGTAGGGTTATTGTAAAGTATATTTATTCATTGTTGACATTTTGAACCCTCGTATTCACATACTTTTCATGTTTGTCAACTTTAGTCCCTCTAGAACATTCTTACACACGTTTAAAACTTATGACACGTGTCAACACATTATGGGACATGAATTTTCGTGGTGTTACATCCTCACCCCCTTAAAAGAAATCTCGACCTTGAGATTTACTGAAACAAATGAGGGTACTTTTCTTTCATTGTGGACTCTACCTCCCACGTGTACTCGGGACCTCTACGGGCATCCCATTTAACCTTTACGATCGGTACATGCTTCCTTCGAAGCTTCTTAACCTGTCAATCCTTGATCGACACAAGTTTTTCAACAAACTTCAAGCTCTCTTCTATGTGCACATCTGTATGTGGTATGACTAGTGATTCATCAGCGAAACACTTCTTCAGATTGCAGATGTGGAATACGTTGTGAATACCACTGAGCTCTTCAGGTAAGTTTAACTTATAGGCAACTGATCCGACACGTTCAATGACCTCGAATGGTCCTATGTATCTCGGGCTTAACTTGCCTTTCTTACCAAATCGCATCACTCCCTTCCAGGGTGATACTTTAAGCAACACTTTGTCACCTACCTCGAAGTTAAAAGGTTTACGCTTTAAATCTGCGTAGCTTTTCTGTCTATCCCTGGCAGCTTTCAGGCGGTCATGAATTTGGACAATCTTGTCCGTCGGTTCAAAGACTATTTCAGGTCCTGACACTTGGACATCTCCAACTTCCGCCCAACAAACGGGCGTTCTGCACTTTCTACCGTACAAGGCCTCGAAAGGCGCGAATTTAATGCTCGAATGGTAGCTGTTGTTTAATGATAACTCGATTAATGGTAGGTGGTTATCCCAACTACCACCTAAATCAATCACACATGCACGAAGCATGTCTTCCAAAGTTTGGATAGTACGCTCACTCTGGTCGTCCGTCTGAGGATGGTAAGCCGTACTAAAATTTAAGCGCGTGCCCAAAGACTGTTGGAAACTTTTCCAAAAATGTGACGTGTACCTAGTATCTCTGTCAGAGATAATAGACACAGGCACGCCATGTAGAGACACAATCTTGTCAACGTACAATTGGGCTAACATGTCGGAGCTATAGGTCTCCTTAATGGGTAGGAAATGTGCTGACTTAGTCAGTCTATCTACTATCACCCATATCGTATCATTTCCTTTCCTTGTCTTTGGCAACTTGGTGATGAAATCCATTGTCACCATTTCCCACTTCCACTTGGGAAGTTCAGGCTGTTGCAGCAAACCTGACGGCTTCTGATGTTCAGCTTTGACTTGCGAACATGTCAGACATTTAGCTACATAGGTAGCTATAGACTTCTTCAAGCCTATCCACCAAAAGTTTGCTTTCAAATCCTGGTACATCTTGTCAGCTCCATGATGAACGGAGTATTTAGAACTGTGGGCTTCCTGGAGGATAACATCTCGAAGTCCTCCATAAATTGGAACCCATATTCGTCCATTCAATCTCAGAATTCCGTCCTTGCCAAGAGATAACTGCTCCTCAGTTACCCCTAGCTTTTCATTAGGATAGTTAGCTTCCAACACAGCTTCCTTCTGTGCAGCTAACAACCTTTCATTCTGATATACGTTAAATTATACATGTTTTTATACCCCAAAACACTTCCGTTTTAAGCGTTTTTACCATAACCGCAACGTTTAGGTGCCAAATCTGGTACTTTTATATTTCAGGTCTTAAACAGAGCATAAAGGAAAATTCTGATGGAAACGGGAAAAATCTGATGCATTTCTGATGAAAATAACATAAATCTGATCAACTGCCAGGTGACGCACGACCGTGCCACCAACGGCACTACCGTGCCGTTGCTTCAATCTCGGAAGCACTGCCCGTGCGACTAGGAGTGCCGACTGTTTCTCGGGCCGCACTACCGTGCCACCCGAGGCATGACCGTGCCGATCTGCTGACCCAAGCAACTTGTCCACTTGGCTGACTCGGGATCGCTGAAACTGACGTCACCCGACAAGCACCTGACGCACGACCGTGCCAGATCGGCACGACCGTGCCAGATCGGCACGACCGTGCCGATCAGAATTTCTTCTATAAATAGCAGCATTCGCTACTGGTTCAAGTGTTGGGTTTTTCTCCATGTTTCTGGGCGATTTCTGGGTTCCGAAGCAGTCCTGATCAGACCCATTTGAAGCTTAAAGATCGAGTGGAAGCATAACCGATCCAACCCATCAATTCCTTGCTTGTTTATGGTTCGATTCCTTGTTCTTGAACATGTATTCTGATCATTTTGCAACTTATGAGCTGATGTTAGTTTATGTTTAATGTAGTTTATGTAATAGTAAGTTATAAACTTGTTTCTTGAATGAACTTTATGTTGTAATCTTGTTTATATGGAACTTTAGTACTTTTTCATGTTTAAATCTTCATGATTATATAATGAACGTTTCATTGATGTTGAGTTCCTGATTATGTTTGATTATTTTGGATAATGAATCTGTGGTTAGTGGGATGGTAACTATTTCTTGATTAATCACTTATTTGTAAACTTGTTTACACCATGAGACTCGAGAGGGGTATTGGTTTTATCTAAGATATATCTTATTTTGATTAGGAATACATTATTGCACGTAAGGGTTCTAACGAATTATATGGTGTTGATTACATGTTCTTGCATGCGGTTTATGATCCTTGTTTAGTAGTTTTGGTCTGAAATTGCTGACATGGTAGATTTGTGTTCAAGACTTGTAAAGGTGAAATATGTTGTTATATAATCTACTTAAATGCTTATCCTCGTGGCTGTATTGTGACCATCGGTATTGCTTTCTTTGATAAGTGAGGTTAGAAAACTCCTAGCGGATGACTAATCTATCTTTAAAGGTTTACATGAATGAATATCAATAGCTCGCTAAAGAATGATTTTAGGTGGTTAACGTGTGTTTATCGCATTAACTTTCCGAAGAAGCATCATGTTAGAAAACTCCTAGCGGATGACTAACTGTCTCGAAATTGGAAAATTGATTAAGTGCTTTTGTGACATATGTGATATAGATTACATGTTCAGGATGTTTGTGAGACAAGATAATAGTATATTTGTGTTTTAGTTGTAATTTAGATAATTTAGTTAAACAACCATTCACCTTTCCTTATATCTGGTAATCTAATGACAAAGATTTAGTACATTATAACGCCCGTGTTCCATGGATCGATATCTGGCTCTTACCAATACTTTGCTGCATATATGACGGGATACACTTGTCCTTTGTTGTGTGTGTTTTAATGTTAAGGTATAAACCATTTTTATAAATATAAAACGCACTTCGTTACATGTGAAAATACTGTAAATAATATGTATGTAAACATATACGTCAAGTTTTTGGCGCCGTTGCCGGGGAATTCACGGCGAAATTAATGGAACAATCCGAGTCAATATCTTACCGGTGTACAAACTGTTAATAACTGTTAATACTTGTACATTTTTGTATTTATTTTCTTTTATTTACTAACTTGTGAATACCTAGCCTGGCACGCCCACTAGGACTAACTTTTGACTAACTTTTCTTTTTCTATTTTACTAACCAACTAACCTCACTAACTTATTACTAACTTTTTACTAACTCTTTAACTAACATTTATTTCCGTTTATTTATTTAATTCAGTTAATGTGTTCGGAATCGAACCATTTTTCCTTTTTTATTTCAATTCAGTAATTTCGTTTCTGTACTTCGTTTATTTATTTATTTATTTATTTATTCATTTCAGTTCAGTATTCCAAATTCAGTATTTTATTTATTTACGTTCAGTTATTCATTTATTTATTTATTTATTTCTGTCAGTTTATTTAAACTGTTTAGTCATTTAATTTTTGTACTCATTTGTTTGTTTAATTACTCCATAATTACTCCATAAAATTAGAATAAACCTTTCTGATAAAATCATCAGATTTTCTGGTAAATTCCAATGAATTCAGCAGATTTTTTGATGGATTCTGATAAAATCATTAGATGTTCTAAAAACAACAGTTTACAGTTCTGATGAATTTACCAGATTTTCTGGTAATTCTGATGGATTTATCAGAAATTCTGATGGAATGAAAAATTTCAACAGATTTTTATCAGAATTTATCAGATATATCAGATTTTCTGATAAAAAAAAAAACAAAAAAAGCTTTCGGATGTAAATAAGTAAATAATCCAGTAAGTATTTAATTAAATTTGTTTCGTTACTCTTATGTATGTATATTCTGTTTTATCCTTATTAATACTTATTTCTTATATTATTATTATATTCTTTTTCTGTATAATGCCTTCCTTTTTACGTGCAGGCTAATGTCCACGCCCCCTGCACCCGCTAACGCTGAGCTAGCCAATGAACCAGAAAATAACCTAAGGAGAAGTAGGCGGCTTCGTGAAAGATCACTTGTCGTTGCACAAAGGATTGCGGTCGCAATAGACGAACCAGTGATTCTTTCTGATAGCGAGAGTTCAGAGGACGACACAGGAAGCATTATGGCAGAGGACGACCAGCCTATAAATGAGACCGGCCGTCCAGGAGGAGAACGCTTGCTACCGAGCATTGCCCGACCTACGATAGCAGCGCCGAGTTTGAAATTAAATCTAGTATTATTAACATGTTACAAAATTCTGTGCAGTTTGATGGGAAGGATCACGAAGATCCAGGTCGACACATTGCATCATTTATCGAAGTGTGCTCGACTTTCAAAAGTCGAGACGTTTCTGAAGACGCAATTCGTTTGCGACTCTTTCCATTTTCTTTGCGAGACAAAGCCCGAGATTGGCTTTTGTCACTTCCAGCAGGGTCCATCACGACTTGGAATGAGATGGCATATCTTTTTATGCAAAAATATTTCCCGCCGGAAAAGACAGCTAAGCTTAAGAATCGTATCATGACATTCAAACAGGACGAAGGAGAATCTCTACACGCAGCTTGGGAGAGGTTCAAAGATCTTCTGATCGATGTTCCACATCACGGGTTTTCCAAAAGGCAACTTGTGTTGAACTTCTACCAAGGACTCAACTACGACTCACAAGAACGTTTAGATGTTTATGCAGGAGGCGATCTTGGAACAAAAACCCCAAATGAAGCCTATGCAATCATAGAGAAAGCTACCTTGAAGTCAAGTTTGCGTCACGGTGGAGTAAGAAGTAAAGCTTTATCTATACCTGGAGTTCATCAAGTGGATACATATACGGCTCTTGCAGCGCAGATCGGAGCTTTAGCGGCAAGGTTTGATCAATCTCAGAACGTTTCAAAAGTACAATCATCATGTGAACTGTGTGGAGTGTCACACGAGCCAGGTACATGTGAGCAGTGTGTTATGTTTACGGGCCACGAAGAGGTGGATTATTTGGGCAATCAAGTTAGGCCCCAAAATAACCCCTACAGCAACACGTACAATCCAGGTTGGAGGAATCACCCAAACTTCGGGTGGAAAGCCAATTCCAATAACCAAAACCCACTCGGGTATGCTCAACGCGCTCCCACACCGCAACAGCCTCAGGGGCAATCCTTTCAGCCCCAGGGACAATCTTTTCAGCCATTAGGGCAAACCTTTCAACCACGTTACAATAATGTAGGTTCAGGAAGCACTCCCCAGCCACAAACCTCTCAAACCAACTCAAAACTAGAAGAGATGATGGCGCAGCTGTTAAACAACTCCAACAATGCCAACCAAATATCTGAAAAGCGATACCAGCAGCATGAGGAGCGTTTTATGGCACAAGAAGGGGAAATGCGGAGCCAGAAGGCTTCAATTCAAACCATTGAGAATCAAGTCGGCCAATTGGCCAAGATGTTGTCTGAAAGACCGCAAGGTAGTCTTCCAAGTAACACAGAACTAAACCCGAGAGGGCACGTTAATGCAGTAATGACGAGGAGTGGTAAAACCACGGGACCTGACAAATCGGACTCACCACCGATCACTGATACGTTCCAAACTGACGCTTCAGACGAGGTGCACACTAGGTGAGTCCCAGCAAGTACAGCACAGTTCCAGGAGCCAGTTAAAGATTTCATTCCTCCTATTCCATATCCGAGCAGATTGAAGAAACAAAAGAACGATGAACAACATGGTAAGTTTTTAGAAATGTTTAAACAATTACACATAAACATACCATTTGTTGAGGCGTTGGCTCAAATGCCTAAATACGCAAGGTTCTTAAAAGACATCCTCACAAACAAGCAGAAGCTCGAAAGCTTGTCTTGTGTGTTGATGAATGAAAACTGTTCAGCCCTTCTCCAAAACCGTCTACCTGAAAAGATGGGAGATCCGGGCAGTTTTACTCTTCCCTGTCTCATTGGTAGCATGTCTGTCAGTCACGCATTAGCCGATTTAGGAGCTAGCATAAACCTTATGCCATATAAAGTTTTTGCTAAATTAGATCTGGGTGAACCTTCACCCACTAGAATGAGCATTCGACTTGCAGATCGTTCGATCAAGTATCCGCGTGGATTCGTTGAAAACATGCTTGTTAAAATTGATAAATTTGTTTTTCCCGTGGATTTTGTTATTCTCGACATGGACGAAGACTCAAAAGTGCCATTAATACTTGGACGCCCGTTCCTCAATACCGCGAGGACGATCGTTGATGTGGCAGCTGGCCAAATCACGCTCCGAGTAAATGACGAGCACGTGACTTTTGATATTAAAAGATCAATGCAGCATCCGCAAAGTCATGATGACATGCTTTACTATGTCGACATTGTCGATACTTGTGTAAGCTCTCATTTCAAAGGCACGATAGAAGAAATTGATATGGACACACCTCTTTTGTGTGAGAACCAAGACGACATTTCACAAGAGCAGCCAGTCTGCCAAATCAATGATGATGGTTCTCAAGGTCCAAATCAATTTGTGGAGATTGACCGTGAAGTTGAAGAAAAATCCAAACCATCGGTTGAAGACCCACCGTCATTGGAGTTAAAAGAACTCCCACCGCATCTCAAATATGCATTCCTAGACGAGGAGTGTCACTTGCCTGTCATCATTTCAGCGTCTTTAGAAAAAGAAGAAAAGAGACAGCTTCTCGAAGTTCTAAAGCTCCACAAGAAAGCCATGGCGTGGTAGATTATGGATATCAAAGGCATTAATCCTTCTTTCTGTACTCATAAGATTCTCATGGAAGACAACTACAAGCCTAGTGCACAGCATCAAAGGTGTTTGAATCCAAACATGCAAGACGTGGTAAAGAAAGAAGTAATTAAGTTGTTAGATGCAGGGCTAATTTATCCTATATCTTATTCTGTTTGGGTAAGTCCAGTGCAAGTAGTACCCAAGAAAGGTGGTATTACTGTAGTTCCAAACGATAGGAATGAACTTATTCCTACCCATACCGTCACCGGATGGCGAGTTTGCATCGATTACCGCAAACTCAACGATGCCACCCGTAAGGACCACTTCCCGCTTCCATTCATCGACCAGATGTTGGAACGTCTGTCGGGGAAGTCTTTTTTCTGTTTTCTGGATGGGTTCTCTGGATACTTTCAAATTCCTATCGCTCCTGAAGACCAGGAGAAAACTACTTTCACATGTCCTTTCGGCACATTCGCCTACCGGCGTATGCCTTTTGGACTATGTAATGCACCAGCCACATTTCAGCGCTGCATGGTAGCTATTTTCCATGACATGATTGAAGACTCCATGGAGGTATTCATGGATGATTTCTCTGTTTTTGGGAGTTCTTTCGATCAATGTCTTGGAAACCTGAAAAGAATGTTAATGAGATGTGAGGAAACTAATCTTGTGCTTAACTGGGAGAAATGCCACTTCATGGTGAAAGAAGGGGTAGTTCTTGGACACAAAATCTCTGAATCCGGGTTGGAAGTTGATCCAGCAAAAGTAGGTGTCATTTCTAAACTTCCTCCCCTACCTCGGTCAGAGCGATTAGAAGTTTCCTGGGTCATGCAGGGTTCTATAGGCGATTCATAAAAGACTTTTCAAAAATCGCAAGACCTATGACCCGTTTGTTAGAAAAAGATGCTCCATTTGTATTCTCCGACGAATGCATGAAAGCATTCAAGCAGCTTAAACAAAGGCTTATCGAAGCCCCTATTTTAGTTGCACCAGATTGGGCGTTGCCATTTGAGATAATGTGCGACGCTAGTGATTACGCAATAGGAGCAGTCTTAGGACAACGAAGGGAGAAGCATTTTCATCCTATATACTATGCCAGCAAAACTCTACATGATGCTCAAGAGAATTATACGACTACAGAAAAGGAGCCTTTGGCAGTAGTATATGCTTTCGACAAATTCAGGTCGTACCTTGTGTTGTCCAAAACAATTGTCTATACGGATCATGCAGCAATAAAATACCTTTTTAGCAAACAGGACGCAAAACCGCGTCTTATCAGATGGATCTTGTTACTACAAGAGTTTGACATAGAAATCCAAGATAAAAAGGGAGCTTTAAATGTTGCAGCCGACCATCTCTCGAGACTTGAGCATGGAAGTTCTGAAAATTCACTGGAGGAATCAATAAACGACAATTTCCCCCACGAATTTCTTCTAAGTATCTAGATGAATGACGAGTCACCTTGGTTCGCCGACTTTGCAAACTACCTCGCATGTGGAATCCTTATCAAAGGATTGTCATATCAGCAAAAGAGGAAGTTCTTTGCAGATTTGAAATATTACATTTGGGACGAGCCATACTTGTTTAGAATCGGTGCTAATCAGGTGATCCGAAGATGTGTATTTGGAGAAGAGGCAGCCAGCATTCTGCGTCACTGTCACGAAGGGCCAACCGGAGGTCATCATGGAGCAAACTACACTGCAAAGAAAGTGTTAGACTCTGGGTTTTACTGGCTCACAATCTTTCGTGATGCGCATGAATGGGTCCGAGCATGTGATGCTTGCAAGAGGGCAACAAATATCTCCGCACGCAATGAAATGCCTCAGCATCCAATGCAAGTCTGTGAAGTCTTTGATATATGGGGTATCGACTTCATGGGACCATTTCCAGCCTCACGAGGTAACAAATACATCCTAGTTGCTGTAGACTATGTCTCCAAATGGGCTGAAGCTCAAGCTTTGCCAACAAATGATGCTAGGGTGGTTGTGAGGTTCTTAAAGAGTTTATTTGCCCGATTTGGTGCTCCAAAAGCACTAATCAGTGACCGTGGAACGCATTTTTGTAATACGCAGTTAGAACGAGCCTTGTCCCGTTATGGTGTTCATCATAGATTGGCTACGCCATATCATCCTCAAACGAGCGGGCAAGTAGAGGTCACGAATCGGGGTTTAAAAAGAATCCTTGAGCGGTCCATTAATAACAACCTCAAGGATTGGTCAGACAAGTTAGATGACGCTTTGTGGGCTTTTAGAACAGCATTCAAGACACATATTGGGACCACACCCTTTAGGTTGGTTTATGGAAAAGCTTGTCATCTACCTGTCGAGCTAGAACATAGGGCATTCTGGGCCTTGAAGACGGCGAATATGGATTTAAAAAGCGGAGGTGAATCCCGTTTTCTGCAAATTCACGAGCTCGAGGAGCTAAGAAATCATGCCTATGAAAATTCTAGCAGGTACAAAGAACGGGTCAAGAGGTTTCATGACAAAAGAATAAGAGAACATAAAGATTTCTGCGTTGGAGATCTTGTTCTATTGTACTCCTCACGACTGCGTTTATTCCCTGGGAAGTTAAGATCTCGATGGACGGGTCCTTACACGATAAAAGAAGTATTTCCATACGGAACCGTAACCATCGAGAATTTAAGCGGGGGAAGATTCAAAGTCAACCGTCATAGACTCAAAAGTTACATCAACGGACCAGTTGACCCGGTGGAGGAAATTCTCGGACTCCACGTCCCACGCGCTTAAATCAAGTTTGGGAAAAATGAGTCTAGCTATCGACTCGCTGACAAATTTAGCGACCGTGTTTTAACACGCTAAGGGTAATTTTGTATATATTAGTTGTTAATATTTTTATTTCATAGTTCGTTAATTTCTCAGTTTTAAATAGGTTCATACAAGCATGATACATAATTTTTGGAATTTTGAAGCTACTTTATTATTAGAATATATGAAATAGTGAAAAAATGGGAAAATGGAGTAAAAATTCGGAGTTATAAGCTTACTGTGAAAAATTACACAAAAAGGCCCAGGTACCGCATGGTCGTGCCAAATCGGCACGTGCATGCCATCCTTGATCAAAACTGATCAGTAGCTCAAACACAGGGCAGTCATCGGATCGCACTACCGTGCGACCACTGCACTACCATGCTTCCCGATAACACAGGCCGAACCATAACAGCGATCCGGATTGGCATGACCGTGCCAAATCCGCACGACCGTGCGCCTCGAAAACCGAACAGTAAAAACTAGGGTATTTAAGCGATTCTGCAGTAAAAACATAACACTTTTATGAAACCCTAGTCGCCGCACGGGAGTTCTAGGTCGGCTACACCCACAAAACACCTAATTTTTGCCTAGATTTCGCTTCAATTGTCTTCAAAGGTATGTTTCCTACTTGTTTCGTAGATTGAACTTAGTTTTTGTTGTAGATCTGATGCTTGAACCAAGAAATATTGGGGTTTTCTTCATAAATGTCAAATAAACCCTAGTTCTTGGGTGATTAATGTTAAATCGGTAGTTCTGGTGCTTGATTCAAAGTCTATTAACTGATTACAAGTCAAATTTTGAAAGATACACGTTAAATTCAGTGAAATAAACTATTTTCTGGTTAAAATTTGCTGCCGCACGGTCACGTCGCTCACACGGCATGACAGTGCCGTTCGGAAATTAAGAATAGATCGTCGGATAAAAGCTGCGACGCCGAGACGCACGGTGGTGCCGATTTGGCACGGCAGTGCGACTCGTTGTCCGGAAATAAACTGCTGAGCGACCAGGAGATGGCACGGCAGTGCCAATTCCGCACGACCGTGCGACTACTGAAACAGAAACAGAAGCTTGAAAACAGACTGTTCTGGTGGCAGCAACGAAAATTTTATAATCTGCTCTTATTTTATTATATTCCTGTGTGCAGATGAATCACCGATTCCTCCAATTCAACGAGAACAAGCCGAGAGAACAACCCTGCATTGCAAGATTAGAAGCTTTATGGAATCGACGGGGGCAAATTGGTGAACCAAGAAGAATCAACTGGGGGACTTTGACATCCCTAAACCAAGAGCAAAGACTATCCGACATGATGTCACATCCGATGTCAAGGTTGTTCAACATTGAACGCCCCGTTTATCTTGAACTAACATTGGAGTTCTTCGCTTCCTACACTTATGAAAAACCAAAAAGCGAGAATCCGGACTTCAAAAACAGGGAAACAATACAGTTCAGGTTGGGGAGAAAATGGCATAAGTGGTCGGTTGCTAAACTTGGAAGAAAATTGGGCATATATTCATCTGAACAAATCGATTCAGATCTTTACACAAATATCTACAAGTTTGATAATGATCAGCAACGGGCTAACTTTTGGGCACAAGTGGCAGTTGGACCACCTTATGAAGCTAGGAAAGCTAAAGCTTCACGACTACGAGACCCGCTTCTGAGGGTCGTTCATCAGATCATCAGTCACACCATTTGTGGACGCATGGAAAGTGCAGGAAACTGTCCCACTCCAGATCTTCTTATCATATATTCCTCAGTGACTGGAGTGCATGTCAACCTCGCAGCTAGAATGGCTGAATTTTTCATAAACAGTGCGGGGAGAACTCAAAACAGCGAAATCCATGGTGGTGAATATGTGACTCAGTTGGCACACAACTTAGGTATTATGAAAGATGATGTAGTCAGTGGTCTCACTTTGGTTCGCGCAGGAGGAGATGTGGATATGAAGTGTTTAAAGGCTATGGGTTTGGTAGTAGACACAGATAATGGATCGCGACTGAGGGGTCTAAATGGGGAAGTATGGGATCTGCTACCACTACCACCACAGGGCGAGGACGTCGAAATGGGAGAGCAGCATGCACTAGAGCCACCACCACATGACCAGCCACCACACAATCAACCACAACATGAGGAACACCAGCATCAGTATCAGCACCAACAAAACTGGCCTCCAGGTATACCTTCCTACCCTGAGCTGTATCAACAGTTCCAGCATATGCAGGTCTCTCAGGACACTATGAGAGCCGACCAGTTAGCTCTGAGAGTCGAGCAGGAGGCTATTCGAGCAGCTCAAGACGCTATTAGGACTGACCAGTCAGCTATACGGGCATATCAACAAACCATGCAGCAGGATATGTATGCAGGATTTTCCTACATATTTGGGGAGCTACAAGGCGTATATCCTGACCACTTCAGCAACCCTCCACAGTTTCCAGGTATGTATGGGGCGGGTTCATCTGGAACACGCCACCATGATGATGATGAGGAGGAGTAGGAGGAGGTAGGGTGAAACGATTCAGAAACTTATGTTTATGATATTTCTTTTCAGTACTTTGTTTGGGATATTTTTACTTTATGTCTGTTTTAAGAACTTTAGTATGTTTGCTTTGTTTGAATAACGGATCCGGTTGAATTATCTAACATTTTAATCAATGGTAATGTTGTCTATTTTAGCGAGTAACATAATTGGCAGATTTGTAAAGAAATGCACGCAGAGTTGAGATGACTTCAAACAAAAACTCTACTCAAACAAGTCGACTCCAACTCTGAGGGAGTACATCTTTCCCTTTTCACATTATTAGTTTAGCTCTTCATAATTGCTTGACTAATATGTATTTCACATTGGGGACAATGTGAAGTTCAAGTGTGGGAAGGGGTTTAAAGGGTTTTAAACTTTGTTTGTCCTTAATTGTTATCATTTCTGTATTTATTTTCAAAAAAAAAATGGTCAATTTGTGTTCTTTAGAAAGCATCAAATTTGATAAAAAATAGACAAGCCAAATTTATTATGTTTGAAAAAGATAACTAAAAAGCAGTGATAAAACAAAAACGAAAGACTTGCATGTTTATCTTTATATTTATACCCATTCCTTCTGTTTACGTGAGCATATGTTTGAGCCTTTAAAGCTTTCTTGTCAAATGCTTCTTTGTTTTTGCGGAGAAATGAGTGAGCCGGATGTTTTATGTAATTTAGAACTTGTCATTTGTATACTTTTTGAAACCATGAATGTGTGAAATTACATAGAAATGATAGAGGCATTTAGGATAACCCTTTGTCAACCGTTTTCTTTGTTTATATCCCGCACCCAACATAATCCATTAGTTCGCCATGTTGAGCCTATTTTCCGTATTTTTCTTAAACTTTACCCAAAATATAAAACCTACTCACCCAAATTTAACCTTTTCTCATTCACCCTTATTTTCGTTAAAAATTTGGGCATAAGTTTTCTAGTTTGACATAAGTTACACTTTAGTACATATTACTGTTTCATAAAAAAAAACGTTTGTCAAAACTCTCTAAAGGATATAAGGAGGACTATCAAGGAAGAAAAATAGAGAGTTGACATTCAAATAGAATAAACTCTGAAGACCTACACAATAGTTTAGCAACGTGTTCAGAATAGTAGAAAATAAAGTACCAACTTTTTGGCCAAGTTTTAACCTTTCTTGCTACTTTCAAATATCCATTCCATACCCTAAACCTTAGCCTTACGTTACAACCAATCAAAGACCTCTTGATTTATGTTTTTCACATATTAATTGGTGGAGATTAGATCTTTTGACAAGCTTATGATATTGCATGATTCATTGACTAGGCATCGAGTGTTTAACATACACATTATTTATATGCTTCAGAAATTTAACCGAGTGTGTGTGAACATTGTGAGAAATGTAAAGATTTGCATGCTAAGTCATTTCGAACGTAGAATCTTTGCTTTATAAATTATCCTTTCATACATCTAACAAAGCTTGCTTGTTTTAAATCTTTGATGATGACTTTTAGAAAACCAATTTGACCACCAAACAAATTTGAAAAAAAAAACTTTGTAAATATTCAGTTTTGATTCCGTATTTTATTTTAAGTTTGCTTGAGGACAAGCAAAGTTCAAGTGTGAGGATGTTTGATATACGTTAAATTATACATGTTTTTATACCCCAAAACACTTCCGTTTTAAGCGTTTTTTACCGTAACCGCAACGTTTAGGTGCCAAATCCGGTACTTTTATATTTTCAGGTCTTAAACAGAGCATAAAGGAAAATTCTGATGGAAACGGGAAAAATCTGATGCATTTCTGATGAAAATAACATAAATCTGATCAACTGCCAGGTGACGCACGACCGTGCCACCAGCGGCACTACCGTGCCGTTGCTTCAATCTCGGAAGCACTGCCCGTGCGACTAGGAGTGCCGACTGTTTCTCGGGCTGCACTACCGTGCCACCCGAGGCATGACCGTGCCGATCTGCTGACCCAAGCAACTTGTCCACTTGTCCACTTGGCTGACTCGGGATCGCTGAAACTGACGTCACCCGACAAGCACCTGACGCACGACCGTGCCGATCAGAATTTCTTCTATAAATAGCAGCATTCGCTACTGGTTCAAGTGTTGGGTTTTTCTCCATGTTTCTGGGCGATTTCTGGGTTCCGAAGCAGTCCTGATCAGACCCATTTGAAGCTTAAAGATCGAGTGGAAGCATAGCCGATCCAACCCATCAATTCCTTGCTTGTTTATGGTTCAATTCCTTGTTCTTGAACATGTATTCTGATCATTTTGCAAGTTATGAGCTGATGTTAGTTTATGTTTAATGTAGTTTATGTAATAGTAAGTTATAAACTTGTTTCTTGAATGAACTTTATGTTGTAATCTTATTTATATGGAACTTTAGTACTTTTTCATGTTTAAATCTTCATGATTATATAATGAACGTTTCATTGATGTTGAGTTCCTGATTATGTTTGATTATTTTGGATAATGAATCTGTGGTTAGTGGGATGGTAACTATTTCTTGATTAATCACTTGTTTGTAAACTTGTTTACACCATGAGACTCGAGAGGGGTATTGGTTTTATCTAAGATATATCTTATTTTGATTAGGAATACTTTCTTTTACGTAAGGGTTCTAACGAATTATATGGTGTTGATTACATGTTCTTGCATGCGGTTTATGATCCTTGTTTAGTAGTTTTGGTCTGAAATTGCTGACATGCTAGATTTGTGTTCAAGACTTGTAAAGGTGAAATATGTTGTTATATAATCTACTTAAATGCTTATCCTCGTGGCTGTATTGTGACCATCGGTATTGCTTTCTTTGATAAGTGAGGTTAGAAAACTCCTAGCGGATGACTAATCTATCTTTAAAGGTTTACATGAATGAATATCAATAGCTCGCTAAAGAATGATTTTAGGTGGTTAACGTGTCTTTATCGCATTAACTTTCCGAAGAAGCATCATGTTAGAAAACTCCTAGCGGATGACTAACTGTCTCGAAATTGGAAAATTGATTAAGTGCTTTTGTGACATATGTGATATAGATAACATCTGCAGGTTGTTTGTGAGACAAGATAATAGTATATTTGTGTTTTAGTTGTAATTTAGATAATTTAGTTAAACAACCATTCACCTTTCCTTATATATTGTAATCTAATGACAAAGATTTAGTACATTATAACGCCCGTTTTCCATGGATCGATATCTGGCTCTTACCAATACTTTGCAGCATATATGACGGGATACACTTGTCCTTTGTTGTGTGTGTTTTAATGTTAAGGTATAAATCATTTTTATAAATATAAAACGCACTTCGTTACATGTGAAAATACTGTAAATAATATGTATGTAAACATGTACGTCACATTCAAACTATTCTTTATCTCAATGCTCTTGGCATTGATTCGGATGGGTTTCACCCTTTCCTTCCGACTTAAGGTATCAGCAACCACATTTGCCTTGCCTGGATGGTATCGGATTTCACAATCATAATCATTCAACGTCTCCATCCATCGTCGTTGCCTCATGTTTAAATCCTTCTGATTAAAAATGTGTTGAAGGCTCTTGTGATCAGAATAGATCACACACTTGATTCCATACAAATAATGCCTCCATAGTTTTAGTGCAAATACAACGGCACCCAACTCTAAGTCATGGGTGGTGTAATTCTTTTCATGCACCTTTAACTGTCGTGAAGCATAGGCAATGACTTTGCCTTTCTGCATAAGCACACATCCCATCCCGGTGTGTGATGCATCACAATATACCACAAAATCTTCAATTCCATCAGGCAATGTCAATACAGGAGCGTTGCTCAACTTTTTCTTCAGAATATCAAAAGATTCTTGCTGCTTAGGCCCCCAGTCAGACTTAACCTTCTTCCTAGTCAAAGAAGTTAGGGGTGCAGCAATCCTTGAAAAATTTTCGAATAAATCGCCTATAGTATCCTGCCAATCCCAAGAAACTGCGAATTTCTGTGGGCGTCTTCGGCTCTTGCCAAATCATAACTGCTTTACCCTTAGCGGGATCTACTTGGATTCCGCGTTCGCTAACCACATGTCCAAGAAATTGGACTTCACGAAGCCAGAATTCACATTTAGAGAATTTGGCATAAAGCTTCTCCTGCTGAAGTAGTGAAAGAATACATCGAAGATGCTTCTCATGATCAGCTTGGTTCTTCGAGTAAATGAGGATGTCGTCAATGAAGACGATGACAAATTTGTCCAAGTAGGGCTTGCAGACGCGATTCATGAGGTCCATGAATGCGGCAGGTGCATTAGTGAGCCCAAAAGGCATCACTAGGAACTCGTAATGACCATAACGAGTCCTGAATGCAGTCTTGTGTACATCTTCATCTTTAACCTTCAATTGATGATAGCCTGACCTTAAGTCAATCTTGGAGAAGTAACTTTCCCCTTGGAGCTGATCGAACAGATCGTCGATCCTGGGTAATGGGTACCTATTCTTGATAGTGACCTTATTAAGCTCACGATAATCGATGCACAGACGCATCGATCCATCCTTTTTCTTGACAAATAAGATCGGCGCTCCCCAAGGAGACGAACTAGGTCTAATGAAACCTTTGGCTAGCAATTCATCTAGTTGTGTCCTCAATTCCTTTATCTCTGTTGGTGCTAACCTATACGGTGCTCTAGCAACAGGTGCTGCCCCAGGGATGATGTCAATTCTGAATTCTACTTGTCTATCTGGTGGTAAACCAGGTAGTTCTTCAGAAAAAACTTCAGGGTATTCAGAAATGACAGGAATGTCTTCAATCTTAGGCTTCGGCTCATCAATAGTCACTTGTGCCATGTAGATGACACATCCCTTTTTCAAACACTTAGAGGCCTTGAGCATAGTCACTTGCTCAGGCAGTCCATACTGGGTATCTCCCTGAATGGTAAGTGATTCACCAGACGGGGTCTTGATCACCACTTGCTTCTTATTGCAGACAATCTGGGCCTGGTTATGAGATAACCAGTCCATACCCAAAACTATGTCGAAACCGGCCAATTTCAAAGGAAGTAGGGACAACGGAAAAGAGTGGTTCTTAATGGATATGAAACATCCATCTAATATGGTCGAGGCGGTTTCTAAGGTGCCATCTGCCAATTCCACCTCATACTTCACACTTAGGGTTTTAACAGGCAATTTCAACAATTCACAAAACTTATTATCTACGAAAGACTTATCAGCGCCTGAATCAAAAAGTACTCTTGCATAAACATCATTTATGAGGAAAGTACCTGTGATCACATTGTCGTCCTGGACAGCTTCCTTTGCATCCATCCTAAAGACCCTAGCATTGGTCTTCTTTCCTTCATCAGCTTTCTTTGCGAGTTTTGGGCAGTTGGATTTGATATGCCCTTTTTCGTTGCAACTGTAGCACGTTGCATCCTTCAACTTTTTGCAATCCAAGGTCTTGTGTTCCTTGGACTTGCATATACCACATGCAAAAGTTCTTGTCTGAGTCTGCGAGCTCGATTCATATCTGCACTTCCCGAAGTGCTGTTTCTTGCAGACCTTGCACTTGGGATTATCACCAGATTGATGCCCATCCTTCTTAGATCCAGTCCCTTTCTTGTAGTCATTGTTTCCCCGGTGCTTCTTATCTGACCGCCGTGAGTTATCATCCTCACGCTTTCTTTTCTCGGTATCCGTGTTCCTGAGCGATCTCTGCCTGACCGCGTCCAGTGTGAGGGACAAAGATATATCAGCTACAGATCTGAAAGTAGCTGGCCGAGAGGCCTTCACGCTTGCCTTAATTTCTGGGGCTAAACCCCCAATGAAACGAGCTATTCTTTTGGGTTCCAGGGTCACCAGATACGGAACCAATCTTGACATTGTATTAAAGCTCATAAGGTAATCTTGGCAGTCAAGGTTCTTCATAACCAACGATAGGAAATCAGACTCAATCTTTTCAACCTCATGCTGAGGGCAGTAGTTTTCCCTGATGAGGGCAACAAATTGTTCCCATGTCATGTTGTACAATGGAATTTTCCCGGTAGCTTGAATCAACGATCTCCACCAGGCTAGGGCCTCACCTTTAAACGATTGAGACACAAACTTTACTATATCCTTCTCAGCGCACCCGCTGATATCAACCACGGTGTCCATATCATCCAACCACGTCATGCAGTCAATAGCTCCTTTCTCCCCAGTAAAATCCCTGGGTTTGCATGAAACAAAATATTTGTAGGAGCATCCCTTATCACGGGGTCCTTGATTTAGCACGATCCTTTGAGATGGAACACTTTGCTGATTTGAAGATTGACGATCGTCATCATCTTTCTTTGGTTCTTCCTTCTTGGAAGGTGGCTTGCTGTGAGCCTCAGAATGAGTCTTAGGCTTTGAATGCGGTGCAGATAGGGTCCTACTTCGAGACCCACTATACTCATTGTACTGCCGCTCTATTGCTTTTGTAACAGCGTTGTCTATTAACGCTTGCAGTTCAGCACCCGATATATTAATTCGGGCATCATCCTGATTCTCCCTTGGGTGACTATTAATTTCATCCGAGTCAACCATAGCAGTTTGAACTGTTACATAAAAGATTGACAATAATTTATTTGGGAGTTTATTATGGAATTGTCTTTTATGGCAATTCATTAACCATGGTAACACAGGCCATATTTGGTTAATTTGTTAATCATATTTATTTAGGATTTTTATTATATTTTATCCTAATTATAAAACAATAACAGTTTTATTAGTAGCATAAAAGGCCTAGTCACGAGGACATTTTTAAATTATAAGCCATGATTCAGAGAATCAAGGCATGAAGGTTTGAACATAGTTCTTTACCTTTTTCAGACAGGGTCGTAGACTACTACTGTCTTTTGTCTCATATGACAAGGAGTATGGCCCTTAGGCATTACATCACAATCGGATGTTTAAATAATAAGGAATTGGGATAATTAACACAAGAGTGGCATGTGTGATTTTGCGAATCACATTAGCCAAGAGTGTTAACATGTTGCAGATGTTAACAGAGATTTGAATCTTTTTAAACAGGTTTTACCATATTGGCTAAGTCTTTATAATGACCTACAAGCTAGGTTTTACCTTTTTAAGATTCTTATTAATATTCAACGCAGAACAATCCTATATTGAAATGGTTAATATGGATCTGAATCTAATCGGGGAACTACCGTCTTGGCCCTGTCTTTAAAATGACATAAGGCTAGGTCTTGTCCTTTTAGATTTTATCATTCTAATATAATGATTGATCAAAAATGTTATTTATTTATTTCACGTTCTATGTTTATGCATACAATAAAAATGAAAATTTCAATTCAACCATTTCACACAAAGTTTTGAACGAGTACAAGCTTGCCCTAAACGGGACTTTTAATAACATAACATGCCCGCGCAGGGGCTCAAACAAACAACATACCCACGTAGGGGTTTAAACAAAGACATGCCCACGCAGGGGCTTAACAAACTAACACACCCACGCAGGGGTCAAACAGCAAGACAGGCCCACGCAGGGGCTCAACTGAAACAAGGAAGATACAACCAACAATTGAAGGATTCAATGGTCCTTCTTGCTCTTCCCTTTTATTAAACTTGTCAATCCCTGGAAGAAACTTTGTCGTTCCCTGCGATCTCTGTGAACTACCCGCTCAACTTGGTCTAACCTTTGAAGGATTTCCTCATGCTCTGGTAGCGAAAATCATGGTGGCTGCGACTGTTGCCGAATCGGAGGACGTGCAGGTATTTGATATCCATGAGTTGGATATCCCACTCCCCAAGGAGCTCCATATGGTCCTTTCGGGTGAAGAGCGTTGTAGTTGGCCGCTACAAGGTACGGGTCGGCGTCAGCATAGTTATAACGAGTGTGAGCCGGCTGCTCGAACGGGTTGTACGCCATTGAACCGGTGTATGCAGGAATCGGGTTATCAAAACCCAATGGTGGCGGCTGTGGTGCAACTAGTGCAGAGTTCACCTCTGGAATTGGGTTTGAGGGCCCACCCATTTGTGGGTCTTCATGCAGTGGCGGGTAATGACTGCCACTGGAGTGTCGAGGGGTGCTAAAGTGGAAATCCCCACCTCGCGCGGATATTCTTGCGCCTGATCTCCGACGCCTTGGTGGTTCTGGAGGTGCTTGATGAACTGGCGGCGGAGGAGGCGGTGGCGTGACTACCACGAATCGCGGATCCTCTGAGGGATCTTGCTGCGGCTGCTGTTGGTGAGGCGATGAATGGTGAGAAGGTGTGAAGTACCATTCATGCTGGTTAAACCTTGCTTGGTAACTGTCTGGACCACCGTAGGGTGATCCGTGGAAGGAAGATCCATCAGAAATCTCGATGGGATGGTTGGGGGTACCGCTTGCAGGTTCGACGGGATCCATATCCTCGTCCATGTCCATGGCTTGGTCGCCGGAAAAGTGATCCTTCGGTCCCAATGGGTTAAAACCCACTGGTTCTTGAATGTAATTCGCCGGGTTAAACCGGCCCTGAAAAACAGGAGTGGGGTTGCCAAAGGAATTGTGCGAAAGGGATCGCTGGAGAGGTATATACGAAGGCTGTGGGTTATCGGGCTCGTTTTCTGAACGCGGCCCAAATGAATGACGGTAAGGAGGCGTTGAGCTGTGCGAGACAGACCATCTAGCGGGTTCCGCAGGGGTCCTCCAGTTTCCCTGAGGATCGGCACTCAAAGTATTGGAAGGAACTCGCCGGTGCGAAGGCCCGACCTCGTGATCGTTGGGGGCGGTGATTGGCCCCTTGCCTCGTCCTCCTCGTCTAAATCTTGGTGGCATATTTCTTGTCAACAAAATAAAAGATACAACAAGAAATATAAAGGACAAAGTTAAAATGAAAATGAAGGAAAACAAAATTTGGATTTGTCCTAAGTTCTTTGTCTAGACTCGAAAATTTAGGAATGTACAATTGTGTCATTGAGATTAAACACAAAAGGCTAGTGTTTAATTCACTAAATGTTGGCTTTGCTACTAACCTGCCACACCCTGATATTTCCACGTTTGACCAGTGGGCCCGGTGGGGGAGTATCATGACGTGGTTGGTAACATAATAGTCAAACAACACAATATTTAATATGCACAGCGGAAGCAAAAGATAGATATATTTCAACTGAATATAACTGTAATATCAAGTATCACAAACAGTTGAAAGTAATCCACATGGGATCAAAAATAAATAGGAAACATTGTTCAACAGTCCTTTGTCATCCAAGCTTGCGAGACTTATTGTGGATGCTAGGAGAAAGCCAGCCTATTACGAGTAGTACTTGCACTTAATCTTTTTGGGAAAATACCTCAGTTTACACTGGTAAATACAATTTAACTGTCTCATTTTGAAAAGGTTTAATAAAATTGATTTGAATGCACGTGGCACAAACTTTTTATAACTTGGGATAGTTATTTAAATATAATACTTGAAAAAGAATTACATGTTCCTTATGCGTTCAGTAGCCCGGTTCGTGCCGGGTTAAAGATCAATAGACACACCACATTATTTATTTTGGCACTGACAGGTGTACGCCTACACCCCGCGCTTAGGTCGTGGCCATTTCGTAAAATGATGCCAAGGATATCCGGGACATGGTCATTAACCCCCCAAAGGCGTTCAGCAAACAAAACATATTTTTAAACGGGTCATCTCGATAATACTTAACCACCAATTGATTAAGGTCGAATGCCCGACCAAGCGGTATTTTATATACCGTACCCCAAGCCCGTATAAGGGAAAATAAGTTAAAAGTATTTACCTGAGCAAAGTAATAATCACAATAAGCAAGTGCGTGTAGCTTTTACCGGTTCTACTATTCAGGAAAGAAGGTTTATAATAACCTATTAGAATCCTAACGGGTCTTTAATTAAGCCTAAACTTAGACCAGTTAGTTTTAAAGATACGGTTTGTACGCACGATTAAGCGAAGACCGGAATAGAATGTGTTTTAGACCCGACAAGTTTGAAGACTTGTATAATATGGGTATACTATACACATTCTGGATTTTGAGATAAAAGCGATAAGGTTTGACCCGTTTCGGCTAATTTATGTAAACTAGTTACATAAACCGAACCGAACGTGCAAGAAGCGTAACGGGTAACCATAAGGGTCCTAAACAGGTTTCCTAAGTTAATATACCTTAAATATGTTGTGATATCAGTAGGATACCTTCCATTATGCCCAAAACGAGTTTTATCCCAATATAAGCCCCGTAGGGGTATTTTGGTCATTTTAAATATTATAAAAGAGATTAATTATACTTCTATGATTCGGGTCTGAATTAATCAGTAAAATAACTTATTTTGACAGGTTACATCAGTTGGTAATAAGTCTTTTATGACAAAATGGTTTTAAACCCCAAACTATGCGTTTAATACACTTAAAAAGCCATTTTAAGCGATTTCCGGGTTATACCGGAAATCAGCGTTTTTTGATCAGGTTATAAAGTTCAAAATACTTTATTTATTATTTAAAATCAGTAGCAATTGGATTGGTGTCAAAATACTATGTAGAACTCATTTTATGACCGAAAATGGTATAATCGGTATTTACCGAATTAAGGTCATAACCTTAGGTTATGAGCTGGTTAAAAATAATTAAAAATCTTCAAAAATCTCAAAATATTATATTACATCAATGGGTAAAAGGTTTGGTGTCAAAAATTGAGTTTAGATAGGCTTTATGCTAATGACGCCGTTTAATTACTAAAAAGCGTTCTAATTACGTCATTAAGCATAACTCCTAATCTAGACCTCCAAGTGATGTGAAAATTTAGGGACATGTTTATAAATTAGTAATAAAGATTATTGTCCTTTCACATTTCCAAAATTATCGTTTTAAGGTCAAAAGGACATTATGGTCAACATTAGGCAATTTAACGGAAACGTGTAAACGAATGGGTCAATCAACGAACCAACCCCAGAGGGTTATACTATCATGTAACCTGGTCCTAAGGAAGCCCTAAGACATTTCCAAACTCTACTAAAACGGGTCAGAACTTAAGTCAAAGCAAAAGTCAAAGTTTTGCGACTTTCGGTTCCGAACCGGGTCAAAACAGAAAATTGTCGGATCAAATAAGCTTAGACCAGTTATTATACTTATTACCAAGTTATATGAGTGATAAAATAGGTTACATGCCTTCTACATTGCTAAGTACATGTTAAATCGCAAATTAAGTTTCTGTTGACTTTTTCTAAACAACTTTGACCCGACATTTGATCTAGTTAGAGCGGGAATCAGAGGGTGCCCTTTTAAGGGTTTATTGGAGCTCCAGAAGTCTTCAAGAAAGCAGATGGAGGTGTGATCAAATTGTTGCAACATAAGGGGACTTTTATAGTGATTAAAACTCCTTAGATTGTTGACAAACAAGTCTATCATGGACTCCTGATCATCCACAAGTGTCCTAGGGTCTAAAAAGCAAGTAGGGGTCGCCCATGGAGTGAAAAATATCTCCTTTAAGTCGGTTATTGCGCATAAACAGGCTGTTGTCCAATCTTTCTGTATCTGGGGATCGGACGCGGCCCGCGTAAGCTCCTGCTAAGGCTTACGCGGCCCGCCTGAGTCTTGCTGTCAGATTGAACATTTTCTAGTTGTTGCATCTTGTCTCTTGGCCTTTCGAAAGGTCATCCAACCTTTATTTATTGCATTTTGAGCCCTTCTAATTACCTTATAAGGGCTTCAAGACTTATACCCATTTTGTTAAGTCCTTGGTTAACTTTGTTATTACCCGAAAAGTCATAAACTTCATCGTTGGTGCTTTTAACCCCTCGCATACGAATTTTATCATAACTTTCTCATATGATCACGAAACTTGGTGAAATTTTTATCATGTATTCTAGTGAGCATAATTAATCGTTACAAAGCTTCGGGTTTGCTAAAAGGTCACTCAGAGGTATAACTTAAACATGTTGACACATTTAACCCCTGTAGTTTGTATTCTCTCACTTTCTTTCACAGTTAGCTTCGTATGATCCATGATTCATTCGTTTAAGGGTATAAACATCATGTAGGGTTATTGTAAAGTATATTTATTCATTGTTGACATTTTGAACCCTCGTATTCACATACTTTTCATGTTTGTCAACTTTAGTCCCTCTAGAACATTCTTACACACGTTTAAAACTTATGACACGTGTTAACACATTATGGGACGTGAATTTTCGAGGTGTTACAATAACTAAAGTGATTGTCTCATTTCTGGCCAAAGCTGATTTGTCACGATTACTTTGCACACATGCTTAAATGATTACACTTCTAGCCAAAGTTGTTTTGTCTTCGTTTAAGTAGAACTTTAAATAATTCTATTATTTTGATGTTAGTAATAGACATATCACAACTTCTTCACATAATGATCCTTATATCAATGATCCTTCCTTAATTTTATGATCATTTCGTCTGCCTTATTTTTTAGTACCCATAATTTTACTTACTGTAATTTTCTTCTATAAATCAATATCTCATTCACTCTAATTCTTAAACCTAAAATGTTTTGCTTTATTTAAAGTTTCTACAAGATTAAATGACACTAATGGCTTAATTTGAAGAGATAGGACCAGTAAACTTTTCCAAAATCCATTTCAACTTCAGTTAGGGAGGTTATGTAATCATCAAAGTTAGTAGGCTTTTAAACCTAGATGACCTCCTGAGTTGATTATTGGGTTTTAAAAGTTTCAGTTTTATGGATTAGCTCTTGGTTAGGTTGCTATCATTTTCATTCTAAGTTTGTAAGAGTTGGTGCAGTATGGTGTACAAGAGGTGTAATCGGAGTTAAATTCGGAGTGAAATTTAATGACACTCTTCCCCCCGCCTCTTGTATTCCTTGCAAGTCATGATAAGGACGTTGACTGCTCCCACTGACCTTAGAAAACTTTAGGAACTCAGCATGCTTAGGGTAAATATTTAACGACCAAAAATTCTAATAGAGAAACAAGTTAATGACGTTAGTCGTTGTCATTTCTTTAACATAATTGCTATCACTAAAGTTATTCCAGATTAAGTCTTTCCTAAGACTAATCTATTATATATGGAATAATCACAAGAATTCCTAAGATACATGCCTTCATTTAAAATTCTAAACTATAAGGTTAAGTGGTATATGTGAATACATTATAATGTACAATACCATGACCCATAAAGTTAAGGGCTTATGCATGGAAATAAGTACAATTTTTCAGTACATGACATACTAGGATTTTCACTTGTGCAATTTGATGCCTTATAAATCAACTATACAACTCAAAAGTACCAAAGTATAACGAGTGTGTTGATAAGCAACATATGTACAAAGAAATAAATGTTTGAAGCTGGAAAATAAATTGTTACTCACCTTACAACCACTTAAACTTTAAAAGAGGATTGTTCTAAAGTCCATAGTCAAAATACAAGTACAAAATTCCAACTCTAAGGTTCTTCAAAGGAGAATCTCACTGCATAATTATGCCATTAGACTAGGCATAAGTAACGAGACTATCCATTATTCAAAAGAACAGTTGAATAAATTAATTAGGTAGTCACTTACTAATGATATTTAAGTATGCTAATTTTAATATTCTAATTAACTCATGACTAGTTGACTCTAGTTCCATACGTTTCCTTACCAGAATTAAACAAATAACTAACATGAGAGTTAGTGACAAAAAAAAATAAATAAATAAACGTTAAGGCTTTAAGAACCATAATAAGCAGTCTTCTAACAACGCCTTTCGATACCTTATATATATTCTGAAGATTAGTCAGAATACGGTATCATAATTAAGCAATGTTATGAAGGTTGTGAGGTTTGTATAGTCAACATAAAGTCACACTTACCTTAAACTCTCATCTTATTTGTTCTAAATATTTGGATAGAAACATTACTAAGATGAAACTAGATGATACCTTACATTTTTCACAACTTTTGTTATTATGCAAATGAGAATTTGACAAAAAGAAAATGAGACTTATAAATTTCATCCATTATAACCAAAATTCATGAGAAATCATGACATGGTTAATGAGGATGATTTTTTTTATCTAATCTCATTCTAAGTGATTTTAAATCATGACGTTAAAGACCTAAAATATGACTTGGCTTAAGGAATAAGTATGGGTCCATCATAAGTCTTTATTGACATTCGTGTAACTTATTCCAAACGGAATATCCAGACATAATTCATTTACCATTTAAAAGACTATCAACTTGTATCTAAATTTTGTCGCATATGGCCCACGGTCTTAGAAGAAATCTATTCATATATGTACTTACTAAGATTTCTATTAGATATGTCCCTGAGTTTTCTTATGACATCTGGACATTAAGGGAATCAAATAAAGTCTAACGTATATATGATAGGTTCCCACGTCACGTAGCTCATTGAAACTTCTCTTGTAGCATTCTAGAGATATTAAAGATCAGTGGGAGCATTAAGTGTTTTAATAATAACTTGCAATAGTTGTAAGAGGTGGGGAGTGAAAATTTTACATTACCTAAATTTACACCTCTTGTACAAGACACTGCTCCATCTTGACACTGTTCTATCATAACTTGTCTCCTTAAAATCTAATGCTAAAAGTTTCATTGTTGCTTAATTGTGGGCACACTTAGAGTTCTTACCTAAACTAACATAATCCTCAACAAGAGAAATCACAACGACTAACGTCATTAACTTGTTTCTCTATTAGAATTTGTTGGTCGTTAAATGGATTTTGGAAAAGTTTACTGGTCCTATCTCTTCAAATTAAGCCATTAGTGTCAATTAATCTTCTAAATGGAATAAAACAGTTTTCTAGGAAAACTGATTTTATGTGTTCGTATAACGTTTGGGATTTGATTGAATTACCCAAGAGTGTTCATAACTAAACCAAATCCTAATATAAGAGTTAAGACACTCAAAAGCATGATTGATTGTCAAAGGTTGTACTCGGGAAGAGTTAAATTGTCAAAGAATCTTTCTTACATATCTAATAAAAGATTTATTTGAGGATCATCACTGTTCTAGTAGCTTATAATATTTTAAAGCTACATTAGATGAACATTAAAAACAATTTTCCCTAACAAATGGCTGACATATTTACATGTTCATAAAACAACCTGAAAGTTCCAAACTGAAGGTTAAAGAACACTTTATTTGTAAGCCAATAAAATCCATGTATGGGTTAATGCAAACATCATAATGTGATGAAATCTTAACGTAATTATTTTCATCAAAAATCAAGTGGATTAATGTATCTTACCTCAAGATGAGTGGGAGTAACTAAATTAAACCTGTCTATATAGATGATATTCTTTTGACAGGTATATGTTACATAAGTCAAAGCATAGTTAACACAAACTTTGATATAATAGATCTCAGAGATATCTCTTACGTGATAGATATCATAAAATACCGAGATAGACCCAATGGGACATTAGTTCCGTTCCATAAGTTTAACATTAAATGCGTCCTTACATATGTGACAAACAATACTACTCTTCCTTTAGAGGATAATAGGATAAATGAGATTATTTCCTTACGCTTCATTAATTGGAAGCCTTATGTAAGTTCAAGTCTATACTCGTTTAGATATTACTCGCATTGCAACACACTAGATATGTCTAGATTAACGTGAAGCATTTAATAGAGTATTATAATATCTTTAAAAGAAACGAGAGGCTATGATTTGAAGAAGAAGTGAGAACTCAAACAGGTTTATTACTTTAACTTTGTAATATTCAAAGATGACAAAATATAATTTCGGGTATATCCTCATGTCAGCAGACAAAACCTATCTCATGGAGGAGTCATAATAAACTGATAATAACAATCTAAGTTATAACGACATAATATAGTCACTAAATGTTGTTGGAAATTTATTAGTGGACTCATAAGTTTATTAACTCCATATAATTAATATTTTGAAGACTTAGTGTGATAAAGTCAGCTACCATGACTCCTTGAACAGTAACAGTTCGAGAGGTGCTGCATTAAGTTTCGATACACAATTAATTATTCGTTTATGAACGAATTGCGGAAACTAAGTCTTTGTATCGAATACATTCATGATATGCTTAAGGATCCTATGACTGAAGGGCCATTACCCATAAGTCTTATTAAGAGAGCTCATAGACGGGTATTAATTGATGGCCGTGTGCAACCGCATATCGTACTATGAATGACTAACTATTAGTTAATTTTCCTCATCAGTTTGATTTTGTATGTCTCTAAGAATATGTCAATCCGGCATAATGGCATATAGACAAATAAAGTTACAAATCAAACAAAGGGCTTATGCGTATTTTGATCATAACGATTAGGTTTTAAATTAAGGCTATAGAATGACTAATGGGGGTCCTGAGTCGCATAACGATTCAACGGCTGTATTTCTCTGCTATAGTTATTGTTTAAAGATAAAATGAGTGTTAACTCCTGTTCAGGCTTATCTAATACTCATAGTAAATGATTACTCGGCTAAGTGGGAGAATGTAAGATTAAATATATATTATATATTATTTTATATTTAATCTAGTAGCCATTATAATCATTTACATTATATAGATCAAAATATATAACAACCTATTAAATAATTAGTTGGTAATTGTTGATGGGCCTTATTACCCTTATTAACTAATTAGGGCTTCCTCTTGGGTGCATATATAAGGAGACTTATGTAGAGGTTCTAGGGTTAGACACATAACCTAATTACTCTCATAACATCAATCGACCTCCTCTCCTAACCGATTCCCCTTTATCGGTTTCTTCATCACCATCATTAGATTGCACCCTAAGGAGGAACCATATCAAGCTGACAATCATGTCAAACACTGTTGCTGCGTCTCCATCTGGATTCTCTACTGGCCTGTACTGATGCAATCAAAGGTATGTTTTCATGTTTTTCATTATGTCTAAACAGAACTGATCAACAATTTTATTTTTCAGGAATGGGACTTTTCCGGTGAATTTTGTTGAGAACATATAATAAAAAGTTACAAACTAAGCACCTTATGCCATTCGTGTACATGGACCATGGAAAGGGATAAGTGAAACAATCATAAGAATGCAGGGTGTGGGGCATGGGATGGGGCGGTGGAATGCCCAAAACACTGGCTAGACAACACCGGGATAGCGTTAGCTATGGCGTTGCCCCGCTGGGGTGGAGATCGAGCCTGGCGTGGGGCGCGGGGGGGGGGGGAGGCAATGTGACTTGGTTGCCTTTGATTGGCTGGTTCGATGTAGCCGTTGCTAAACGACTACTTTATTTAAAAAAAATATTTTCTTTTTACACATTATAAATACTCACCCATTTTTTACATTTTTACCACTTCTCTACTTCTTCTATCATATCTCTATATTTTTTTATAAAATCAACTGATTTAATCCTCTACAATGCATCCTTTTAACCGTGGATACGACCCAAACAACCTCTTTTGATATTAAGAAAACCCGAACCCTAGCCCGCCGCAAAACCGTCCACCACGAAACCCGACCCAAATAACCCTTACACGCGACCATTTACAGCAACCGCCACACTGTTTAGTATACTCACTATGTCCCGATCTAGCCGGATCGCATCGTCTATAGGAAACCGTGTATACACGAACTTTACAAACGATGACTCATCTATTCCAGTTAACCTTTCCCAACCCGATTTCGTGTCCGAAACTCAACTGCAAGACATTGGTGGTTTGTCATCCAAACCGGCCAAAAAAAGAAGGCACAAGAAAAAAGGGGATGAAGAGAAAACAATAGCGGCCGCTCAACGAACACAATTAAGAAGAAACTACTTTGACAAGATGTTGGATCGACGAATCTCAAAATCCGTTTCATGGTATTTTTTTATATAACATATTTAAGGTTTACAATATTATTGTTTTAAGTTTTATTATTATTTTTTTATAATGTCTAAAATATTTTTGGAATAGGGAATTCACGACACAAAAAAAAATTTGGAAATCTATAAAGAAATCATTTAATACGCAAATGCTACGGGCGGAGGTGTATCGTCAAAATGATAGCCTCTCGTCCAAGTGGGGTGACATAAATACACACGTCACCGCGTTCAACGCTTGTTTCCATAAGGCGAAGAACGCGCCAAGGAGCGGTGAAACCGATATTGACTTTATCAAGAATGCCTTGCTAGCATATAGAGAGAATAAGAAGAACGAGTTCAAGTACATGCATTTTTGGGATCCCTCCAACTAGCGAGTCAACCTCATCCATAAGGGCATGAACACCCTCGTCCCAAGCTCAGTCTGATGCTCATGATTAAGAGTATGATCTTAATGTAGATGATTTTGATGATTCTCCTTCCCGCCGGCCCGGTAGAGACACATCAATGAAACGGATTAAAAGAACGAGATTGGGTTCGGCTCGAGTTCGTCTTCGGGTAAAGGGTTGTACACCGACCATCTGGAAGATTTTGGGACGAAAATTGATACATTTAATTTCCTCCAACAACAAAGGATCGAGTTGAACAAAAATATCCAAGCGTCGTAAGATAAAAAGGTATCTTTAAAAGAAAAATGCGAGTATATGAAATTTCTCGCCATGCTCGTCGATCACCTTACCGGCACACAATTGGCAATGACGTTGGATATGAAAGAAGAAATCATGAAAAAATATAACATGGAGAATTAATGAAGTTTTAAATTTTATGCAGTTTTTTTTTATTTTATGTAGCTTTTTTATATATTTTTTGTAGTTTTTAAAAAGATTTATATATAATCTTCTATTTTAATTAGTATAGTTTTTTGAAATTTTAAATAATTTAAAAAAAAAAACTAACAAAATACATATGGCTGGCCACGCCAGCCGAAGCCACGCCACACCACACCCAGCTGAACCACACCACGCCAGACCACACCTTGTGGATCCCACACCTACCACGTGTCGAGCAATTCCCCAACCCAAGCCCACCACTCCCTACAGTCTAAGGGTGGAAGGGGTGGTCATCACCTATCACAATTTATCACACACCACACCTAATCACCAATTGACACCTCACTTCATTACATTCCATCACAATTTACTCAATCACACGAGGGGTGATCATCACTCATCACTCAGTCATAACTTAACACCTCAACACTAAAGTCAAACACACACACCATCTCCAATCACATCTCAACACCAAAGTCAAACTCACCATCACACACTCCTATCCACGAGTGATAGCGCACTTACGGCGGTGTGCTATAACTCATCACTAGTTGTTATCACAAGACCACCCAAAGTAAACAAGATAGCCTAGTCATTTAAACACAAATCATAAACCGACTAAACAAGGCCAGCATAACAAAACAAAAAACCAACGTGGTAAACTCACGAACAACGAGTTGAAGAAAACAAAGTAGGCAATAGATCATTCTATCTAGGGCTGGCATATCGTGTATACCCGTACATGATAAGACACGACACGACACGAGAAGACACGATACACGAAATCCCATACACGAACACGACACGATAACTTATCGTGTCCTTTTTTCAAACACGACACGATATACACGAAAATTACCTGTTAGTACCTGTTAACACGACTGTTCAACTGTTAGACACGAAAATTACCTGTTAATACCTGTTAACACGAACAAAAACACGAACACGACACGCTATCTGAGAGTTACCGAGGGAGTTTAGGGTTTTATTGTTTTTTAATTGAATGATGAATGAAAATAGAAAGGAATTAAGGAACCCACACGCACATGGCTAATGAGTTTTATTTAATTTAATTTCTTATCGTGTACTAACATGTATTAACAGGTAAACAGGTATTTAACCTGTTTATACACGAAAATTAACAGGTAATCTCATGTCTCCCTGTTTGGTACACGATACCTGTTAAGGCCATACACGATACCTGTTAACTTCGTGTAGGTTCGTGTCGTGTATTCGTGTACTCGTGTAAAATTGCCAGCCCTAATTCTATCAACCATGAACCACACAGTGCATTATTTTCAGAAGCACCTCCTCATTATAAGCAGCATCCTCCAGCCTTAGATCACTATTAGAAAACTACATTTTTTCCTATAAAATTTTCCTACAAATTACCCACAACTCAATTTTTGTTACAATACTCTTACAGTTTTTTGACAAAAAAGAAAAAAAAAAAAAAAAACCCAAAACTTTTCCTCAATTTTCCGACAAAATTGCCACACAACAAGCATTTGTAGCAATTTCGTCACAAAATTTATAACCTTTTCAACAAAATTCCGACAAAATATATAATTTAAAAAATAAAACATTAAATTGGTCGGAAATTTGTAGCAAATTGACACCGGTTGCTACAATTTCCTAAAAAGAATGCTAATTTATTTGTTATTTATCAACTTTAGAAAAAAACATAATTTTAAAAAATAAAATGTTAAATTTGTCGAAAATTTGTAGCAAATTGGCAACAGTTGCTACAAATTTCTTACAAAACGAGTTACTTTATTTTTTTATTCATCAATTTAAAAAAATAAAATTTTAAATTTGTAGAAAAGTTGTAGTAAATTGACACCAGTTGCTACAAATTTCATAAAAAAAGCATAATTTTAAAAAATGAAATGTCTAATTTGCCAGAAATTTGTAACAAATTAACACTAGTTGCTACAGATTTACTACAAAACGAGTTACTTTATTTTTTTTTATTCATCAATTTTAAAAAACTATCTAATTTTAAAAATAAAAGGTTAAATTTGTAGAAATGTTGTAGCAAATTGACACCAATTGCTACAAATTTCCTAAAAAAAAGGCTAATTTATTTGTTATCTATAAATTTTAAGAAAAGCATAATTTTAAAAACTAAAATGTCAAATTTGTCAGAAATTTGTAGCAAATTAACACAACAGTTGCAACAAACTTCCTACAAAACGAGTTACTTTATTTTTTGTTCATCAATTTAAAAAAAAATAGATAATTTTAAAAAACAAAAAAATGTTAAATTTGTAGGAAAGTTGTAGCAAATTGACACTGGTTGCTACAAATTTCCTAAAAAAAGGCTAATTTATTTGTTATTTATCAATTTTAGAAAAAAAATAATTTTAAAAACTAAAATGTCAAATTTGTCAGAAATTTGTAGCCTATTAACATGAGTTGCTACAAATTTCCTACAAAACGAGTTACTTTACTTTTTATTCATCAAATTAAATAAAATATAATTTTAAAAAATAACCTTATTTTCGACAAGCTTATTTTGCAAGAAAATTTTTGTAGCATATCTGTAGGTAAGACCAATTTCCTACAAATTTGCTACAAATTTGGCAGTCACAAGTAGGCAGTTTTCTAGTAGTGGATGGTTGAGACCATAACTAGAATCAGGGGCGAATCTATACCTACGCGAGGGGTTGCCCGTGCTACCCCTCAACTTTGTTTCCGAACTGCATTTTTTTTCTTTTTTTTTTCGGTTTTATGTATCGTTTTAATATGCGATACCCCTAAGCAAATATTAGGATATCCTAGAGCAAACATCGACGGAACTACGGGAGACTCCGGTGGCCAGAAATTTCAGAAAACTTGAAGGTGATCGAGGAAGGTGATCGAGGAAGATGATGCAGGTCTTGATATTTTATCTTATTTTTTAATTATTTTACATATTACAATTTCCGAGAAAGTTACTGCTGTAACTTTTATTTTCATTTAAGTTAATTAATGAAGGTTGTTTGTTAGGTCCTGTTTGTACCGGATCTGATTTTTACAACCGTAGATGAACCGATCTTGAGCAAAGTGCGGAATCCTTTGATCAAGTCATAGAAATACAACACGCAATTCAACGTTTAAACACTGTCTGAATCTTTATATTACGATATTATGAAAGTACAAGAACCAGAAGAAAGTTCAGACGAAGACAGAGTACACTAATGCGTCAGCAGCTCTTGAGATGCAAAAGTTCTAACTGAGATAACCGGACGGGGTATTTATAGACCTCTCAGGAAAGAGATAGATGATGTCCGAATGAGTGGTTATCCGCTCGGATGGCCATCCGACCGGATGACACAAGCCAACCGACGGACATCATCTTTAACAAACCAAGTCCATTTCCTGAGCGGTCATCCTGTCTAACACACATACATTACATAATACATTACAAAGGACACAAATATACAAAACATGACTAGATGCTGACGGAAGCTACAGACGTATACACTAACAGACTCCCCCTCGGATGTAGCTGCAGTTCCTTCCAGCATAGTCTTTAATTCCTCCTGTTGCGCCTTCGTTCTCTTGCTTTCTCTCTTCTCTTCTCTGCCCTTTCATCTAACATTCTTTTCCTTATATGCCTTCCTTCAGTCAACCACCATTTTCTGTAGACTGGATCACCATCACGCTTCCGATCCCATTTGGGAATCTTGTTCTCTTCTGATTCAATCGGCGTTTGATCCGTTGGTATTGACTTTCCAAACTTGCGTTTGCCCAGTTCAGCTGCCCTTTTAGCAATAGCTTTTGATCTTTGTTCACGTTTATACTTTTTCAGAAATTCATCAATCTCGAGATCTCTCCATCTTGTCTTCCAGTATCTTCCCGAGTTGATGTCTTGAGCAAAGCACACATCCACTATTGTTTGATATTGCATTGCTTGCTCTTTATCATGCATTTCGTAGACTATCTTGTTGTAGAATAAGCAGTCTATGTCTTTCTTTGAACAATTTACAAGCCACATAGGATCTAACACACAAATCCTTCTTGCTTCTTTAGTGGTCTTGTTGTATAACGAGATGATAGCTTCGGCCGTCGTTTGATTGTATAACCACCCTTCAAACTCTTCGTGGAAATCTTGCTCCATTGCCCGTAAAGGCATATTCTTCAAACAACGAGGAGGCTTGATATCCAGAGTAATATCTTTTTCACCACTTTCTAAGATTCTAACAATTTGATCTGGGTAGTGTGGTTTCCAATCAGGATACCTTGCCTTCGCTTGCAGCTTCACATAGTTCCATAAATGTTGATCATGCTGCATCACATCCAAACCATGGTAAAATTCTTTAATGTTCTTCGTTCTCACTAACTCATCTATATCCCACCACGGAAGGGTTTTAATATCTGACAAGAACTCGAAGTACTGCACCCCTTGTTCCCGTCTGATGGCATAAACTTGTAAATCTTCCAGATAACCCCAAGAAAGATTGTCACCCCAAGAAAGATCTTTGTTGTGAGTGAAGAACTGAAGTGCCCTAAGTTTCTTTCTCTCCTTCGGCATAACTTTGAACCATTTCTTCCTTTCTTTAGCAAGATTTTCTCTGGGTATGGTTTCTGGAATACCTTCAATAGACACTTTTTCCACAATCTTTCTCCTGATTTCATCTTCATTTCGGTCTTTGAACATTTCCGCCAAAGAGGGAAATGTCTCATCAACTCCAGAATAGTGGAAATTAATTTCGTCATCAGATGAGTCTGAAGCATCTTCAACAATTACATCATTGTAGTGATCAGCTTCATAAGCATATCTAGTCTCAAATATATCTTCGGATGTCTGAGGTATCTCATCTTCAATATCAATTTTAAATTTCCCATCTTCTAAGCCCAATTCCTCCAACATCTCTTCTCTTGACCTTCTAACCTCAATCTCCTCCTCATGTCTAGCATGTAAGTAAATAACAGTAGGATTTGTGAGGAATACCTGGTCAACGTGCTGTTTTCCAGATGTAGAAGTTTCTTGCTGATCATCATCTTCTTGTTCGTTGATTTGATCATTCAGAAACTCCTCAATTTTTTGTTCATCAATAGGATTCTCAACCAGCAATCCCGAAGCACCTTGATCATCATCATTATTCTTTTTATCATCATCATCATCATCTTTCTTATCATCTTTCTGATTAGACTCGTCATTATCATTATTTTCATCTTCGTCTTCTTCTTCATCACCACCAAGGATCTCCAAATCGGAATCACTATCCACAACTTCTCCACGAGCTCTCTTTGCTGCTTTTCGCCTTTCTTCAATTTTCACTTGGCGAACAATCTCTGGTATGCTGTAAGGCACTGAGAAAGCTTTACTAACAAGAACAAACTATTGTGTCTTCCATTCTAGTAGCAACATTTCTTTTGCCTTTCTTTTCTTTTGAATAGCAGCAACTCGACGAATAACTTCATCAGTATCAATGGATAGAGAAGACTCACCAACTAGCATGAAGCTTTGACCTCATTCAATGTTAACATCTTCAGCAACTTGTTCTTGAACATCATCAACAACTTGTTCTTGAACATTTTCAACTTCAATCATTTCAATGTCAACTTGACTAGAAGACCCACCAGCTTCTTGAACTTCTTCAATAACACTTTTGTTCTTTTGAGTGGCTTCTTCAGCTAGTCGTCTTTCTCGTTCGATTCTTCTTTCCTCGGCTCTTTTTACTTCAATCTCATTGAATGCAGCATGAACATCCATCTTCAGATGACTTTCCATGACAGAGTATAACATATGTAGCTGTTCATCCTTGACTACTTTATCTGCTTTCATGGCTTCCATTTCTAACTTTATTGTCTTCATTTCGTTTGATGAAGCTTCACTCATTTCACTGAGAAGCTGATTCAGTGTTTGATTCACATCTTGAAGATTCTTTATCTTCATATTTAATGAAGAAATTTCTGCTGTCAAGAGTTCAAACATTTTAGAATTATCATTGTTGTCATCCTTCATTTGGTTTATCGTCTTCTCTTGATCTATCAACACCATTCTGATTTGATCATGAGCTTTCATCAGCTGTTCAACATGTTCCTTTAAGACATCACGTTCTGCTTCAGCTTTCATCTTTTCTTTCTCAAGCTCAGCAACTTTCTTTGCCAATATTTTTACGGCTTCATTGTTGAATACATCAAAGTCATCTCCAAAGTTCAAATCTTCTAAAGGATCCCCTGAGGCAGGTGGAAGATTTCCGAACAAATCATCTGTAGTTTTGGGGCGTGAAGACTCTGGAATCTCAACATTTTCTGGTATTAGTGGAAATCTAGAAGTAAAATCTCCACCTTCAGTCACTTCAACATAATCATTGTGACCAACTTTCTTTTGAACTTCAACTCCCGGTACTTTAACATTCTGCACCTCTGGTTCCTGAACCTTTGATGTTTCATGTTTTTTTACCTTTGCTGCCTTGATCCTCTCGTACTTTAGCATCACCTTTCTTTGCTCGTACTTTTCTTGGAATAACTCCAGCTTGTACAGCTTTACGCTTCTTTATTTGTTTCTTTGGCTCATCAGGTTTATAAGAAGAATCTTCTTCATCCGATGTTTTCTGCTTCTTAGAAGGCTTTTTCTTCAGTTGAGTTTTTCCTTTGCTAAGTGTTGTTGGATCAAGCTCTGACTCAGACTCAGTATCTTCAGAATCTTCTTCACTTGAATCATCTAGTAAAACACCCTTAGGCTTTGTAACTTTAGTACCTTCAGCTTGAATACTAGAGCTTTGTCCTTTCTGAGCAACAACTTCCTCATTCTTTTTCAGAAAGCTTTCAAGTGAATGCTTCAATAAACCGGCTCCTTGTTGAATGACTACCGATGGTTCCAATACTGTTTCATCAATTAACTTCTGTTGAGGTTCTGCAGATGTCCTTGCAAAACAGACATTGGAATTATCATTAGAATAATATAACAGATTAATGTTCTAACTTCTCTTATGACTCCCTCTCTCACTGTACCCTTTGTCACAATCTTAGGAACTGGTTCCTTTGGAATAGGAACTGCAGGGGATGTCCTGGGAGTTCTCTTCCTTTTCCCATCTTTTTCACACCACCATCTAGTATTCTTTTCAACAAACAAACTCATCTTCTCATCTTCATTATCAGAATCATTGTTTTGGTGTCTCCATTCATCGTTCTCTGGAGCAATATATCCTGGTGTTTTAATCTTGCATACCATTCCTTTTGCTGCTGTATTAGGACCCTTAATAAGTATGCTTATGGTATCTGCTGACATGTGTCTCAGGCCTAAAATATCATCATCACTCTTCTCAAGATCCTTGAACCGATCATCAATCAACATTTGTACAAATCGAGGATACATGATGTACTTCTTGTTTCCAGTCTTTGCATTCTCAGTCATGTAGTGGAATATCACTTGAGAAACATTATATGGCCTGTTCAAAACGAGACAAGTGATAATGTTCATGATGTAGTCTGATGTTTCATCATATGCACCCTTCCTGTGCGATAATGCATGAACAACACAATGTACTAAAAACTTGTAAGCATGACTAAGATTTGTTTTTAAGATCTTTCCATTAATGAACCCTATGAATCCCATTCTGCACCATAATCCTTTTGCTAGACGTTCAGAGATAATGGTTGGATCATCATCAGAATCACCTAATTCTAACACACGTCTCACATCACCAACTTTTATCTTAATCTCCATATCCACATTCTTTCCATTTTTATCTTTCTTTGTTACAGCAGAGTAGATCGTCTTATCTTTTTCTTCATATCTTGCAGAATTCCAAAATCGTCTGACATGTGATTCGTAGACTATGGTTTTGTCAGTTAGAGCCTTAGCAATCCTGCTTTCTCTCAAGAATTTTGCAATTTCTTCAATTACTAATTTTTCTGTATATTCTTTTTCTAACAGACAGTAGATGTTATGCGTTTTCTCCCAGTCCTGCAGAAAAATTTGATTTAAGAAAAATCTTGGAATTTCTCAAAATTTTTCTAACTCTGAAAATCTCTCTCTACATAGTGCAGAGACTCGGATTGCTATCCGACCGGATTGTCATCCGACCGGATTGCCTTTTAATTCCCATAAGTCAACAGTCTGATGACTTTTCCGACCGGATGGTCATCCGACCGGATTGCCATGACATGAATGCACAAATTTCCAAGATATGGAAATGTGAATGACTTTGTTGTCCGGTCGGATTGCTATCCGATCGGATCACAACACTAGTTAAGTAAATGAATTGGTAGTCCGCTCGGATTACTATCCGACCGGATTACCACTCCAAGTAATGTGAATGAGTTGATTGTCCGATCGGATGGTCATCCGACCGGATTGTCATCCGAGTCATGAGAATGAATTGGTTGTCCGGTCGGATGGTTATCCGACCGGATTGCCATCCGAGTCATGACAAGAGATGAACAAATAAAGAAGTGTATTTTGAAATGAGTTGCCACTCAGTCGGATTGCAATCCGACCGGATAGCACAAAATTTTATGAAAAGCTATGAAACGGATTACCATCCGACCGGATTGTCATCCGACCGGATAGCACAAATCAATTCAAAGCAATTTTGACAGTTAACAGAGGCACAGTTTTCAAGAATCAAGTTATGGAACGGATTGCTATCCGACCGGATTGCTGTCCGACCGGATAGCCACACACATGAATAACAGTTAAGGAACATTCAAGAACATCAAAAATTTTTCTATGGCAAAACCTCTAATTGAACATAGATCTACGTAGAGAATCTAATTGCGAGCAAAACCCTATGTTCAAAGTTGTCTAATTTGTCCTAATCAGGGTTTAATTCGTCAAAAACACTACCGAAAGCCGTAACCGTTCAATCATCAGATCTACTCAAATAAAACATGTTTTGACACAAATTAATCCGGTGAATCTCTAGATTTGAACCTTGCGAACAAAACCCTATGCTTGAATCTCATCAAAACTGACTAAAACTACCTAGATCTGACTTAAAGACTCCGACAGTGACGTCATCGGTCAAGAACAATCAATAAACATCAATTTTTCATCAGATTTAAGCAAGAAATACATACCTTTGCCATTGTAAAAGTTGTGCTAACCAACGATTCAACGATTTGTGCAAAGAAGTGTGAAGAAAGTAAGATCAGAAAATCAAAGTGTGAGAGAGAATGAAGGTTGTCCGAGCGAGTAACCTTTTGACTGACCATTGACCCTCTATATATAGTGACACATGAGTCGGATGGTCATCCGACTGGATTGTCATCCGACCGGATTACTATCCGAGCGAGGCACACTTTTGACTTTTAAGACTTTGACATTTTGACTTTTTGACGTTTTCACCAATTTTGTCAGATTTTAGAAATCCACTTAAGTATCTAGGTCCAAGTTAATGACCCTAGGTACTTAATTTGCCGACCAAGTCCAACTTAATGACCTTGGTTGACCTGATACAAAGCGTACTGACATTTTTCTTTATTCTTGTACAACCATTTTTCTGAAAAATTACAAGTTTCAATTTAATGAACTTGTATTTGACTTTTCATTTTCAACAAGATTAACATGATTAGCTCCCAACTTATCTGTCCATCTCAGAAACTTCCAGCATCTTTCTCAAACTGCGAGTCTGAAGATCAGCTTTCCACTTTGGTTTGTCGGAAAAAAAAGTAGAAATGGAAAATCTTTTTGGATTTTAAGAAAGTTTCTAGATTAGAAAACTAAGAAATCTTTTTGATTTTTGAATGTTAAACAGAAATGAAATGCAGTAAAAGTAAACTATTTACAAACATATTTTTGGTGAGCGTGTTAGGGAATCATATCAGCTACCGACAAGTTACAAGTACCGTTAAGCTTGATTTCATACTCAGCATTAAACAATTCGCTTAGATTGTCGATATACTGATCCACTTAAGTTCTCACACAAATTTCAATTTGTCCAGGATACGGATTAGGTGTATTAAGAACTTAAACTTATTCATGTGTCCCACCTCTTGAATATACTCCCATATCCAGATCCCAATATTCAGTCTTACAGGTGAGTATACCACAGATGATATCTGTAAGGGGTTAAATGTGAGGGCCGTGAGAGCTCAGGCTATTGCTTCCACAAAATCAGAGAGATGACGGCTTCGACTTTAGGTGGGTCCCCTTTAGAGGATCGTTTTTACAACAGCACATGATTAGCATTTTTCAATGTTTCGTCATTTTTTATGCTGAGGGCAAGCTTTTATTTCAAGCAGCAGTAAAGTATTATACGGGGACTAGGCCATTGCTTCCGCAAAATCAGAAGTCACGGGATAATACCCCAGATATCACTGAGTATAAAGACCTAGTATCTCAGAAAGAGGGATCTTTCAAACAAGATTTCAGGGGTTACCTATATATCCAAGTAGTGTTCCCCACGAAAATAAGCAAGTTTGAATTTAAGTTTATATCCCGAACAAACCTACTAAATGTGTAAAAACCTATCGGCATATCATCAGCGAGACTGTTTAATACTTTTAAACTTTCCATATCTTTAGCATACTGTATCTGTCTAGCTGATGTACTATCATTTTCCCTTTATACACGAGCTCTTTTTCGGTTTTCTATTGTTTTTGGATTTTAGAAATATATCATGTTTTTGGTTTTTTTTTTTTTTTGATTTTTTATTGTTTTTGTATTTTCTGAAAATATAACCTATCTCCCCCTAAATACCAAAACATCTAAAAATTTGACAAACCATTGCAGATTGCTTTTCAACATCATCTACAGTGGTACCTTCATCAACGCCAAGAATCCCTTCCGACACCGATAAAAGCTTCATACCGTTCAGTTTTAATAGATATTGAAAACGATTTTTATCAAACGCTTTGGTATGTAAGTCAGCTTTTTGTTCGTCAGTGTGGATTTTTTTCTATTCGTATCAACTTCTTCTCGAAACAGTCTCGGATGAAGTGATGACGAATTTCAATGTGTTTGGTTTTAGCGTGATGAACAGGATTTTTTGTTATGTTTATAGCTGCCTCATTATCAACAAAGATAGGGGAGTTAAGAAATTGCAAACCGTAGTCTCGCATCTTTTGCTGGATCCATAGGATCTGAGAGCAGCAGCTGCTAGCAGATACATATTCGGCTTCACATGTGGATAAAGCAACAGAGGTCTGCTTCTTGCATTGCCAGGTGACCAATCGTGGTCCAAAAAACTGGCACCCCGCTGTTGTTGATTTAGCGTTCACTTTGCAGCATCCGAAATCGGAATCAGAATATCCCTCAAGCATGAAATCGCCTTCTTTTGGATACCACAACCCCAGTGATGGAGTTCCTTTCAAGTAGCGTAGAATCATTTTCACAATTACCATATGCGAGGCTCTGGGACTTGACAGAAACCGTGCTGCGAGGCAGGTTGGATAGATAATATCTGGTCTTGATGCCGTCAAATACATCAGCGATCCGATCATGGAGCGATACAACGTTTCATCTACCTTATCTCCGGTGAGATCAGGGTTTATCTCATGGTTCGTCGCTAACGGGGTGGACATTGGTGACATTCCTGACATCCCGAATTTCTCCAGAACATCATGAACATACTTTGTTTGATGTATGAACGTTCCCTCGGGTAGTTGATCAACCTGAAGCCCCAAGAAGAACTTCATCTCACCCATTGATGACATTTCAAACTTCTGCATCATAACATTTTCAAAATCTTTGCAGAGTTGTTCATTTGTAGACCCAAAAATTATGTCGTCCACGTAAATTTGGACTATCAGAAGATGGCAGTCAACTTCTTTTGTGAACAGAGTGGCGTCTACCTTTCCTCGGATGAAGCTGTTGGTTAACAGATGTTGAGACAGGGTCTCATACCAGGCTCTCGGGGCCTGATGTCAGCCGTATAGCGCCTTATCCAAGAGATAAACTTTATCTTTGTGGTTTGGGTCGGTAAAGCCCGGTGGCTGTCCGACATATACCTCCTCCTTCACTTTGCCATAGAGAAACGCCGACTTCACATCTAGCTGAAAAACTTTAAATCCTTTCCACGATGCAAATGCTAGGAAGATTCTGATTGCTTCAAGTCTAGCAACCGGAGCATATACTTCAGTGAAATCTATCCCCTCCTGCAGACTGAAGCCTTGGACAACGAGTCGAGCTTTGTTGCGAATAATAACTCCTCGATCATCCCTCTTGCACTTGAACACCCACTTGGTGTTTATCTTCCTGTGACCATCAGGCAGGTCCACCAGTTTCCAGACACCCAACTTCTCAAACTGACTCAGCTCCTCTTGCATCGTGTTGACCCAAGAATCTTCAGTTAGTGCTTCCTTGTACGTTCGCGGCTCAATCTGCGAAATAAAGCAACTAAGTAAAAATTGTGTTTGTGAAGGAGCAACTGTAGAGTAAAAACAAGTAAGGCCTTGGTCAATTTGTCGTCTGGTGCGGACTCCTGATTGCAATTCTCCAATGATTAGCTCTTCAGGATGATATGAAAGAGTTCTCGGCATCACCTCGCGTGGAACATCTACTTCGCTTTCCAAATTCGTAATGTTCTGATTTGCGACTTGTTCACTGACTGGAATAGATTGATCTTGAGTCTGGATTTGCTCTCCCTCAGATTCCGAATCACCACGGTCGAATGTTGGCCTTCCATCAGAATCTGAATTATCATTGATTCCCGTCTGATTGTTAGGAGTTTGTTCACATTCTGGAGATGAAGGAGATTGCTGAATATCATCATGTTCACCAGCATTGCTTGGACCGGCTTCATCATCATTTGAAGTTTGTCGTTGATTTCTAGAAGACTCAGCTGGGAACCTTTCTTGTGATGACTCATACTCTCTTAGAATATCCAACTCATCAAAGAACTCTGGTTCTTCTTCCATGTCAAACGAATCCCACAGAGTATCGTAGTTAAAGCGCCATGAGTCGCCTGGGTTCTGCGGTGGCATTGTGTAACCTTGGCATTCAACATTGTGTGCTTCAATAATCCGCTTTAAGCTTGGAACAAAGACTCGCTTTAATGGACTTGAGTAACCCACAAAAATTCCTTCAATGCTCTTTGCACCAAACTTTCCAAAAGGCTCTAGAACAGTGCAGGGAGACCCAAACGGTTCTAAATACTTCAGGTTCGGTTTGCGGTTGTTAATCAGCTCGAAACACGTCTTGTTGAATTTCTTCACTGTGAGAACCCGGTTGAGTGTATAGCAAGCGGCTGACACTGCTTCTGCCCAAAAATTGACTGGCAGTTTTGAATCAGCAAGCATTGTCCTGGCCGTTTCAATTAGCGTCATGTTCTTTCTTTCAGCTACTCCATTTTGTTGTGGAGTGTAAGGAGCACTAAATTCTTGCATAATACCTCTCTCATCACAATATTCTTCCATTTTGTTGTTCTTAAACTCTGTACCGTTGTCACTCCTGATTCTTCTGATACGGATTTGGTACAAGTTTTCAATTTTTCTGAACAACGTCATCAAATTCTCAAACGTCTCATCTTTGTTCTTCAGAAAGGTTACCCACGAAAATCTCGAATAGTCATCTGTAACTACTAGACAATTGAGATCACCAGTTATGCTTTTAACATTCACTGGACCAAAAAGATCCATGTGAAGTCTCTCTAATGGTCTCGAGACTGAATTCATCTTCTTTCCAGGGTGAGATTTCTTTCGTTGTTTACCTTTGATGCAACTAATGCACTCCCCCTCAAGATGAAAACCTTTCAGATGAATTCCATCTACTAATTTGTTATGTACTAAGTAGTTCATTTTTCGCACATGAATATGGCCCATTTTTCTATGCCATAATTGTGACTCCTTCTCAGTGGCTCTTGACATGAAGCAGTGAGCCTGACCCGTGGTAGTAGTTGCTACACTCATATCTAATATGTACAGATCGTTGACTCTTGGTGCTCTCATGATAACCCATTCTTCGGGAACAACAAATCCTGGCTTCAATATCAAACCTTCTTTGTCTGTGAAGTGGGTCGAATACATACGATTACAAATCTGGGAGATGCTCAGAAGATTGTTTTGCAGCACTTCGATATAATTCACTCTTTCAAACGTGACAATTCCATTTGATAAAGTACCCTCACCAATTATACGACCACCTTGATTGCCTGCAAATCCCACATATCCTCCATTAAACCCTCGAACATCATACAGTAGGGTTTTCTCCCCTGTCATGTGCCGAGAAGCTCCACTATCCATCATCCAACGTGAGATGGATCTTGGAAGCTCCTGCACATTTCAAAAATATTTAGTGAGATTTTGAAGCAACCCAAGCCTCTTTCGACTCAGGTAGCTTAACGTTTAGAATTGTGGTTTTGGTGTACAATGGCGGAAAATTTTTGTCATTTATCTTTAAACTTTCTTCAGTTCCAGCCTCAACCTCTTTGTATAGGAAAGATTCTTCTTTTTGAGGTTGACCAGTTGGTTGGTTTTTCTTCGGAACATACTTCTTCCCTGGTGGGGTAGAAGTTTGTTTCACGATTTTCTCATAATGATCCAAAGGAACATTCATCTTTACCGGTGTGGTAGAAGATGATTGTTTTGCAGACTCTGAAACTTTTGGTTTTGGAGAACTTGTTTTCTCTTCAACAGATTTTGGCTTCCATGCTTGTTGAGATGACGCAGCCCGTTTGTAAAATTTGTCATTTTTAGTTACCAGCTTCTTTACAGGTTCGGTTTTCTTAACTGACTCTTTTGCAGATTCAGTTTTAACTTCGACATTTTCCTTCTTTAAAAACTTTTTCTCAACAAACATTGGAGCTTTTCCCTTTACATCATCTTTTCTTTTCAGATTCTCGACAACCACAGACTTAGGCTTCGAGTTGGTGCACTTTCGTGCAATGTGTCCAACTTGATTGCATTTGAAACATGTTCGGGTGTCAATTACCCGACTTGTGCCTTCGGTCTGGAGTTTCGAGGCTTTCATCTCAAAGAATTCTTCATTGGTTTTTGAAAAAATCTCAGATTCCTGCTCGGAGTGTGAACTCGAGCTTTTCACAAACACTTTTTTCTCAACAAACTTCTTGTTTTCAAAGTTCCTTCTTTGGTTATTTTTACCACCTTGGTATCCACCCGACCATTTGTTTTGATTGTTTTTAGAAAAACATGGTGGTACAACAGGTTTTTTGTAGTAGGATTTATCCTTTTCAAAGTTCAATTGTTTTTCAGAATGTTTCAAACCTTCAATTTCACAAACATTAATCTCAACCAGCTTAAAAACATTTTTTAATTTGTCGACATTCACATTTTCTAACGGAAAATTCAAGATCAGAAAACAACTTATCCGAGCCCGACATCTTGTACATTACAAGCGTATATTCTTCACTTAAGTTGTTTTTGGATTTTGATTTCGGAATGTATTTATCCAAAAAGCATTCTTCATCCTCAGTTGAATCATTGTCAGATTTCAAAACATTTTCAACTACATTTTTAACAACTTCAGACTGAACGCTGTCTTCATCAGATGATGAAGTGAATGTGATGTCAATTGTTTCTGGTAGTTTGATTTCATTTGTTTCATCATTGTTAACCAACCCAGATTTTTTCTTTGAAAAGTTATTCAACACAGGAGGTGGAACTTGATGATACCCAACCCTTGTTCCATCAGCATATACATCTTCGCCAGCTTTGTTCTTCCCAATGGGTTTGGGAACTATGTGTTGAAGAACAAAACTTGCGGAGTTGTAACTGTTGAGTTTCAGATTGATGCGTTCATTTTCTATCTTAGTTTCCTGAAACTGAAGCTTCAGATTAGCAATCTCATCCAACTGTTGGTTGATTTACTTTTCTTTCGACTGAAGGACTCCTGACAATTGCATATTTTCTTTGCTTGTTTTACTGTTTCTCTCATCAGAGTCTTTAATCGTTCTTTTTAACTTCTCATGATTTTCAAAAAGTTGACGGTTTTCATGGATTAACTTTTCGTTTTCTTTCCTGATTCGTTCTACGTCAATTTTATCATTTTCAATTTTCTCAGTTAATTCTTTAATTCGATCATTTGAAGCTTTTACTAGTTTGTCACGACTTAAGATTTGATTTTCAACTTCTCTGACTCTTTCTGTCAGTTCTTCAGTCTTTTTACCTTTGAGGTAAGCAAGTGTACTACAAACCTTGCAGTTTTTCATGCAATTTTTGCAGTCGTTCTCAATTTTAGCTTTCTTACCTGACTCGTTGGTTGAATCATTAAAACTGACCTTGCTTTTAGACTCAATTCCAGACTCAGAAACTACCTCTAACTCTTTTGCTGCGAACACTTTGTCAGCCATTTTCTTCAGGTTATCTGCAGTGAACTCTTTGGTCGTGTCGATTATCCCATCGTCGACCTTCTTTGACTGCAACTCCTTCTCTTTTTCTTTTTCTTCATTTCCCCACCACAATTTCTGTCTTTCTTCTTCCTCTTCTGCTAGTTGCTCAATGAGAGTTTCAACAGTAACTGATGAAGGTTCAACAACTATGTTTCCTTTGGGATCCAAATAACATTCCCGAGTTGCATCCCATCTTTTTGCACTCTTTGCCTCTTTCCACGTTCGATAAATTTTATCTTTCTTGTTTTGGGCTAACATCTTCCTGTTGACATATTTTTCTTCTTCAGTTCTGGTATCCTTGAAAGGAACAATCTTTGCCATGAATGCAAAACCCACAGCATCTTCTTCTGGTAGCACATCACTCCAATCATATCCCTCGTCATCATACATAACTGCCAATGCTCTTGATTTTTCTTTAGGAGCATCTTCTAGCTGTTTCATTCTTGGAGATTCTGCTTTGTTTTGATGATAGATAGCCCTTTTATAATAATCCTCACGGAAAGGATTGGCAGTTTCATCAGCAGGAGCATTTCGACATTCTCGTTTAAAATGCCCCTTTTGTTTGCATTTAAAACATGTAACTTTTGATTTTTCGAACCCTAATTTAGTTGACGGTCCACCAATGGAGTGTCTGCCTGTTATCTCCATGAACATCTGAGCCCTTCTGACAGCACTCGCCATACAGCATCTAATATCGATCAACTCCATCTCCTCAGGGTCGATTTGATCATAATCTTCCTTGGTGAGATTGGTGTTACCGATCTTTCCTGCAACAAGACTCTCGTATGATTCTAAGACAGATGCCAAAAACACCATTTGCTGTTTGACGGATTCTTCGCTGAAGTTTTGAGTATTTTTGAGGTCTATAGCAATATTGCACTGAAACTTGTTTTTCGGAACAGATTGTTGCTATTGACTTGGAGTCGATGAAGACGATCCTCCATGATATCCGCTGCTTGGAGCAGGACTGCTGTTTTGATTCTCTTGATTTGGCACACTTGGATTTTCTGCTGAGAATGCAGTCTTTGGTGATACTGTTTTTGGAATCATACTTCCTCGATAATACAAATCAACATTCTGTTGATACTGAGTACTGTTGACTTTGTTTGTCTTCCTGATTTCCAACTCGTGACTTTCAAGCCTCTCGATTAGGAAATCAAATGTCAGATCCTTCTTCTCCACAGTGTTTTTCAGCAACAGAGCAAAGTACATCCAATATTTTTCATCCGGTAGTGAATTCATCAGCTTATCAACTAATTCTTCTTATGTGAATGTAAACCCATGCCTAGTCAGCTCGATCTTCAAATGACAAAACATTTCTATCATCTTTGAAACCGATTCATTTTTCATACATCCAAATAAATCGAATTCCTTTTTTAACAATTTTTTCTTGTTTCTAACAATTTCTGCTCCACCCACGCACTTTTTCTCTAATTTTGCCCATAAATCTTTGGAATCTTTGTAGTCAGTTAGAGATATGATATCATCCCTTACTGACTGGTGTAGCAATGTGATACATTTTTGCTCAGAGATAAAATTTTCTTGTTCATTTTCAACTAAGTTCTCATAGTAACTTCTACCAATGTTAAACCCACTCTTCAAGCATTTCCAACTCTGATATGCAAAAGCCTTTAACCAGTCTTCAAACCTCGGTGCCCATCTGTTATATTCTTCTATGGCCATCAGCTTTGGTGGTTTGTTATAGGTGCCATAGGCGTTATCAACGCTCAGAGAGTCAACAAAGGTCTTTTTGGGATTTGGGTTCGGAATCGTTTCATTTGTATTGCTTGATGTAGCATCTCCAGTGTTGCTGGTATAGGCAAAGCTGAAAGGATTGAGAAAATCGTCTCCCATTTTAGAATACCTGAGACAATTTTCAAACACTTAGACAATTACTTATAAGTTTCAAAAATTTCAAACAAAAGCACCTGGATCGGATGGTGATCCGATTGAGTCACAATCCGAACGAGTGACACAAGTAGTCAACTATACTAATGTGAAAAAGGCTATCCGACCAGATGGTGATCCGCACGGATGGTCGTTCGTTCGGGTGACACTCTTAAATTTGAAAAGTTTGACTTTTAACCTTTCTCCGCTCGGATGGTAATCCGACCGGGTGACAGGTTAATTGTCTAAATGAAATCAAGAACTTCCAAATCCTATCCGACCGGATTGCTGTCCGACCGGATGAGATGAAGAAGTATACAAGCAAACTTGAACAATCTATATCACACCACTCGCATGGTAATCCGAGCGAGTAACACTGATGATGTCAGCAAGCAACCAAAAGGTACTGTCTAATCCAATCCGTTCGGACAGCTGTCCGAGCGGGTGGATGAAGTCAGCCAACATGAACACCTCAACATGGTTTTTGATGAATTTGACTTAGTTTTTTATTGAATTTGATTATGAAACTTGGTAGGATTATACTTTGATTGATTGCGAATCAAATGAGATCAATTTTATCAAATTTTAACCGTAGATTCACGTCCAATTTTGTGTTTTTCTTATTTTATGGTGGCAAACTGAAAAACAATGTAAGAAATGAGTAGAAAGTGAGAGAAATGTCAAATTTCCGGTGAAATTTGACTCCGATCAGCAAGAAAAGCTCGAATTCCGGTGAATTCGTTGTTATAGATCTCGATTCAGCTCCCTGGATGCTCTGATACCACTTGTTAGGTCCTGTTTGTACCGGATCTGATATTTACAACCGTAGATGAACCGATCTTGAGCAAAGTGCGGAATCCTTTGATCAAGTCATAGAAATACAACACGCAATTCAACGTTTAAACACTGTCTGAATCTTTCTATTACAATATTGTGAAAGTACAAGAACCAGAAGAAAGTTCAGACGAAGACAGAGTACACTAATGCGTCAGCAGCTCTAGAGATGCAAAAGTTCTAACTGAGATACCCGGACGGGGTATTTATAGACCTCTCAGGAAGGAGATAGATGTTGCCCGAACGAGTGGTTATCCGCTCGGATGGCCATCCGACCGGATGACACAAGCCAACCGACGGACATCATCTTTAACAAACCAAGTCCATTTCCTGAGCGGTCGTCCTATCTAACACACATACATTACATAATACATTACAAAGGACACAAATATACAAAACATGACTAGATGCTGACGGAAGCTACAGACGTATACACTAACATTGTTGATTTGGTTAGAAAGTGTAGCTTTGAAATTAGTTTTTTATTCTTTATATATTGACTGATTCATTCATATTCATATGATTATCAAGTTCTTCTTATATGTTTTATATTACTTATTTTATTTATTATTTTCAACATATAATTTATTAAATTATATAATAACAATTTTCATATTTTAAAATATATACAGCCAAGAGACATTTTGTAATTAGAAAAACGTTTTTTTTTTAATATCCGTTACTTAAACAACTCAAATCTTTTTTCAAAGTGTTGAAAATGTAATAATTTAGAATGATTCCAAGATACGAAGACCTAAAGATTATAATTTTTTGTTGATATATCGATTATTAATAAAAGAAGTCGACACACGATTGTGAAAATAAAATAAAATATAAGTTAGATCATCCACTTTAAATGTTTTACAACCGCCATATGGAAAAAATCTTTCCGTTTTATGAATGTAGGTAAAAAAAACTTTTTTGGGATACCTCTGAATTTTTCTTCTAGTTCCTCCACTGACTAGAATACATTACAGATGTCTCAATAGAACGAGCGTTCATGCTCATTCCACTATAAAACGTCTCCTAGGCGGGTGTGTTCGCATCTAAGTTTACCATTCGGGTCTTTTGTTCGGCTATATTGGTTTTTTTAGCTTATGTTGTTATCTATAGTAACCTAGCTATAGGTGTGTTTGTTTGTGTATTTACCTTTATTCACATATCATTGTTTAGTATAATAATAGTACAAAAACATAAATATAAGTTATGTTGAGATAGCTATAATTCTAGTTATCTTCTCATTTTATTAAACTTTATGTAAGGTTAAATTCCATGTATACAAAACTCAAATACAACACAAAAGTTGTAGCATATGGGTTTTTGTCTAACAGCGCATTTGGTGTTGTTCAAGA